>OU612043.1:144281892-144920371 GCA_914767935.1 Coremacera marginata
TCATTATCATAGGAGCACTTCTTCTATTTATTTCCAAATTTGTATGAGCTCAAAGCACTATGCGGTGTTGGTCAAATTGAAGCTCATCAAACACACGAAAAAAATGAAAACAAATAACTTATATCCCGCTCAAAATTCGTTGAGTGAATACAATGTAACGGTTTTTTTAAATACGATATCAGTGGCGTTTTTCTACAGTGGCATTCTCACATTTTAACAACGATTGCATGCAAAAACAACTTAAGTCATTTGTTTTAGTAATAACCGAAAATTACGACGCATTGCTTCGCAATCTCAAGTATGATCTAACAATTTTGCGTCCCGCAATCCGATTCACCCCTGAATTCATCAAGCAATTGATTTTCCACTCTGCTTGCTCGCTGTTTACATGCAGCCGCAACACGAGTAAGATTTGTGCCCACCCCTACACTATACTCATCGCTATGAATGCATGCACTATACCCATCGCTTTTGCATTAACATGCCTCAGTCATGTCATCATTTCTCAGCACAACATTCATTCATTCCACACAAGCAATGAACAATATTAATCCAGTTCTTCTGAGTGCGGTTCACTGATGGTGCGAGAAATGTGAGAACAAAGAACTTGCTGTTCTCATTCTCAATGAACTTCATGTCTACTTTCTCATGCGATCATTGCGTCTCATCGCGAAAGAATTGAATGTGACTATGACACTAATTTCAGTGAGACTCTCATCGGTAGCTTTTTTGCATACATGCAGATGTCTATGTCCCATAACATTGGGACCAAAGCATTGCGTTAGTCAACGCCCCGTTGATGGTTCAAAGGTACCAAAGGCAACCCTTGGGGGGAAGGGGGAGGCCTATCTAAAACCTCTTCCATACTATGGGGTATGGCACCCGGTTTGAGAATGCAAAACCTGTCATAAGCCAGGGACCGCTGGCTGCCCGTGGTACCAGTTTTAAGGTCCTTGGTCAGACCTCGTAACACTAAAACCCGGCTACTACCTGTTTTAGACACGGCTGTAATGTTCAGCAAGCAATAAATTACCATATTTTGCTCGGTGTACAAAGCGTTTTTCCATTCTTACTCTCACTGTTTTTTGACAGTTTCGCATCGCCGCATGTCTCACATCGGATACTTGTGTGGTGCCTTGTATTATCACCACATCCGTTAATTCCTACACTCTATCTTAACATACAACTTACCTTTTTTTGTTACATTGATTTAACATCAATATCATTTACTATTTTCTTGTTTTCTAATTTGTATGACTTTATGTATTTACCTATTAATTACTTTATGCACGGTTAAAAATCTTGGAGTAATTCTTAAAACAATGGTTGGAATAATGTATTTCTTAAACCATTTTTTATTAGAATTAATACTCTTCCAAATACTAGAAATATTTTTAAGTTAAAGCTGTACTGAAATTTAATAAAGTAGGAATAAAATTTGAACTTTACCTTTGAATTTGAAACTTGTACCTACGGTTCAAAATTGAATACAAAATAACTAAAAAGTAATAAAATCGGTTTCAAAAACTTGTACAATTGGAATAGATTTTGAATTAAGATAGCCATGATATTAGATTTAATACAACATGTATTACATTTTAAGCCATGCTGTATAATATTTTAATACTTTCTTATGATTCAGAGTTACTTTTTCGGTTAACAAAGCTTTATAATACAATTTTTGTGAAACATTTTTTATTTGATTATGGCGCACAAGCAACGTATACCACTTTCATTTCAATGATGATGTGAGTTCGAAACAAAGAAAAAAAGAATAAATTGTGAAAAAAAACCAGTTTTGTTTTTAATAACCTATGGTTTAAAATCGAATACAACTCGTAATAAGGTTTTTAATCCACATCGGGTATTGCAATTTAATCCCATGCGGGAATAAAACCTAGTTTTAGTATTTGGCGTGGCTTAAATTTTAATACAATATCGGTGTCGTCATATATACAGTACAGGATTTACAGTACAGGATAAAAACACTTGTATAAAAATATTTTCAAATCATATATAATATGTATTCCTATTTTTTGTTATCAAAAAGTTATAAAAATTTATTGAATCAAAATGTTTATTAAATAAAATAGTTTTACACTTTTTACTTTTTAGCTTTTTACTCCTCGTTCTGTGATTTGCTTAGAGTGAAATCTGAAAAATTTTCGACAGATTTTTTCTTGGAATTTTGATGGGTTCTTTGTTGCTCGCGCTTATTACATCAAGAGAAGTTAATACTTTAATATTAAATTCTTAAAATAATGTTGGCCCACCCGTGGGGATCGAACTCATGTCCTCTTAAATGAGAGTCCAATACACTATCCACCAGGCCACCAAGACTTGTAAGAAATAGTTGTTAATTCAATGTTAATTATAACAGAAGCTATGCTGCAGTAGATCGTCACCATCTATCAATAGATAGAGGATTGTGTATTTGCTATGCTACAACTTACAAAAATTTGCCACAAGGTGTCTCTAGCATCGGTGTGTTTGTATTGTGAATGCGTTTGTGGTGTTGTTGGTACGAAGAAAATTAGCAATGCCCACAAGTGCATTGGCAAGTGCGTTTTTAAGTGTCAAAAAAATAGATGATATCAATAAATATGGAATTAGCAAACGCATGCATGAAATCGGCAAGGTATCTAAAATGTTTGTTTCGTGTGCGTTCTTTAATATATATTTTTGAAGCGAAGTTTTTTACTCCTCGTTCTGTGACTTACTTGGAGTGAAATCTGAAAAATTTTCGACAGATTTTTTCGCTACGCAGTACGCTGTTGAAGGAAAAAATTTGTTCAGTGCAGCCAAGTTCACAACCATGTGTGGAGAGTTAAAATGGAGAATCGTTGGCATTATATGCCCGTATATGTAATTGGCGTGGAAATTTTACATTCAACAATAAAAAAAAAGCAGTAAATATGTTTTCTGTATATATGTAATAAATTTTATGTTATTTTAAATTTTTGAATTTAATCATTTTAGATCAGATTTTTTTAAAAGTTAATTTATTAAAAAGAAAAAATTATTAAGCTATCAAATCTATGTAACTGCGAAAAAGCTTCGCTTCTGTCGTGTGTCCAACGACGCACCTGTGTTTTTTTTTCTCTCGCTCATTGTTTTGTCCACGGTATGCTACTCCTTAATATTTTAAGAATTTTTAATCTCCATGGTTCAACTGAAATGTATGTAGGTAGTATGTTATACAAAAAAAAATGTAGTTGAATCTAGTCAACTTAGTTGAGTTGTTATACATAATAGGGGCCTTAATATCATTTTCAAAACGTTTAATGTTCCTTCCGGTTAGCAGCCGTTAGAACCATATACTAAATACCAAATGGTTTGCGTAAACCACTCCGAAAGCATAACTATGTATGAACTCTTTGACAAAAAATTCCTTCTTATTCAAACTTAAGCATCACGTTATAAAAATTAGATTTATCAACAGCTTTGAACCTATGCCCAAAACATGAAAATTTTTACTCTTTTTTTAAATTATAGAGTATTTAATTTACTCTGCCAAACCAGAGAGTTCCTTTTTATCAGAAAATTTCTTATAATTTTAATGTTTTAATTGTTTTTTTTTGTTGCTTTTTTAACCAGCCAACTCCATCATGTCCGATTATTTTGATGAACTTGGTCACACACCCACTGGCCCCAATGGTCCTGACGATTTTGCCAAGCATTTCAAACGACTCCAAGTCTTGGCCATAATGAATGGCATTGACATGGAGATTGAGGTGCCGGAAGCTTCAAAACGCGCCATAGCTGAGCTGCCAATGCATGAAATCACCGAAGATGATCCGGAAATGGAGTGCGCAGTGTGCAAGGAGCCATCAGAGGCCGGTGAGAAATACAAAGTGCTACCATGCAGACATGAGTTCCACGAAGAATGCATTTTGCTTTGGCTCAAAAAGGTATTGAGAAGAAAAAATCTTGCAATGAATATTAATGAATTAATTTATTTTTTTTTTTCAGGCGAATTCCTGTCCAATGTGTCGCTATGAGCTGGAAACTGATGATCCTGACTATGAGGAATTACGTCGCTTTCGGCAGGATGAGTCGAATAGACGTGATCGCCATGACAATCTTATGGACTCGATGTTTTCTTAAAGTAAAAAATGTGGGTTTTTTTTTTTTTGGCTTGGGAAACTAGCTATTGGAGCATTTAAGTATATTTTAATAATGGATATTAAAACTTTAAATATCAATGGAAATATTTAAAACAAAATATGAACTTACAAACCGTCAAATTGCATTAAATAACTAAATAAAATATTAAAAATATTTTAATTCGATTTTCAACTATTTATAATAATACAATTATAAAAATCTTATGGGTTATCTGGTTATCAGGTCTGTCCCAGTACTTTTTGCATTGAAAATTGTAAAACTGTTTAAAGCATGAGAGTAAGAAAAATCTCTTAAAAATAGAGAAAAATGCAAAAAAGTACGGGAACTCTTTTTGGACATAAATTGTATGAACTGTGAAATAAACTCGTTTGCTAATATAAGGCAATGTATGTATTAATACCATAACTTAGTTAAATATAGGATAGGGAGGCAGGAGCTAAAGATGAGTGGGGTTGGAGCTAATAAGGATATTTCGGAGTTTGGATCTGCTTAGGTGGAAATCAAAATCATTGATTATATTATTGGTCAGACGAAAAATTCTAGAAATAGGCTCACCGCATCCTTAGTAGATGCGATGAAAGTTGAGATGGGAAAAAGGGACAGACCTAAAGTTGTGTGAATTGGTGTTAAGAGATATCAACTGAAAGCAGTGTGGGGCTGTTGATAAACCTACCTAGTAGGTAATGGAGTAAAGAGAACATCGGCAACTACCCTGCGTTTTTCAGGAGTTTGCATTTTAATTAACATCAAACGATCAGCGTAATGAGGTAAGTTGAAACTGTGGAATTCAGGAAGGCCGCGTAGAGCAAATCGAATAAATCTTTGTTGTACGGATTCGATACGCATCGAATAAGAGGCTTGAGTGGTGACTAATATGTGACTAATAGGGGACCCTATTCTGGTGATTGACAATTGTAAATTTATTGACAACTGAGTCATTCCATGTGATATCATCAAATCGAGGGCGCCACTATGTTTCAGATTTTGCTTAAACTTAGTGAGATTGATCTTTGAGATGTCAAAGATGTAAAACCACAATCGGTAAATTTTTCGCTTGGCCCAATTACTGACAACACCAAGCGACACATTTCAAATATGGTAATTTAATGAATTACTTCTTTTAATTGTAAAAATTTCTATTGTGGTCTCAATTTAAATGATAAAGACAGCCAATTAATACAAATATATAATATTTACTACAATTGGCAAAAAAAAAAGTAACTGTAAAAAGGTAAATTTTACTCCAAATTTGCGGCATTCCACTAGCTCCTGTATCTGATCTGTGTTTCCCATTAAAATAATTTTTCTTTGAGATCATATTCATATGACATACACTGTCTCAAACAATTGTCCGTACCCCATACAACTGAAGAAATATTTGATTATAATTCGAAAAATAATTGACCGATTCGAGTGAAATAATTTTTTTTAAAAAAGTGCAACTATTGTTTTTAACAATTGCAAAGTAATAATAAAATAAACATGTCTTACTTACTTACTTAGTTGGTCGTAACAACCCGTGTCCGGGTTTCAACCGACCTCATCAGCTCTCGCCAGGCGCCTCTGCGTTGCGCGCGCCTTCTCCAATCGGATACACCAAGTGCGGTTAGGACTTCCTCAGCCTGGTCCATCCATCGGAGGCATGGTCTCCCTCGTCGTCGTTGACCAGCGACCCTCGCCTCGAGCACCTTTTTCGCTGGAGCTTCGTCGTTCATACGATGGACATGACCCAGCCAGCGTAGTCGCTGCACAGTTATACGCCGAACCACGTCAATGTCATCGTAGAGCTCATACAGCTCGTGGTTCATTCGGATGCGATAGTCATCGCCGACTCGAACAGGACCGAAGATTTTGCGAAGAACTTTTCTCTCGAACACCCCCAGAGCGGCTGCGTCAGTTTGCGAAACTACCCATGCCTCAGCGCCATAAAGCAGCACAGGTAGAACGAGCGTCTTGTAGAGTGTTAGTTTTGTCGATGGAGAGAGGGCTCTGGAACTTAGTTGCTTACTGAGCCCGTAGTAGCACCTATTAGCAATTATTGTTCTTCGCTTGATAAAGCGAAAATAAACATGTCTCACTACTATTTTATACAAAAAACAAAAAAAAATTTCAAAAAATTAACTCAAAAAATTGTCCGTACGGCACAGTCTAATATAACGGTTCTTTAATTCTTGTTATTTTTATAAAACCAGATCACTCTCTAGAGAGAAATATAGATTTCTCTAATATAACGGATCTTTAATTTTGGAAGTTGACGTACAATTAGACAATTGCACAGTCTTATAAAGTGGTTTGTCTGAATAGTGCGTTTTAATAGTGTTTAATATGAGTTCAAATGTTAAAAATCATACTAAAATTCCTATTGCCATCAAAGAATTGATTATTAAACTTCACAATGAAGGCAAAAGTTATCTTGAAATCGCTAAAAATGTTTCTAGACCAAAATCATCCGTGCAATATGTGATACAGAATTATAAGAAAACAAGTTCACTCTTCATTGCCCCAAGAAGAGGTCGAAGAAAAATCATAGACCCTCGATTGGGAAGAAAGATCGACCGAATGGTAAAGCTAGAACCAAAAACAAGTGCAGTGGAAATAGCTAAAAATGTTAAAAAAGATGAAAACGTTACATTAAGCGCCCAAACGGTACGGAACTTTCTGCATGGTAACCAATATAAAGCATGTGTTCCACGCAAAAAACCCTTTATATCAAAAAATAATGTAAAACAGCGTTTAGATTATGCCAAAAAATATGTAGAAAAGCCGGACGAGTTCTGGAAAACAGTAATTTTTACTGATGAAAGTAAATTTAATATTTTTGGATCGGATGGAAGACGATTTGTGTGGCGAAGAGAAAACACCGCGTTGCAGTTAAAGCATCTTAAAGCAACTGTGAAACATGGTGGTGGCTCAGTGATGGTGTGGGGTGCAATGGCAGCTAAAGGTGTGGGAAATCTCGTGTTTGCGGAAACCACTATGGACAAATTTAGCTATTTGAATATATTAAAAGAAAATTTAAGAGCTAGCGCCACTAATTTGGGCATATCAGATGATTATCGTTTCCTACACGACAACGATCCGAAGCACACATCAATGGTTGTACGAGAATGGCTGCTCTATAACGTTAAGCAAGTGGTTCCTCATCCTCCCTAGAGCCCAGATTTAAATCCCATAGAGCATCTATGGGGTATTTTAGAAAACAAAATTCGCCAGCATAAAATAACAAATAGGCAAATGCTGAAAGATATCATCGTTCAAGAGTGGCGGAATATTTCTACAGAAACCACAGAAAAACTGGCTTTATCAATGAAAAATCGCTTAAGAGACGTAATTGCTGCTAAAGGATACCACACTAAATATTAAGGACATTTTAAACATACATAAATATGAACATATGTAAATTTTTTTAAAGGGTACGGACAATTTTTTGAGTTAATATTTTGAACTATTTTTATATTTTTCGTTAAAAAGAAAAGTGAATGTTTTTTTATTTTACTATTAATTAGCAATTTTTATAACTACTTCTTGGACTTTAAAAAAACATTTATTACATTCGAATTGGGTAAGTATTCTTCGAATTATAATCAAATATTTCTTCAGTTGTATGGGGTACGGACAATTGTTTGAGACAGTGTATAAAAAAATAATTTAAAATTTATTCAAAAAACTTACGTCTTGTACGTCTTTCTCTCTCTTACGTCTTTGAAATTTGATAAAATTGCATAATGTAGGCCTTAAAATTTTTATGTGGCGAAGCTGACAAATTCTTGAAAATTTTATGGAAATAAGTACTCGTGCTCAGGCCCGTAGACTAGGGGGGATTTTAGGTGGTCAAACCCCCCACCCCCTTAGGGTCCAGAAAGTATAAAGAATTAACACAAATGAGACTATTTAATTCAAAATGTAATTTTTTTTTTAGATAAACTGTGATAATGATGTTAATTTTCTTGAAAACTTCACTTAATTATTGAAAAATTTTTTTGGCCAAGTGAAAGATTAATTTTGCTTATAAGAGTCATAATCATTATATTGGAATTCATCTCCAAGGAGTTGGTATATTAAAAATCAGTTTCAATGCTCAAAAAGTCCCTGATATCCAGTAAAATATATATATGAAAGTTATACCTAGAACGAATATAATTTTGTAAATTGAAGAAAATTAGCTTGACATTTTTTATGCCATATTTACCCAGCAAACCATAGTTGACGACTATGTCGAAATTCCGACTAATTGTCACTATTTTGAGCTGTCTTAAAGAAATCATTACAATTTCGTTACGCAAATATCGGAACAGCATCACTTTTTATACGAATTTATATAAAATTTTGTTATGCGACAGCTTGTACGACATATTAAAATGCTAACAGATTTTACTCTGTTCCTCTTTTCCTTTCTTTCGAACTGTCTGAACAAAATCGTAACTTTTTCGTAACATTTCCGTTAGGACTCGTTACGAAACCATTACGATACTTCGTTACGAAGTCGTGTGAAACCCTTCATACAATTCAATACAATTTTCGGAAAGGTTTCGAAATATTCTTAACGAAATCGTAACAAACATTTCACAATCTTTCCGATTTCGGAATCCGATTTTGTTACGAAATCGTAAAGAATATTGTATGAAGCGATTGACACGACTTCGTAACGATTTCGTAACGAGTCTTAACGAAAATGTTACGAAAAAGTTACGATTTCGTTCAGCCAGTTCGAAAGAAAGGAAAGTTTACTCTGTTTGCATTTCAATATGTTTTACAAACATTCGCATAACGAAACTCTTTATAAATTCGTATAAAAAGTGAAACTGTTCCGATATTAGCGTAACGAAATTGTAACGATTTCTTTAAGACAGCTCGAAATAGTTACGAATTCTTCGGAATTTCGACAAAGGCGTCAACTATGGTTTGCTGGGCAAGCTTATTAGACCCAAAACTTTTGAAAATGCAATCATTTGAGTGGGTTTTTTTTTCCTTTTTAAAAGTATAAAAAATATATGAACCACGAAATTTAACACATTATGGGGTATTCCACGTAAAGCGAATGACTAAAAAGTTTGACTATTTTTTTGTTTTTGTTGTTTTCTTGGTATATAGACATCTAAAATTTCCAACTTGGCACAAAAATTTAGCCCTGTGCGAAGCCTTTTCCAAATAACAGGTTTCGAAAAATCACCTGAAATATAAATATGAAAAAATTTTTGTAAAACATTTCATACAGTCCAATTTTATAGTGATTTGATGATTTTTTTAATCATGTTACCAAATTTTCATAAAAAAAATTTACAATTACAGTTTTTTAAGCTTCAGCATTTTAAAAATGTTTGTTTTTATTATATTAAGAAATTAAAAAACAATTTAGAACTTCAAAAAATTTTGTTTTTAGTATTTTTAGTATGCAAATAATTTAAATATAAATCCACAACCGATTTAATTCTTAAATATTCAAAAAAAGTTACTGTTTCTTTTTATAAAAATTTATCTAGCAGAGTAATTATTTTAATATTAGCATGAACTTATTTTCATGAGATATCTTATATAATAAATTGGGTATAAGATACTGGTGCTGTGCAAAAACCAGTATTCGAAATAAGGTTTTTGAAAAATAATCTGAAATTTAAATGTGACTTTATCGGAGTCGATTCCTCTAATCAAAAAATTTTAATAAAAAAAAATGTATATAGTAATTGTTATTGGAATTGAATCATGAGAAAATGAAACTGTTAAATTTTTAAAGATCTTCAAATATTTTCTTTTGAATTTATTTAAATTGTCGAAATCATTTCGAGAACAGTAGGGTTCACAGGTTCAAATAGTTGTACACAAGCTGGGGATCAACAAAAGTGTAAGATAGCCAAAAAGAAACCAAATCTAAAGACTAAAATTGTTTTTTCTCCCGTTTATATGGAATGTCCATAAAAGTTGTGAATACAGCTTCACCAGCTGAACTTATTAAAAAATGTTTGCATTTTTCATAGCTGATTTTAAATTTGTTTATTAATTAATTTAATTTATTAATTATTATTAATTTAATTTATTTTACCGTTCACATTAATATTGTTGAATTAGTAAAATTTTGTCACAGACATTTTTGCTTTTTGTGCTAATTTTCGGAATAATTCTTTTTAAAAGAAATTAAACATTCTCAATTTGGACCATTTTTCAACAAATTATAGGCAAAAATCAAAACACTTAGTACTCAAAATTGATTTGTAAAAAAAAAATTAAATAATCTCTTCTCATCTATCTTATTGTCATTTAAAAACAGGCATATTCACAAATAGTCTTAAAAGAAAACGGATTTGCTTAAAAATTTTCATTCCGTTTCTTTCAGTTATTACTGGCATCTACTTATAGATTTTTTTATCAAAACCCCCCTAAGGTAAATCCTGGCTACGGGCCCGCTCGTGTTGAAACCCTGTGGCGGGAATAATGCATTTTTCCCTTTCCGTACTCGCATCGAACCGCGTACAATTCGATTGCAAGTTGAACGGGCTACCATCGGATCATTGCCTCCCTTGTACGAACAAACCCGAAAGCAAGCATAGCATACATCAATTTATTTCATAGGATTGATGACCAAAAAATTTATTGATTATCCAAAATAATCATTAATCGATTATAACTCGGGCTTTATATAATTTATTTTCAATTTATCTAAAAAAAAAACAAAAACTGCCAATGCCATCAGAAAATAATAATACGGTGATTTCTTATACACCATCTTCTATTCCTCCATTGACTAGTAGTCCAAATACGATTTCAATTACGCCTAACAGAGCAGTTTCGAGGGCCAGAAATGTTTTCATTTCACGTCTTCTGCCCGACACATCAATAGAAAATATATTGACGTTTGTCAGGCAATCCAAGTTAGTGAACTCAAATGTATTCTGTTCATGCAAAAAAATTGGTAATAAGCCTTTCCATGCTTCTTTTATTTTAACAGTTGCAGCCGATGATCTTACAACTGTTCTTAACTCTAATTTGTGGGCCGATAATATTCTTGTTACTGAGTTCAAGCCAAAAAATAAGTCTAAAAGGGTGGCTCAAGCCGCCCGCCAGACTCAAAAAAACTAAATAGGCTGTAACTTTACTATCAAAATGTAAGGCGACTAAGTTCTAAGACGCAGAGCTTATTTCTATCAACTCAAAATTACTCTGAGGATATTATCGCGATAACAGAAACGTGGCTGAACGGAAACGTTACTGATTTGGAATTGTTTGACAATAGTTTTCACGTTTTTAGAAAAGACAGATACACTGACAATGTTTCTTCCTGTAAGGAACTGCTTTATCAGTTCAATTGTTGATATTCCCTGCTCTTCTAATATGTAACTAATTTGCGTCAAAGTTATACATTGTAACTATAATGTATATATTATTAATGCGTATGTTCCTCCTAAGAGTAGTGTAGAGGTCTATGCAAGCCTTGCGGAGTGCATAGATTACATAATTAATTTACTTGACATTAATGGCGACATTTTATTATTGGGCGATTTTAATCTACCTGATTTAAAATGACATTCTTCTGACGATAATACATACTATATATGTAACTATATTTGTTGATAATATATGTTCAGACCTACAAAAAGTGAGTTGTATTTTTAATAGTCTTGAAAGACTTCTTGACCTGGCCTTAACTACAGACAGTAACAATGTTGTTGTTAGGAGGGCCTGTCATGCTCTAACTTCTGGTGATGAATACCATCTACCTTTGAGTATTTGGTACAAATCCGATAGAGAAAACATATGTAAATACGAATTCAGTAGATAAGATTTATGAATTAAATTTTAAAAAAGCAGACTTTTTGAAGTTGAATCAGTTACTTCATAGTAAGCTTAATGTAATTTTAGAATACATAAATGGAAATTGCCTTGATGCCTCCATTAATTTTTTTATATGGAACTCTTTGCTATGTTTTCTCAGTCCGTACCATATACCCCTGGTACATAAAGGATTTAAAGACTCTTCGCAACAACAGGAACAGGTTAACACAATGCCGTTCCGTTTTGAGTCAACCACTTTCTTTATTATTCAATAAATCTTTTAACGAAAGTTATTTTCTACTTCTTTTTAAAAAAAATCATTATAAAAACCTTAACCACCTTCCCAGGGCGACCTATTTTAGAATATGCTTTAATTGTTTTGTGCCCTCGATATAGTTGTTACATTGACGACATAGAATCAGTTCAGAAAAAGTTTCTTTTGCTCTGCTTAAGCCATCTTTACTGCAATTTTAGTTATCACCTACCACCTTATGAATATCGGCTGCAACTTCTAAATCTCCCTACTTTAAATAATCGGAGGATTATGCTAAATACTACTTAGATTTTTAAACTTCTACATGGATATGTAGACAGTCAATATCTACTGAGCAAAATTTACTTTAATATTCCTCTCCGACCCATAAGATCTTTTGAGTTACTTTACATGAACTTTTAAAGACCTTATTACTTGCAAATTTATTACTTATTACCTGCAAAACGAACCACTCAGAAGCGCTTGTGGGGACTTTGCTTTTGTTTTAGTTGCAATTTCTTTTAATGAATCCGTTTACTCAATTAACCATAATATATTAGATATTACCGCCACTTATCTGGATCATGCTTTCCAAGGATACTTCATATTTTCCTGTGATGCTTGACAACACCTTATACAATCAAGCTGTTTTGTTCAATATGATTATCCAGAGCGAGACCACGTCCGTCTCGTCTGGCATATGTGAGCACCGCTCTAATCAATCATTCCATTTACTACTAAGAAGATTCCGGATTATAACTACATATACTTGAAAGCCTGATAGTTCTATATTTTTATAAAAATTTAATTGTACATACATATATTGTATTAATTTTGTCTAATATGAATTGCTTAAGTGCTTAGCATTCAAATAAATAAATAATAATAATAATAAAAAGAGTTGCAGGGCCGATTTCAATAACTATAGGCCTATCGCTAATCTCTCATCGATACCAAAATTTTTTTGAGCGGATCGTGTATGACCGGGTGAAAATTCACTGTGGGGAAGTCAAAACAACTCGTCTGTATGGTTTTGTATATGGCAGATCCACTGTGTCTAATCTTCTCGATTTTAAAACATTCTGCTTAAATTCAATTTATTCTGGTAACCAGGTCGATTGTGTTAACACTGACTTTAGTAAGGCATGTGATAAACTACCACACAATTTATCTTATTTAAGCTCGAGTTAATGGGGTTTCCACAATATTTTGTGATCTGGATAAAGTAGGAGCGATCTTATCAAATACGTTTCCGAGACGTATTGTCTTCGGAATTTAGTGCTGAATCAGGGTAGCCATCTTGGTACACTTCTGTTTATTTTAGCAATCCATGATGTAACTCACATCATCGAACACTCTCATCTGCTTGTTTATGCAGATGATATGAAAATGGGATGATATGGGTAGCGGCCGTGGCGTAGTGGGTAGAGTGTGTGACTCTTACGCCAGAGAACCCAGGTTCGAATCCTCCATCCGACACAGAAAGTTTTTTTTAATTGAATTAATTTTTCTGTTCGGCCGTCACCTCTCTGCAGACAATGGCAAACCTCAGAGAGTAAAAACTGCCATGAAAAGCTTCTTGAGAACATAAGCCGTTCGGAGTCGGCGTAAAACATGTAGGTCCAGTTCTCGATCATTTGTGTGCAAGCATTTCACATCACACACAACACAATTGATCCTAAGAAGCTCGGTCAAAGTCCTTTCGAGGGCTGAAATGGCCATTTCGTTTTTTTTTTTCGTTCGATATGAAAATATACTGAACGGTTGATTCTAAAGACAATTCAGATCTACTCCAGTCTGATCTGAAATCCTTTGAAGTTTGGTGTTCTAAAAATAATATGTTTCTAAGTCCAGATAAATGCCAAACTATGACCTTTTCGCGAAAAAGGAATAATTTTATTTTTGATTATAAGATTAAAGATACTGCCCTAAGTCGTGTAGACACCGTCAAAGACCTAGGTATATGCATGGACTCTAAGCTATCGTTTCACGTTTATATTGATAATATTTGTAAATAAGCATTTAAAAATGCTTGGATTTATAAAACGCTGGGCCAAAGAATTGAATAGCGTGATTACAACAACAACGTTGAATTATGCAATTGTGCGTTCTCACTTGGAGTATGCAAGTCAAGTTTGGTCCCCAAGTTACAATGTGCATGATGCAATGTGCATCGAATAGAAAGAATCCAAAAACGTTTTGTTCGGTTTGCTCTAAGGGGCTTAAGTGGAACGGACATATTAGACCTTCCTCCTTATGAGGATCGTTTAAAACTGTTAAAAATGCAGTCTTTAAGTGACCAAAGGAAATCTGCAGAAATCGTCTATTTACACCAACTTATAGCAGGTGTATTCGATTCTCCAGAACTTCTTTTAACACTAATCGAAGAAGCAGTAGAAACGTTAACAACTTAATTTATTTACTATTTAGTAAAACAAACTATATGGCTACTGCTCCTTTAAGTCGCATGAGTTCCTTTGTTAACAATTGTAGCGTTTTTGATGTTAATTTGTCAAAAGGTCAACTCAAAAGTAGATTAAAATTAGTTGTGTAATTAGATCAGTGTGGGGCAGTGCATATGGAACCCTGTCTGTCTCTGTCGCTCTCACATGTACACTCACTAGCAAACAACTAAAAGAACAGTGCAAGTGTTTTTTTGGCCGACACTGAATTAGATCTATGTATACGGATGGTTAGTTGTTACGTCTTGTGTTTTCCCTGATCCCTACCCATTTATTGGTGGGTAAATTTTTCCCACATTAACTTGTTTGTGGTCACTGGTATCCATAACATTGATATTTTTCAATGACTACTGGGTCGTGGTTTTAGATGGGTTAATGCTGAGGAAGTGCGATAAAGCTGTAGTAGCTAAACTCTATTGTTATTGCATGTAAAACTGCCAGTATAATTGTGAATATTTTTAATTTGAAAAAAGCACAAAATTTCAACTGCAGAAAGGACCACTAAACCTTTGCCTCGTGGGCAGAAGCACTATGATGCTAACGCGCATACTTGCTTAAGTTTATTTTACCGTCCTACACAGTAAAAATGTTGATGCGTTTTTCGGTACAAGAGTTGCATCGTATTTTATGTTGCATTTGCGACGGTATTCCCAGTAGTCCAAGTCTTAAAAAATTGATAAACGAATCATCTATATTTATATCTATATCTATACTTCTATACTATCATATAAAATTGAAGTTTAAATTTTTGTTTCCAGCTAAACTCCAAAAGTACTGAGTCGACACTGATTTTATGAAATACAGTATAGTCTCGCTTATCCGGACACTCGCTATACCGGAGTTCCCAGTAATACGGACATCTCTGCACTTCGGACATTTTTAATATTTGACCACTTAAATTCGGACAGAAAAAATTCCAGCATGTTTGGCTTACAATTTGACTTTTTTTTCAATGCGAATCAGTGTAGTATTGTAGTACGTATGGTAACGGCGCTATGTATTTTATATTATGTCATAATTACATGTGTATGTACATTTCTGTAAAAATATTTTTGTGAAACAATGTTAATTTATTATATTTTATTTCTTAAGTTCTTATAATTTCTTTACAAACTGTTTTGATAAGCGATAAGCGATTAACGAATGAAGCTGAAATAAACATTATACATATAATTGCTTTCATAAATATTCCGCTTTGTGAAGTCCGGACACTTCCAGCAATACGGACATATGCTGAAACTATATTTGTCCGGATTAGCGAGACTGTACTGTAAGTTTTAAAATGTCATATGTGTGCTACAGCACAGCACAGGGGTACTTTATTTCGAAAATGTTAAGTTTTTAAAGAAATCCTCCACGATGCCAAGAATTGCTTGATCGTTTTCTTTCCACGTGTCTGTGTTGCGTGAATTTCAATAAACTCCATGTTGTTCTCTACTCTTCTCTTTTTCCGCTCAGCCAGCCAGCATTGCCATATTTTTTTTTGAAAATCCTGTAATTTTCAAAAAAAAAATCCTGTATTTTTAGAGAAAATACTGCTCTTATAAAAGGGACTAAAAACAAATATTTTAAAATTTTTTTATTATAGCATTTTTAATATTCCTTTCTTACCAGGTTTTGTTAAGTATTTGTCCATTTGTAATATGCAAAAGACTAGCGAAAAGAAATTAACAAAAACGATGACAGGAAAAGCGCTGCCACATGATCAAATTTTTGAAAGGATGTAAAAAGTAGTAGCAACTTTATTTGCTACTTTTATATAAGTACTTACATATAATTTATAAACATAAAATTTATATTTTTTTTTTATTCAACGAAAATTAAAATACTGGATTAAAAAAAACCTGCCCAAATCCTGGGAGAAATATGATACTGTCTACCTGCTCAAAATACTGCCCAAAACAGGATTAACTGCCCATATGGTAATGCTGCAGCCAGCACAGCACAACATAAAAAACAGATGAGTCACGCGCAAGGCGAAAAGAGAGATACATATAAATGCAGTGCTGAGCTGCAAAGCAAAACAAAAGCAAAAAATGTTTTTTATTTCGTTTGACATATAGTGTAACAATAATAAAGTGTTAACGAGTTTGACACCTCTCTTAAAATGATAAATTTATGTTTCCCCGCTCTTGTCAAAAACAGCTGATGGTGAATTGGAATGAAAATAAATTTTTGCTAAATTCGTGTTTTTTGTGCAAGTAAACAAGATTTTCAGTTTATCAAGCTATTATCAGTTGAGGCATTGAACATTCTTTCATGACATTCGATATGTTCAGCGCACGTTTTTGATAAAATGGCAAAACCATTCAATGGGAAACTTGGCAAATAGGCGAAGACAACTGCAAAATTTTTGTCAACATAACACGCCACAACTAATTGCATTAAATATTTATTTACACTTAATTCGCACAATAAACTATAAAAACTATAACACATCATAACCTAGCAACTCAAGAAAGTAATACAATTTGACCACTATCAACTTCCGCTCTTTCGCTCACAATTTTTTGACAGAATGGCACTGTTTACATGTCATTCAAATTGTTGTTGTTTTCAACAACAACAAAGAATCATTCAAAATTTGTTGTTGTTTTCCCAGCGAAAAAAAGATGAACTCTCAACGAGATCGGAAATGAACTTTCAACACTTCATCGCATCAATCAAAATTTTGATGGAGCTCAAGACCTGCATCAATCAATCACAGGGTTGTATAATCAACTTTGCTGGTACTTACAACAACACTTTTAGTCGGCATCGACCATTCAATCAAAAAATCACGTGTGAGCAGCTATTCAATCAAATATCTCGAAGAGAGTAAAAGAGAACCAAAAATGCGATATTCTTCATTCAATTTGAATGACGTATAGATTCTGCCAATGAAAGAAATTCTTGGTATAGTCAAGAACTCACTAACACCTTATTATTATTCCATGGTGTGACATGCATTGTCTTAAAGACTGATGTCACACGGTGATCGTTTAAACAGCGTTTAAAAGTTTTTAAAGGAAAAAAAACCGTGTTAACGCTCTTTATTGATAAAAAAAAACGTCCGTGGCCTGCTAGTAATCATATAAAATTCCCACGAACGCAAAACAGAAACGTGAGATTTTTCGTGCATGAATATATTAGTGAAGCGTTGCGGAGTTTCGTCAACAAACAAGACAGAAATATGGAAAAAATTGTGTTTAAGTTTTATATATTCTTTGATTATATTTTACGTGTTTTTTGGGATCAGATTATATCCGATTTGTAATCTTTGATATATCAGCCATGCAGTCCATTAACACACCACGTTTTTAAAATGATATATATTGTAACTTTTAACGAAAAAATTACCTCGAAATATAAACCTTTGTAAGGAAAACATGAACGAACACAAAGCAGAATGGTTGAAGAATTTTCGACAAATTTTTTATTGAACGAACAAGTTAGACGCGTTGAAAAATTTTCGAGTTATCGCGTGCTCTACTGTTTTCGTTGTTTCCTTGTTCTGTTTGTTTTTTTTTTTAATGTTGACGAGTTGATGAGTTAAAAAATATTTTGCAAGTCTGTTATTGATGAATACAAGCCAGACGCGTAAAATAACATTCTGGTAGTCTGGCTTATGCAGCAAGTTTCTTTAATTTATTTCAAAGCAGTGTAGTCCGGTAACTCAGTTGATAATAAAAGAACTTGTAACCATTACGTTGTGTGTTCAAATACCACAGCATGCGATTTTTTTAAATTTCGATATAAATGTGTGCTAAAAACTGCATTTTAATTGTATGAAAGATATGGTATTTATATGCAAATTTACAGAGTTAAACAAATTTTAGATTCAAAGTCGCATTCGTTAATATTGCAGATCAATCAAATCAATCAATGCAAGGCCTACTTCGAAAATTGCTTTCTGAATTTATCAAAACTCAATTTGAGACATACCTAAAAGTATGCTAATATTCTGAAAAAAACTACGTTCAGAGTATTGAACGAAAGACTCAATTCAATCATAAAAGAAGGAAAAGAACTACTGATTGTAAAATTTAACATAAGTAAGAGCTACTCAAATAGATATGTCTCCGTGGCCCAGTTGGTAGAACAACCGGCTATGGACCCAAGCGTAGTGTGTTTAATCCTCGGTGAAAACAAAGATATGAAAAATTATCAAATAGCCATTTTTTGATTTTTAATCAACAAGAGCGGCGAATTGCTGTGTTGTTGTTTTCATAAGAACCATTTCGTTACACTGGTTTTACCCCCCCCCCATCTAGCTCGCCGTAGTGTTGTATACGCGGCTATAAAAGTTTCACTTCAAAAATGTTACATTTGTTCTTACTTTTTGATTTTTTTCCTAAATTCAATGGCCTAGTAAAATGTAAAATTCCCATAATTCGCCCTGAAGTTTGATAAAATTGCATAATGTAGGCCTAAACATTTTTATGTGCGGGAGCTGAAAAATTCTTGAATATATAAGGGATATATATATACTTTTGTTCGTACTTTTTGATTTCTCTCCTAGATTCAATCGCCTGCAAAATGTAAAATTTTCAATAGTTCGCCCTAAAAATTGGAAAAATTGCATAATGTAGTCCAAAAAATTATTATGTGGGGGAGGAAAAAAATTATTGAAATTTCTAAAGAAATTAGTACGTGTCTTAAACTTTCAAAAAATGTTACTTTTCTTGTAACTTTTTCGCCACTCCCTTAAAGTCAACCTTTGAAAATCATCAATCATTATGGCCTTAACTATATACAAAATTAGTACAAGTTAATTAATTAATACAAAATTAACTAAGATTTATAATACTGTATATTACAATTATTAAATACAAACAAATCTTACCTTAGGCTTTAAAAAAATGTAATTCTTCGCACATATTTAAATTTGGCTCACATAAGCGATTTGGAAATTATCCGAATCCGAATATTTGCGTACCTTTATTTAAAAATGATTGAGGGGAACAAAATTGTGCAAAGTTCTTGTATTTTTTATTTTCTTCTTTTATGGGAAGAAAAAGTTAAACCAAGTTTGAACGTTTAAGACGAGTAATAATTTCCTTAAAATTTTAAAATATTTTTGAGCTTCCCCACATAAAAATTTTTTAGCCTACATTATGGAATTTTTTCAATCTTCTGGGTGAATTATGGAAATTTTACATTTTTCCAGGTGATTGAATTTAGGAAAGAAATCAAAGTAGGTCGAACAAAAGTAACATTTTTTGAAAATTCAAGACGAGTACTAATTTCCATAAAATTTTCAAGAATTTTTCAGTTCCCCCACATACAAATTGTTAGGCCTACATTATGCAATTTAACAAATTTCAAAATTTCTTTTTAAACAATTTCGTACAAGACGTAAGTTTTTTGAATAAATTTCAGTTATTTTTTTATATGTCTTATGAATATGCTCTCCAAGAAAAAGTATCTTTATGGGTAACATAGATCAGATACAGGAGCTAGTAGAATGTCTCAAATTTGGAGTAAAATTTACCTTTTTACAGTAACTTTTATTTTGTGAGGGGTGCCTATTGTAGTAAATATTATATTTTTGTATTAATTGGCTGTCTTTATTATTTAAATTGAGACCACAAACTTTAAGATACGTTCAATATAGTTAATTTTTACAATTAAAAGAAGTAATGCATTAAATTACCATATTTGAAATGTTTCAAAAAAATCAAAAAATGTACCGACTGTTGTCTTACATCTTTGATATCTCAAAGAATATTCCCACCAAGTTTAAGCAAAATCTGAAACATAGTGGCTTCCTCGATTTGATGATTTCACATGGAACGACTCAACTGTAAAAATTTTTTATTCTAAAATGTAATCAAAAGCTATTTACATGACAAAACTGTCAACACCATAAAAAAATATTCAACTCCTTGTAACAAAAAATAGCACATGAAAGACTAGCTTGTCAATGAATTTACAGTTGTCAATCACCAGAATAAGGCTATAAACCTAGCTAGCATTTTCGAGTATGGGCCTCACAAAGGCACGTCACAAAGTTTACACGTCCCGCCCTCTCCCCCTCGAGGTTACGACACACACTTATTTATCTAGAAATTTTGGGTTTCTTACATTTTATCAATTATGAAATGTTAGTTCACTTTATATTTATTACAACTTCATTATTGAAAATCATAGGAAATTTTAAATACTTAAGAACTCAGATCTAAGATCATTTTTTTTTTTAATTGCAGCCCATGGTTATTGACACCATTTCTAAAAGCTTCCAATCAAAGGTAATAGCTGAACTTTGTTCGCATTATGAAGGTCATGAATGCAATCGGATTCAACTTCTTTTTTCAACAATAAGTTTATTTTTCCTCAGCATATTTTTTGTGACATAAAGCTTTCATCACAAATGTTCGACCACACTCAATATCCCAGCGTCAAATTTACGGAGTACTCCAATATTTCCTATATGAAAGGCAGTACACATGTGTTATTTTATTCATATATGAATTTGAACGTGAAGTTGTATATGGGAGAAGGAAGCTCGACTACTTCCCAGTAGGCATTGGCAGGTATTCGAAGGGCCAAATGGAAAGACCTTGATATGGATTTCGGAGGCCTACCGTACTCATAGCCAATACTTTTCCCATATACTTTTTCATATGAAATTGCCAAGTTTTCCATGTTACCGCTCTCCCCGCTTTAAAGAGGCCTGTTATAAGCACTCCTCTAGAATGGCTTAAAGAAGGGGTTAACCAAAAAAATTCAAAAAATACTAGTGATAACGCCCCGAAAATCGGGTGTACTTCCTTACTTCACTTTGGAAATAACACTTTCTCATTCACATTGAAGTGAGTTCGTGTCTTGAGTCTTTCTACCATTTTTCAACTTTAAACGATCATATCTGGTAAACGCTATCACTTTTCAAAAATCTAATAATTTTCTGCTTACCCATACCTCAATACCTTTCTAATGATATATATCAAGTGTTGTTGTAGCACTTGCAGAATAAATATATATAGATTTATTTTTTATTTCTTTTTATGTATACCTACCTATATATTTTGTGATTTTATTTTATTTTACATATTTTTGTAATTTCTAAGAATATTTCTAAGTCATGACGTTAATTTTGATTCAATATTTTTGAATGAATATATATTTTAACGTAACGAAAAAGTAACCCTGTAAATATAAGCAGAACCAGTTTTTGTAGGAAAAATATAATTGATGTGCAGCCTTGGGTAGCGAAAAATGAGGCCTCATAGAAGCGCTCACAGAAGCAGCGAGGATGTTATGTGTCGTACCGCCAAAAGTAGCATTAAATGCACGCCTTCGTTAGAAGAGACCTAGCTTTATTGCAAATTGGGTTGTTTGCATACTTTGTAATCGAAAATGAAGCTTCTGTGCTTGAGTAGGAAGCTTGACTACTCGTTGGCATATTTTGTAATCGAAATTGTAGCCCGTCTGCCTACCAAGCGGTCACTGTCTCCTAAAAGTAAACTGAAAGTGGATACGAACATGTGTACATTACCGCCTACCAGTGTATTGCCTTTCATCGATGAAGTGCATTGCCCATATGCCGCTGGGATGTGACGTATGATATATACTACTCCATGATATAATGATTTATTGAATGAAATTATTGTATCATGGACTACTCATTATATGAAAATTCAAAGCTTAACGCCAAATTGAATTATTAATTTATGCCTGAAAATATGCTATAAAATAAAACACCCTAAATTGTGCAAATATTTTATTAAGTAGTTGAAAATTGTTTCAATTTCACTCCATTTCAATAAGGGCTCCCACTGCACTAAAAAGCGTAAGTATTCAATAATAAGTAACATTTAAAGTAAGTCATTCAAAGTAAACTGATAATATTCGTCAGAGCAGATAGAATCCAATTGTTATTGTCATAGGAAACGGTTGTTTTGTTTTAGCCTTCCGTTAGTACAGTGTTTTCTAAACGAGAGTAGGCTCGGTGTATCAAATTGATATAAAAAGGATACAGTTATATATAATAGTATAAATAGTAGTATAAATTAGTACCATTTTTTTTAAAACAAAAAAGAAGAATATTCAATTAAAAACATATTAAAAAATCTTGCAAGTATATATAAGTAACGAAAAAGGATTGAAGATCGATACAATATATAACAAAAGAATGACTTCAAATTCAAGAGCAACAAATTCGCTTGTTTCAAATAGAACAGTGGCGGGAATCCCTAAAAGTTAACGACAATATTAATTGTCGTTATATATATATAGTCATATATATATATATATAATCTTGCCACGCCTTACTACTACCCATCTATATATCTATCTATCTATATCTATATTAATGAAAATCATTTTCTGTTTGTTTGTTTGACCTTAATACAAATCTAAACGTCTGAACGGATTTCGCTCAAACTTGAAACGTGTATTACTTTCGATCTAGATGAGGTTATTGCGTACTTACCTACGTTGTAACCACGCCTCTTTTTACCGCCCAAAAATCAATAAAAATACAATATTTTAAATACAATAATTTAGTGGTTGCTTTTGGAAATTATATCAAAAGTGGGTTTTCGCACCCCCTTTTACCGCCCACAAATCAATGAAAATGCTACATTTCGGACGTTTTTGGTCTTAAAAGACTAAAGTTTGGTAATTAAGTTTATATGCTTACCGTCGGCATCTTTACTAAGAATGGGCATGGCGGGACTATAATTAAGCCCACTTTTAAGGAATCATTAAAACTCCATTTAAGGAAGTGTGTATTTTTGATGAATTTGATAAATGTAGTAAATTTTGTAAATATGCAAAAACAAAATACATTATGCCGAAAATACAACAATGATAAAAAATACAACGATAAAACCCTATTGCATTTTTTGCAAATTTATTTGTGTATTTGGTCAGCTGAAAACAAATCCATTTCTAGGCAACATAGACGAAGCAACTGGCTGCGCTGTAAGTTTTTCAGTTTGCTTAGGCATTTTTGCTTAGGTTGTTATTTTCAAACAAACTATAAACAAAATTATTTCCGTAAAAATACAAGGCTTTACTAAAGGAACGTTCGCAATGTGTTGTAAATATGGTATATTTTGTAAAAGATCATCAAAAATACACCACTTCCTGAATTCCCCTAATATAACGTTTTGGTTACCCATACATTTTTAAACTCTTTTGCGCGTCATTTTATTTTAAATCCGTCGTTCGGATTTTATAATTTAAAACTACGCCAAGATCGACGATATGATTAACATTTTTAAGTTCTTTACCTTTGAGTAAGTAAATGCTATAAGCGATGAGATTTTTAGCGACGAGAAAAAGTTAAGGTTCAGAATTATTTACATGGTACATTTTAAGTAATCTGTAAAATTTTCTATGGTTTTACAAAAAAAATGTTTGACCTGATTCAATATTTCGTTAGAAACAAAATTAGCTTAGTTATAGTAATGAATTTGAAATTTTTTTCAATTTCGATAATAACATATTTTATTGTGAAATAATATCTGAAAATTCCTATGCAAATCGATGCATCGATGTATGTTCTCCGATGTATCGAAAAATATCGATGTACATATGAATGCATCAAATTAAAGAAATACATCGATGTATTTTTGGCACTGGCATACCAACCTTGTATGGTACTGCCCGGATGTGATAGAAATCTACTTGGATAGGATACCTTAAAATTTAACAAATTGGGATCTACCGTGAATATAAGACTTAAGCCAATTGAGAAGGGAGCCCTAGATACCAAACTTTTCTAGTTTGAAAGCTAGGATATGATGATCAACGCGATCGAAGGCTTTACTTAAGTCAGTTTATATTGCATCAACTCGATGTCCTTTTTACATTTTGCCTAAGACATTAGAAACGATAACCATTAGATTTGTGGTAGTTTATCTATCTTTACGAAAACCATGTTGCTGTTCATTAAGTAATGGGTTTATACAACCTGTCAGTGTTTCGCATATTATTTTTGCGAACAGTTTTGAGATAGCAGATAAAATGGCAATACCCCTATAGTTTTCGATCAACATTTAATTACCATTTTTGAATATTGGTGTAAGGTGAGATGTTTTCCACTAAGAAGAAAAAACACTTTAATAGAGTCATTTATTGAAGATTATTTGTAGGGGCAAGAGCAGCGAGTGTGCACATTAGATAAATAAATTTGGGGGAATCAGGTCAGGGCCTGGTCCCTTGTTTGAATCTAGCTAGATTATAACTGCAGATATTTCTTCACGTGTTAGTTCGATTTGATTGATATGAGGTGTTAAATTAGTGATAAGAGAGGGGCTGAGCCCCCGCCCGCTTCGCCAGGCGAAAATGGAACCACAGATGAAAAATTTAAAGTTATTAAAAACTTATGATTTTAGAATATTATCTGGGAGAAACATTTAAATTTTAGGTATTAAGTAATTTATACATTAATTTATTTACCACGATGATCAAATTACCCGCACTGTTTCACAAATGTGTAAATGTTTTTTTTTTATTAAAAATAGAAGGTATCGGCTAAAGATAATAATGAAATGATTGAGGCAAGAAAAGAACAATATATCGACGTTGGGCGTGTAATACCGCGTATCAGTCACTTGCAATAACGCGTAAATTGCAAAAAGGCCAAAATTTAAATTTGCATTTTAATTCAATTTAATTTATTAATAAAGGGCGTCGTTCCCCTTTATTATTCCGAGGCTGTGCGACCTATAACTTCAAAAGGAGGTGGCATACTCTTGTCTAATACCTGTCTGGTTCGATCGGCACCAAACTCGAGACACTATCTAGACTTTGCTAGAGTTTCCCTGAAATTTTCATAACGATTGGGTTAGCGCCAAAAAATTCTACTTTCTGAGAATGCAGAATATTTTTTAAATTTTGACCTGAACTCAAAAAATATTGACCTGTTCTTAGTCGAGAAAAGAACATAAAAATGCAACATCGAGAAACGTCAAATAAATTGCAAAAAGTCTTCCGTGAAATAGAAAAACACAAAATTAAATTCAAAATGTCTGGCGGCGAAAGTTTTGTTGTAGATATATTAACTTATTTGTAATGTTTTCGTTAATATCGTTAATATCCACTGGTGTGGCTTTTTCGTTAATATCAACCATTTTATGTTTAATTATAAAAAATATTTGAAATTTTAAAAAAAAAAAGCTCATTCTTTAATAAAATTTCAATACAATGTTTAATATTTTCTTAACATGTCACTTTTTTGTTTCTTCAGTTGGTAGCAGTTGGGGGTAGAACTCTGAAACCGTCGATCTTGAGAGTGCAAAAATTCTGCATTTTTTATACTGTTCCGGTCAAAATTTTCAAGAAAAGAACACGATTTAATTTTAAAGGTCAAAATTATTTTGAGGATAGAACACAAAAAGTGCAGAGTTCTCAAAGAGGGCAGAAAAAATGCAGAATTTCTTCGACAAAAGAAAACGCCATATATCTGCCATACACACTCATATCCATAAATGCATTCATTTTTATGTATATAGATTAGGTTGTCCCAAGAAAGTCGAACTTGTTTTTTTTTACATGGTATCCCCTCCATTTTTTTAAATAATGTTAAAATAAATGTAAAAAAATGTAGTGTACCTAGGACCACGGGAACCCGTGCCGACTTGCATCGGTACATGTCAGTACTTGGTTATATGGGAAAGAAGTGCTAATTTTTGAGTGCAAAAACTCCAAATAACTTTTGTATAAGGGTAAATTTTGAATAAGCTGGTTCGCAGTTCGTTTTTTATTTAATTTTTCTTTAAAACAAGCCATCAAACATGAAAATAGTACGAAAACCTGCAGAGTTGTGATTTTTTACTTTTCGAAAAAAAATTCCTTTTTGTTCTTGTTGTATTAAAAAAATCGAATATTTTATACATAATATAGAGTTATACTTTTAATATTGTGATCGTTTCTAAATAGAGTCATCTAAATGCAATCAGAATTGTTTGATTCATATTTTGTTCAAATCGGTTAAGTCGTTCACTTCTAATTTTGTTTTTCAATGTTAGTAGGCATAGCAGGTAGGCATGGAAATTTTTGGTTTTTCTCATCTAAATCTAATACAAAACAATTTGATACCTTTTTCGTTCAAACCAGCTGATCCGTTCTCGTGTTATATTGTTTTCCTAATAAAGGGGGCGTGGCTTTTAAACCTTTTTTTAATAAAATAACATCGATTGCTGTTTTCGCGTTGAATCTCTTGAGTATTTCTTGCTATTTTATTCCAATACCTTAGTATCCATGCTTACCGAGATATAGTAATTTATTTATAGTGCCACGCCTCTTTGACTTATTCCATTATTTTGTCTATTGTGTTTGAAAATGATCCTATCCACATCTGTACTAAATTCCAATACCGTAGTACCCATATTTACTGAGATATAGGGATTTGTAAATATTTCCCCATTTACACCATATACACACAAATACATGTTCAATTGACTATATCTCATAAACTAATACACATATAAAGACTGTTTGTACAGAAAAACCTTCGTATTGACGTCACCTTTCATGAGAAATTTCCAGAAACAAAATCGGTTTACGCATTGCAGAGTACATCAATATCATACACAATGCAACTTATATTCATATATATAGATACTTCCTTGAAATGATCTGCGTAAAGATTGCAACTCTCTTGAGTGTTAGAGAATGTGAAATTGGCCTTGAACATGAGGAAGGGTATCTGTTTAATTTGCATTTGACATTTACGTAATCAAAAAATTTCTTTGGATCTAAAGTAATTGTTTCTCCAATGAGGTTAATATAAAGATTATAAGCTTCTTTGGACTTTAAACAAAAGACTTGGGACAACTCTTTATACTTATTTCTCAATTCATCGGTTTTGTTAATGGTGGATTCAATGACTTAATATAATTTGTTTGTACGCACGATCCATGGTGCTAACATAGACTCGGATCATTATCTTGTCGCAGCTAAGATCCGTACACGTCTGTGCGCTGCAAAGAATACGCGCAATCCTACACAGAGAAAGCTAGACGTCGACAAGCTGCAATCAAAACGGACAGCCGAAACCTTTGCCACTCGACTCTCACTCCTGCTTCAAGAAAGCACTCCTCCGATCGACGATATATGCGCGCAGTGGGCACACATCTCCCACTCTCTGCGTACGGCTGCCAAAGAGGTTATTGGCTACCACCGTCCCCGCCGAAACCAGTGGCACGACCAAGAGTGTCGCGACTGCAGAGAAAAACGCCGCCTACAAAGCCTTCCTGCAGTCGGTTGAAATGCGTGCTGCTAAGGAGCGATACAGAGAGAAGAGGAGGGACGAGAAACGTCTTTTCAGGCGGAAAAAACGAGAGGCAGAAAAGCGTGAGTGTGAGAAGATTGAAATGTATGGTGATAGGAACGATGCCCGAAAATTTTTCGAAAAGATAAGACGCCTGGCCGATGGCTCTAAAACCAAGGCCTCTTTCTGCAAGGATGAAAACGGGAATCTAGTGACAGATATCCAGATTACACTGACGTTATGGAGAGAACACTTCTCTAGTCTTCTGAATGGCGATGACGACAACAATCCCGCCAATAGAGATGATATCCCGGAAACCCCAATTATGGATGACAGCGTTGAAGTTCCGCTGCCCGACTATAATGAAGCCTTGACAGCAATAACACGGCTTAAGAACAACAAAGCCACGGGAGCCGATGATCTACCCGCTGAGCTGTTTAAGAACGGAGGCGAAGCTCTATTTAAATGCATTCACGAGCTTCTATGCAGACTATGGTTGGAAAAATGCATTCCAAACGATTGGAACCTCAGTGTACTCTGCCCAATCCACAAGAAAGGCGATCCCACTATTTGCGCCAACTACCGTGGGATAAGCCTCCTAAATATCGGCTATAAGGTTCTGTCTAGCGTATTATGTGAAAGACTGAAGCCCATCGTAAACCAACTGATTGGGCTTTATCAGTGTGGCTTCAGACCTGGAAAATCTACCACCGACCAGATATTCACGCTACCACAAATCTTGGAAAATACCATAGAGAAGCAAATCGACACCCACCACCTTTTTGTTGACTATAAAGCCGCTTTCGACAGTTCAATAAGGAATCTCCTATACTCCACCATGTACGGTTTTGGTATACCTGCAAAATTAATCCGTCTATACAGGATGACACTGAGCAACACCAGCAGTGCAGTAAAAATCGGGAAGGACCTCTCCCCCCATTTGTTACCAAACGAGGTTTCAGACAAGGTGATTCTTTATCGTGCGACTTTTTTAACCTAATAATGGAGAAGATCATTAGAGCTGCTGATCTGAGACAAAGCGGCACAATATTCTATAAGAGTGTTATGCTGCTAGCGTATGCCGATGATATTGATATCATTGGCCATAACACACACGAAGTCAGTGCAGCATTCTCCAAATTAGAAAAAGAGTCGAGTCACATGGGTCTTGCCGTAAACGCAGATAAGACGAAATATCTGGTGTCATCAAACAAATAGTCCCAGCGTATTGGCAGCCACGTCACTGTTGACAACACCCCCTTCGAGGTTGTGAAGGACTTCGTCTACCTCGGTTCCAGCATTAACTCCACCAACGATATCAGTAGAGAGATAAAACGAAGGATAACTCTTGCCAACAGGTGTTACTTTGGGCTCAGTAGGCAATTGAGAAGCAGAGCCCTCTCTCGACGAACAAAAGTCACGCTCTATAAGTCACTAATCATGCCCGTTCTGTTATATGCAGCACAAACCTGGACGTTGAGCAGCTCTGATGAAAAGATTTTAGGAGCGTTCGAGAGAAAGATCCTTCGTAAAATCTGCGGACCAATCTGCGTCAATGGCGAGTACCGAATACGATGGAACGATGAGCTGTATGAGCTATACGCCGACATCGACATAGTAAAGCGCCTAAAAATCGAGCGGCTTCGCTGGCTAGGTCATGTTGAGCGGATGAAAGACGACGCTCCAGCGAAGAAAATATTCAATTCGGTACCCAGTGGCGGACAACGCAGAAGGGGACGACCACATCTCCGTTGGAGGGACCAAGTGGAGGACAACCTGACGAAACTTGGAGCTTCCAACTGGCGCCAGCAAGCGCAAAACAGAAATGACTGGCGCAATTTCTTACAACAGGCGGAAACCGACTTACGGTTGTAGGCGCCATCTAAGTAAGTAAGTAATAATTTGTTTCTCGGATTTCTTAGATGTCTGAAATTTTTATCTAGCCTTTATTTATTTGACAACAAATACGATTCTTCACTATTTAAATAGTACTGTCTAATGTAAATCATAGGTAGCAATCATGAAAGAAGCAATCGAATAGCAAAAATTATAGATAAAAAACTGGTAAGGAATGGAGCTTCGGCAGGGTACCGAAGCTAAAATATCTCCCCGTGGCCGAATTCAAGTATATTCGAAGTCTTTAGCCACGACAGACCCGATGACACTCAGTTTTATATATTTACGAAAGTTTTCCTATTTTGATGACGTCACTGTGTATTGGAGATAGGCGTAGTTTTCATTCGATTTTGCCGAATATCATAGATATGGTTCATATTATATACCAAAACTCATGTGCAAAATTTCAAGATATTTCTTTAACTTTTGTGAATTTCTAAGATATTTTAGTTTAATATAAAGTCACTTTGTATGAGAAGTAGGCGTGGTTTTCATCAGATATAGGCAGATATTATAGAGATGGTTTATATAAATTATCAATGCTCATGTGCAAAATTTCAAAACATTTCCTTAATTTTTATGGATTTCTAAGAGATTTCATCCATTTTTTTTCATCCGATTTGGCTCATTATCGAACTTAAAAAAAGCTTAAATTTTGAATCTCATCGCGATAGCTTTAAAATTACGGCTGTAATCGTGTCGACAACGATTCCTTATTGGCGGTACAAGCGGAATGACAAAGTTAATATACCCCTTATGCAGTAGCCGTTGGGGTATAATACGCATTGCGCAGGTCCGTTATGTTGGTTAACTTTCATTTTGACATTTGTAGCTACGAAAAAATATTTTTTACGATCATGACGTTATGCTGTATTGACGTCATGCAAATTTGTACTTTGAATATCTTGCCAGTGCAAGTTTGTTTCTTAAATTTTTATTGTTTGTGTCTGCACTATTATTTGCTCTCACTTCGGAGTTTCATCAGAATCATCATTTTTAATAATAGAAAGTAATTATTCGTTTCTACCTAATAACCTAAAATACGATCAACATTTTCTTTTTGGTCAGAATATTGCAATTTTTAATTTAACACCAACTATCATGAAACTTATATATATACTTAAAACAGATATGTATCTTATATATATATAAACTTATAAATACGTGATAAAAATGTGTGAATCAATTGTATTTACAATTTTATGCCATATCATAAAACTTGCATGATGAAAATGCGCACACCATTGTAATTTATTTTTACAATGTGCACTCTTGGTCTAATAGTTACACTTAACCACCCAATATGCTATGAAGCCTCTTCTAACGAAGGCGTGCATTTACTGCTACTTTTGGCGGTAAGACACATGACTTCCTCTCTGCTTCTGCGAGCGCTTCTATGAGGACTAATTTATCGCTACCCAGGGCAGTACAACAATTATATTTTTCCTACAAAAACTGGTTCTGCTTATATTTCAGGGTTACTTTTTCGTTAAAAGTTAAAATATATATTAGTTCAAATATACCGAATAATAATCAACGTCATGACTTAGAAATATTCTTATCTGACAATAATATGTAATATAAAATAAAATCACAGAATAAATAGGTAGGTGTACATAAAAAGAAATAAAAAAAAAATATTTTTTTAATTGTTTTAGTTAACCTGTTCTTTAAGTCATTCTAAAGGAGTGCTTATAGCAGGCCTCTTTAAAGCAAGGAGAGCGGAAGGCCTGGAAAATTTGGCCATTTCATATAAAAAAGTATATGGGCTTGGATATGAGCGTGGAAGGACTACGGAATTCATTAGAAGCCCTGCTAGTAGCGCTTCGAAGCCCTGCTTTTGCCCACTGGGCATGATCAACGATAAAGATTTTTCGACAAAAGTACTAAATGTAGCAAAAAGTGTACTAGTGTTTGGGGGATCAAATGACCGTCAGAGTATAACATAATTTTTTTACAGATCTCGTTAAACAAAAAAAGAGCGCCGTGAACGGGATAATTTAACAGCCTGCCCATATAACGTTTACATATGAGGATTAAGAGAAAGAACATTAGCTTAATCTCCATCTGTAATCTCAACTGTTTACACTAGCGTGATCGAGACTAACTCTTGCATTTCGTTACTTTGTTTTGTTTTACGTATTTAGCTTCTCTAAAAAATGTTAAATCCAATTTTTTGGAATTGTAAAAGTAAATTGATTAGATAAAACGATTAAAATATCTAAAATAGAAACATCTACCAACGAAGATGACCTGATAATTCACTTGCTTTATTTTATAACAAATTTAAATGAAAAAAAACCTTTGAATTGAAACTACCACTAATTAAACCTTTTGAAACATTTTCACTTATGTGTAACCATATTGAATCCCTTTTCCGAAAGGGATTAAACTACATATCATAAATTGGTCAGATTTAAGCATCCTATTGACATTTGCACCCAGTTTGGCCTACCATTTTATAATGAAAAGATTTACGAAAAGATAACGCTTGCAAATTGTGCAAATTTATTTCGAAAATCGTGGTTCAATTCATCCGAGCGACTTATTCGATTAACCATGTATCGTTTTTTCACCACATATACTCTTAATGATAATACGCATCCGCACCGAAGAAACAATTGCTGCTGTAGAGCGTCGTCTTGAGAAGGACTCAAATGAGCCGATTCGAGTGTGTCCATTCATTTAATGGAGAATTTTATGTAACGATCTCACCTACGACCTTATAAGATCCAGCTTAAACCACGATATTTAAAGAATACAGTCAAAATAACCATGCCTTTTGACGGATTTTAATGTGACTTTTTCGGTTTCGACTCATTTGGAAGGCGCCATTTCAAAGTTGGCTGGCTGGTTTGCATTTTAAACTTGTTAAGCCATGTCTCTTCGCTCTACCATGTATTTAACAACCTTTAAGCGATTGAGTTCTTGAAGAAAGTTTATGTCTTTTGGAACTAGCGGCAACGCATTTCATGCCCAAACAATCGTATAGAATGGTAGAAATGGATTCGTGATGCGTAGAAAACTCAGCAGCAATCTCTCTCTTACTCAAATGATGGTTGTCTGTTACCATTTCTTTCACTTTACTGATATTAACTTCAGTTAAAGACGTTGATGACCAACCAGAGCGAGGCAAATCTTCTACCACATTTCTACAGCTTTTGAATGCATAGTACCACACATATGCACGTATTTTTGATAAAGTCGATTCACTGTAAGCCTTATGTAACATTTTCAGCGATTTAGTACACAAAATTACATTAGATATTCAAAATTTAAGACAAATTCTTTGTTCGATATTTTGATTTATTGTTAAAAGCAAAGCACACTTGAGATGAACTGACAAAATCGATTACTGTAAACAAGCTAATTGATAGCTCCCACTTAAACTTCACAGCTGTGCCAATTAGGTAATGTAAACAGGAACTTAGGATGATGGGCCTAACATCTCTTTAGGAATGGTATCTGATGTCTTCCCTGCGTTGGGTATGAAGAGCACTTTTGTTTTATTATGCATATATATTTTAAACTTACTAAAAAAAATTACCGGAATGGCCATTTCAGCCCTTGAAAGCACTTTGACCGAGCTTCTTACGATCAATTGTGTTGTGTGTGTTGTGAAATGTTTGAACACAAATGATCGAGATATAGGCCTTCAAGATTTATGCCGACTCCGAACGGCTTATGTTCTCAAGAAGCTTTGCATGGCAGTTTTTATTCTCTAAGGTTTGCCATTTTCTGCAGCTGCCGCAGAGAGATGACGGCCGAACAGAAAAATTAATTCAGTGGAAAAAATTTTCTGTGTCAGGTGAGACTTGGACATGGGTTCTCTGACGTGTGGTCCACACACTTTACCCACTACCCCACGGCCGCCACTTATGCAAGCATTGAAAATAATGCCAAGTCAAGGCATAATTGCATCCACAACTACTTCTATTTCTATAGCATTCATTCGACATATGTCATAATGTATGTCTCGGTTAAGATTAAGTTATCATCAAGTCATGGTCGGTTAGCTGCTAATCAGAAGAACTCCTCTGCGTGCTCAACTGCCAAAGAAATAAAAATACTTCCTTAAACACATATTAATTATATAATTCCGAAAGCATATTCTCTGCTTGCTTTTTTTCTACGTAATAGTTCAGAATTCTTAGACCTCTATGCTCATAAATTGCTTAACACTTCATTTGTACTTTCCAATCTCGAATATGCGTCGTTTATTTGAAACCTATATTATGCAACACACATTTGGCAAGACTTGAACGAGTGCAAAAAAATTTCTAAAATTCTCGCTTGTATCTTTAAATTTTATTGAGCCACTTCCCTCATATAATACGCTTTGTTTGCTTATTCGACTTCAATCCCCCGAAAGCAATAGACGAATTCGTTCTTTAATGTTTATTTTCGATATAATTTCAGGTCGAAAATCTTAAGAATTTCGTTTTGCCTTCGCGACAATTACGTCAACATAACATGTTTGCCATTCCATTTCAATGAGCCTATATTTAGAACTATGAATGATATTAATGTGCTCTCTAAGACTCATTGCATTGACTTTTCTATTTCTAGGAATAGTTTTAAATCTAAGCTAAATGAATTGTTCATATTTTAGTAACTATGATTCTTAACAGCCTTAATATTGAATATTTTTAATTAAGAAATTGTTAATATTTAAATATATTCTAGTCTGTAAGGATTGTAGCATAGATTTATAAACAAATAAGCTTTCTTGAACTTAATTTAGGCAGTCTAATGCGTTTTTCCATTTTATATAGTAATTTACAATCAGAAAAAAAAAATGTTAAAAAAAATACCAGCTCCTATTTAGTTTTTGAGCATTCACAATTGAAAAAAAGAATCACAATTAGTGATATAACCGACGGTTGCTTAACCAGCACTTGGTGTAAGCAAAATTATTATATTAGCTATCGTATGGCTAGTTATCTCCTGGCAAAGAGCTACATGAACCAGAAATTAAGAAAGCGGCTCTAAGCTTAGATTTATTGCTTAAAAAATTTGTAATTTATTGTTCCTGACTAAAACTGCATATTAAGTGAGTTTTTTCAATTTTCCTAATAGTCTGAAAAATTGTACATAAAGTGCCGTTTTGTCTTGAAGAGTTTTTAATATAAATTTTGCAACCCTGCGGATTGGAGCGATTTCAAGGTGCTTGTTTCGTTTTTGTTTCATTCCGTTTCGAATTTGGCAATGTTTTCTTGGGTAGTTTGTTTTTGTCCTCTTTTTCGTGTTATTTGCTTTATACTCCGTAATTCGTTTCGTTTTACAGTTTGCTTCTGACGCCGGTAATTGCAATTCTTTTAATTTTGGAGGACATTTCTAAAAAAAGCGTTGAAGTGTTAAAAGTGGAACTATTTGTATGGTTCATAGTTGTTCCTTTTTTAAACTCAAAAACATTATATTTGTGATCAAAGCTTAGCTTTTAAAATGCAATTTCCGCAACAAGTTAAGCTATTCGACCGTAAATTCGTGACCAACGCGTTGCGGAGCCACTACCGCTGTCCAAAATGCCAAAACGAGTTTACGCACAATTACCAAATGGTTTTTGGGGGTAAGAAATAATAGAGTTTAGTTGGTGCAGTAGCAACATGGCAAAAAGATAAAGAATGTAGCCTCTGTCACAGCACTGCTTTTCGTAGCGTGTAGGCAACAGGATGCAAACTTCCTGCCATATTGAAAAATTTTAGTCTAATTTTAACTGTTTGCCCTTGAAATTACTTTATCATTTTTTGTTCCTTTTTATTTTGTTATATTATGTAATATAGATTCGCATGTCAAGAGCAATCGTCCCTTTCTGTTGCCCTGCGGCCACAACATGTGCGAAAACTGTATCTTCCAGAATCGTACAAATCTCACATGCAACGTTTGCCTCAGGCCAGTTGAGATTCCTATGTCTAGCACCCAGGTGAATTCGCAGTTTTATGTGCGCGATTTCTTCGATATGAACTTCTTTCTCTATGGTGAAATAAATTTCTACTGCTTCAATCGTCGAAATGCTTCCAACAATAATTCATTTCATATGTCCATTAATAATGCGGCTGGTCTGAATGTGCCACAGATTGTCATAGTTCAAAAATGTGGCGAGTGCGAGGCTGTTCCCTCTGTTGGCTATTGCAAACATTGCAAGGTTAACTATTGCAATCTTTGCTTTGAAGCAGTGCACAAGAATAGCAAAGTTTTGATGCGCCATAAACTATGCCGGGAGGATAAAAAACCATTAGCTGGCGGACAGATGCCAAAGCAGCGGATGTGCCACCGACATCGAAAGATCTGTGACCGATATTGTAAGAAGTGCCGTCTTGTTTGTTGTGCAGTCTGTGTAAGAGCAGATCATGCAACTCATGGTTGGAGCACAGTAATTGAAGAGGTGGGTTTAAACCGACTGTTATGGCATTGTTGAAGAATGTAGAGCAGATGTTTGTGGAAGCATGATAATTTTACATACACGTTTATATCTTTGCAGAATGATCAAACCAAAGCTGACGTTTGTAGTTTATTGGAAACTATAAAGAATTCAAGAGATAATCTTAAGAAAGCCCAAAAGGTAGGTGTAAATTATAAGCTATTAATTATATGATAGGTCAAAATAATTTAACTCATTTATTAATCAATAATTTAACTCATTTAATCGAAATCTATATCGGCATTGGTTTGCTTTGCAAACTTGCTTATCCAAGAATTTAATGTATTTTGATTAGGTTTTTTAATAATAAGGATGACCATGGTGTGTTTTACATGGAAAACTTCGAAAGTTGTTCGCTTCAAAACTCATCAAGTGAATGCTGGTTAATATTATCATTATTATTTGATATACCAGTGCTACAAGGTGAAAACCTTATGATTAATGCACTGGCATCATTGATTTGTTTTTTTTTCTTTCTTTTTTAATATGACAATAAATTTGATGTTTACAATAAAATTCATTTCTAAGAGTAATACAAATTTTAAATGCAATTAAATATAAGTAATATTAAATAGTGAATATAATATAAAAAAAAGGAAAAATAAAATAAAAACAATTCCTATTCCAGCGAGGTAATGACAAAACAGGAAATTTAATTTAATTTTAGTTTGTAACATTTTTAAAACTTTTATGTGTATTCATTTTTTAGAAGAAAGAGAAGATGAATTTATCGAAAGAGAAAAAAAAAATAAAAAGATTATTGCAACGATGAAAGATGATTAAATAAAATTTTTTTGAATTGCACGGCGTTTTGTATTGGTCTAATAAAAGTAGGTAAGGAGTTCCAAAGACGAATTGCGTATATATAAAATTGCCTTTCAGATGTTATATAGAAGTGACGCAATTGCATTAATGTATAGGACCGATTGGAACGTGAAGCAGTGATACGATTGTGCAAGTAAGCTTATCCCTTATTTAAACCAAGGAATGATATGAGTGGCACTTGTGTACCATACGAAGCAAAAAACAACAGGATCAATAAAACAGTCATAGATCCAAAATTGATGATATGATACTTAAAAAGTTTTTTGCTTCTCCTGTAAAATTTTTGAAATGTAACTTACGGCTTTTTTGATTTCATATGACGATATTTGGGTGATTTCAAGTCAAATCGGAATTTTTTCACATATTTTTAAAAATTTTGTACTTTGAACAGTCTATCGACGTTCAAACAAAAATTTGCATTTTTGCAATTTTGTATCGAACAAAATTTGCATATATATTGTTTAATTTTTTTTTTCAATTTTTTAAAAACTGCCAACAAATTTTTATTTACAAATTAGCTACTTTTATTTTTAGAACCATTGAACCACGGTTGCCACCTCAAATTCCCACAAAAAAACTTTTTCCCACAATAGCAAAAATTAATAACCACGAAAATTACCATGGAACAAAATTGACAAACAAATCTCACGCACTTTTAAAATAACCACGGCAATCCCACGCGAATAAAAAAAAAACACGAAAAATCCCATTCGAATATAAATGAACCACAAAAAATTCCTACTCTATTAAAAAATAACACAATAAATACCACGGACATAAAAATAAATGCTAAAAATGTAACAAAATTTTAATTTTTATATATAAACGCAACTTTTAACAAAATTTCGTCTAGTTTTAATTAGTTTTTTCTTAATAATATTCAATAAAAAACATATTTTAACTTAACATTTATGTTAAACATAAATCTTTACATTTATCTTGTTGCATAAATCGTCTTTGTTTTTGAGATCTTCATATTAATAAAATTTAAAATCTCAATAATACCAATTTTGAATATCGAAAAAAAAGTAAATACAGATTTATCTTCTTCTATCTTCTATATATTTATTCCTGTAAGGGTCCCCTTATTCCAGCACATCTACAAATGCTACAGCAACACTTGATATATCATTAGAAAGCAGGAAATTATTAAATTTTTGAAAAGTGAGCATTTAGCAGATATTAGTGTTTAAAGTTGAGAAAATGGTAAACAGACTTAAGACACGAACTCGCTACAATGTGAATGAGAAAGTGTGACTTCCAAAGCGAAGTAGGAAAGTATACCCGATTTTCGTGGCGTTATCACTAGTATTTTTATATTCTGATATTAAAAAAAATTAATTACACTAAAAAGTAAAAAGTTTAAGTTATATATTAAAAAAAAAAAAAATAATATGTTATTAAAAAAATGTAAAAAATTCACTGTTATAAAAAATTAAATGCTGAAGTACAATTTTTATAAATCTTTTAAGGTTAATTTAAAGAAAATTGTAAATAAATAAAAGTAAATATGAAATTAAAAGAACCTATTAAAAATATTCCGTTTTGCTTTAATATTGCAATATTTATAAAAGTAAATTATATTGAAATGGAGTATTTTTCAAAAATATTTTTTTTTAGCCTACTTTTAGAAAATAATAAAAGAAAAAGCAAATACGAAATTAACAAAAAGTAAAATAAACAAATGTAAACAGAAAGTTAAATAAATTAAGCAAAAATATACGTAATTTTTTTCGTAAAGGCATACATTGATATTTTTATTTACTTGGGTTTTTTTAAAGTCATAGAGCATTATTAAACAAATTATTATTACGTAATAGTAACAAAATTTCAGGCCAAAAATCTAATAATGACGATGCGTTAATATTTTTGATGTGTTCGCCTTAAAAAACACTAAATACGTTCGATTTAAAAAACATTTGATGTGTTCCCAATGCATGTAATTATGTCAAGGGTAAAAAAACTTATAAAAAAAGTACAAAAATATAAAAAGTCACAATGAAAAATTTATGAAAAATATAAGCTAATATATTATATATTAGATTATATAAATATCTGAATATATTCTCTCGCTATAGAATAAAAAATTTCCTCTATCCCTTTTCTGCTTTGCTCATACCTGCTCTACACTCTAAACGAAGAGAATAAGAGCACGATGCTTTACTAACACCAGCATGTAGCAAATAAAGCAATAAAAAATAACAAAAATATCAGTGTTCATACCCTGAATATTTGCGAATATTTTTTTATTCGTTCGTTCGTAGAAAATAGATGTTTTTTGTATCGGGGCCCAAAGAAGGGTGGTAGATAGGCGGTAGGTGTGTTCGGGAGAAATGTTGAGGGGCAAAAAATAGTAGGACCAACCCATATATTTGACCCCTCTAGGAGTTCAGCTACGGCCGATATAAGCTATTTTTGGCAGTATTTGTGTTTTTTGTGTGGAAAGCGTATTGCGGGGAAAACCCAACATACTTACTTACTTAGGTGGTCGTAACAACCCGTGTCCGGGTTTCAACCGACCTCATCAGCTCTCGCCAGGCGCCTCTGCGTTGAGCGCGCCTTCTCCAATCGGATACACCAAGTGCGGTTAGGGCTTCCTCAGCCTGGTCCATCCATCGGAGGCATGGTCTCCCTCGTCGTCGTTGACCAGCGACCCTCGCCTCGAGCACCTTTTTCGCTGGAGCTTCGTCGTTCATACGATGGACATGACCCAGCCAGCGTAGTCGCTGCACAGTTATACGCCGAACTACGTCAATGTCATCGTAGAGCGCATACAGCTCGTGGTTCATTCGGATGCGATAGTCATCGCCGACTCGAACAGGACCGAAGATTTTGCGAAGAACTTTTCTCTCGAACACCCCCAGAGCGGCTGCGTCAGTTTGCGAAACTACCCATGCCTCAGCGCCATAAAGCAGCACAGGTAGAACGAGCGTCTTGTAGAGTGTTAGTTTTGTCGATCGAGAGAGGGCTCTGGAACTTAGTTGCTTACTGAGCCCGTGGTAGCACCTATTAGCAATTATTGTTCTTCGCTTTATCTCCACGCTGATTTCGTTTTTGGTATTAATGGCGGTGCCAAGGTAAACGAACTCCTTGACTACTTCAAAGTTATAGCAGCCGGATGAAACGTGGGAGTCTAAACGCCGAGCTCCCTTGTTTGTAGACAGCATATACTTTGTTTTGCCCTCATTTATCGTCAAACCCACTTTGGCTGATTCCTTTTCGATAGCGGCGAAAGCAGCGGTAACATCACTCTTGGTTCTGCCGACAATATCAATATCATCAGCGTACGCAAGGAGCTGGACGCCTTTGTAGAAAATGGTGCCATTACGATGCACACCGGCCTTTCGTACGATCCCCTCCATGATGATGTTAAAGAGATCGCAAGACAGTGGATCGCCTTGCCTGAAACCTCTTTCGGTATTGAAGGTTTCGGAGAGGTCATTTCCTACCTTGACGGAGCTGCGTGTGTTGCTCAACGTCATTCTGCAAAGTCTAATCAACTTTGCAGGTATACCGAACTCAGACATTGTTGCGTATAGGCAATCCCTTCTCGGGCTATCGAACGCAGCTTTAAAATCGACAAAGAGAGGGTGTGTGTCAATTTGATTTTCGTGAGTTTTCTCCAGGATTTGTCGTAGCGTGAAAATCTGGTCTATGGTGGACTTACCAGGTCGAAAGCCACACTGATAAGGTCCAATCAGTGTTTTTGTAATCGGCTTTAATCTTTCACACAGTTCGCTTGAGAGAACCTTATATGCGATGGAAATAAGACTGATACCTCTATAACTTGCGCAGATTGTTGGGTCTCCTTTCTTAAGTATAGGGCACAGTACTCTGAGGTTCCAATCGTCGGGCATGCTTTCTTCTAGCCATATTTTGCTCATGAGCTGATGCATGCGCCTTATCAATTCATCGCCGACGGTTTTAAACAATTCAGCTGACAGGCGGTCAGCACCCGCTGCTTTATTGTTTTTGAGTCGTTGGATAGCAACTCGAACCTCTTCATGGCTATGTGGTGGTACTTTCACTCCGTCGTCGTTGATTGGTGGCTTCTGAACTGCGCTCTCCATATGCGGCATTGGTGAAATCGTCGCCAGTAAGTAAATTGGAGAAGTGCCGTCTCCACAATCTCAGCACACACTGTGTATCCGTATTCAGATTTCCATTTTCGTCTCTACAAGTGGATGCTCCGGGCTTTAAACCTTGAGTTAGACGCATAACCTGTTGCTAGAATTTTCGTGCATCCTTCTTGCACTGGTATACCTCTAGTTCCTCACGCTCACGCTTTTCCTCCTCTCTTTTCTTGCGTCTGAAAAGTCGCCTCTCTTCCTTCCTCTTTTCGCGGTAGTTTTCTCGCACGGCAGCGTTGCAGCTGACTGCAGCGTTTTTCTATATGCGGCGTTTTTTACTACAGTCGCGATGCGACACTCCTGATCATACCATTGATTCCGAGGTTGCGGGCGCCGGAAACCAATGACTTCTTCAGCGGCAGCGCGCATGGAGTGGGATATATGCGCCCAAAGTCCGCCGGCGTCGTCGGGTCCAGAGGTTGGTTGGTTGAGCTTAACCGAGAGTTGAGCGGAGTAGGCTTCGGCAGCCCGTTGTAATTGCAGCTTAGCGACATCGTTGCATTCCTGTGCGTATGTTCTTCGCTTTGCATAATTGCATGCGGATCTTGGCTGCCACAAGATAATGGTCGGACCCCCCGAAATGTACGTACGTAGAGGCATGCCCTCCGTCGATTACAACATGATCAATTTGGTTTCGCGTTTTTTGATCCGGGGACAGCCAGGTGGCCTTGTGGATGTCGAGGTGCTTAAATCTGGTGGTACTAACTACCATGTTTCGCGCCGCGGCGAAGTCGATCAGTCCTAGACCGTTGTTCGTGGAGGTCTTATGAAGACTGAACTGACCGACAGTGGGGCCAAAGATGCCTTCCGTTCCGACTTTCGCATTAAAATCGCCTAGGACTATTTTCACGTCATGGACCGGAAGGTGGTCGTATACGTCCTCAAGACTAGCGTAGAAAGCGTCTTTGACGGCTTCGTCCTTATCCTCCGTCGGGGCGTGCGCGCAAATAAGGCTGATGGAGAAAAATTTTGCCTTGATGCGGATCGTGGATAATCTTTCGTTCACAGGTGTGAACCGGGAAACAAGGTGGCGTAGTTTCCGGCTAACAACGAATCCACATCCAAATTCGCGCCTCTCCGCATGGCAGCTGTAGTAGATATCACAGTGTGCTTGTTTAGAGCAGCCTTGCCCTTTCCATCGCTTTTCCTGGATGGCGGTGATGTCAGCCTTTATTGTTTTGAGGGCTTCCGCCAGTTGGATAATGGCACCTTCCCTATAAAGGGTTCGGACATTCCAGGTGCATGTCCGTAAATCAGTGTCCGTTTTTCGTTTTCGGTAGTCGTCAACGTAATTGGGGTTCTTATCCGAGGCTGGTTTAGTTTTCATTGGGCAGTAGTAATGTGGCGGGATCCAAACCCTGCGCACATTCCATGTTTAAGGTCTATGGAGCGACCTGCCGCTCAAATTAGCCGTCAGACTGACGGATGCCAGTTTGCCGTTGCCCAGGGAACACCACGTGGAGGTTTGAGTCGACTTGAGACGATTTCGACATGGATAATGCTGGCCTCGCCAGGATGAGGCGGTCAGACAAGTTGCCATGTGAAGGTTCGTCCCCCTGTTCCCCTGTTTTCACCCTGTTTTGCAAAATTACTTGAGGGAAAAATGAAAAAATTATTATTTTTAAGTTTTTTTTTTGTGTTTTATTAGCTTCTAAATACATATTTACCTACAGAAAAGTGAGAAAAATATTATTTTTAAGATATTTGATCAAATAAAATTTATTTGGAATCCCATTTTATTCACCAGCAAATGCCATGCACAAAGGGAACCGATGTATCTCGCAAACCGGTTTTCAACTGATCAACACAACGCGCCTTTTTTTTTCCTTCTTGCGGTCGCATAGTACACCAAAAAATCTACATGTTTTAAAATTGATTGTTATAATTTTCAAATTGTATGTTTTCATATAAAATTTTAGAATTTTTTAAATATTCACATATAAATTGATAATATCATGTTGTTATTTTGACGATATTTGTTGTAAGCTATTTTTTGATCACAAAGTTTTCATTTTAGAAACATGTTTTTTTTCTAAAGCATTTTAATGTGTAATGTCAAATAAATTTTCCAAATTTTCTGTAATTTTTTTTTTGCCGAAAACACCCCCATTTTTTTTGCATTTTTTTGTAAACTTCCCTTGTCTACACCTTGTCTACGCAGTGTTGCGTTGTTCTTATAGGAATTCTGGCTTCTTTTCAAAACATTTCAACTTCATTAGTAGTCAAATTTGCACTTTGACGAAGATCTAATTTCGCACTTCTTACATTATAAAAAAAAACAGATAGTACTTCTTTGATTGATGGTAGCTTGGAGCCTAATATATTAAAGCTTATAGCTCCAATCACGAATATATGATTGTCACTATGAAGTGAGCAAGTCATTTTTACTTTAATTATGTTTTTGAAAATAATCGTCCAACAAATAAATTTGGAATATAAATAACAGCATTAACCCTCCGTCTGACAGACGGGCCAGTCATATTTCGTTTTTCGACGTCAATTAAATATTTTTGTATATCAGATAGAGACTTGTGCTTCCAGATACCCTCCTAAAATGTTATTGGCTATCGATCTATCACTATGATAATTTGAAAAAAATTCGTTTAAAAGGACGAAAAAAGGATTTACAAAAATATCACCTTCGGACCGACGGATGGTGCCTGGCTAGACCCTATGTATTTTGTATGGAAACATGGGGCATATACAACATTTTTTTTTTCATTTTACCGCGTTTATTGCTAATTTTCACTGTATGAATTTATTTCGCACTGCTTTCTATTGCAACACATAACAGGTCATTCAATAAGTCCGTAGGATAAGTAAGAAAAAAACAAAATTTTGATAAAACTCGATTATATTATTCAACATAGTTGCCTTCGAGAGCGATACAACGAGTATAGCGATTTTCCAACTTTTCGATACCACTTATATGGTACGATTTCTCTTTCTCGTCAAAATAGGCTTCAGATTCAGCGATTACTTCATCATTCGACTTGAATTTCTTTCCAGCAAGCATTCTCTTGAGATCTGAAAACAGGAAAAAGTCGCTGGGGGCTAAATCTGAAGAATACGATGGGTGGGTAAGCAATTCGAAGCCCAATTCATTCAATTTTGCCATCGTTTTCATTGATTTGTGACACGGTGCATTGTCTAGGTGAAACAACACTTTTTCTTTTGCAAATGTGGCCGTTTCTTGGCGATTTCAACCTTCAATCGATCCAAAAGTGCACAGTAATAGTCGCTGTTGATGGTGGTTTCTTTTTGGAGATAGTCGATGAATATTATTCCTTTCGCATCCCAAAATACAGACGCCACCACCTTACAAGCCGACTGTTGGGTCTTTGCTCGCCTTGGATTCGGTTCGTCGACTGCTGTCCACTCAGCTGACTGTCTCTTGGATTCTAGTGTGTAATAGTGAAATCGATAGAATTCGATTTTATTGCGGTTTAACAGCGCCAAACACTCTCAAGCATCAATTCGTTGTTGTTTTTGGTCGACTGTGAGCTCACGGGCACCCACTTTGCACAGAGCTTTCGCATACCCAAATGTTCGTGTAAAATGGTAAAAACACTACCATCCGATATCTTTACAATGTCAGCTAGCTCGTGCACCTTCAATTTGCGATCGTTCATAACCAATTTGTGGATTATTTTGATGTTTTGTGGAATAACAGTCTGATTTGGGCGTCCACTGCGCTCTGCATCATTTGTGCCGGTACGACCACGTTTAAATTCAGCAATCCACTTTTCTACTATTTGTCTTGATGGAGCAGAGTCCGGAAAATGTTTACCAAGCCATTGTTTGGTTTCCACTGTTTTTTTTTTTTTCATCAAAAAGCAATGTTTTATCAAAACTCGAAATTCACTTTTTCCATTTTTTGTTTTCAATAACAATAGTTGCACACAAAATGCTATAACTCACGAATCAGTTGTCAGATTGTGGTCAAATTTTTATACGTATACGTTTGAAGGTTGGTACTAAATAAAAATCATATGGAAAAAATCTAGTAACGCCATCTATGTGTCATCCTATGAACTTTTTGAACGTACTGTTATTTTAAGTGATATCCGATGCAGTATTGCAGAAAAGACTAAAACAAATAATTTTTGTAAAATTGAATTGAAAAATATACATTAAACTTATAATAAGAAAGCTAAAAGCGAAACTTTTTATTGATATTTCACACTAAAAACCGAAAAAATTTCATTTCAGAATGTGACTGTTATTAGTCAACCTAAAAATTTATTCCTTAAAAATAAAAATAACAGTTATTTATAACTTAAATACATTTTAGCCGATTTTAATCATTAATTTTAACCAATTCCAAAAAAGTTGCATAACAGTTATGTCCCTGCATATAACCATTGCCAGCATTGGGTAATTTGCTATATTTTCCCAAAAAATTATCGCATATCAATAAAATTTTATACCCATTATTATTTTATAGCAAAAAATAGTTGGTGTAAATATTAATCAAATCGGTACACTTATACGCCTACCGCTCATATTACCGAAATTTGTAATATGGTATATTTCCCCCAAAAAATTATTATAGAACAATAAAAATTTGCACACTTAGTTTTTGTTTTTTTGTCACAGAAAATAGTTGGTGTAAAAGTGATCCAAATCGGTGGACTATCACGCTTACCTCCCATACAACCGAAATCGGTAATCTGGTATATTTTCCAAAAAAATTAACCCAGATCAATAAAATTTTATACCCATAATTATTTTATAGCAACAAATAGGTGGTGGCCCATATAACCTAGATTCAAACTTTTGGAAATTTTTGCAATTTTTCCATACAAATATACGCAAAAACATGCTCCAGAAAAGTGATCATAACTTCCTTATTTTTAAGCTGCCGCAGCCAAACTTTTTGACCAAATAGTTAAAAAGCTTTCATTAAAGACATACTGAAAGATGACAAAAATTAAAAGTACGTTATTTTTTTTTTTGCGTTTGGAAATTTTTGCAATTTTCCCATTCAAATTTACGCATTTTGCTCCAGAAAACTACTCATAACATACTTATTATTGGGCTGCCGCAGCCAAACTTTTTTGGCAAATAGTAGGGAAGTATTCATTAAAGACATACTAAAAGATAAAAATAATTAAAAATACTTTTTTTTTTGCGTTTTAAACTCTTTGAAATTATTTTATTTTTCCCATACAAATTTTAGAATTTTAGCAAAAACACGTGTTTGTTAGTTTTTACAAACCAAATTTTAAGAAAATACTTAAAAAGCATTGCATAAGAATACAAAAAAAAAATTAAATTCAGAAAAAACATCTTTTTTCCTTTCTTAGAATACTTCTATCTGTGTTTTTTCTGATAGACTTTTTCTGATAGTACAGCATCTTTTTCTTCCTACCACTTATAATAAAAAATTTAATACTGCGTATTGATAATACTGAAATTTACGATGTGTTTTCAAATATAGAGTACTAAACTATGAAAAATGAAATTGCAAGACATTTTAGAGCCACATTAAGGGGAATGGCATCCTTGCAACTGAAAAGATTTAGTAAAATCCTTTAAGACCTTAAATAATTAGACTGTTGTCTGTAATTTTGCATACTTAGTTTTTTTTTTAATTCCAACAAAAAATTTTTTTTTGCCTTTTGTCCGCACCCGCAGCACTGTGCGTCGTAATAGTGATTGTCTACACGACATTGTCGACAACGTCGAAATTGGTATTCTCGACATCATATAGTCTACCTCGCCAATCACTGCTTTTAATATAGAAACACTTTTTAGTTTATGTACGAAAACGAATACATACTTGATGAATTCAAAGTCAAAGACACAAAATAATGCAAAGTACTTAGTTAGTGAAAACAAAATAAAATTTAGATACATATTTGCAATTAGGGAACTTGGCAAAGCACAAAGATGCTGTAGAAAAAGGCAATGTCAACATATTCCTTCACCTGCTGATGTTTTTTCTCAATAATAATTTTCGCAATAATTATCTTCTTCAATATAGATATCATACATTTATTTACGGCTTTTCTTTATATATCTAAATTTAATAACTTAACTAGTGTCGTAACTATTTTGACATTATTATTTTGTTGGTTTATTTTTTCTTTCTAATAAATCACATTTATTGTGTAGTTCCAATGAAAAACTATGAATTTATAAATTATGGCAAGCTTTGCTTTGAAACTTTTTCTCAAAAAAGAAGAAGTCAAAAATTCTATTGCATGCTGCATTGAAATAATATTTTGGTTTTTATAAAAATATTAAATAAATTATTTAAAACTCATAAACATAATAATTTAAAATTCACGAAATATAAAAATAAAAAATGATACACACAAGTCATAAAAATAAAATTAGGATTAATTGTGCCAAGCATTAAATAAATATTTGTATGACACAAGTTTGAAGCTTTCTATCTTCCCTACTAGCTTGTTTTAACCTTTTTCAAGTTCATATGTGCGTTAAGGAATGGAATCAAAATCACATCATTACTGATTTTAACTAATTTGTTTTTAAATTAGCTTTCTCTTTCTCTCTAAATAATTTATCTTTCCTTCTCTTTTGTGCTAAAAATCATGGCCGGTTTTAAAATTTCCGATAATCCTTCAGGTTTAATTTCAATAACCTCCACTTTTTCAACGCTTATTTTAGTTGTTTCACGTGAATTGGGTAATTTTTCATGTGGTTGTTCCGCAAACTCCGCTGAGCTTTCATATGTTGGCTCAATATTTTTTGACTCCAATTCTTGTTCTGATGTCGAAGTTACCACAATCGGTTTCTTGCTTAGGGGCAGGTCTTCTTCTTTAGTCGCGGACGTTAACGCTGTACTGCTTCCATCCTCATATACCGAGCCACGTTGTGAGATATCATCTACTTCATCGTCGATGAGCAGATTCCGTTCTGAACTTTGTTCACCCACTTGCGAATTGATGCTGTGATGTTCTTGTGGTTGAGTGCTCAATGCAGTTGGTGCTGTTGTTGTCTCAACTTCTATATTGCTTGGATCCGTCTCGGGTTCGCTTGCTTGTTCTTCTTCTGAGGCAGCAGCAGCAGCGGTTTCAGCAGCCTTCTGTTTTTCTTGACGCATTTTTTCCTCCATCTCTTGAAATTTCAGAGCAAGATATCTATGCAAATGAAGGAATTAATATTAACTTTTAATTAAGGCATGTCTTAAATATTTACTTATCCACAATGGGTCCACTGTAGTCCTCTGGGAATTTAGGATTAAACGGCAGAATATATTTGTACAAACGTTCATTCAAAACATACAACTGCGAAGTTGTCGAACACTTGACGTTGAACCACCAGTCGCAGGTGAGAGCAATCTACAAAGGAAAGATCAAGAATTAAATTTTTTAATATCCTTGGCATAATTTAACTAAGTATCATAAACGTGTCTGCAACAGTTTTAATTGCCAAGTCCCCGTACTCTATGGCACTTTATACACCATCAATTAGATCAACCATTCAGAACATGCTTTCAACTCCTTGGCACATACGTTGCCACTTTGGTGCATTCAATAAATTGTTTTTAACTAGTTGCTGCTGCTGCTCTTCCTAGTTGGCAACAATTAACTAAGTAGCTGCTCCGCTTTAGACGGCTCATTTTCAACGTAGGTTGGAACTAGCTCTTGTGGCACCTTCTGTGCCTTATTTAATTTTGCATCTTTGTAATTAGCTGCTAACAAGTGTAAGTTGCACCCCATTGCATGCGTGTCAGTGTGCGTGTGCGTGCGTATGTGTGGAGCATGCTTTAATTTGACATTGAATTATTGTACTATTGCGCATTTATTGCGTGAAAATTCAAACAAAGTGTCTTTTGTAGAGTTAATAACGGAAAGCAGAAATAGCATCTTGCAATTCTAATACTGCTGCTGGTGCTAGCAACACTCTGCCTTATTGTTGTGCATCCCTGATTCGATGACATTTTAATTAACGGTTAATGAAGTGCGCACCAAAGCATATTTTGTTGTCATATTCCTAATTCTATCTAAAATGCGCATTTTAACGAAAATCGAATTGAGGCCTAGAAGTTAATTTATTTTTTAACTTTCATTTAAAAAGAGTTATATTTAACTAGTAAGGATTTATTTTCGATTTTCCCGAAGTTTTAAATACTCCCACCGCCGCACAGTACTTCGTCCATAGACAAAAACCAAAAAATTTGCTTATTTTAAAAAATTTTGGTATAATTTTAAAGGTAAAACATCCACTAAAATAAATCAAAAATAATTTATAAAAAAATAATTTATTTGCTTCTAAAAGTTGACTATATTTATATCAATTTTGCCGCATCTTGGCAAAGGGGTAAGAGAAATTCATAATACTACAATTTTCCAGCAAAAATCATAAATGTCTTAATTTTTTTTTAAGTTAATAAAAATTTTCTAAATTTCGATTTTTTTAAATTATGATAATAAAATAAAACCGAAAAATTTTGTGTATCTTAAATTTTGAGGCTTTTTCGCGCATAACACTGTTAAATTGACATTTCTCGAAGACAGTCACAAAAGGAAAGCGTCAAAATCTCTAAAATTGTTTTTTAATTTCATTTAGTACTAGTATAAAAGCCCGCCCAACGACGGGTTGGAAGCATTTACTCTTAAACTATAATTATTTTTTTCCATTATTACAGCGCTTTTCCAACATATACTGCCCTGAAAAATGTTCAGCCTGAAAGTATGCACATACATAAAAGGCAAGCACATACATAAAAAGCAAGCATGCTTTCTGGCTGAACGTTTTTCAGAACAGTATATGTTGTAAAAGCACTATAGTAATCGAAATAAATAATTACAATTTGAGCGTAAATGCTTCCAACCCGTTGTTATATGTATTAAAATAGACTCTTACCTAAAAAAAAATCTTCTCCGACTTCGTCCGACTCTTGAACATATTTAACTTTCTGATCTGTCTAAATTGCCTATTTGCGCTTATGTTCTACTTCCTGTTTTACTTGCTTTGTCAACATATTTGTTACTGTAGTTCTAAGAGAGATACCCCTAGGGTCTAACCGATTTCAACTATTTTCAGTACACATCTATTACTCTATTTGACTACCTTTCTAACGATTTTTTGTTAAGATCGGCCAATCTATGTATACACCTCCCATACAAAATTAAGTTAAAAAAATAATGTAGGTCAGGGGAGGTACCACTAGGGACTGACCGATTTCAACCATTTTTGAAATTTTTCTTAATTGGCTTAAACTACTAATTGGCTTTGGCTTAAAGCACTCCTTCGATTTGTGTCCAACTTTTGTATGGGATCAAAGCACTGTTCGCCGTGTTTAGAAATATTTCAAGTTATAAAGGTTTTATTAGTTTGTGACATTGTTTTCATCAAAATCTTATAAATTTTAAACTCAGAGCAAGTTTCAAATATCAAAGTTTATGGTTAAAATACGGCCCTATAAGGGGAGAAAGAGGGACTCGAGCCCCGGGCCCCGCATGTGGGGGGCCCCAAATTCAGAATACCATTTACATAAAAAAATTAAACAAAAATGTTCAGATGAAAAAAATTCCTACAGGGTTAATAAATGTAAAAATACTGCCAATTATCATAAATTTGGTGCCATCTAATCAGCAGTATGAAAACTACAAAGCAAGAGGAAAATTCGAATTCAATCTAGTACTCAAAGAAAATGTTGTGTGATCTAAGTGAGGAAATTTTATTTTTAAGAAGAATATATTCAGTTAACTTTAAGATGGATTGTAAGCTAAAGAATATAGAATACAAAGAATCTTCAGCTTTCTAGGCTGTTTCCAATTGAGGGCCTGCTGGCAACAGTAGTACAAGTGACATGAATTTTATTTTTCGTTATAAGGTATTAAAGTAAAGGCAATTTTTTCACTTGTACCACAAACTACTTTAAGTCTCTTAGGACAACAGTAGTACAAGAGCACTTGGACCGGCCATGTAAATAAAATTAAATTTTTGGCTAGGGAAACAGTAGTACAAGTACAAACATTTATTAAGTTCCTACCTTTTCCTGGTTTTATCTAACAATATAAAATTTCTTATAGAAAAAAATGAGCAAAAACTGGAATTTTTGTATTTTTATTATAACAAGAATTTTTTACAAACAAAACTGAAGTGTTGAGTTTAAAATATATGAAGAAACATATGATAGGATAAGTTAATAATCAGAAAGACTTCGCTCATAGCTCATCGTTACTTTCCAATAAAAAGCTTTAATTTTCATCGTTTTCAGGAATTTTTTTTTTGCATTTTCTTAGAATGAGTAGTTGGTCCTTTGTGTGGTAAGGTTGTATAAAAAGCATGATAAACTGGGTGAATAAATTGTAGTAGTTCTTGTAAGTTTTTCCACTTTAAATATTTTATTTTAAGTGGACTTTTAAATAGTTGTTGCAAAACTACTTTGCGTGGTCGACCGCGTTCTTTGGCGGACCAGTCATCTTTTAAAAAAATCCTTCGCGTCTGAAAGACAGTACTTAAACTGCATGGTATAAGACTTGTCGTTGTCGATTCGTATCCATTTGATAGCACGCCAAGTGATGTTGTTTTGTTTAAGTCTTTTTTTATAATTTCAGCTATTCCGTCTAGTTTGGAAAAATTAAAAAAATCTTCCGATTGCATTTCAACAACTGAGAAATTTTCGGCTGTGTCCTGAATAGCTTTCGTTCACTGTGCAGGAATAAACACATATGGGGTATACCGTTTGTGGTTTTCGATAAGTCCAAAATCTTCATCGGACTCCATTTAAGTATGCCTTGGCTCCAAAAATGTATGTTCTACTGTATGAATATTGTTCGTATTTACTACATGCATCCAGAACTTTAACACATTTTTGTTTCGATTCTGCCCCCACTGCTTCCTGTAGCTGTTTTATAAATTTAAATAAACATGAAGCTACTTTCGAGGAACCTCGAGAAATTTTTGATTCGTCCCATATAAACATACTAGCTTTGTTGGATGCTAAATCGTGGATACCGAAGTTGTAGGTATCCCTTAAATAACAGGTCATTCAATGAGTCCGTAGGATAAGTAAGAAAAAAAAAATGTTTGATAAAACTCGATTATATTATTCAACATAGTTGCCTTCGAGAGTGATACAACGAGTATAGCGATTTTCCAACTTTTCGATACTACCTTTATAGTACGATTTCTCTTTCTCGTCAAAATAGGCCTCAGTTTCAGCGATTACTTCATCATTGGACTTGAATTTATTTCCAGTAAGCATTCTCTTGAGATCTGAAAACAGGAAAAAGTCGCTGGGGTCTAAATCTAAAGAATACGGTGGGTGGGTAAGCAATTCGAAGCCCAATTCATTCAATTTTGCCATCGTGGCCGTTTCTTGGCGATTTCAGCCTTCAATCGATCCAAAAGTGCACAGTAATAGTCGCTGTTGATGGTGGTTTCTTTTTGGAGATAGTCGATGAATATTATTCCATTCGCATCCCAAAATACAGACGCCATCACCTTACAAGCCGACTGTTGGGTCTTTGCTCGCTTTGGATTTGGTTCGTCGACTGCTGTCCACTCAGCTGACTGTCTTTTGGATTCTGGTGTGTATTAGTGAAGCCATGTTTCATCCATTGCCACATATCCACGATAGAATTCGATTTTATTGCTGTTTAACAGCGCCAAACACTTCTCTGAAGCGTCAATTCGTTGTTGTTTTTGGTCGACTGTGAGCTCACGCGGCACCCGTGTAAAATGGTACAAACACTACCATCTGATATCTTTACAATGTCAGCTAGCTCATGCACCTTCAATTTGCGATCGTTCATAACCAATTTGTGGATTTTTTTGATGTTTTGTGGAATAACAGTCTGATTTGGGCGTCCACTGCGCTCTGCATCATTTGTGCTGGTACGACCACGTTTAAATTCAGCAATCCACTTTTCTACCACTTGTCTGGATGGCACAGAGTCCGGATAATATTTATCAAGCCATTGTTTGGTTTCCACTGCAATTTTTTTCATCAAAAAGAAATGCTTTATCAAGACTCGAAATTCACTTTTTTCCATTTATTTCAATAACAATAGTTGCACACAAAATGCTATAACTCACGAATCAATTGTCAGATTGTTGTCAAATTTTTATACGTATCGTTTGAAGGCTGGTACTAAAGCTCTGCAAAGAACCATCCAAGCATACTAGTTATGTGCTGTTATTTTTTCTTATATCAACTTGTATCGGTTTCGCTCTCTAAGGATTGAGTATGCATGGAATATTTCTCTTTTACATAACGATAGAACATGTATAAGAGAGTGAAATTATCATGCATCAAGAATACTAGGTTGCGAACATACGCAAAAAACAGATATATCGGTAATATTGTTATCTCTACTTGGAACATCTGGATATGTGACGTCAAAAGCATAAAGAATAAAGAGCGAATTATTTCAGTAAAAAAATAAAAGAAACACTTCATATAAGTGCAATGCATTCAAGTTTTTAATTTATTTCATAAAAAAAATAAACATAACAAAGGCATTTTTGTCGATCACTTAATGAAAGAAAAAATTAATTAATTAAAAATTAATAAATGTGACACAAGTACTTAACATTGATTCACAGAATTCATATCCAAAATAGCATTACTTTTTTTTAGTAGAATAGAAAAAGTAGGAGCTAGGAGCTAGGAGTAGATATATCCATTTAAAAAAAGAGTTAAAACCGTTACTCTGCTTAGTGGAGCCGATAAAGAGAAAAAAAGCTTAAGAGCCAGAGAAAGAGATGATACGCTTTCTGCTCAATCCAAAACATGTAAGCAAAAGTTAAGCTCTACTCGTTGTTGTGTTTGCACCAATAATATCAAGCTTTTACTTGTTTAATCTGTTTGTACAAGTAAATAGATGGTTCTCTGCAGACCTTTAGTTGGTACTAAATAAAAAGCATATGGAAAAAAATCTAGTAACGCCATCTCTGTGTCATCCTATGGACTTTTTGAACGTACCTTACGTTTAGTATACCTTGTTTGTGGTCAAACAAGGTGTGGGCAAAGTTTTCTGTAGGTCAAAACATATTGCAATTATCTCACCATTAGAAGCTTTTGCTAATTCCTTGGCCTTCTTTTTCTCCTGAATTGCCATTTCCGCTGTTTTGTAGTGTTTTTCTCTTTTCAATTCAATACATCTTTTAGTAATATTGTTACTGGAAGCTTTCAAATCAATAGCAAATTTGTCGCATTTGTTACAGGTATCGGAAATATGTCGATAGAGCCATGGATTTCGCTGATTTTCCCAACAATACTTCTGGTAACTTTCATACATTTTTGAAACGCTTAAAAATTATGGCAGATACTTTTTATTCGGACTATCCTTTCTAGAGTAGTGGCTTGAGTATTGTGGAAACATATTTATATGACTTTTCACAAACACCTTGCCTTCTGTAGGCACTTTCTTACGATTATGATGCTTTCCTCGTGCGTCTTATTTTACAAATCCAGCATCTGACTTTCGTTTTACTACTCCTGTATATCTGGAATTACTTATCCCTAATGTTTTAATAAAAAATTGCTTGGGAGATTTCAATCACCCAACAACTAGTATTTTTTAAATACGTTGGACGCTATGAACTCTGTTATGTTAAGGCATTTATAGCGACATTGGTGATCGAAATACGCTAACGTTTTTGTTGCTACGAAATTTTTGTTACGGTTGATGTACTCCATACCACTATTTCTGGTTATTTTCCTAATATATCTCTTGTGCACGTCCTGATGTTTTTTTTTCTTACCTTTCGGTGGTGTTGTAAGTTACAAAGGTGCATAGTTTTCCTTATTTCCGTCATTTCCAACCTCTTCGCAATTATTTATTTCGCCGATGTTCTTGACGCTTATGCTCGTTTCGCTTTCTCTGTTACTTTCAGGCTCATACGTTTTATCAAAATCGGTGTCGTCGGAGTCAAAATCGATAGATGTTTCCATTTTAAAAATTTTATTTTTTATCCTCGAACTTCTTTGCAAAAAGATATCTGAAAAGCATCGGAATAAAATCTATGTCGATTTTTTTTATGAAATTATGTAATACTAGCTTATACCCGGCGCGCTTCGCTGCGCTCAGCGCTTATCCCCTAAAAGAGGGCGTAGCTTTAGTGAAGCCATGCTTTTATAGTAAGTTCTTACCGGGTTTTATTAATGTGTGACTTGTTTCGAAAGCTATACCGAAAATTTTGGGTGCGGAAAAAGTACCACGCCCCTCGTCCAACACCCATAAAATGTTACCTGTGACACGGCATGTGTAAATTGAGGTCGAATACTGAATTCCGAGGCTTTGCGTCCTATAATTACAAAACTGTTCGAAATCGAAAATTTTAGGTGTATTTACGATCGGCAACAGACTTCACAGGAACCCTCTCAACGCTTTGGTATAAAAATTGGCTTAGCGGTTTCGAAGCCTTTACGTGATATACACATATACCCACATACGTATATACATTGAGTCGCCTCACGCTCTTTAGAAAAAAATTTGTTCAGTCTCGTTCTTCAAAATAATCCATGGCTTATGTTATGATGATCCCCAAAATATTTCGACTAAAAATATTGGCTGGTATGGCAGTTAGAAAAAAACAAACGGTCAGAAATAAGAGTAATGGAAAAAATTTTGCATCAAAAAATCTTATATTTTTTCCCTTGGACCAAAGATAATGCGGATTTTTTGGATTGTTTTAACTTTTTTCATATTATTTTCACTAAAATTCAAACGAATCTTTTCCTAAACTAATTTTAGACAAATAAATTGTACAATGTAAAAAATGTGTACATTTTTTTGTAATTTCATTCAATTTAGCAATTCACTTTACACTTTATTTTATCATCCATAGATAATATAATTGACTAAAAGTAAAATGGCAAAACAAAAAAAAAATTTAATTTGCATTTTAGTGAAAATAATACAAAAAAAAAAGTTAAAAAATTAAAATTTATAGAGTAGAGTAAAAATTTAAAATTTATTAGTGCAGATTGGAAGCACTTTTTAATTACTATTATTTCTGACCGTTTGTTATTTTTAACTACCGCACCAGTAAATATTTTTATAAAAAACTCGATTTTTACAGAATATTTGAAACCATTCCGTGGCATACTGGTTGACGTGCGAGGCTTGTATACCATAGAACCCAGGTTCGAATTCTATCTGACACAGAAAGTTTTTTCAATTGAAATAATTTTTCTGTTCGGCCGCCATCTCTATGCAGACAATGGCAAACTTTAGAGAGTAAAAACTGGCATGAAAAGCTTCTTGAGAACATAAGTCGTTCGGAGTCGGCATAAGCCTTGTAGATCCAGTTCTCGATCATTTGTGTTCAAACATTTCACAACACGCACGCATAAGAAGCTCGGTTAAAGTCTGAAATGGCTATTTCCTTTTTGTTTTTTTTTTTTTTTTATTCCAAACCATTCCAGCTCACGGATGACTATCGCTACAGTCGAAATATTTGGGGAATCATCATAACATAAAGCATTATTTTGAGGAACCGACCCGAACACCTTTTTTTTGTGAGGAGCCTTAGTATACATACACACATTTTTTACAGATAGATAGATGAGCAGAAAAAGTAGGTATGGCAACATTTATATATAAAGTGACCGCCACTTGGTCCCATTGCACCTATATACCAAGTTCCACTATCAAAACGCGTACAGCTCAGAAATTACAATGATTTTTGAAAAGTCGTCTTAAATAAAGTGTGACACGCCCCTTTTTTAAGGGTTCTGGCAGTAACCATATGAACTAATCTACCAAGTTTTAGTCTTTTACTGTAAAAAAAGTCTGATATATATCCTTTTTATGGATTTGTGGGCATTGAAAGTAGGCGTGGCAACATTTATATATAAAGTGAACGCCAATTTGACCCATAGCACCTACATACCAAGTTTGTCTATCAAAACGTTCACATCTCAGGAATTAAAATTATTTCTAACCGATAGCCCAGGCAGCTAACTTAGTTATAATTTTTAAATTGTAATGAACTATAGTACATTAATACATAAGTAAATAAATAAATAAAATAAAATTATTTCTGAAAAGTGGGCACAGATATAGTGATAATATGTGCTACCATGCACAATTTTTGCAAAGCTGTCGAGAGTAAGCGTATGAACTTAATAACCAATATTTAGTATTTAACGATGAGAATCGTCTGATTTATAGAAGTTCTATTAATTTGTGGGTAAAAAGAAACCAAGTGGCGGCTGTGGCGTAGCGGGTAGAGTGTGTGGCCCATACGCGAGGGAACCCTGGTCCGAATCCCACCTGACACTGAAAGTTTTTCGATTGAACTAATTTTTCTGTTCGGCCGTCACCTCTCTGCAGGCAATGGCAAACCTCAGAGAATAAAAACTGCCATGAAAAGCTTCTTGAGAACGTAAGCCGTTCGAAGTCGGCATAAAACATGTAGGTCCAGTTCTCGATCAATTGTGTTCAAACATTCCACAACACTCACAACACAATTGATCATAAGAAGCTCGGTCAAAGTACTTTCAAGGACTGAAATTGGCCATTTCGTTTTGTTTTTTTTGTGAGTGGTACAAGTGGGCGTGGCAAATTTTATATATATATATATTGACTGTCACTTAGAGGACCTGCATATCAAGTGTTACTATCAAACGTGTGCAACTCAGGAATAAGCATGATTTCGAAAAAGTGGGCGTAGATATGGTGCGACTACGCCCATTTTTAAACAGTTGCCGATAGTGACCATATGAACTAAATTACCAAATCTTAGTCTTCTACGGCAAAAACCGTCTGTTATAAAGCATTTTTACTGATTTGTGGGCGGTAAAAGTGGGCGTGACAACGTTTATATTTACAAAGTGACAGCCACTTGCACCCATAGCACCTGCATACGAAGATTGGCTATGCAGGCTAAAGTGGGCGTAGATATAGTGCGGCCATGCCCGTTTTTTATACATTGACCGACAGTAACCATATGAACTAAATTACCAAATCTTAGTCATCTACGGCAAGAGCCGTCTGATATAAACCATTTTTACTGATTTGTGGGCGGTAAAAGGGGGCGTGACAACATTTTTATTTACATAGTGACTGCCAGTTGCACCCATAGCACCTGCATACCAAGATTGGCTATGAAAACTTGTACAACTCAGGAATAAGCATGCTTTCGATAAAGTGGGCGTAGATATAGTGCGGCCATGCCCATTTTTTATACATTGGCCGACAGTAACCATACGATCTAAATTACCAAATCGTAGTCTTCTACGGCAAAATCCGTCTGATATAAAGCATTTTTACTGATTTGTGGAAGGTAAAAGTGGGCGTGACAACGTTTATATTTACATAGTGACTGCCCCTTGGATCCATAGCACCTGCATACTAAGATTCACTATCAAAACGTGTACAACTCAGGAATAAGCATGATTCCGATAAAGTGGGCGTAGATATAGTTCGGCCACGCCCATTTTTTGTATATTGGCCGAGAGTAATCATATAAACTAAATTATCAAATCATAGCCTTCTATGGCAAGAGCCGTCTGATATAAAGCATTTTTACTTATTTGTGGGCGGTAAAAGTGGGCGTGACAACGTTTATATTTACATAGTGACTGCCACTTGTATGCATATCACCTGCATATCAAGATTCACTATCAAAACTTGAACATTTTAGGAATTAAAATAATTGCTGAAAAGTGGGCGTAAATATAGTGTGACCACGCCCATTTCTTTTACAGTCACCGAAAGTAACCATCTGAACAAAATTACCAAATTTAAGTTTTATATGATTAAAACCGTCTGATATATAGCAATTTTTTTGGTTTGTGGGCGATAGAGCCAATTTGGGTTGTATGGGAGGTACCACGCCCCCTTGCCCAATCATCCCCAAACTTCACAGGAACACTTCCCGAATGATGCTTCAGTATCCCTCAAAATTTCATAGAGTTTGGTTCGGTGGTTTTGGAGTCTATACGTGATATACACACATATCCACATACCCACATACCCACATACCCACATACCCACATACATACATTCATTTTTATATATATAGATAGATAGATACCTTTATGAAAAATTTTCTTACCATTCCTAACTAATATTCACACTAAGATACTGACAACTGAAAATAATGATATGATTGACGACACAGCGCACTCCTAATTCAATGTTTTCACCTCTAAGTTTAAGAAAAACCACTCCACTTAATTATTTCTTTTCTTTCTTGTTTTCTTAACTTTTCTTTTCTTTTCTTAATTGTTGTTTGAAGAATTTAAATTTATATTTACAAGTGCACTTGTACTACTGTTTCCCTAAACAACATTTTTTTTTCATTCAAGTGGATAGTCCAAGTGCACTTGTACTACTGTTCTCTAAGAAAAAACTGAAATACGTTTAGACCTAATTGTGAAATCCACGGTAACTCGCTGAAATGGCATGCGAAATTACTGATATTTTTTTCTAAATGAAATACTAATTTCTTTTATGCGTTCTCATACTCAACTAATTTTTTTCCGATAAATCACTTGTACTACAGTTGCCCGCAGGCCCTTAATTATCACTGGTCGATTATGGACGAAATCGTTTAAATGGCTTTTCCGAGCTGATCATAAATTCGGATATAGCAAGAAAATTTAATTTTTCAGTTATAATAGATGCGTTTTCACAACAAAAAGCTAGAATGGCAGTGCTTAAATTATTTTTTTTCTAATATTAAACTATTTTTTTATAATAAATAATATTAAAAAAAAAACTTTTTACATGTAATAATTTTTTTAAAGGGTTGGTGGGCCCTGGACTCCCTATGAGCTCTGAAAAGCCTTGCTTAAAATATCAAATCAATACATTAATTTTTGTGGAGTTTTTGAATGCTTGCTTTATAATAGATGGCGTCATTTTTTGAATGTAAGGTAGGAAAAGTTTTTATTCAATTTTGTTAAATTTTAAACTCAGAGTGCAATTAAAAATCATATGCAAAATTTCAAGTCATCAGATAAATTTTTGAGTAACTTTATGAGATTTTTCCGTTTTCATAGAGTAATAATAATAGCAGCGGTCTTACTCAATTTCACCCAGTTGCATTTCTCTTTACTGTATAAAACCGTTACTACAATGTTTAAAGAAATATGATCATGCGATCCACAGCTTAATCGCCTCATTTTGTATATCGACAAGCAAAACACGAGAAGCAATAGAATTTTGTATACAAAAAAGTATTGCTTCTCGTGTCTTACTTGTCGTTGGTTTGCGTTTTCGATTTACAAAATAAAGCAGTAAATGTCTTTTTTTCCAGTCGTTCATCATTAATCGTTGTCGTCAATGGTTTCGAGAAGTCAAAATAATAGCAGCGTTCATAGATTTCGATACATAAAGTGGGTTACTTTGAATATTTCTTAAAATTTTTTTTTCCAATTTATTTATTTTAAAAACCATGTAGTAGGATGATTTTCTCTCTGCATGGATAATTTTAAATAAAAAAACCCTTAAAAAAACAGAAACATGGGGTCGTAAATGAGTTTTGCCACCTTTGAGAGTCAGATGTATTGTAAGGTTTTCAATGAATCATCGTCTAGTACAGGCTACAGAAGTAAAAAAGAACTAAATGTGTTTGCAAGCATTTCTATTGTGCAAATTCTCAAAGATCATGATCTGTATGCCCGAAGTCCCCGAAATGTGTCACTTTTATATGATCCCATCGTCAGAATAGTTCGGCCACCTTTATTTTTGTCTTTACTTTCACAAAGAAGCTTAAAAAAATTACTGAAACATGGGGAATTTAAAAAAAAACTTCTAACACAACAACATTTGAGAACGAAACTTAACAAAATAACTACACTTTTTAACTACAGCAAAAAACAAATATAAGACTTCATTCAGAAAAGTTTGGCCACCTGAATACTAAGTTATAATAATTCGGCCTATTCCTTATACCATTCTGTAGTGTCGCATTTCTGACCTATGACTGCTGCGGTAAGACGAAGTATTGTATCTACAAGTTCCTGGTAATGCTCTGGAGAAATTAATTGCTTAATTTTATCTCTAACCCTCCATCACTAACCTTAGGGTGGAATCTACCCAGTCACAGCTTTTATGCAAGATTACTAATGCAATTCATGTGTGACGAACAAAAAGTCAAGGCTTTAATCTATATTCAATATTTTCACTTAAATTATTTTTAGCTTCTAGTGGTCTCCGATATGAGGTGCGTTTTACAATTATAAGGTCACTTAAAAAGTTACCGGATTTTCAAAACGACCGACTGTAGAGTACTAAAATGTTCTACAAAAGTAATAAAAGGAAACGCACAAAAACAAATTGATATATTCTGCAGCTGCTTGTTAGTGTTTCACAATTATAAGGTCATTATCGAGAAAACGTATTTGCGATAGAGTTCGCACTTTGCTTTTTGTTTAAATTGTTACAATTTACAAAATGCCGCGCGGAAAATAACTTTCTGAGCTTGAAAAGGGAAAAATTATGGCCTTAAGAGACAATGGTATTGGAATGAGGGAGATTGCTCGCCATAATAATCGCAGTCTCTACGTTATTCAAAATTTTTTAAAAAAACCAAATGAATATGGAGCAAAAAAGCGCTCTGAATGCAAAAGACTGCTTCATGTGTGAACTGAGAGAAAAATTGTGCGCGAAGCCAGTAACTCATCGGGGTCCCTTGCACGATTGCGATCCTTGCTAGGTGCAAATGTTTCACGTTGTACTATCTGGAGAATATTTCAACGTAGCCAGACACTCCTGTTCTAAAAAATTAAGCAAGTGCCCATGTTACCTACACGCCACAAGGACGCCAGAGTAATTTTTGCATTGGGAAAATATGAATACAAACTGGCACACTAAGCTTCAACCTGAGCAATTTGAAGTAAAAATTTCTAGAGTGGCAATTTCTTGTAGGCTATATTTTTCGATGAAAAAAATGCAATTTGGATGGACCAGATGGTTTTCGTGGCATTTGGCGTGACAACAGAAAATAACCGCTTCATTTTAAAAAGAGAAACTTTAGTGGTGGCAGCGTTATGGTATAGGTGCATTCTCTGCACATGGCTGCCTATCGTTATAAACTGTTACATCTTGGATTAAAAGTTGCGACTATGTGCATGTGGAATGGAAAGACGCTTAGTCCCATTTCTAGAAGAAATAGATGACACATAGTAAACTTTTTAGCAAGACAATGCACGCATCCATATCAGCCGATAATCTAAAGAGTGGTTCTCATCCAAGTCCATCAAAGTAATGACTTGAACCCGATTGAAAATCTTTGGGGATACTTACCCAACGGGTTTACAAAGATAACCGCCAATTCAATGCCAGTAATGTACTCATTACTGCACTGAAAGAAGAATGGAGCAAAATTGATGACATTGATAAATAATCTCATAAGCAGTATTAAAGACCGTATTGAAAAAGTATACAGCACCGGAGGAAATTTCATAATTTTTGTTAGTTGCGTTTGTTAAATTCTTATTATTACTTAAGTTATAAATAATAATCTGAATTGACCTTATAAATATGAAACATAAGACATTTAAGTTGATTAAGAAAATAAAAATACCGTTATGTTATAAAAACTGATATGGAGTTATTTTGTTTGTCTCATTTCCTTAATCATTTTTCCAGTACAATGTCTTACCCTACAGTCGGTCGTTTTGAAAATGCAGTAACTTTTTAAGTGACCTCATAATTGTGAATCGCACCTTATAACCGTTTTAGCGCCATTAAAATAAGTTGACACCGCCACCACCCCCTCCACTTCAGCACTTCATCATCGACTCTATGCCCATAGCCGACTTAGTTTAAATTATCGTATTAAGGGGGGGCATGACATTCGCGGCAGAGAAAACAGACCTTTTTTAAAAATTCATAACTCAGTCAAAAACAAACATTTTTCCAAATGTTTTTATTATTGTAGAGAATTGAACAAATTACAAGAAAAAAAAAATTAAAAAATATATATTTTTCACTCCAACATGGTTTTATAGACCTCCAAACTGGCGGCAGAGAAAAAACGGGGTGTCGTGGTTGCAGCGCTGGGAGTTGCAAAAATTGTCCGATCTGGAAAAAAATGACTTTTTTAAATCTTAACAAAATTGGTTATCGTATGACACGAGCTTTTTTTTTAAATTTTTTTTCAATTATTGGTGATGTTCCAAATTTGAAAGTGTGTTTTTTCGAAAAAAATATTGACTTTAAAAATTCATAAAAAAACGAAAAAAAAAATTTTAAAAAAAGCTCGTGTCATACGATAGCGAATCAAGTTTAAAAAAATACAAAAAAAAAAAATTTCGTCAAAAATGAACCCGCTAGTGCCGCAACCAGTACGAAAAACATGGTTTCGAGATAAACGCGTTCAAAGTTTGTGAACAAAGAAAAAAAAGGTTACCTTCAATCTGCCATGCCTGTTACGTACGGTAGGCCTTCGTTATCTTGTGCTGTTTCTTATAGTTTTTTGCAATCGTTTAGCAATTCGGGCTTCTTTTGAAGCTTCATATGCCTTCACTCTGGCGCATTTCAAACGATTTGCATCATTTCCTTTGGAAAAATTCAATGCTGTAGCTCCTATGGTGATACCAAGTAGTTGAAACATTTGCAAATGACTATAAGCGCCGTTATTGTAAGTAGACACTGCCATGCAGCTTGCAATATTAACAATTCTGTTGCTCCCTGGTATACACTTAGGTGCAATGAGCCAAATTTTTGCATTCAAACTTTCATTGGAGTTTTGCTTGAATCCACCCAAGCACTTGTTTAGCAATTCATCGTTACTCAACGCCGTGTAAACTGGTTTGATTGCCTTTTGCACTATTTCATGAAGTGGTGGTTTATGGAGAACAATTGATCCTTCTGACTTTGCCTTCAGCCAATAACACCAACTGTCACTACCTGTAGTGCAAAACATATGCTGAGGATTTTCATCTGTGGATATCTCGTGATAAAATGTTGCCCAAATGGCATTACGCATATTTTCCAAAGAATTGACGTTGTTTCTAATGGCCAATCCATAATAAACTGTCAATTCGTCAATCAATTTCGCTGTTAATTTTCCTTTGCCGCTGAGACTTGTTCGTGATGTTCCTGGCTCTTTTACTGATGTATTTGTTTTTTTTAAATCTGTAATCAATTTTCGTAGCCGTGAACCCATACGTTTTTGTACATGGCCAATGCATTATTTTTTTTTGCACTTCAACATCATTGTACGGTTTGGCATTTGACATTGAAGAAAATGTTTTTGAGTCTCCATCTCCGATGTAATACTGATATTTGACACCATATAGTAGTTCAGATCTTTGAAACATTGTCAAAATTGAATCCGGTTCCATTTTTCCTGCGCTGCCGCTATGATTCATGGAGCACGTTGCTTCATGCTCTGAGAACCATATTTCAAAGTCTGCATTGTTCAAATTTTCTTTTTGGTACTCACACTTTTTCAGTAGGCACTTTTGACTTCAAAATCAATTACTTTTCCCGTAAAGTGTCCAAGTAGTGTAGCTACTCCGAACAAAGACGAAAAACCTCTTTTCATTCAAGTTCCATCGCCAGACACAATTCTACTATCATCAACCAATTCTAAGTCATCTTGTTTTTTAGTTTCTGATAGTTCTTTCTCAGCAGCACACTTCATTGATGATTGAGCAACTGTGCTTTTTCAACATTTTCCATAATAGCATCATATTGATGTGTTGAGTGATGCATGTTGGTAAATCCATAAGTCCACAAAACAGTTGGGTGGCCGACAGTCCTTTCCCAAGAACGCGCATAGTGGCAGCAAGTCTCCTATTGATTTCATACGCTATACCGTTTATCAATGGTGATGAATTTATGGTTTTGATATCGTCATTGCACTTTGTACAAAATATAACCAGTTTGAATCCAAGGCCACGCATAGATTTCTTTTAAAATTTTACATTTCCACCACATTTTCGACAAACAATGCAATCAGCAATGCCCAAAAATATTTCAGCATATTGTAATATGCAGTAGGAAAATGTTTCATCACAACCAACATCCACTGATGCTCCATGAAGTTTTTTAGCACATGAACTAGTGAACTCCACCTCAGATTCCATTTCTTCTGTTCAAATAGGTTTTCTGGGTGTATAAAACCTCTTTTGCCTTTTCGATCTAAAGAACGACGCTTCATTTTACAATATTTTTCACAAAAAAACCACGACTTCACGCTGCAAAAGATGCCAAATAACTGAGCATATAAAATAAAAATTCCACTATATGAGTTATAAATATAAAGAAATACAAAAACACAAAAAAAAAAAACACAGGTGCGTCGTTGGACACACGAGAGAAGCAAAGCTTTTTCGCAGTTACATAGATTTGACAGCTTAATAATTTTGTCTTTTTAATAAATTAACTTTTAAACACAAAAATTTTAAATAACATAAAATTAATTACATATATATAGAAAACATATTTACTGCTTATTTTTTTATTGTTGAATGTTAAATTTCCACTCCAATTACATATACGGGCATATAATGCCAGCGACTCTCCATTTTAAGTCTCTACACATGGTTGTGAACTTGGCTGCACTGAACAAATTTTTTCCTTCAACAGCGTACTACTTAGCGAAAATTTTTCAGATTTCACTCCAAGCAAATCACAGAACCAGGATAAAAATATATATTAAATATATATTAAAGAACGCACACGAAACAAAATTTAACAAACATTTTAGATACCTTGCCGATGTCATGCATGCGTTTGTTAATTCCGTATTTATTGATATCGTCTATTTTTTTTGACACTTAAAACGCACTTGTCAACGCATTTGTGGGCATTGCTAATTTTCTTCGTGCCAACAACACCACAAACGCATTCACAATACACACACACCGATGCTGGAGACACCTTGTGGCAAATTAAAGCAATTTTTTGTTATTTGTAGCATAGCAAATACACAATGCTCTATCTATTGATAGATGGTGACGATCTACTGCAGCATAGCTTCTGTTATAATTAATATTGAATTAACAACTGTTTCTATCAAGCCTTTGTGGCCTGGTGGATAGTGTGTTGGACTCTCATTAAAGAGGACACGCGTTCGATCCCCACGAGCGGATCGAAAAATATTTTTAGTATTTAATATTAAAGTATTGAATTTTCTTGTTGTAATAAGCGCTAGCAACAAAGAAACCATCAAATTTCCAAGAAAAAATCTGTCGAAAATTTTTCAGATTTCACTACAAGCAAATCACAGAACGAGGAGTAAAAAGCTTCGCTTCAAAAAACCCACCCTTCAAGTAGGTACGAAATAACCACCAAAGTCAGGTAGCAAGTAAAACAAGTATATACCAGCTGCCGTACGTAGCACAGTGCGCTTTTTTCGATTTTAGGATGACATTGCTATTATTTCAGAAACTATAAGAGCTAGAGTCATGAAATTTTGTACCAATTATCTTTAAGGCAATATTAGTAATGTGATAAAAAAAATCAGAATTCTAGGTCAACTGCCACGCCTACCTCTAGCTATGCGGGTATTACGCCTCCTTTTTAAAGAGAAAAAACTCCATAACTTTGCTAGAACTAAACGAAAGTAGCTGAAATAAAGAAGTAAAGTTTATTTAACTACATTAAAGCGCCCCGCCAAAAATTATTAAGATCGGTGAACTTTTAGGTATACCTTCCATACAACTAGACTGTACCAAAGAACTACTGATATTATTTATCATATTCTCATATCATATGCATGTTTTATATAAAACATATTCAACAAAATTGTTCACATAAGCTTAATTTATTTTTCTTAGCATTCTATTTATAAATCAATTTGATATTAAAGGCAATAGTATATAGCTATTTTTGAGATGTGATGTTTTAAAGTTTAGTAAGTGTGTTTAGCTAAGAAGCGAAAACTTAAAACTCCAATTTAGTGTTTTCCGTAGCTCAAACGCAAGGAAAAACGTAATAATTTCAAACGATTTTTAATTTAGACATATTTATTTTAAAATCAAGACAATATACAAAACAATTTAAAACCTCCATAGCACTATGGTTTTTCTTTAACATACATTCTTCGTGACTGCAAATTTTTGCCCAAAATTAACAAAATTAAAATATGAATTTAATAAGCAACAACGCCAAGTTAATCAAAAATGACTAATTTTAATTTTAAAGCAAATTATAAATATACATAAAACAAATTGTCTTGCAAATCCATGCGTTTTAGTGCAAATATTGCATTTTTTAAGGGTTTTTTGATTTAAAGTGTTTTTTCTTATGCGCAGCTAGCCGCAGCAGGTTTTTCAAGAAACATAGAGTAGAAGTACTATATTTAATGGAAGTATAAGTGACCCCCCAATATAAGGTGATATAAGACGTTTTTTTTTCACTTTATTTTTGTTTAATTAATATTCCTTGAAAAATTAAAACATAAATTTCTGCGATTTTTCTATTTTATGTTTATAATTATATTCTTATTATTTTATAATAAGCTTAATTATTGTTAAAGCTTTAATAAACATAAAAAAAACGAATTGAAATATGTTCTTTTCGCTAGAAGTTATAAATGTTTGAAATTGCCCTTCTTTTATTTGTTTTGAATGCACTTATTTTTGTTATCAAAAAGTTTCAACTTTGGCGAATTATGTAAAAATATTCAAAAACAGCATCAAGTTTTTATTATCATTTTCATTTTAGTCATTTAATTTTCTGTTGCAAAAATAATTTTTTTTATGAAAAATCAAAATCAAAAAATTTACTGATGCCATCCTAATTTTGAAAAAAGCGCACTGTGCGTAGGTAGCGCAAAAATTAAAAATGCGCTCTCACTTATCCGGCTGTAACTTTTGAATCCGTAGGAATTTTTCCATGAAATTTTTTATCTTAGAATCTTAAGAATATTTACTAAAATACAAAATTATTAAAAAAAATTATTATTTTGTGATTTCAAAAAACTGCCAATGCCATGTCCCCCCTTAACAACATCATTTACCTGTTCGTCATCATCGCCTACTTCACATTGTTACATTCACAACAACAACCAGTGGAGTAGATATGAGCCATGAAAGCCATTACCAAATATCTCAAAGCACGAATCCACATGTATATGTATTGCAAAAAGTTCTTCTTTTTCTCAAGAAAGTTCTCAAAATTTGATTTAGTTCAATGTTTAGTCTTTCTAAAATAATCAACAACAATCAACAGGATTCATAGTGACATGTATAGTAGATAAATTAAATTTTCTACTAAAATCTAAAAGTGTTTCTGAACCATGCAAGCGGCAAAAATTATGAAAGGTGGTGGTAAGAGAATGAAGAATCAAGAAATTTCAGCTTAATATCTCAAAAACTAAGATAGCTCAAAACATAAACCATTATTTTATTTATTTTTTTTTTTAGTCTCACGTTTAATTCTATTTAAGGAGGTATTGTTACCTCTGGATATTTAATGCAATCCAGCCGATTACTTATCCAGGGCTTTAAATTTAACCAGAGGTTAAAATCTCTGGATAAAAATTGACATTGTTCACCTCTGGATAGCAACTTAACAGGCCTGGATATCTTATTGGCTGGTTAGTGATTTTTCCAGTTTTTTTTTCAGCCAAACATCAAGTTATCCTGAGATTTTGAGAGTCTGTCATACATTTTAATTAGGCTTTGTGCCATTTGAAAAATGTTCACTCGCGACATGTGCCAATGAGGACTTTTTACTACTGATTTTGTAAATTTGTAGCTTTTACTTTTTTTTTTTGTTGCATAAAATCGGCAACAATATTTTTCTGCCACCCAAAAAATATAGCATCAATATTCTTCAGCAATAGACAATTTCCTTAAAAATCAGAAAATTAGCAACTGCGCAGTAACTTACTTATTTTTATTGACTGCAACACAAAATTCGCACGCACACTACAAAATACCAAACGCAAACAATTTTCTGCCAACCACAAAAAACAAGTCAACAATACGAAATATGTCAAAACGCATGACAAACCTCTGGATATCTCAGTTAACCAGGCGAATTCGACTGGTCAAGTTTTTTTCTGGATATCTTTATATCAGCTGGTTATCTTTTGACATAAGCTCGGGATAAATGCGCTATCCAGAAGTGAACAATACGAAACTACTGGAAACCTTGGAAATATCAGCTGGTTAAAGATATCCAGAGCTGAACAATACGGCGCTTAGGATATTAAAATTGGTTTTAAATCAGCTTGGTCAACCATTTAATTGCAACAAAAAATTTATCCCTACCATCCAACAAAAAACTAAAAACGATATTAGGAGTTAATAATAAATTATACAATAAAAAAGTTTATGAATTATTTCTATTAATTAACATTTTTTACTGATTCAAACTGGACTTTTTACCCAAAACTCATCCGATTGCAAACTGTTTTTTTTTTTAATTGTCTACATAAAATTTGCTAAACCTTCATTTCTTCCTGTTTTACTATATCATCTGCGTCTTCTTCGATGGATCCGGTGAAAATAAAAATTGCAAAAAAAAAAAAATTGTGACTTCGCGTAGAGCTGAAAACTGAAGAATTAAGTTTCCGCAAATTCTAATGATAGCATTCGATTCACCGGAAAATTCTACATATGAAATGGTTGACCAAGTTGATTTAAAACTAATTTCAATATCCTTAAAATAAACAAACATGAGAATATATGAAAAATTCCAACAAAATGACAGTTGTTGCGTTTAGCTGTCTCAGTTTTTGAGATGAATTTTGACTGAAATTTCGATATTCTTCATTCTTTTATCTCCACCTTTCATAATTTCTACAGCATTATTAATATGGCAATACAGAACTAGATTGCAATTTTTTTTACTTTCGGGGTCAGTTGGTTATTAAGAGGTCAATTTATTTTTATTTGATGATTTGACTAGTAGCCACCCAGCAAAAAACTCGCTCAGGCCTCTAATAGTCAGACTGGAATTCAGGACTGAATTTCTAAACATAATCATGCCTCCATTATTCAATTCAGATTTCAAGGCTGAAATTTAAGTATAATTTCCGTAGAGACCCGTATTCTAAAATTAAATTAAACAAAAAATCAATCTTCTTTAATTTCAGTCCGGATTTCATATCTGAATTTGAAACAAAAATTGATATTCAGACTAGAAATCAGAAATAAAAATTTTAAAAAATTATACCAAATTTCAGGTCTGAAGCGGCGGGCATTTGTATGAAAAAATCAGGGTGTTTTCAACGGAAGGTCAGGCCTGGTCTAATCAGGCATGACATTTTCTGCTGGGCAGGTTCAATCCTCACAGCACAGACGGCGGACCGTACTGCTTAATTTTTTGTTATATTTATTTTTTGCCTACAAATATTTACAAGGAGAATTGTCAAAAAACCTGTTAGGAATCAATTGCCCTTTCTTGCTCCGTGCTCGAATTGAACCTCGCACCATACGACTACAAGTTCAACAAACTACCATCGCACCATTGCCTCTCTTGTTTTAAAGCGAACAAAATATGAACAAAGCCGAGAGCAGGCGTTGTATAAATGCTTAACTTAACATACTTAACTTAGCATATGACTGAAGAAAATTGTCGCTTTTTTCAACTATTTTTCATTAATGAAAAATTGAAAATGTTCAGCAACGCTGCTTTTGATTTTGAATTTTAAACATTTTAGTACGAAACAATTATTTAAGCCTTGTACTGACCATCTTTCAATGAAATTTCACTTAATATAATTTTACACAATATAGATTATAACTTGACGAGTTCGTCTAAAGAGCACTTATCATTTTTGTGCGCTTAACCATTGATATATATGTAAATATAAATACATATTTGACATGTCATAGCGTCTTCTGTGAAACTGACATTTGGCGTCACAAAACATCCTGGTACTCAGGTATTGAAAAGAAAATTTTTTTAAGGATATCATTTTTTTTTACGGGTCCCCCCAGAACTAAAAGCTATCTGCGCCACTGACAACAACAATACACATCTATGCGTAAGCAGCATAACAAAACACAATCAATATTTCTTCATCATGAATTTAATAAAAATTAAATCAAAGTAAAATTTTTAAAATTTTAATTTTTTTATAATTTTTAAATTTCTGACTGCGATAAATACATTTTCCTTGGACACTTAATTTCAATTTGCACTAATTCAAGTAAGTTCTTTAACGCAACGTCTTCTCAAACATTAGAAACTTCAGGCAATTGTTTCTCCAGTAGAGCAATATAACTGTGTAAGTTGTACACATTACTAATTAATTTAATGTGTAATTGCTCAAAAAATCGAGTTAAAAGCAGTTTCATTGTTTAGCATTGACTTGTTTATTTCGTACTTTTTGGGCTCAAAATTGGTGAGTACGAGCCCATAAGAAGCACTTGTTTTTTTTTTTTAATTTTCTGGTCTGAATCCAAAATACTTTAATTCTAGGTCTTTCAATATAATTTGATATTGCTTTGTAAACGTTAAAATTATCACTTAAACAACTAACAACTATAGAATAAAAAAAATTGAAGAGGCACCATTTAAGTTATGTTGTTATTAGAGCCATATTAGAGCCACAAGAAATAACATTTGCTTTACATGCAATACACAAATTTCAGTTAATGAATGTCTCAATCTTTAATAACTGTCTAATTCATATGTACCTGTGGCCAAACTTTTACCATTTTTTGCCTAACTTTGTACTCAAGTTTGCAATGTAACTGCAAAAGCTTTTAGTTTCTAATAATTTAATTAGAGTTGCTTTTAGAAACATTTTGGCAATTAAGAAACCTCAAATTGATGTCGTAATTTTTGTACAGGCATCGATTTCTGTTGGCAGCTATTTAAAATTTTTCAAATATTTACATGGCATGGATAAAACGAATGTTGGCATACGTTGTCATTCTTGAGCCGAATTCTTTAACTTAAATTTTAAATTAGTTGCAAAGCATTTTAAAGTTTCGGTAGTTATTTTATTATTTTTATTATATATAGATTAGTTATTAAAATGCTGCGTTAGGAATAAGGTACTCTTCTTATCATTTGAACACATTTAGCGTAAAGAAACTTCTTGTTGTGGCTTGAAGAAATTCACATTATTATGTCGACTAATGTCTTCATTCATACATATGCCCAAAATTACCAAATTTTTCACTTAATTTCCACCAACTCACCTGACTGAAAATTGTGCCATTTGGACACAGGAACGATGCCTTGCCACCATTTAAATCGCAATAGTGCCAAACCTGGCAGTTTGTCTCCGGGTCACCAAAGAAGCCCTTATAACGCTGATTTGCACAGCTAAAAGCGGTAGCGGGAATTTCTGCATAGTTGGGATAATCCACACCAGGTTTTCCCGTATTGGGACCTGGCCGTGTAGCTATCGATGAACAAATAAAAATGAAAGTTTATTGATGTTGAGAGCGAAGAAAAATGCTCGCGACATACTTGGACCCGTTGGCGTAAGTGCAGCTATATCCTGTTCGTCGCCGACATTCTCCTCACTGCCTGTTGTGTAATCATACTCTGGAGATGAGGCCGTGTGAGATGTCTCATGATGTTGCTGTGGATTTGCCACGATCGTTTGTGAATGTTTCAGATTGTTGAGAATCGTTATGAGCGTCTTTATCGAGTTGTCGATGTTGTCAGGGGTCAAGGTTTTTGGTAAATGATTGCTTGCTTGTAGTTTGTGTAGAATATCTGCCAATGATGATGAGCGTATATCTGGAAGTGGGTTGGGATCGTCCATTGTTGTTGGCTGTCGTTTATGCGCTGGTGCTATTGGTGGACGGTAAAGTTCTGTATTGATTGCAGGCGGTGCAGTGGGTGGCATTGAGGGAGGAGAAGGCCGCTTTTCTTGTTCAATTATGTGTTCGTCATAATCATACGCTGGTCTTAACTTGTTTGGCCTTGGAGGGTAAATATATTCCGGCGATATTGATACACTTTGAGATGGTGCCTTAGTGGGATGAGCTATGACATAGTTTGGAGGCGGATGATTCGACAGCTGTTGAACAGGTTTTAACCGCAGATTGAGTTGGTTTTTGTACAAAGGTCTTCGTGGTGTTGATTGTGGTTCTCTTTGCGGGGCTTCTGGTGGAAAGGGTGCAGCTGTGGTTATAATAATATATGCTGATTGTGGTTCCACATGAGCGTGACTTTGCTTAGATGGTTGCTCTTGATATGGTCGATAATGGAGTCGTTGTTGATGTTGTTCGTCTTCCAACGATTGCTTAGGTTCCTCAATAATGTAGTCAATATACTGGGGAGGAACAGGGCTGAAATAATAGATAAATTAGATGGGGATGTTTTAATGAAATAGGAAGCATGGAGAGCATACCGTGATTTATATTAAAAATGAATAAGTGCGTGATGTTGATACTTTAATGGTAAGATTTTTACGAGGTGGTGCTTTTGTAAAGTGAAGTTAGCTTCGCTATTAGTTTTTTCAAAAATTTCGAAATAAAAATTTAAATGCAAAATTTATCACAGCACGAAATTTATGCTGTGTTGCCCCGAGTTATGCTGCAATGTGCCGTAGATAAATTAAAAGACAAGAAAATTATAAAAGGTTGGACTTTACAATATTTTGTAGTTTCCAAATTTATGAAAAATATTGAGGGCTTGATTTTTAAATAAATTCATGATCGACCATTACATTTGTTTCGATGGGAATAAAATCTGTTTTTATAAAAGGGTGTACACTTTTTTTTTTGTTTGTCTGTTTTTTATTATTTAAAAACAGATTTTATTCCCATCTGAACAAATGTTATGGTCGATCATGAAACGAAACTACTTAGAAATCTTGAATAAAACATTATGAAGTACAACCTTTTATAATTTCCTTGTTTTTAATTTATCTACGTCACATTACAGCATAACGAGAGGCACCACAGACAGCACAATTTCTGAAAAAATTAATAGCGGAGCTAACTTCAATTTCCAAAAGCACCACCTCGTTACTTGTTCTATAGTAATACAAATAATTTTTTTGAGCTAGAAAAAAAAAGCGAGGCTAGCTTTTATATAAAATAAATTTATATATTTATTCTAATTCATGAAATTACTATACGGCACATCGCTGCACAACACGAGCACATCACAGCACAATGTCTAAATCTCTATCTCGCATTAAAACCGTAGCGCATGATAGCACATTTATTTTTGTTTTTTCAATTAACTAAAAATGGCTATGCTAGTTTTATGCACATGAAATATGTCCTTCCTACCTGCCACCCTGTTGGTACTGTTCCACAAAATGTTGTATTGCTGGTTTCCTTGGATCTGACTGCTGTCTTTGAGAACCACTGTGAGTTCTAGGATATTGTTGGATAAATTCTGGGTCAACAGGAATATGTAGCACTTGTGGGTGCTGCTGGGGCTGTGTTTGATGATTCGCTGGTACCGGCAACTCGGGACGTGGATAAACAGCATGTCCTACCGGACTATGTTGCGGATATTTTATTGGCTGTTGCTGTTGCTGCAAGGGTTCCCGCATCTGCATGTAACCATCGCCAATCTCCTCCTGAACAGGTGCAGCAGTTGAGCTGATAACGAATATCTGTGGCTGTTGCTGTTCCGTCTGATATTTAAAATATTGTTGTTGTTGTCTCTGCCGATCTTTGGTCTGCTCAGGAACCTTCTGCTGTTGCTTGTTGTAGCGCATACGTTGCTGCAAGTACAACACATATTTCTGCTGTGGCGTCATGTTGTCCGCATTACGATATTGTTGGTTATCGAAAAAATATTCTGGTGTTGGTGGCTGGAATTGCGGATTTTTTGAATGTGGGTTAAATTGATGCTGTTGTTGATGCTTAAGGCTGTCTGATGACTGCTCATTAATTACACGATAGATGGGACTACAATTAGTGAAAAATAGATAAAAGAAATAAAAATTAATTTGGTATTGTAACAAAAACTGTTTTTGTGTGTGGCAATAACTATTGTTGATCATTGCATCGAGTGACATCTTTCACATTGTCAATAATTGTTGCTGTGTTATTGTATTTAGCCTAAAGTTATTTGTGACATGGATTTTCAATATGCTGTTACATTATTGTTGATGTCAATGATTGCTGTTGAACATTTCACCCTCCTGCGATGTCACGCAACTGCATTCGCATTTAAGTAATTTTTTCTCTTACCGACACGATGCAATAAAATACAACACAGATTCAGTTGTATGCACCTAAGGATACTTGTGCTAACCTTGAGGTAACCAACAAAGTCGAAATTATTAAATATATTTAATTATATTTTCTGGGGGCTGACAATGTTTATCGTTCTCTGTGATAAGTGAATTTATGTGTTGCAGATTCGGCAACATGGTTCAAATTTTAAGAATGTTTTACTGAATGTTTTTTAAACAACGACTATTTTCGGCTGACATTCAGATTATTAAAGAAATTAGTTTAAATTTGAATCTTTAATTGGAAGCACATGATTTGAAAAATCGATATATGTATATAGTGCTCGTTCTGAGATCTATAGCAAATCCGTAAGGGACCAGAATATTAGTTCGTTATATAGGAATATCGTTATACAGAAACAATCTTTTCAGATTCAGCTTTTTGATCATATTTTGAATTAATGCAATAATAAAACAAATTTTAATTAATACTTTTGTACCGACGTTTCGTTGATTTTTTGTCAACATCTTCTGGGTACCATATTTTTTGAATCTAGAATCATAAAAATTTCACAAAGTATGCAAATTTTACAAAAATTGAAAAAACAATTATTTAATAATTAAATAACACATAATTAAATCACATTTACATAAAATACTCACAAAAAATTGTAAATACTTTACATTTAAAAATACCAATAACAATTAAACTGATGTTTTCAACGTCCGCTTTTTATGTTTTGTTTAAATCTATCGCATAACTCAGATTTATGTTGTCTTTTTTTTTTGTTGTATTTTTTTGTAGTTTCTAACATATGTCGTGTATTCCCTTTTGCCTCGATGTCTAATATTCGTGCTTTTTCGAAATCAGCTGATGTTATAATTTTTTTTTATTTTTTATGCCCGCTTTGTGCTCGGAAAAGTTTTCTTGTTTTCGATATGTCTTCAATGCTTCTTGCCTGATCCTGAAAAAACTTAATATATGTTTTTGTTAATTTTTTGTTAATTTTTTTTTCTCGAAACTTATCTCCTTGTCTCAGTTCCTATCTATCTATCTATCTATATATTCAAATTAATTGCTGTGCGTTAGTCTTACTAAAACTCAAAAATGGCTCTATCGATTTGGCTGAGATCTTTTTTATTTTGTTGGTAATTGTTCAAGGATGGTTTAAAAGAAAAAAATAGAAAACTTTGGTCGAATATTTTGAAAATCGCGAAAACCAAAAAAGAAGGCGTTTTCGTATGAAAATTTCAAATTTTGAATGGAAAAAGTCACACATCTCCGGAAGTTCTTCACCGATTTTTTTTAAAATATTGCAGTGAGGTAAACTATCACTCAAGACAGGTTTAAAGATAAATTTTATTTTTCGCGCCCATTCAGACCGCCTACTAAGGGCGTTGCCAGAGTTTCAGTACATGGAGAGTATATGGAATAACTCAGAACTAAAACTCGAAAACGACTGGGCCGATTGAGCTCAAATTTTGGCAACTAATATGTTTCGTGTACGAGATGGTTTATAAATAATGAAAGGTAGGGCGAAAGGTAATTAAGTAATGGGGCGTGACACCTCCGATACAAATCCAGCACCTCAAACGTAATATCTTGGCCGGTATCTAGTCGATTTGCGTAAAATTTTGTGTATAGTGGTTTAAGGATAAGGTTAAAGTTTAAAAGCTATATATTTTGCTCTATCTGGAACACCAGATTGCGCTGTTTTACAAACTGTGTTAAATACGCTAAAACCTCCTAAACCGCTCATCCGATTAGCATAAAAATTTGTATATAGTGCTTTAAGAGTACGGCGAGTATTATAGCGCTATTTATTTTTCTTCACCTTGATCATCAGAGGGCGTTGTAGTAAAAATTTTTTGAAATACGCAAAAAACTCCAAAAGCGTATGTAGGTACGAATTTTCGGGATGGCCTAATACTTTGATTGATGCGTTTGACAACGCGTGCACACTAAGAGCTGTCAATCGAAGCACGAACAAACCGGCTGCACGCTGCAGTGTCATTAAAAAAAAAAATCGAAAACTTAATAAAAGGCAACTAAAACAGAAAATAAGTCTATATTTTAGTATACATATAAAGTGGTAGGTGAAAATAGTTGATATTCCACATTCAAGTGTGAAAACTGTTAATTTTAATGGACTCGGCAGGTTGCGCCGCGATCGAGTTATAGGAAATTTTTTTCAAAATTGCTCATCCAATTCGAATGAACATTTGTATACACACCGAGAAAAAAGCTTATGTTAAATTGAAAAAAACTAGTATAATTTATAAGATGGCTTTGGCAGTTTTCAGCCACCCAAGTACTTTATCAAAACGCCTAAGTTTTACATGTTGACTTGCCAATTTTTATTAGGTGATAAATTAACCAAGTAATTGGTAATTTTTTATACACTACTTTAAAAAAAAAATCGAATTTCAAAAATATAACTTTTTTCGGGTTTTGTTTTTTTTTTTTTTTTTTTTTTGAAGCTGCCGCCTCTCGTTCTGTGATTTGCTTGACTGAATTCGGCAACAACACAAATTTTTTTTTTTATCAACACCGATTTTTCTTAGAAATTAATGACTTCTCGGCTTTTCTTGCTGCTTGACGTATATTATAACAAGAACATTAAATTAAATAGAATTAAATTAAACATCAAATACAAAAATTTTACCTTCGCATGCCGTTGAGATTCGAACCCACACCAACCCGATACCACTGTGTATGAAAACACTACGCTACGCATTGAGCCAAACTTCTTCGTTACGCTGAGTGATTTATTTAATATTAATTACAGCTGAAGCTATGCTGCAGCTATCAACAGAATACTGCGACATACTGCATCTGTTAATACAGCATCTGTTAACATCTGTGAATCAAATACTTTTTTTTGGCAGGGTATCGAAGTATGTGCTTTCAAAGCAATGTATGAAACAATAAATTGCTTAGGTGAATTAACGTAACTGCAGTTATATCAGCAAAGAAGAACAAGGCTGCTTGGATCAGTTGGTAGAGCGATGGACTTGCACCAAAAGTTCCAGGGTTCGGTTCCGCACGGCGGGCAAAGACATTTTTTTTTCTGTTTTTCGTTTCTTTTTGTTGATGAAATGTAATAAAATTTACTGGTGTGAATATTAACGTGTGTTTTTTAATTGACTTTATGTTATTTTTAAATTTAAAAGTAGTTTTATTACAAAAAAAAAACCAATTAATTATCAAATCTATCTCGTGTGACTAATGACGCAGCTGTGTTTTTTTTTGCAGAAAATAGCTGAAAACTATGCTTAAGCCATCCATGCTTATTGTTTTTTAATTTTGTATTTTTGGATTTTTGACTTAGGTGAATCAAATATTTTTTTTGGCAACTTATCGAAGTATGGGCTGTTTTAAACCATAAATTGCTTAGTTGAATAAGCATAAGTTTATAATTCCCATACAATTATCTTCACCCAACCCGCAAAAATCTCAAACCGCTCATTCAAATGGCATGAAAATTTGTGTATGGGGGTTTTCGGATACGGTGAGTATTTAAGATTTATTTATTCTGATCCATCCTGAACACCAGAGGGTGCTGTAGTACATATCTCATAAGAAATCGTGAGAAACTCCAATACTGCTCTTTCTATTTCAATGTATATCGGTATATAGAGATCTTCGAGTACGGCAAGTGTTTTAGCAAGATTTCTTTGGCACTATCTCGAAATCCACACGGCGCTATTGTACAAATACTGCAAAAAACTCTAACTTTTTCGATTCGGGGGCTATTCACTTTAGTTTTAGTACTTTATCTCAGTAATTATTTACACCATGGTATTGTTATTTGGCATATCAGCTTTAAAATTCGTAATTCGACCATGCTTAAAAAATAATTTGTAAATTAACTTAAATTCAAATCGCAAGCAATTTGGACTGTGAATTAATATCTATGTGATAAAAAAAAGGTTTATTTGATAATTTAAATCTGATTAAAATTCTCTATTTTCTGAAGACTGAAGCTTGAGTTCAAAAATTAAATATTTTATTACCGACGAAAAAATGTTTGCTTGAGATTGGATCCATTTAGTCAAACGCACATAACATTGAAACTCAGAATGGAGTTAAGCTCCGTCCACATAGCCAAATTTTTGAAATTAAATAGCTTTAAAAGTAAAAGTCACAGAAAATTGAAGCTCAGAATGGAGTTACCACTTGGTGATGTCTTTCTAATAGAAAATTTGATCGGGCATTAGACAGAGGGGTGTGGCTTTACCATATAAGCCAAATTTTTCATATCAAATAGCTTTGGAATTAAAAATCACAAAACATTGAAACTCAAAATTGAGTTTCCCACTATTTAGTGATATCCTGCTACCGGGAGACGGGCATTGGACAATGAGCTTGGTCTCAAACGAATGGTCAAATAAAAGTTGTTTATCTTAGGCGTAGTAACGCTGGCTGGATAAATTAATAAGCATAAATAAAAAATAAATTAAAAAAAAAACTTCAATATACATATCTGATGATTTTGATCGTATAAGACTTAAATTTGGTAATTTTGTTTAAATGGAAAGTTCACAAAAAATGGCAGTAGTTGCACTATAGTTACACTCACTTTTTAAAAAATCATAAAAATTGTACGTGCTTTTAAAGTGACAGACATCGCTTGGTATATGGGTTCTATTGATTCAAGTGGCAGTCACTGTATGTACAAACAGTTACTGTATATACAAATATGGACACTTATTAAATTACCATCAAACAAACAGACACATAACAATAGTGGGAAATAATTGGAGAAGGACGTGGCCTAACTATACGCTCACTTTTCAGGGGATTAGCGCAGAGCGCAGGAACGCGCCGGGTATAAGCTAGTTACATAATAAAAATCTAAAAATGTCAAATAATGGAAAATTACAAAGAAACGATTCGAAAATGTTTTTTTTTTTAATCAAATCATTATTAGAATTTCATTATATATGAGGAAGACAGCTAAAAGGGTTGATTTTTCGAAAAAAAGGATTAAAGAAAAACAAAAATTAAAAAAAAAAAAATCAAAAAACATATGTATACCTAATGTCACCAACTACTTTTGGTGAAATTTTGGAATGTATTCCTGAATCTGGTTAGAAATTTCGGAATGATATACAAGTATTATGTGGCGGCCGTGGCCTACTGGTTGAGGTGCGTGGTTTGTATGCGATGGAACCCAGGTCCGAATTCGATCTGACACAGAAAGTTTTTTAATTGAATTAATTTTTTTGTTCGGCCGTCACCTCTGCAGACAATAGCAAACCTCAGAGAGTAAAAACTGCCATGAAAACTTCTTGAGAATATGAGCCGTTCGGAGTCGGCATAAAGCTTGTAGGTTCAGTTCTCGATCACAACACAACACAATTGATTATAAGAATCTCTGTCAGAGTTCTTTTAAGGGCTGAAATGGCCATTTGTTTTTTTTTTATAAAAGTATTTTTATTCGTCAATTTGAAAACGTTTGTGGTTTTAAGGCAGTATTCTTGTGTAAAATTTTAATAAAATCAAATTTTTTTCATATTTTCGAAGATTAGGCCTTTAAGAATATATAAAGACATTTTTAAAATTTTAATTATTTACGAAGCTGTAGCTATAAGTGCGTTTATATGGCTTTGACTGCCTGTAGCTTTGTTCAAATCTTTAAACATGTTAGACATTGACTTGAAATTTGGTGTGGGCCTTTTTTATATATCCCTCTATGACCTGGACTGGAATAAAAAAAAAATTTGTATTTTAATATTTTTAAAAAATTCAAAACATTTAAAAAAAAGGCAAACAGTAGCCAAGATGGAGGTACCCACTTTTGAGCATCCCCCCATTTTACCAGCCTGTAATTTTTTGTATTTTTAATTATTTTGTTTTCATATTTTTAGTGTATCATTGAAATATTAATTAACATATAATAATATAATGGTTAGGAAAATATTTTTAGTTTTTGTTTTATTGTAATTTAAAAAACGACTAAAATTTTTTTCTCTAGACTAGAATACTGCCTTAATATAAATTAAAAGAACGATGCAATATGCGACTACATATCAAACTTTAAATTCAATCATTTCCGACGTTTGACAAATCCACATTTAAGGAAGAAGAACTAGCAACAGGATTGGTATCGGTCTTATTTTTCGTTTTGATGCTGTATTTGGGTCATTCTTTATTTTCGTTAATATTTTTACAAGCCAAAACATTTTTTTTTGTTTTATATATATAATATTTTTCAATTATTTATTTGAATATTAATAATTGCAACTAAATTGAGGGTGTGGGATAGATCAAACACTTTTAATTTATGAATTATAACACTTTTATTTAAATTATTTCCATGGAGGTGATTTTATGCTACACGGAGGTGTTTGTATGTTCAGAGAGGTGACTTCAAGTTCCATGGAGTCATAACAATTGTCACCATTGCTTGAATCGTGGTAAAAAAGAGACTCATTGCAATTGAGTAAACCACTACACTTATATACATTTTTTACCCTGAAACCTCCCGAATATCGATTTTCTTGCATACCTAAAAGTATTTAGAAATTTATGCCGCTATATCCGCCATTTTGAATTTTATAAATTTGATAGATTCTTAATCTGAGTCTATTAAAATCCTAGTCTACCAATTTTCATACAAATCGGAAAATATTTGGAAATTTATGCCGCCATATTGGATTCGCCGTTTTGAATTAAAAATTTTGACATCAGATTCGAAATCTGCAATCTTGAAAATCCCTCTTTACTGATATTTATCCCCGTGATGCCGTATGACCTGTGGACCCATAGTGCATTCTAATGTACCATTCTAAGGTCATAAAATTAAAGCTCGCAAAAAAGCATTAAACTCTTCCGAAGCAAGTATTTTGATTCTTCCGGTAGCACTTAAAAAATTTTTATTTCTTAATTTTTTGGCCGAACTTAGGGTTTCTTCTTCTCGATTTTTCGTCATATCTTCGAAATTTACAGTACGATCTTAAAGAATGATATCAGATATCAACTTCTACTACATGAATAAAATAAAGTGTTTTCGAGCCATTGTCCAATACCTCGATGGTTCCTCACCATATGGTACATTTTAATTTGCATTTTTTTTTTATCATTTGATTAAAACACTGAACTTTTATAGGGGGAAAACTTTAGCTAAAAAACAAAATTTAATTATTTTATGAGACAAACACGCATCTGACATTCAAAAAAATTGGGAGTGCTCTAAATTTGTTCGTTGGAAGCGTCATTTAAAGTCCGCTGGTTTTATTAGAAAATTGGATGTCTGGGTACCGCTCGAAATGAAAGAAATTAACAGTCAATCAAGTTGACATTTGCGAATTGTTTACAACTATGTCAACAGAAAAAGAAGCTGGTCCAAAAAAGATGAAGCGCCGGAGAGGCAAAAAAAACAGATATTCACCAGAAGAAGGTTATGATCTCAATCTGGTGGAGTTGAAAAGGGCCTGTCTTTCAATCTGGTGGGATTGGAAGGGGCCTGTCTACTGTCCCACAGAATAGAACAATAAATTTTGAAGTTACTGTGGGTAACTACATTTTGGTGACTCGCTCAAAATTGCTCAAGTTCGGATGGAATGTTTTGCTCCATCCACCCTATAGTCCAGACCTTGCGCCCTCGGATTACCATATGCTTCGTTTCCTGCAAAACTCACTGAATGCTAAAACATTTGATAATGAGGGCCTTATCAAACAGCACCTTGAGTGGTTCTTTGCTGAGGAAATTGGAGACTTCTATCCATAATAATGAATAATGAAGCTACCATAGAGATGGATGAAGGTGATCGAACAAAACGGCGAATGTATAATTGATTAATGTTGGTTTGATTTATAAAATAAATGAGCCTAAACTGCAAGTAGAAAACCGTACTGACTTTTGACCAAAAAATTGCTTTTGTTGTAAAAATAATTGAAATTAAAAATTTAATTTTTGGTTTTTCTCAATTGACATATTTAGTAACATTTCTCAGAAAAAGTTTGTCTAGTTTGACACAATACAATTTACTTAACTTGTACGGCTTATGGATAAGAATACAGTGGACCATAATTATAAACAAAATAAAGGCGGTGTTTAGGCCGCAACCCTAAAGAAGGTAAAAGATTAATGAAATGAATAAATATACTTCCTTATCGACTCGTTCGAGTATCGATATTCCAGTATCGATCCTCTGACGAGCCGCTCGTTCGGCTCCTCCGACGAGCTGTTGCCGCCTTTTTACTAATCACTTATTGATTAGCATCGGCAAAAGTTGAATTTATAAGCGATCCAGTTTTTGTGCTTATTTCGAGCACAAATTGCACGAAGTTTATATGCAGGTCTAGGCGTTGACGGTTTTCATAATTGCAGCCAAATAGCCAGCGAAGTTGTGACACCAATTGTCACTGGAACAAATCCACCTAGTTTGTTTATGGTCCTTCGAGCGCCTTCTTTGGAACGTCCGCCTACGGAAAATCAATTGAGCACTTCTCAAGCATCCAGTTCATAAATCAACTTTAATTCCCCAGCAAAAACAAAAAAGGTCAGTTGATTGAATTTAAGTGTCTTATGGTAGAAGTATGTGCAAGTTTTCCTTTTTTTTGGCAAAGGTTTATACATTTTTTTTTCACATATAAAAAGCCAACAAGTGTGTGAAAGTGCGCGAATTTTTTCGAAAAAGTTTCCAAAAAGAAAATTAATTTTGTTAAATTGCACCATTTTTTTTAAGCCGAAGTTGCACGAAGTGGTCAAAGCAAAAATTTAATTTATGGAAAATTATAAATGTTAACAAGTTTAGTGATTAAGTGATTAAAGCTTTGCTTAATTAATTAAAATATTGGAAGCAAATTCGAAAAAGTTTTCTTTTATTTACACACTCACGCACAGGCTGACAATTTGTCAAAAAATTCGTTTTTTTTTTGGTTTGGTTTTGTTTAAGTAATTTAAAAGCCAAAACTCACAGACACATACGCGTAAGCAGAACAAAAAAAAAAAAAAAAGTGAACTTACCAAAAGTGTCCGTCCGATTTCGGTGCAATATAAGTTGTTCTTTATTGTTGTTGCTATCATTCATATATTGATTGAATGCATTTTATTAAAACAAGGCTAACTTTATTGAGACTAAATTATCACTCAAATTTAATTTTAACAATTTAATTAATTTTATAAATTAATAAGCACAAACGATAGCAAGAAACTTTAAACTTTCCTTGATATCTTATAATTGCTGAAAAGTTGTTGTTTTGCCGTCGGTACTTTGTTGCATAAACTTACGCGAAGTGTTTGTGCCGTCTGCCCGTTCGTTCTTTTTTTTTGCATTGAACATACACACGCACACACGCACTTTAAAGCAGTTCGATTGCTTTAGCAAAATATTATATTTTTTTTTCCCGAGTACAATAAAAATTTGGTGTAAAGTTACGTTGTAACTTGGTGTGTATTTTTACGCGAAGTGTTTTGCCGCCGGCTTTTTGGCATTAAACACACACACACACACACACGAATTCTGAAGCAATTCGATTGCTTAAACAAGTATTAGGTTTTTTCCGCGCACATTATTTTTTTTTCGAAAGACTATTGTTAGAATTATTTTATTATTGCGTGTTATAAGTATTTGTGGAGTCTTGATTTTTCGTGAAAAAAAAAAAAAAAAAAAAAAAATATACACAAAGAACTGAACAAAAACCCGGAGAAGAACAACAACCAACAAAAAGCAACAATTGAGACCAGTTGAGACAACTTGGGAAACGAGTTGCCAATTCAACAGAAATACCGCACGTATTGCGATTGTCGCTTTTGGCACATTTGGGGCATTTTTTAAATTTTTTAAAATTTTTTAATTAAATCAAATATTTTAACTACATTTCAACAATTTTCATCGGAAATTATTTGTGAAATCTTTTTTACGCTCGTGGGATTTTGGATGACAATTGCAAGAAACAAATAAACATAAATTTGTTATTAATTACAATTAATTACATTAATTGCAAAGAAAAACTATTGAACATTGAAAAAATTTAATAAATATATTGGAAGTTTTTAAAAATAAAAGCATTTTTTCACTACAAAAAAAAAAAAATATTTAAACCACTTGTATCTTTTTGGTGAAATTTCTACAAATAAGAAACAATACTTTAAGCGTTTTTTAGGATTACAGTTTTTGCTCGATTTTTTCCGATTTTATTAATCGTTTTTTGGAAAAAAAAAAAAAGAAAAAGGGTTTTCCGAGTTTCTACGTATTAGAGTTTTTTTTTTCGAATTTTTTTTTAAAAACCAATGCTGAAATTTTCTACAAATTAGAAACCATTTTTAATTATCCATTAAATTTTAATAAAATTTTCTAATTATTAGAAAATTTTTTCCGATTTTTTTGAAATAAATCGTGAAATTTTCTACAAATTAGAAACCATTTTTAATTATCCATTAAATTTCAATAAAGTTTTCTACTTATTAGAAAATTTTTTCTGAATTTTTGAAATAAATCGTGAAAGTTTCTACAAATTAGAAACCATTCTTAATTCTTCTACGAAGTTTAGTAAAACTTGTTACGGAGTAGAAAATTTTTCACTTAACACTATTTAACACTATTTTGAAAACATTTTCTGAAAACTTGTTAGGATTGTTGGAAAATAAATCCCGAGAGTTTCTACTTATTAGAAACAAATTAAAAAGAAAAAAAAAATTTCCAACACAATTTTCTATTCTTTTTTCAGAAAATTTCTGGTATTGGATCCCAACCGACATTTTTTTCGGTTTTCGTCGATTTTCATAATTTTTTTATTGCACGTTTTCGATCAAGAAACAAATAATGGCGAAATTAATCTCTTTCATGAGAAATGCCGACACCATTTTTGATATGGAAAAAGATTTCAATGTTATTCCTCACGATGAGCATACAATTTTCGCTCTGAGAATTCAAGAGGATGAATTGAAGTCTCAATGGGCTAACGTAAAGTCTTCTTATGACGGTTGCTTGCTAAAATTAGTGGTAGCGAGTGGCGAAGAGGATGAAAACGTCACCCTAGTCAAAGTCAAGTATCGCTCGTGTTATCAAACATATGTTCGATGTCTAGCCAAGATGAACGAACTTAGCGATAAGTTGTCCACGGCAAAAAGACTACATGAAGTTGATGTTTCGCAAGAGGAGATGACAATGTCTCGTCATAATATCAAGTTGCCACCGTGTGATACTGAGATATTCCACGGTGATTATTTAACATGGCCTTCGTTCAGGGATATGTTTTCCGCCATTTACATTTCAAATAATCGGATAACACCTGTCGAAAAACTTTTCCACCTTAATCAAAAAACCCGCGGAGAGGCCAAAGAGATTGTTCAAAAATCTCCCCTCACGCACGAAGGGTTTGCGACGGCTTGGCAAAACTTGACAGACCGCTATGAAAATAAGCGGATTTTGGTGAATAACCAACTAAAAGTTTTATTTAATCTGCCAGCCGTGAGCAAGGAGTGTGGAAATAACATAAAAAAGTTACAAAGAGACATCAACAACTGCATTTCAGCATTAACTATGCACAAAGTTGACATAAGCAATTGGGATGCGATATTTACGTATCTATGTTCAACGAAGTTGCCAGAAACTACGCTCTCCTTATGGGAGCAATCTATTGAAGACAAGGCAGAGATCCCCAAATGGGCTGACCTTGATAAGTTTTTAACAAGTCGCTTTCAGACATTAGAAACGGTGTCTGACTTCAGAGGCGCGGTGCAAAAAGGGCAAAAACCGATCGCACCTTCACCGAATGTGAAACAAGTCAACACATACCAGACAAATGTGACAAACACCAACTGCAAGCTGTGCAAAAACCAGCAACATGCGTTGAGGTTCTGTCCGAAGTTTTTGGCCATGAGAGTTAATGACAGATCATCAGCTGTACGGCGGTTACATTGCTGCCTCAACTGTCTGTCAACTGGCCACGCTTCGAAAAATTGTAAAAGCGGATATAATTGCTCCTCGTGTGGACAACGACATCACTCGTTGTTACATAGAAATCCTCAAGGTGTAAATAATCATCAAAATGCGGGAGGTCCAAGCACGAATGCAGTACAGTCCACTCAATCATCCGCATTGCAATCGTAAGCAACTGCGAGCACTAGCAGAAATATTCAATCGTGTTATGCCTCAAGCAGCAAAAATATTTTGTTGGGAACCGCGATGATAAATATTTGCTATCGAGGATCTAGTTTCACAGCCAAAGCACTTATTGACTCTGGTTCAGAGGGGTCTTTCATTTCTGAGAGGCTGCAGCGACTTATTCAGCTGCCTACTCACCGAGTTTCCGCTCAAGTTTCAGGACTTAACAATGTGGTTTCGGCTAAAGTGCAAAAAGCTTGCACGTTGGTCATAGGATCACCTATTGATCCAACCATTCAGATCACGACGAACGCCCTAATTCTATCGAAGATAACAGGAAATCTTCCCACATGCTCAGTGGATACACTGGTGCAGCAAGCTTTTCCAGAGCTTGTTCTTGCGGACAAACGTTTTTACTGCAGTGATCAAGTGGATGTACTATTAGGTGGTGATTTATACCCACAGATCCTTCTTGATGGTATCCGTCGAAATGTTCTTGGGTCACTTATTGCTCAAGAAACCATCTTTGGCTGGATTTTAACCGGTTCCATATCTACCACATCGAAAAATGCACCCTCCTCAACTGTCGTTTCTTACTTTAGTGAAGTTTCGCTTGATCGGCAACTAGCCTCATTCTGGGAAATTGAGGAGGTACCTCAAAAGGTAATGTCCAATACTACAGACAAATTCTGTGAGGACAATTACGTGAATACGACAAGGCGTAATACCGATGGCCGCTATGTGGTGACCTTGCCGTTCAAGGACAATTTTCCTCAGAGCACCTGTTTAGGTGACTCCCGTTATATTGCGGTCCGCCAGTTTCTTCGAAATGAGGTGAAACTGAGTAAAAATGTGGAGGCCAAACAGGTATACGATGGTGTCTTAAAGGAATATTTGGAGCTGGGACATATGACGGAAGTAACTGCTAGTGTCACTCCGAGACACTGTCAGAGTTATTACCTTCCTCATCACGCCATCACAAAGCCGGATAGTACCACTACAAAAGTTCGTGTGGTCTTCAACGCGTCTAGCCCTACATCAAATGGCGTTAGCCTTAACGATGTTCTTCATGCAGGGCCCGTCTTGCAAAGTGATCTGACTTTGCTTATTTTGAAGTGGCGGTTCTTCCAATTTGTTTTTAATGGTGACATCGAAAAGATGTATCGCCAGATCCTAGTGAGTGAAGAGCATCAGCGATTCCAGCGAATCATTTTTCGAGACGCAACAGGGGATCAGCTGAAAGATTTTCAGCTCAAAACCGTCACTTTTGGAGTGAATTGTGCTCCATTTCTAGCAATTCGGACACTTTTGCAGCTAGCCGACGATGTAGAAGGCAACTTACCATTGGCATCTAAAGTTCTGCGTCACCATATGTACGTAGATGACGCATTGGCGGGAGGTCATGACTTGCAGTCAGCAATTCAAGCTCGAACGGAGCTTGAAAAAGCAGCGGAATCAGCAGGTTTTGCCCTGCGAAAATGGACTTCCAACTCCGAAGAATTACTACGAGGGATTCCTAGAAGTCATCGGCTGCATGAAGATTTTCTCGAGCTGGAAGACGCGAGCAACGTTAAGACGCTAGGAATTCGGTGGAACGCCCGTTCCGACTATTTCTACTTTCACGCGCGACCACTGGACCAGGAGGGAAGTTTTTCAAAACGAGAGGTTTTGTCGGCAATCGCAAAACTGTTCGATCCAGCGGGATGGTTAGCCCCGATCGTGGTCATCGCAAAAATGCTGATGCAGCAAGTTTGGTTGGATGGCATCGGGTGGGATGATCAGCTCACCCCCTCTACTTTGCAACGTTGGCAAACCTTCTTGGAAAATTATCCTCATATCAGCAGGATCCGGATTCCACGGTGGATCGATTACTCTCCTGATGGCGATGTGCAGTTTCACGGATTTTGCGATGCTTCCGAGAAAGCATATGGAGCTGCCGTTTACATTCGCGTTAAACTTTTGGATCAAATAAGCGTCCATCTTCTCATCGCGAAAACTAAAGTAGCACCAGTTAAGACTGTGTCGTTACCTAGGCTTGAGTTATGCGGTGCGCTGCTGCTAGCGGAAATGGTTGAAATGTTTCTAACAAATTTAGAAACATACAATCATCAGCTGTTCTTATGGACAGATTCAACCATTGTGCTGGCATGGCTGCGAAAACAACCATGTGCCTGGACTACTTTTGTTGCCAATCGCGTCACAAAAATCAGCGAAAAGGTAGGGACGGAGAACTGGAGTCACGTAGATTCAGCGGATAATCCAGCGGATCTAGCTAGCAGAGGATTGGAACCACAGAACTTAAAAGACAGTTCTTTGTGGTGGCATGGGCCCTTATGGCTACAAGAGGAATCGGATTCTTGGCCTAATCACATCGATGATCACGAGACCACCATGGAAGCAAGAGCAGTAAAAGCCCATGTGGCTTGTACACAAAATGTAGGCATGTTGGAGCGTTTTTCGTCACTGCCTCGAGCCTTGCGGGTTCTATCGTACGTATTACGATTCTTTCATCGAACCCACAGGGCACATAAAGGTAATTTCTGTTGTCCATCTGTTGTCATATCACAACAAGAAATCAAAAAGGTATCAAGAAGACTCATTATTGAGAGTCAAAAATGGGGGTACCCCTCAGAGTACGCCCACTTATCAAAGAAAACTTTGATCGAAGCGAAAAGTTCGCTGTTAAATTTGAACCCTTTTCTCGACAATGACCAAGTGCTCCGAGTTGGCGGAAGGTTGTCACAGACCGAGCACATCTCTTATGATGAACGGCATCCAGTTATTTTACCGTACGACTGCTCATTCGCCAAGTTGCTCGTGAAATTTACCCATGAAGTTTCCATTCATGGTGGGAACCAGCTTGTATTGCGACTTATTCGGATGCAATACTGGATTCCTAGGGTAAAAAATATGATTAAATATATCATCCACAATTGTAAAGTCTGCGTTATCGACCGCAAGCGGTTGCAGACTCAGATTATGGCCTCATTGCCTCCAGAGCGCACAAAACTATCTCGCCCATTTGCGACTACTGGAGTCGATTTTACTGGTCCATACGACATTAAAAATTATACGGGACGCGCTTGTCTCATAACTAAGGGCTATGTTTGCGTTTTTGTCTGTTTTGCTACCAAAGCTATTCATTTAGAGGCTACTAGCGATCTCAGTACGGTTACTTTTATGGCCGCATTTTCGAGATTCGTTGCACGGAGAGGATGTCCGGAGAAAATGTACTCCGACAACGGAACTAACTTCGTTGGGGCCTCACGTGCCTTTAAAGAAGATTTTAAGGCCTTTTTAAATGATTCTAGAGAGAAGGTGGTGTCGAAATTTGCACACCAGCACTTAACTTGGCATTTTATTCCGGCCGGTGCTCCCCATATGGGAGGTTTGTGGGAGGCAGGAGTTAAAAGTTTTAAGTTGCACTTTCGCAAAGTAGCGTCAGACTTAAAATATACGTTTGAGGAGCTCTCAACCTTGCTTTCGCGTATCGAAGCATGCTTGAACTCACGCCCTCTCAGTCCAATGTCATCAGATCCAAATGTTCTAGCGCCCTTAACTCCAGCGCATTTCTTAGTAGGTGGGCCTTTACTGGCACCTATTGAACCTGATATTGTCGAAAGTCCAATGTCTATTGTCAATCGTTGGCAGAAATTGAAAGCATTGAACCAGAAATTCTGGCGCATATGGAAAACAGATTATTTAAACGAGCTTCACAAAAGATACAAGTGGAAACGTCCCCGAGTAGATTTAAAAATTGACGACTTGGTGGTTGTCAAGTCAGATAATCTTTCAGCTAACGAATGGCGTTTAGGTCGAGTTGTGAAAGTATATTTAGGCTCTGACAACCGTGTCCGTGTCGCCGATCTGCGCACTGAACGCGGGATTATTACTCGGCCGGTGGTAAAATTGATTAGTCTGCCACCAATTTCGTAGCTAGTTGTTTTCGTTAGTGTTTTTTGTGTGCGTGTTGTCGTAATTTCGGATGCGAGGATATTAACAAATTTAATTTCTATTTTTTTTTAGATATCAAACAATGTCGAGCGTCGAGAAATCCGCCTGTAAGGTCGCCCAAAAATGTCGGGTGTGTTTGGCTCGTCACCCATTGCGCTTCTGCAAAGCGTTTGTCGCGGGGAACGTAGCAGATCGGCTGCGACTAGTGTTGTTGTTCCGGTACTGCTCCAGGTGTCTCTCCCCGAATCACATGACCGGCGAGTGTTCCAGCGGGGGGCGATGCGGAAGATGCGATGGAGCGCATCATACCATGCTGCACCTTGGCCGGAGTAAGAACGGCGGGAAGTCGTCACCGCCCAAGCCGCAAGACGTAGCCAGGCCTCGTTTGCCTGAGTCCTCTCGTCAGCGCGGGACGGGCGTCGAGGGGAGTGTTGCTGCCCGGCCTAGCTTGCCGCAGGAAGCATTGAGCGTTGAGGGGGATTGCAGGTCCGAAAAAGGAGATGACGAGACGCGATTGGCGCGATGCATTAAAAATGCTGAAGAATCGCGCGCGTTTCGTCCACCGCTGCATGGCAGCACTCAGAAAGCTCGCACTACGCGGCGCTCAAACCGAAGATCTCGCGTATCGAGAGATGAGCGTCGCAATCGTTTGCAGGGACGTCCTCGAGCAACTCACTGCCGCTCCTATAGTGGCGCTCAGCGCCTGCCCTCGCCATCACCGTTGCCATGTCTGCAACAGGTGACTTCGCTCCTCCCCACGGCGGTCGTCAAGGTGATCGATAAGGGTCACATCCATCGGGTTCGTGCTCTGATAGACCCGTGTGCAGAAATGTCAATCATGTCGCATCGCCTCGTTCGACAACTTGGGTTGTCATCGCGGATGGTTGACTCGCATGAGGTTTGCTCCCTAACCCTCCGAGCTAACTACGAGTCGAACCAATCGGTAACAGCCCAAGCGAAAGTGTTGCGTCATTTTACGCGAATCACTCCACGACAAAATTTAGACACGTCTATCAGAGCACATTTTTCGAATCTGATGCTTGCTGATCCCGACTTTCTCGTTTCGTCTCCGGTCGGCATAGTGTTAGGGGTAGACGTGTACCCGATTATTATTTTATCCAGCCAGGGATTTTTCCGAGTGGTTTGGGGGGAGTAGTCACACAGAATTCTATATTTGGTTGGTTGCTGTCGGGCACAGTTGCCCAATGAGTTTAAATGTATATATTCTTGTAAAGAGGAACTTGCATATGCTTTTAAATGTATAAAGCATTCAATAAATATTATAATGAATTTTGAAAAAGACACTTTAAATTAATCAACGCTTTTTTACTAGATTAAGGTATATGTAGTATATTGAAATATTTTGCAGTAATACTTCAAGGGGGCCGGCATGTTTAGGCCGCAACCCTAAAGAAGGTAAAAGATTAATGAAATGAATATACTTCCTTATCGACTCGTTCGAGTATCGATATTCCAGTATCGATCCTCTGACGAGCCGCTCGTTCGGCTCCTCCGACGAGCTGTTGCCGCCTTTTTACTAATCACTTATTGATTAGCATCGGCAAAAGTTGAATTTATAAGCGATCCAGTTTTTGTGCTTATTTAATTAATAGCTGCATATATTCCTGCGTTGTATCCACTGCCTTTTGTCAGCAGCATCTACACTAATTGATGATTAGACAAAACGTAAGAATTATTAATAAATTGTGTATACAAGTCTATTTATAAGTGTTCTTTATTTTATTTCTTTCTGCACATAAACTTCGAGCACAAATTGCACGAAGTTTATATGCAGGTCTAGGCGTTGACGGTTTTCATAATTGCAGCCAAATAGCCAGCGAAGTTGTGACACCAATTGTCACTGGAACAAATCCACCTAGTTTGTTTAGGCGGCTTTAAATTAAGTATAAGCATTTTTGACAGTTTTTCAATATAATTTGTTGTCAAATAGCTTGCACTAAATTTAGAACTGACTTTTTTATTTGTTTATGATTATGGGCCAATATTTTTATGTATTTCTCATCTCTATTCAGTACTATTTAATAAAAAGAAAGTAAGCTTTAAGATTGTTTAAATTAACATAATATTTAACTTATTTATTTAATTAATCAAATTTAATTTTTCTCTAGTACGTGGTAGAGTACTCTGTAGTATTTTTTTCTTCTCCGTGACTTGATTTACGTTTTTTTTCGATAAAGATTTAAATAAGTTTTGGTAATATAGAGTTTCAAGTTCTGAAGAGCGAAGCTTACAGAAATTTTAAGGTTATTATATCGTTCGCCAGCCTAATTGCTGTGAACTCAAATCTATGACTTATTTTTATCTTCCATATTAATCTTTTGAATCTTTATTCCTTTGACAGGAATAAAATTAGTCGTGGGGCTTATTATTATTAGTTATCAATTAGTTTATATAAACTTCAAATAAATTTCATTAAACATTAATCTTTCCCAAGTCAATTTTTGTCACAAACTGTTGAAAAAATACTTGAAATTCAAACAAAGGACATCAAAGTCGTGCAAAAACAGTCACAAAAACAGTCACAAAAACACACAAAAACACACACACACACACACACACACACACACACACACACACACACACACACACACACACACAGACACACAGACAGACACACACACACACACACACACAGACACACACACAGACACACACACACACACACACACACACACACACACACACACACACACACAATTAATTTCACATAATAGCTTGGGAAGCCGCAAAACGTTATTGTTGACTGTTGTTGCTGATACCAACGTATTGCTATTGTGGCAATGTTACTTCCTCCCAACCAGTCAGGGAGATAGTTCGGAGCAGAAAAGGAGAAATTTATATTTATTTGTCACAATCTTGTAATAAATTGCATTGTTTGCTTGCTCTAGTACCTTAAAGTTGGATGGATTCCAGTTGTTGTTGTTGCTGCCGTTGGTGTAACTGTGAGAAATTGCACTTGATGCTGCACTGGATGATGATATGGTTGTCCCACGGAGGATGATGATGATGATGATGATGATACTGATACTGCTGCTGCTGCTGCTGAAGGCGGCAACGACGAATATTGTGTTGCTTGATGCACAATTTGTTGTTGCTTTTGTTTCTGTTGTTGCTGACGATGCTGTTGCAATTCTTGTTGAAATTGTCGATGTTCGTCTGTTGGCTCTGGATTGCTCTTGTAATGGATGGAGTCCTCTTTTGTGGAGCTCAATGGAGTATAAATAATCGGAATAAAATGTCCCGGCACAGTATTTGACGATGTAAATGGTGTTAAATTGATTTTTGATTGTTTGGAATGCTGACGATGATACTGCTGTGGTTGCAGCAGTTGTTGTTGCTGTTGTTCATGTTGGCTTGCTGTGTTGTGTTGATAGACCACCGATTTATGCTGCTGCATTAAAGTAAATCAAAATTTAATTTGAACATTTATTATAACTATTATTGATTTGTTTAAAAAAAGATAAAGTCAAGAATAATTTTTCACATTTACTTGAGTTGCAATCGTTTCCTTGTACTGCGTAATAGGTCCAGAGTGTGCTGAAGAGCCTGAAGTTCCAGGCGCCAACAAATGCACCACTGGCACTTCTTTTGCACCACCACCACCACCTTCCTTGAAACCCACGGGCAACGGATGTTGTCCGCCATAAGCAATCGAATGATAAACTTCACCCGTACTGTGTGGGAATTGTTGACGATGCTTTTGTTGATGTTGTTGCTGATATTGCAAAGTGGTAGCTGTTGCCGCCGCAGGAAGCTTCATGTGTACATATGCTGTAGGTATTGGTATGGCTGCAGGTGGTGGCAGCGGTCCTGCACTTTCATCGTGTTGAGATTTTGTGCTCGTGTGCTGGTGTTGAATAGGCTGTGAAAAAAAAAAATAATATATATAAATAAAGTAACATGCAGTTATAATAAGGCCTAATATAAGGCGCAACAACATTCGCATAGCAACATTCGTTGTTATGTTAAAATATTCGTTGTTTTCACAATTTATTGCTTATATAAAAACAAATCAACGAACGCTGATTTACCAGTTATGATAACATTCCTTTCAACTTGACCCATTGAATAAAAATAATCTATAAATAATTGGTCCCCTGAATCAATAAAAGTCCTAATGACTCACATGCAACCTAAGATATTTCTATTGAATCATATATATATGCCCAATGAGTCCACTGAATTCTTAAAAATTATAATGAATCACATAAAATCATCTACACACAGAAAAATACCTACGGCGCACAGTATAACACTTTCATATAAGCTGCGGCCAAAACTTTAAGAAGTTGTCGTAGAATAGGGGTGGGCACAAATCTTACTCGTGCTGCGACTGTGTGTCAGCAGCAAGCAAGCAGAGTGCAAAATCAATTGCTTGATGAATTCGGGGGTGAATCGGATTGCGGGACGCAAAATTGTTAGATCACACTTGAGATTGTGTTAGTGCAGAAAAACATGTATTATCTCACGTACAGATAATAATAGCTAAATTTTTATTTTTTTAACACACGACACTATTTCAAAAGCGATCCACAGCATAGAAATAAGGAAATGCTGTTGTGATCACATACACTGTACGTGTACTGCGGTATTTTTTCAGATGTTAGTGATCGAAATTTTTGGCATTTGCGCTAAAAGAGCAAAAAAAAAAAAAAAGAATTCTAAGCTATCAAATCTGTCAAAGCACAAGCATGACTTCAGGGTCGCATTCATTTTTCATTGTGCCATATATTTTCAGGGCGCCTTTGTTATCACTGGAGTTAATTAATATTATTACGTTTTGTTTGTTTACTGTTTTTTATTGGCCTTATATATACCATATATTGAATTCTTTTGAACACACAACACTCTCTTGTAGGAAAAAATATATTTGAAGGCCATATTAAGTCGTGCGGTCATCATAACATAGTGATTAAAACTTTAATTGAATTATTTTTAGGAACAAGATATTTTCATATTACAAAAAAAAAAATTAATACAAAGCCAACAGTAAGGCAAAACCTACATACAACCATTAATTTCAAAGGAATTTAAATATAAAAATTAAAAAATTAATTCACATGTATATATTTAGTATCTAGCTGTACGCAACAGCCGAATACGGCCCTGAGTGAATGTGTCTGTATTAGTGTGAACATACACCATTAAGAAAAATGCCTCACTTTTATTCCAGAACACCACTTCCTTATCTCTTATTTCTATGATCCTGAGTCAAAATTAATTTTTTTTTTTGTTTTTGATAAAAATAATTCCTTCTTTGTTTGAAGATCTATAACAATTTGTGTGTTAAAAAATAATCAAATCTCCAACAATATTTTATACATTTTTTTTTTTGTTTTTTTGTTTTTTTGTGCATTTATCATTTTCCCATGCTCCCATCACTGTCACATTATGAAATTTGTGAACTTTTAGCTGAAATATATACAACCCACATAAATTAAAAAGAATTTAAAATGGTTTGAATTTAAATTAAAAAAATTTAAAAAGATTGGGATACTTAAAATATTTTCAGATTTTTTTTATGGAATTTTAAAAACGCCCAAAATTATTCCCCCTAGACTTGTCAACGTTGGTTGATTTCATATGGATTGTCCCAATAAACAACATTCCTAAAAATATTCCTATTCCTAAAAATAACGGCATGGCGCATTTCATGGAGTGTCATAAAGATGTAAAGTTAAAAAATTTCTGCACAAAAACGTATGTCAGTTTTATTTTCAGTTTAAAACATATTTGTAATTTTCGCTATTCATTTGGCTTTTTACATATCCGTCTGCTTATCCGTATTTCACATTTATCCGTCTGTCAGTCTGTTTACTTTTAATAACTTTGTCATTCCGTTTGTAACGCCAATAAGGAGGCGTGGCAGGTATAGAAAAGTATATATATTTTTGATCAGCATCACCTCCTGAGTCGATTTCCGTGTGTCCGTCTGTCCATCGACACGATTTCAGCCGTAATTTTAAAGCTATCGCAATGAAATTCAAAATATAAGCTTCTTTTTAAAAAAGGGAAGATCAAGTTCGAGAATGAGCCAAATCGGATGAAAACCATGCCTACCTCCCATTCAAAGTGACTTTATTTTAACCGTAAATCTCTTCAAAATCCACAAAAATTAATGAAATGCCTTGAAATTTGATATGTATGTTTTGATATTTAATATAAATCCTCACTATTAAATATATAAAAATCGGATGAAAACCACGCCTACCTCCCATACAAAATGACTTTATTTTAACAGTAAAATCTCTTCAAAATCCACAAAAATTAATGAAATGCCTTGAAATTTTGCATATAAGCTTTGGTCTTCTATATAAATCCTGACCATGAAATTTGGAAGATTCGGATAAAAACCACGCCTACCTCCCATACAAAGTAGCTTTATATTAACAGTAAAATCCCTTAAAAATCTACTCAAATTGCAGAAATGTCTTGGAATTTTGCACATAGGCTATTATATATAATATAGACTATCACTATAATATTTGGCCAAATCGGATGAAAACCACGCCTACCTCCCATACAAAGTGGCTTTATTTAAAACGTTAAATAGCTTTAAAATCTGCAATATTACAGAAATGTCTTGAAATTTTGCATACAAACTTTGATATTTAACATAAGCCACTCTTAAAAAAGCCTGCAGGTTCTCTGCGTTTTTTAAGATAATTTTTTTGTATGCCCATGCAATTCAAAATATGCAAGTACTTAAAAAATAAACGAAACTGTAAATATATTCAGCAAGTTAATGTTACTTTTTTGATGTTTTTTTTTAGTAAATATTGCTGTTGCTTTTTTGTTTTACATGTATACATTTACATGTGGCGGCCGTGGCGTAGTGGGTAGAGTGTGTGACTCTTACGCCAGAGAACCCAGGTTCGAATCCTCCATCTGACACAGAAAATTTTTTCAATTGAATTAATTTTTCTGTTCGGCCGTCACCTCTCTGCAGACAATGGCAGACAGAGAGTAAAAACTGTCATGAAAAGCTTCTTGAGAACATAACCCGTTCGGAGTCGGCGCAAAACATGTAGGTCCAGTTCTCGATCATTTTGTGTGCAAACATTTCACATCACACACAACACAATTGGTCATAAGAAGCTCGGTCAAAGTCCTTTCAAGGGCTGAAATGGCCATTTCGTTTTTTTTTTTTTTTATGTATACATAGGCTTCCCATAATTTTTAAGGTCTAATTCCTGACGCTGGTCAAAATGTCAAATTATTTCTTAAATCTTAAAATAAAAAATGAAGAAGTACCAAAACAATACATTTATTTAACAAAAAAAAAACAATTAAATTAATAACATTTTATCAATTAAAAAAATCATTTATTATATATGAAATCGTACTTCACCTTCAGTTTCTCAGTAAAAACACACTTACTTTTTGCCATTGATCTATTTGCGTGCTAAATTGAAATGTAAAAAATACACTGGAATTTATAAATAATATTAAATAGATGTGAAAATTTACTTACTTGGCCATAACAACCCGTGTTCGGGTTTCGGCCGACCGATGTGAGAATTTACCTACTTTCAAATTCACAGAATTTATAAGAACAAAAATAAATTTCAGGAAAATGTTATGCAACCGCTCCAGTCGCTGAATCTGAAGTCGCTGAATTGTTTATGATCAGCTGATTGCACTAATGATGGCACTAAATAAAATAGATATTTTCGGTAAATCAGTAAGCATCGGAGACTAGGCTGCTGTATCCAGTATACAAACACAGCTAATTTTAAATAAGGTGTGTACAGACTGACGTATGTAGCACTAAAAAGTGTTTCAAACTAAAAACAAGTCGTCAGATTTCAAAGGGTAAATTTCATTATTATTTTTTAAATGCCTGGCAAAATGCGATCCCGCCGAAATTCCTGACAAGATGTCTAATCCCTTATTATCAGGCCTAATTCCTGACGTATGGCAAGCCTATGTATACATCAAGTTAATGTTATCGTTGTTGTTGTTGTTGTTGTTTTATTTTTGTCCTGTTTTTTTTTTAATAAATTTATAAACGTTAACACCTAGTGGCGTAGCTGGCACTTGTTTATTGGAGAGATTAAGGTATTCTACGTTACTGTGTGCACATTCGTAAATATGCTGAGTTTCCATATATTAATCCTTCAAAGGAATATTAACATAACTCAATCCGTATATCTTTCCTGGAATCTCAAAAACACAATATTTTAGATTGTCACTATTCTGTAGAATAATGCGTTGAAAATAATTGTTTCTGTTCATCGTATTTGGTTTTCGTGTATTACATGGTCGTCTTAAAAAATAATTGAATCGATCTGTCTTAAACACTTCCCTACTTCCCTCTAGGAACTAGTAAGTTCGACTACCATATTCGTTCTTCGTCTATATCTATGAAATTTAGGAAAATTCGGGTGGTAGTCTACTCCAAGAAAAGTTCGAATTTTTCTGAGAGAAGATAAGAACGAACTTCAGTTTCCGCTGAAAATATGAAAGATTTCAACGAGAGGATAAATAAATTGTGTGTCGGCTAAGAAACACCGGTATTTCCTGCAGTTCAACAAAGGTTCAACAAATTTGTCCAACAAAGAACAAAAGGGCAGTTAAACCAAAGTGATGCAAATAATATCAGAATCACTGGCTAGAGCGACGAGGTACCGGTCAAGTTTTCAAAATGCTGCAAAAAATAAATAGATGCCAAAAGAAGAAGTGTTGTCTGTTTTGGCAGAAGCCTAAATTGTGACGTTCAGTTCAAAATCATAATCCAGTTTGCACAAGAGAAATTTTCCAGCTATACATACGTGTATTCCGTAAAGAAGGATTGTTACTTTATGTTGGTTACCCAAAAAGATTTTGATTTTTGAAAACGCCAAATTTTCATCGGAAATTACAAAAATTAATGTTGAAATTGAAACTAATATGTATATGTTAATGATTGCCATTTCAAGTGGACATGAAATTGAAGTAGAACATTTTCGTGAGTTTGCTTAGAGAACTGGCAGATTTTTTGTTTAAAAGTATCCATGGTATAATATGCCTCCAAAGTTGCAAAAATATTTTATACATGGACCTGAACTAGTCTCGGTTAATTGACCGAAGAGGCTCAAAAGGTTCGAAACAAGGACTTTAAACGCTTCAGGGAGTATTTTGCTCAAAAATGTAGTAGGAAGTAAACTAATGAAGACATTTTCATTAGGTGTTTGATCACTTCTGATCCTTTAAGATGTTCTAAAAGAGAGCTATCAAGGAAAAAATTTCAAATTTCGCCTAAGGCAGCTGTGGACCTCCTCAATTGTGCAACAGAAGATAATGACGAAGATGATATTGAAGATGGTGTTGATTACTAAAAGAAAGGTGATGATATTTTTGTAATGACTCAATGGCAGATGATTCATAACATTCAGAACTTAAAAAATTAAACGTACTCTATAAATTTTTGTATTACATACTTATATATAATGGTTTTTATAATAATGGTTTTATGGCTTTTTTCATAGTTTTTTATTGTTAGTTAACTAAAAACAAAATAAATTGTGTTACTGAAGGGTTTGGCTGATTTGATCACACTTTTATATCAATTACCATTTAGTGTGCTGGTAGCCAAAGGCTTCAGCTGTCTGCATTGATTGCAGCTTATCGAAGTTATCACCATGGATCGTGTGTACATCCAATATACTGTTAGTGTTAATTTCGTCAACAAAAACGTGATCAATTTGGTTGCGCAATTTTTGATCAGGGTACAGCCAGGTGGCCTTAAGAAATGGATATGCATCAATATTGTGCTACTACTTACATGTCTTATTCCGTTATCGGAGGTGTTGTCGTGGAAGCTGAGCATTCCGACTGTTGGCCTGAAGATGTTTTTCTTGCCTACCTTAGCGTTGAAGACACCAACAAGATTTTTTATGTCGTTACGGGGGAAGCACTCGTATGCGCCTTCAGGGTTCTCGTATAAATTTTCTTTGATTCTCATCGTCCTTGTTCTTTGTCGGAGCGTGCGTACAAATTATGTGGAAAAATTTAGTCTTGTGTAGTCTCTTGCCAACTACAGATTCGTGCCTCAACTCGTGCTTCTCCACATGGCCGCTGTAGAAGATAACACAGGATGTTGCTATAATCAAGCCTGCTCCTTCCATTGTATTTCTTAGATTGTAGTGATATCAGCCTTGTTGTATCTTTTCAAGATAACAATTAGTCGTATAAAGACACCGTCCCAATTCGGACAAGCCCAGCTGATAACCAGACATAATAGTTCATATAGTCTATGAACTATTCCCCAATCCCCAAAATGTCCTAAGCACAATCCTATTGGATTCTTTTGTTTAAAGGATCCTTTATTCACGTCTTTGGAGTACACAAAAACTGTTTAAATGACGGTAAAATTCTATGGAAATTAGCTTAAATGCGTACAATGAGTTTAATCAGTTCGTACCATTGTGAAACGCGTTGCCGCTCGATTAATTCCGAAAGATCTAAATTTTCTTCAAAAACTCAATGGCGTAAAACTCAACAAATGCCATTGAACAACCACCGTATTCACTTCATATAACTCCGGCAGACTTTTTTCTCTTTCGTGAAAATGCGTTTGAAAAATGTTTTAATAATTGGATTATTCGTTGGCGTAAGTGTTTTATTTCGAAAGAACGTATTTTGTTGGCGATACAAAAGTTTACGAGGGTCATTCGACTCTTCAATGCCCTTAGTTCAAAGCTTTTCTAGCAATTATGTTCCTTGATCAAAATCATTTTTCCAAATTTCTGCAAAATAATCGTTTACAGCTGCAATTTCATCTTTATTCGAAGTAAAACACTTGCCAGCCAAGGAGCTAAATCAGGAGAATAAAGTAGGTGGTCAAGTAATTCGTACTTAAATTCGTTGAATTTTGCCATTGTTAAAACACTTGTGTGCTGGTGCGCTGTCTTGATGTAAAATAATTTTTTTTTGTGTTGTTAACCAGGTCGTTTTTCTCGAATTTTCACATTCAATTGATTCAAAATTATATAAAAGGATAGTCGATCAGTCTTAAACTATCCTTTGAAATCCCAGAAACACGTTGCCATAACCTTTGCAGCTGATTAAATTGTTTTTGCCTTCTTAAGTACTCTCCACCAGCTTCAGTCCATTGCTTTGATTGTTCTTTTGTCTCTGGTGTGTACGGATGGGTCCATGTTTCATCAACAGTTATGAAACGACGCTTAACTGAATCCATTTTATTTCGCTTAAATCGATCCAAACAAGCTCGATAAATTTTCATTCGAATGCGTTTTTGATCAACTGTTAACAAATGCGGCACCCATCTTATAGAAAGCCTTTTCATCTGTAATTCTTGATGCAAAATAAAATGAATTCGTCCCTCGTCTAATACTACATCATGTGCTTTTGCAATGATTTCTGCTGTTGTTGCAGTTTTTGGACGCCCACTTCGTGGATCATCTTCAATGCTTGTACGACCACTTTTAAATTCAGCAATTAATTTTTTTACTGTTACATAACAGGTCATTCAATAAGTCCGTAGGATAAGTAAGAAAAAAACAAAATTTTGATAAAACTCGATTATATTATTCAACATAGTTGCCTTTGAGAGCGATACAACGAGTATAGCAATTTTCCAACTTTTCGATACCAACTTTCCATCGTACTATAACGATTTCTCTTTCTCGTTAAAATAGGCCTCAGTTTCAGCGATTACTTCATCATTGGACTTGAATTTCTTTCCAGCAAGCATTCTCTTGAGATCTGAAAACAGGAAAAGTCGCTGGCTGGGGGCTAAATCTGGAGAATACGGTGGGTGGGTAAGCAATTTGAAGCCCAATTCATTCAATTCCATGCCATCGTTTTCATCGATTTGTGACACGGTGCATCTTGGTGAAACAATACTTTTTTCTTTTGCAAATGTAGCCGTTTCTTGGCGATTTCAGCCTTCAACCGATCTAAAAGTGCACAGTAATTGTCGCTGTTGATGGTGGTTCCTTTTTGGAGATAGTCGATGAATATTATTCCTTTCGCATCCCAAAATATAGACGCCATCACCTTATAAGCGGACTGTTGGGTCTTTGCTCGCTTTGGACTCGGTTCGTCGACTGCTGTCCACTCAGCTGACTGTCTTTTAGATTATGGTGTGTAATAGTGAAGCCATGTTTCATCCATTGTCACATATCGACAATAGAATTGGATTTTATTGCGGTTTAACAGCGCCAAACACTCCTCTGAAGCATCAATTCGTTGTTGTTTTTGGTCGACTGTGAGCTCACGCGGCACCCGTGTAAAATGGTAAAAACACTATTATCTGATATCTTTACAATGCCAGCTAGCTCGTGCACCTTCAATTTGCGATCGTTCATAACCACTTTGAGGATTTTTTTGATGTTTTGTGGAAAAACAGTCTAATTCTGCATCATTTGTGCTGGTACGACCACGTTTAAATTCTGCAATCCACTTGTCTGCCACTTGTCTCGATGGAGCAGAGTCCGGATAATGTTTATCAAGCCATTGTTTGGTTTCCACTGTATAAAAGCAATGCTTCATCAAAACTCGAAATTCACTTTTTTCCATTTTTTTTTTCAATAACAATAGTTGCACACAACTCTCGAATCAATTGTCAGATTGTTGATTGGTACTAAATAAAAATCATTTAGAAAAAAAAACTAGTAACGCCATCTATGTGCCATCCTATGGACTTTTTGACCGTACTGCTATGAAGGAGCACTTTCATCTAACACATTCTCCATATCATTATAAATTTCTTGTCCCGATAAATCTTTCTTATGTAAATATTTGATGACACAACAAATTTAAAATTTTTCCATTATAACAAAAATCACTAAAGCATCTGTTTTGAACAGCTGTTACTATACGAATTAGCTGCCAGATCGAGAGGAAATTTAACATGTATTCCTATGGTAGATGTTTCCAATACACTTAACTTTTGGTATAATTTTACTTTAGTGGCCGGACCCGAATATTTCTTTCCTTGTTCTTGTTAAATGTATTTATGCCTCCTAAGCCCAAATTTTGCAAAAAAAAAAAAAATTGTCGCTCGCAAATGGCTTAGGAGATGAAATTCGCGACAGTTTGAAATTCCAGTGCAATTTTTTTAAGTGTGTGGCACTAATATCCCCTTTTATATTATGATACCTACCACAAATGTGATCTTGTGAAATAAATAAATGCAGTACAGTTCCATTTAAGGAAATTGCAGAAAAAGAAGTTTACAAAATAATATGAAAAATTTGTATTAAAAAATCGCCGCAATCCCTTTCGTTGATGTTTTTCCTAGGCCCCTGCAATTAATCTTCGTCATATTTTAAAATTATAAATAACTATGCGTTTTAAAGGAATTCTTTGAAGCAAAGCATTTTGGGTGTGTTTCTGGACAAAATAAATATGGTAATAATAAATAAATCAGTAAAGTCTGGAGTCTATAAGTCTCTATTGGGGAACTTCCAAAAGAAAACTTACCTTCTCCTCTTTTGTTGTTTGTTTATTATTACCTACCCAGTTCTTACCAAGTACTGCTGATTAATTGGAAAATCCGGTGCTGGTAAATAAAATGCCATGTAAGGTATCAAACGTCGATTTCTTTCCGAGGCACTTAACTCTGAATCGCCGACTAGAGTTTCATTGTAGCTGTGAGTTATTACTTCAGAGTCTGTAATATTGGTTTCTTTTCTAAGAGTTAAGTCGGATGCTACCTGTGTTGTGTGAATGGTTTGTAGTGTAGCTGAAAGAAAAAAATAATATATAAATTCTTGCATTTTTTTTTGTTTAAACAATTAATAACACAAAGGATTTTTTTTTTATACAATCATTCAAAATTTTAACTAGAAAAGCGGAACTCTGTTGTTCCTACTCCATGAAATTTACATTGTGTACATTGTGTACCCCCAATAATTTTAATCCGTTCCAAAACTAATCTTCATGCTTTCACCCTTTAACAATCTTTTGCCGCCAATCATTCATTCATTCTATTCGGGCTTTCCTTTCGAAATCATGAAACGACTTCATGTTTTCCGCAATAAAGTTTTTAATTTCCAAAAGTCTTTCTCCAAACCTTCATTTCTAAAATTGTCAAAATTATTTTGAAAGGAGAATAAATTTTTAATTTTAATAAAAATTCTTTGAAATCAATTAAAGTTTGCATAAATACATTTTGGATTACTCTTTCGAGTGCAAATTCAAATCATCAGAGTACCATCTTCAGATGCAATTAGACAAAATTTCAACATTATAAAAATCCAACAATTATGTCAAAATTTTCGACAACCTCCAATCGTCAACTGAATACACGCAGCTCCGACATCGACGCACTAGCACAACGTGGCTATAACATCGGCCACAAGATCGGCGAGGGCTCCTACGCAACGGTAATAACTGCCGGCTATGCAGACGATGCCGGCCATGGCGTACACCTAGCCTGCAAGATTATCGACAAGGCCAAGGCACCTTCTGATTTTGTCCACAAATTCTTTCCACGTGAACTTGAAATTCTAACTAAGATTGATCATCCAAACATCATACAGATCCACAGCATACTGCAGCGTGGGCCAAAAATCTTCATCTTCATGCGTTATGCCGAGAACGGCGATCTGTTGAGTCACATCAAGAAGTCTGGGCCTGTGGAGGAGTTGCAAGCCAAAGCCTGGTTCATGCAGATGGCCAAGGCCCTGAAGTATCTGCACTCCCACGACATCGCTCACCGCGATTTAAAGTGCGAAAACATTTTATTATCAAAGCGTCTCAACATTAAGTTGGCTGATTTTGGATTTGCACGTTACTGCTGTGATGACTCCGGACGTGACATAAAGTCTGAGACATACTGTGGTTCAGCAGCCTATGCAGCTCCTGAGGTAGTCTGTGGTCGGCCCTATGACCCTAAGCTGGCTGATGCGTGGTCATTGGGCGTGATACTCTTCATCATGCTTAACGCCAAGATGCCCTTCGATGACAGCAACTTGAGTAAGCTGCTGGACGATCAACGCAACAAAAAGTTTGCATTTCGACGCAAGCTACAGGATCACATCACGGCCCAGGCCAAGGCTACAGTGGCTGTTTTGCTAGAACCTGAACCGCATGCTCGTTGGAACCTGCGTGAAATACTTAACTGCAGTTGGCTGCGTACCGATGAGGAGGAACCGTTGGCGTAGTCGTTGTCCAAACACCGTCGCTTGTATCTGACGTTATTAATGACTCTGGCTTAGTAAAAGTTTTGTAAAATTTAATTTGATTTGCGAATTTTTATGTTGATTATATGTGAAATTAACTATCTTTCGGATGTAAAAACACTTTCGGATGTAAATAATTTTAAATGTGATATATTTTTTTTCTTTTTGGACGAGCGACTATCCCAGATGTGATGAATGAAGGAATGGAATGTATGCAATGATTTCAGAGGGATTTTGTTTTGAAATTTGTAAATTGTAGATGTGTTGTAAATGTATGGATTTCTTGCAAATTGTGTAAAATACTACATTGTTAAATAGAAGCGAAAAATCTTTATCAACAATAAATTGTGAGTTTATAAAATGTCTTTGTAAATGTTAAAGGAGTCTTATTGATATTTTCCAATTGAAAACAATATACAACTAATATACACGCCTGCATGAATGAAAAAAAAAACTCAAATATTGGTTAAACTATGCGAAACTTCGACTTTGTGCATATAAACCAGGGAATATTGACTGAAGTAGACATCTGGTAATAATTTAAAGAGGAAGTGAATTAAAAAAAGAACAGTTTTCAAGTATATTAACAGCGACTGTTAAAGACGAATTTTTTTCCTTTCGGAAGAACTATAAAATAATGGCTAGAAATAAGGCCCCAAACTAAAAATTATATAGGACCCATTTTAATATCCACAACAAATCTAATGTATGGGATGTTATTGCGTTTATGGGGCTTTATGTCATTTTTGAAAGTATGGCTCATTTCATTATGGAAAACTCCTTCAACTTTTGTACTTAAATATTTTCCAAATTATCATCTGTTGTTAAATTTTTAAAAGATTTCAACTCTCCCATAACTTCTCTAAAAGGCAAAGTGGTAGAATAATTCATTTTCGTTCGATTTTATGTTTCCGAATATATGAAATATCAATTCCCATGTAATGACCAACTACTTTCAACTGCCTAACAATGAAAAAGGAATTACATATAACATTGAATGAAATAATTACATATAGGGTAAGTTGACCGGTTGTGGACATTATCCGGTTGTGGGCATCCCTGTATAACTTTTGACAGTGAGAAGATGCAGCTGATCTAATTATTGTAGTTTGTGCGCAATGTCAGCTCGATGGTGTAGAGCTGACACTAAAGCAGTCGATAATATCTTTTCATGTGTGATAATCAACAGTGATCTAATTGTTTATTGTGTTCAAAGTGCGATTAATTGAAGTGAATTATTGCAAAAAGGTTAGTATAATGTTTATTTTTGATGCAAATTCAATATATTTTGTGATTTTATATCGTTTCGTTCAAAATGTTCGCACCGAAAAACTTCCTGGTCATTTGCTAACAACAACCCCCCGGAAGCCTTTAAACCGTGGTCGGAAACCCATGCGAAGCGCCGTTCTCACTTCGCCGCCAATGCTTGGTGAATTGAAGGAGAAGCCGCAAAGCGAGCAGTCAACCCAGCAGCTAAGGCAACTAAGGCGACACCATCCAAGCAATCCGCTATGCCAGCAGCTTCAGCAACACGAGTGAAACCATCGGCTAAACGCGCCAATGCAAAGAAGGATGACGAGTACCGCGATTTTTGCATCATTTGCGAGAAGCTGTTGCACATTCGATTGACCGCCCAAAATTCCATCGAATGCAACACGTGCCACCGGCCGGTGCATTTGAGGTGCACTGACATGCATGCCGGTTTTTACACCTGCAAATATTGCGATTCTGATGCGGACGATAAATAATTTAATTTTCATTTTTTTCTGCTCTGAAGTCTTTTACGCTATTTTTCGTTGCTCTTTGTGCCATTAAAGGATTTAAGATTTAATAAATTTCCTTTTCTTCATATTTAGTGGCGTCTTACTTCATATTTTCTCATTTTCAGGGTATTTTCCAAGGGTGCCCACAACCGGTTAAAAAAAATTTTTCTTAAAAATTTATAACTCCATACAAAGTTTGATAATTCTTTTCTTTTGATGGAATCAAATGAATTCTCTCACCAGTAGTTACCTAAGGTCTCACCTTTCCATTGATATATCTGCGTAAATATTAAATTGGTCAAAAGTTATGGCTGAAATAGCTAACTGTGCCCACAATCGTATAAACTCCCCTAACATTTAAAAAAATACCTAGAAGTGGTTATGCATGACAATACTGATGGAATTAAGAATTGTTATTTTTAAATTTTTTATGTTCTTTAAAAACAATATTCCAAACATTGTCCAATGCGATAGCAGACCAAGGCGGTGCACAGTAGGATTTTAGCGAAAAAAAAAAAAATTCTCCGACCACTCTATCTTTATTATGTGGTCATGCAGACTTAAAGAGAAATGTTTAATTGTGAAAAATGCATTAATGCTTTCCTTAAAATTTTAATTTTTTTTTAAAACAAATTAATCAAAGTCATAGGCGAGTAAAAGCAAAAAATTGATTTAAACTTTCATGCAACTTAGCAGTGTATTTGAGTAAATAAGAATTTGTTACTAACAAATTATTATAACTTCTTATAAAAGTATACTTTATTTTCATTATTCTTACGAAAAAATTTTGTCGGTGACACAATCATTTTAAAAGTTATCAGATAATAAAAATTGGTCCATAAAAAATTGTTTTTCTATTTTCCATGGAAAATATAAAATCAGCTCGGTCTTCCTCGATCGTCTCATTATAATAGTATGAAATCTGGGAATTTCCTATTTAAATATATGTTAACAAAATTGGTACACGTTTGCAGTCGCCGAACAAAGTTTTAAAAATTCGCACATAGGTCACAAGAATTTCAATACAAATAAGCAATTTTATATGCAAATTAAAAAAAGAAAGTGGTGGAAACTTTTAGGGCTTAATTAATTTAATGACAATGCAAGAGTTTAAAATTTTAAATCGAGTTTTGTGCGAGTAGTATTTAAACAATGGACAAGATATAGGAAAACTTCATAGTGACTTTAAAGAAAAATATGAATTCCTAACAAATGCAGAAATTGCGCTAATAATAAAAGCTGTTCAGAGAACTTTTGTTGGAAAGTTTAAAACTAAATTCAACAATAATCGTTAAATTTGAAACGCCTTCTGGCAGAAATTTCTTTCTGAGCTCTTGTGCAAAATATCGGCGAGAAAGCAAGGATGTACTACGTCTACAACATGTGGGTTTTCAGTCAAACAAACCAATATATATAAATGAAGGTCTGACGAGAACAAATTCTGCTATTCTACAGCACGCGCTCCGTTACAAAAAGCAAAATCTACTATCTGCAGCTTTTACTCGTCGTGGGATCGTGCACATTAAGCCTCGCGTTAACGATAATGCTTCATCGGTTGAATCCTTGGCAAAGTTGGAAGATGTTATTGAAACTATCAAAAGCGGCAGTGATCCGGGTGATTCTGGTGCAGCTCATAACTTGCATTGTTTTCGTGACATCACAAATTAGTATCTCGACTTTTAGTTTCACTAATTTTTATTATAATTTTACATTTTTATATGCCACAGCAGCGAAGAAAATCTGTTTTATCATAAAGCACGCGTTAGTTATAGTCCCTTGTTTGCTACACTTTAAACATGTTGAGTTCTGAAAATTTTCGTTCCATAGACAGCAGCTACAGTATGATTCGAGTACTCTCTAAACAAAGGCCTGGGTTAAAAATTTGCCACATAAATGCTCAGAGCATGGTTAACAAGGTAGATGAATTGCGGTATGTGTTTGAAGGTTCTGGTATGGATGCTGTTTGTGTAAGTGAGACATGGCTTAATAAAGATATGTCCGACGCTTTGTTCAGTTTGAATGGGTTCAAAATATTTCGTGTGGACCGAGTTGGTCATGCAGGCGGAGTAGCAATATATGTAAGAGAAAATGTTATGTGTAAAATGCTCTGCAAGTCGTCACCTGATAGTGTCATTGAATATGTCTTTGTAGTTGTTTCAAATGGGGATCAAAATTTGCTTCTTGGGTCAGTTTACCGGCCAAACCGAACTGTTGATTTCTCAATTCTTTTTGACACACTGGAAAACATTACACTTTCCTTCAGTGAAATAATTATAGCTGGTGATTTTAATTGTAACTCCTGGAAGACAATAATCTGGTGCAAGATATGAACAGCTTAGGTTTGTTTCCTGTAAATACTACAACGCCTACTCACTATACAAAAACAACCAATACTCTCTTGGATTTATTCTTTGTAAGTGTTAAAACTAGAATTCTTCTTTACGATCAACTATCCGTATCTAATTTTTCAAAGCATGACCTAATTTTTCTTGCTTATGACTTCCGACTCAATGACACTGTGAACTGTTACAGCTACCGCGACTTCAAAAGCATTGACTATGCTAGACTTGCAACTGCAACATTGAATGTACACTGGGAACTAATATTTCATATGTATTCAGTTTCTGATCAAGTTGAATTTCTTCAAGACAATATCAATAAACTCTTCAATGAGTTTGTCCCTCTAAGGCATAAAAAATCTGTTCATAAGCAACGGTCTTGGTTCAGTAGAGTCATTGAAAACTTAATATTACTGCGCAATAAAGCATATAATCGTTGGAAACGTTTCAAAACTCCAAGCTTATATGATGAGTTCAAGATCCTACGTTCGAGAGTTGTGAAAGAGGTTAAAGCAGCAAAAAGCAATTACTATGGTGGTAAGTTTGACTCAGTGGTCAACAGTAAACAGAAGTGGCAAGTGATTCGCAATATTGGTCTTTGTCAAAAAACTTTCAACTCCATTGACAATGTGGACGTAGGGGATCTGAACAAAAAGTTTGCCGACATTCCCATGCCTTCGGTTAATCATAATGCTTACAGAAATATTAACATCTCTTTTAATGTGAATTCCAGCTTCAGTTTCTCTTGCGTCTCCCAGGTTGATGTTCTAAAAAGTATCTTAGGAATTAAGTCGAATGCTATTGGGCATGATGAAGTCAGCCCCATTTTTCTAAAAATTTTGCTTCCGAGGATACTTCCATATCTTACTTACATTTTTAATTCTGTGCTCACGAAGTCAATTTACCCAAAAGGATGGAAGAAAGCTAAAGTTATCCCAGTACCGAAATCTCATAACGAGTACCGCCCTATAGCAATCCTGCCATTCATATCCAAAGCGTTAGAATTCTTAATAAGTCAGCAAATCAACTCTTACCTGCACAGAAATGGTTTTATAACTGACAGACAATCGGGCTTTAGAGCCAAACATAGTTCGATCACTGCCCTGATTGATGTATCGGAAGACCTGCGTGCTGGTTTAGATTACAATGGAGTTGGGTTTTTAGTCCTTTTGGACCACTCTAAGGCTTTCGACACAGTCGATCATGACATATTGGTGACCAAGCTTCTTAAACTGTTTAATTTCACAACGTCAGCTGCGAATCTTATTGCCTCTTATCTTTCTGAAAGGTCGCAAGCCGTTGTTGCTAATAATATCTCATCGGTATTTCTTCCCATTAATAGAGGTGTACCTCAAGGGTCTATTTTAGGTCCTCTTCTTTTTTCTTTATATATAAATGACCTACCTAGTGTATTAGAAAATTGTAAGGTTCATATGTATGCTGATGATGTTCAGTTATATGTTAACTGTAAACGTGATCATCTTCACAACTGTGTATCCCATCTGAATAGTGTTCTTGAAAACATTGGTAATTGGGCACTCAAAAATGGTTTAAGCCTTAATCCTAAAAAGTCTAAATGTCTAGTGATTACGAGGAAAGTTATTGATATTTCCACTGTAACTCCTCTTGTATTAAATGGTAGTAATATCGAATTCGTAGACTCTGCAAAAAATCTGGGGGTAACCTTCAACAGAACGCTTACTTGGAATAACCACATAAGTAATGTAATCGGTAAGGTCTACGGCATGCTTCGTGTTTTATGGACGACGCAGTATTTTACACCTCTTCACATACGAATGTTACTTGCAAAAACATATCTCATACCAACAATGCTGTACGGATGTGAAATTTTTGCTAACTGTGATAGCTTAAGTAAAAACAAATTAAACGTTCTTTTTAACAATATTGCTCGCTACGTTTTTGGACTAAAAAGAAGAGACCATGTTTCCCAATATGCTAAACGAATCCATGGCTTAACCTTTGAAAATTTGTTGAACTATCGTACGCTTTTATTATTGCATAAGATTATTTGTAATGCAGAACCCAGTTACTTGTTTTTGAGATTGAATTTTTCTCGATCCAGCCGAACAAATAAAATTAATTGCTTACGTTTCTCTTGTTTAACGTCCGAAAGGCAGTTCTTCATACATTCTGTACGTCTTTGGAACGAGCTTCCTAATAGTTTAAGATCGTGCAATAACGCTGTGCAATTCAAAAACAAATTAGCTTTACATTTTTCTTCGCTGTAGGTATTATATAATAGTTAAAAATGTAGGTATTATATAATAGTTGAAAATGCTAGATAATTAAATACTTTAAAGTTTGCTTACATATTTAATGCTTACTTAATGTTTACTATTAATACTTAATACTCAATACTTAATGTAATACTTGTTTTATGTAGATGTTCCTTTCATTATTACTTATTCTAAGCTCAATTATAAATGTAAGTATATTTAAGCTCCATACATAAGATAATCGATGTTTATACTTACACACTACCGGTACTGTTATTAAGGTTTTAAACTTTGTTGTGCCGGTTTTCGAAATAATTAAATAAATAAAAAAAAAATAAATGGCATCAGGAAATAAACAGCGGTTTCTATTAAAAAAATGAAACGGCTAAGCCGTAAGTAAAATTGCGATTTATATTAAATACATTTTTTATGATAAAGAAATTATTCGAGTGGATTTTAAGACAGTAAACACGGTAAGTTATTTACGAAAAAATAATAACAAAACAAAAAAAAAACTTTACATGCTTGTTATTAAGTATGGGACTAAAGAACTCTTTAAGTGGCTTAGGCTTCCAATTTTTCATCGCCTGGCTAGCTCAATAGACGTGATCTAGCTTCACGATCGGAGAGTCCCGCGTTTAAAACCCACTCGGAACGTTTTTTAGCAGTTTAATGTTTGCATTCATTCTGATAAAGTTAGATTGAAATTTTGGGAACTTAAGGAGATAGTGGGCGGTGCGCGTGTAATTTTTTTTTAATGTACACATATATTTCAGATTCTTGGGTGAGTTGTTTTATTTAAACTTCAATACGATAAAAATTATTGTGTTTTCGATTTTTGTGTTATATGGGAGGTAGGCGTGGTTGTAGGTGGACTTGCAAAATGTTTCGTTAGTGTGATTCTTATATAGTCTATTTCAACTAAAATACCAAATTTTATTGGTAAACGACCACTCCTTCTGAGTGCTATGCAAATATCGTATAAAAAGTTAGGAGGTGGTGCAACCAGAATCGGTGATCCGATTTTGAAAATTTTTATATGATTTTATGATAAACGGGTGTCCCGCAATTGAGTGCAACTATTTACGGAGCTGAAAGGTTATGTCGAGCTGAGCAAAAAATCGTACGGGAGGGGGGGAGTCTATTTTCACATTCTTAGGAGCTACAGGATGAATTAATATTTCACGACTTTGATTCACGTTATTGTTTCTAGCAGAAAAACTAACTAACTTAAAACTTATTTTGATAGCTTATTTAATAAATAAAGGCAATGAAATCATATTTCTAACGGTATATCAACAAACCCCACCAACTTAACCCTTACCGAGCTGTGCTCGTGTGAACATGAAATCAATCGATTGAAACTACCAAATTTCAATTTTGAGTGCAAATTTCTCAGAGTTTCGCGTAATAAATGAAATTTTTTTTAAGGATCATTTTTGTAATTTATTCAATTTTCTTTTCAATGACACCAAAAACATAAACAAATCTTAAAAAAATAAAAAAGTTGGCTTTACTAAAAAAATGATACTTATAATTTATTAATAATATGTATTTAATTATTTATAAGCCACTTATAATTTCTTACTTAATATAAAGCCGCTTATAATTTCTTGACTATTGGCTTAAATGCGATACATTATCTAAAAAAACCGCGCTTCATAATTGTAATGAAGTTATTTTTTGTATTTTTTTGATTTTTTTAAAAATACAGGTCCAGGCCCCTGTTCTAGTAAAGTTGATCAAATTGTGAAGCATTTAAAGACATTTTGAAGCCTATAAATGTATGATTAAATCACAATTCTTAGTTTTAAAATATCGTGTACTGTTTTTTTAAAGAAACAGTGGTAAAAAGTGGAAATCTATATCTGTGGACTTTTGAAAAAAAAACTTATCTCGAGTAGGAAAGTTTTCCAGGATTTTTGTTATATAGACAACTTTTGATAACGTTTATTTCTGTTTTAGGGATTTATAGATCAAAAATTACTGAATGCGTCAAATCAACATATCTCAAATTTTTTATTCATTGCATTTGACAAAGAAACTTAATTCCACATAAGTTGATATATTCCAAAGAAAAAAATGTAACGTAATTTTGACAAAAGATCTTATTTCAATTTATACATAATTTTTTTTTTTTCAAAAATGCATTTAACAAAACAACTTATTTCGAATTAAGTTCTTTTGTCATATCCAAAATTTGAAAAAGAGAACTGAATTCGACTAAGGTGCGATAATTCCAATATTCCAACGTAAAATAAATTTGACAAAAGAACTTAAACGAGATAAGTTGATTTTTTTTTAAAAAATTCCGTTTTACAAAACAACATTTTTTCCTTTTTTTTTTTTTTTTTTTTAACTATTACGGTTATTTTAATAAAATCAGTCACAAAATAAGGCTTAAATATCACTTCATAATGCTTGTTCTTAATATTTTCCAAAACATACACACGAATGGTTTTAATTAGGTTTCAATGTGTTTTTCCCTCTCCTGTAAAATTGCTTTTTTTGGAGATAAGTTATTTTGTCAAAAGTCCACAGATATATATATTTCAGAATCTTGAGGGAGTTGTTTTGATATAACTTCAATACGAAATAAAATATAGCGTTTTAAAATTTTGTGTTACATGCGAAGTAGGCGTGTTTGTGGGCAGACTTAAACATTTTTTAACACCTTATAATAGAGGTAATTCCAATTTATGTACCAAATTTCATCGATCTTGAATGACTCCTATTTTTTCCAAACTTTGTATGGGCACCACTGTGCGGTGCCGCACAAAAATAGGAGTTGTAGGATTTTTGTGAAATTTGGAACCTTAAGTAGTTGAGCCCAATAATGAAATCAGATTTATTGTAAACCTCATAATTTTGTCAAAAGCCGGGCTTTTATGTAGAATTTATACACATTTATAACATATGGGCATTCCCAGAAAGAAGTCCACCGTGACATGAAAATTAAAAGTTATTAAAAACTGATTATTTAATGATATTATCTTAGAGAAACGTTTAAATTTTATTGATTTAAGCAATTTGAACATTAACTCATTTAACATGATGATCAAATCGTCTGCACTGTTTCACAAATGTAATTTTTCTTTTTTGTAAATGTTTAGTAAATGTTTCGTAAACGTTTTTGTTTTAGTAAAAATGGAAGGCATTGGCTAAAAATAATGGAAAATGGTCGTTGCAAGAAAAAACAGAATACAGTAAGTTTGTTTTTTAATTACTAAATTACATAATTACTTAATTACCTAATTACCTAATTACCCATTAATTACCCATTTAATTACAATGGAAATTTAAGTAACGTAACGTCACGCCACATGACTAAGCCTAATTAAAAAAAAAACGGGAAAAGATTTTTAAATTTTATGACTTGGAACATAAACTTATATTATTTTAAAACCTTCTAAAAGAGGTTTTATATAAACAGTCTTGCCCAATTCGCAGAGTTTCGCAAATTTTGCAATCGGTGTCTAAAAGTACTTCTGTTTTTTATAACGTCACGCCAAAGCATATTTTTGCTTATATCTCCAAATCCTAAGGATCGATTGTTGTAATTCTTTTACTTAATAAATTGCTACTTGATTACTACGCAAATATAAAAAAAATATTTTTTAAAATTTCACTTTGTCATTAATTTTTTTTTATTTTTCCTTACAAATCGTACGTAACGCCAGTTTGGAAATGCCTATATGCATTAGACTGGCCGTACGATGTATGGCTTTTTTTGGAAAATAAAATTTTATTTTTTCTTAAAATGTTTGTTTTGATATAAAAACAAACTCCAGAAATTTTCAGCCAAATCCGATGATGCCTAGTGGTGCCTAGTTGACCTTGAAGTTTACTACGCCAAAAACTTTTTTTTCTTATGCGTTGGACAAAGTTTGTTCTTACTTTGACTAAAAAAAAATGTGCAACAGATTTAATTTTATTATATTATTACTATTAAATTTGTTATATACATATAATTCATTCAAGGCATAGCTTTTTTCTATTCTCTTTTAATTACTCTCTCTTTCGCTCCAAAAAAAACAATACATAATTGTTAAAAAAAAATTAAAGCAAGTTGAGATGATGAGAAGCATGCTGCAAAAAAGAAATACAAATTCCTCTTTGTGTAGGGTTTGCCTAATGGTGAATTTAATTTCGATTCCTCTTTATGGTTAGCTTCGTGTTGCATTATATTTCGATTCCTCTTTACGGCTTGCTTTTTTCACCGCGATTCTTCTTTAATTACATTTTCTAAACAAGAAAAATGTAACGGCCACCACCAAAGCCACCATTGCAAATAAACATTGATGGTAGTGTGAAAGAGCTATTAACAAGCATGTAAGCTTTGCGTTTCATTACTAAGTAGAGTCTGTGAAGTGACAGTGAATATAAGTGAAAATTAAAAAAAATAGTGAAGAATAAAAAAAATAACAAATAATGGCATTAAAAAACCAACTGAGATCTGGAGATGATTTAGTGTTGTTCATAGGAAAATGTAAAAATGAAATTTTGGGTGCAAAATTACCGTCAGTAAAGCAGGTTCTTCAATTTTTTTTTTATAAAATGCGTATGGAACACTATTCTTTAAAAAGCAGTGCAAAATTGACAATTGCAGTTGTTTCTGATTTTTGGAAAAGAGCCAACATTCCGATAATGTCAGAACAAAACTCTGTTAAAGCCTTGGAGAGAATATATGAGAAATGGAGAAATTTGCAGAAGAATGCCAAGTCCAAGTATGAGAAGCACCGGAAAAACGAAGAGGAATTTGTGGATCACATTGAAAATTATATATTTGACATTGCAACGTCAGATGCACTTGCGGTTATGAAGATCCAACAGGATAAAGACTTTCTTGTTCTTCAAAGGCAAAGAGGTCGACCAGGAAGTATGTCTGGTGTAGATGTAAAAATGGTGGAAAAACAGAAACGAAAAGAAAAGCGTTCTGATATATTAAAAATGCGCGTTGAAACGTATCGCGAGAAAAATGTTTATTTAGGTAATTTAGATTTTTATTGAATTATCATGCAAATTAGTTTATTTATTTTTTCTTGAAATATCAGAGCAAATATCTGCTATGGATATTTCAGGTAGTACTGAAAGTAGCGAAATGGCGTATTCTGTGGTTGATCAAAATGTATCAATTGATATAGCAGACGATGAACCCACCGTCGTAACACAAGGTCAACAATCGCGTGGAAATATCCATTTTATTGATGATAGAATGCTGGCAAGTTTGGACAAATGCAAAATTAGTACGAGAGATGCCATGCATTTAATTACTGCAACAGCAGCTGCACTATTACGAGCAATTGAGGGAGTCAACCCAACTTCCACAGCAATAAAATTGGACGCTTTAGTCCTCAATCGCACCACTATTCAGGCGATGAGGAGGGATTATCGCCGCAAACAAGCTCAGCAGATTCTGGAAAGTTTCAATGTAAATACTAAAAAATCTATTTTTGTGACTAGTTGCATAAAAATAATATTTTTTTTTAATTTTTCTGATTCAAGATACCTGAAGTATTTGTCCTTCATTGGGATGGCAAACTACTTCCAGAAGTAAAAGGCAAAGAAAAATCAGAGCGACTAGCTCTAGTTGTGACTGGCAAAAATGTGGAGAAACTGCTTGGAATTCCAAAAATTCAAGACTCCTCTGGTGAAAGTATAGCTGATACAATATTTAACTTGTTGATAAAATGGAAAATGGACAATTTAGTCGAAATAATATCTTTTGACACAACAGCAAGTAACACTGGCATTAATAAGGGTGCAGCCTACTTATTAGAAAAGAAATTGAAAAGGGACTTGCTGTTTCTTCCATGTCGTCATCACATTAGTGAATTGTTGATAAGAGCTGTCTTCGAACTAAATTTTGGTAAAACTGCTGCACCAGAAGTTCTTATTTTTAATCGCTTCTCCAAGTTTTGGCCAAATATTAACCAAAATAATTTTAAGAGTGGAATATCGGATGTAGAAAAACTTTTTACGGTGGGTGAAGTAGAATACCACAAAATATTTTGCCTTGAGGCATTGAAATCTCAATACGTTCGGGCAGATTATAAAGAAGTATTGCAAATGTCATTGCTTTTTATTGGTGAAAAACCACCAGGCTTTTCGGGATTCCGTGCACCTGGTGCAACAACGCATGCTCGATTTATGTCGAAAAATATATACTGCTTTAAAATATTTCTGTTTCGTGAGCAATTTAAACTAACGACAGCGGAATTAAATAGCTTTCGTAACATTTGTGTATTTTTGACGCGAATTTACGTTCCGTATTGGTTTGGATGTGTCAAATCTGTGAATGCACCAAGATTAGATTTGCAACTTATAAATGATGTAACTGCATATTATGATACAAATATTTCCATCATTTTGTTAAAAAAAATTATCAATCATTTATGGTATTTGAGTGAAGAAGCTGTTGCTCTGTCTTTCTTTGATGACCAAATCCCTTACGATATAAAACTAAAAATGGTTAATGCCCTTGGTAACAATGAAGAATTATATGAAGAAGATATTTCGAAAAAAATTAAAACTACAATAGAAGATGTCAGAGCGTATACTGAAAAAAATTTGAGCGATTTCGTGTCTGCAAAAACAAAAAGATTCTTCACTCGATGGCAAATTGATTGCAGTTTCTTGCATTCGGATCCGGTAACGTGGAAAGATAGAGATGATTTTTGCGCTGGAAAAATTATTTGCGAAAATTTGGCCGTTGTCAACGATGCAGCCGAAAGGGGAGTTAAATTGATAACAGATTTTAATCGAGCGCTAACGTATGACGAGGAAGACAAGCAATATCTGTTGCAAGTGGTGGAACATTATAGGAAAATACATCCGTCTCACACGAAAAGCTCCCTTGTAAACCAGGTATTTTAATATACATAACTCAAATAAATACATATTTCTAAAATCTACCGTTTATTGGTGAAAACGTTATTTCTTTATGTAGGTTTCCCTATAATGCACATATTGTAAACTTCAAGGTCAACTAGGCACCACTAGGCATCATCGGATTTGGCTGAAAATTTCTGGAGTTTGTTTTTATATCAAAACAAACATTTTAAGAAAAAATAAAATTTAAATTTCTAAAAAAAAAAAATTACGGCCAGTCTAATATGCATGTTTTGAATTTTATACGTTTTTTTTATTACATTTTGAATTTCGTTTCTTTTAGAAAATATTTGTTTTTCTCATTATTTGTATAACAAATAAAAATACTGTTGTCAATTTTTTATTCATAAAAAAAAAAAATATAAATGCCTAAATTCACGCTCTTTTGTAAAACACTTAATCTATAATTAAACAAATTTTTATTTTGACGTTCACAGAGTATTTAAATATTTAATTCATATTTAATTAATTTAATTTGTTTTAACTTTTTTAAGGGTTTTCTATTACATTTTAATAAATATAGTTAATTAAAAAAAAAAACAACAATAACAACAATCAACGTAAAACTCAAGAAGGCCGATCAACTGCAACAAAAAAAAAAAAACTTTGAAAAGAGAACTCAAGTTATGTTCAGGCCTATCGGGAATTCCGAGAGAAAAAATTTTTTCCTAGAACAATTTTCTTCCCAAGAAATAAATTTCAGCATCGTGACGTGATTCAAGGAACGTTTTTTTTTCTATCAAAATAATTTTAAATTCGAAGTTTTGCTCGAATATTGACAGTCAATGTGGAAAATAAATTATATAAAATGAAAATAAAATTATCAAAATAATAGCAAATGGAATAGTATTTTTTTCAAGATGTAGATATTCTTTATATTCTTCTTGATTGAAGAGCAGAACTGTAATTCGCTTTTGCCTGTTGTAATTTGCTTTCACCAGTTATAAATATCAAACGAAATAGAGTTGGCCTACCACCACCGGGTACTAGATTAATTTTTCCTTCGTTGGCGCATCTTCGTTGGCGCATCTTCTTTAGCGCTTTGATCAATTGAACATTGTTCAATGGCTGTAAAGTAGTCAAAAAACTTCGTGCAATGATAGTGTCGAGATGCACTATTTAAAAAAAATTATCGTTCTGTCAAAAACTTTTTTTTCTGTCAATTATACTCCTTATTTAAGTTTTTGACAAAATTTTTCCCTCTTTTGTGTCTAGTTTGTGGAACTCAGCAATACAATTTTTATTAAGACGTAACGCCCATATAGAGGCGAGGCAGGAATAGAGAAAAGTAGAAAATTCTTGACCAACATCATCACTTGAGGCTATTAAGCCATATCTGATATATCCGTAAGAGGTGCAGAGATATTTATCTCATTTGTTGTACTGGTGAAAGCGATTATAACCACACCCCACATCTTGCGATGTCAGAAAGTGATGTCATAAAATGGTGAACTCTTATACATATGCTTTTTGAAGATTGCACCAGTCTTTAAAAACATATATACGGGAATCCAAAGAAAGGTTCTATTCTCTATATTCTTTACTAATACTTTATGAATTGCACGTTCACATTATTGCGAAATATAAGTGCTTTTGTGTTAAATTTTTATATTTTGTACTTTGCAATTGAAATTCCTCTTAAATGTAAGCAGGGAAAATAAACGAAAAAACAATTCAGTTTTTCTCTCGTAATTTTTTTCACGATAGGTATCTTTTCCTTTGAAAAAAAGTTTTCATTTTCGAACGTTGTTTACCATACCTTTTTTGGGAAGGGAAAAAAAGTTCTATGGGCAATTTTATTTCCGATAAGCCTGTTTGTATCATACACATTAGATTTTTTCTCTGTGTCTAAGCATATCAATCACATTACACTGCTTATAAAATTAATTAAATTAAATGTTGCTCATACGCCCCGTAGTTCTAGTAAAAAAAAAAAATAATAAGTTGTTATTTGAGCAATGTGGCAAAATGTTTAAATCCACCACACGGCTTACTAAAAAAATTGTTAAAAGTTTTCTTATCAAATTTATATTGTTGCTATTACATAGTTTAACTTTTTTCTTTCTATTGAACTTTTTGTGTATTCCTTATACAGGGGCAATTACTTTAGATCAGTGGTTTAGATCAAACCGAATTTGAAATGAGAGCTATTTTGAAACCTTGACCATGCTTCGCGGTAATCAATCCTTATAAAAATATATATTTTTTTTCTCTGAAACTCAAAAAGTTTCTAAATTTGACATTAGTAACGTCAGAAAAGCTTTTTTGTTTGCTTGTTAAATCTAAAGAAAGCTTTAAAATTCGACTCTGTTAATGTAGACGAATTAGATTTTGAAGCAAAATAAAAAGGCATAAACAGTGAAAAATAGAAAAGCAAGATGTGTTCTGGTCTCTTCCATACCAGTATACAATTGTGCAAGTGTCTGAATAATTTATTGAGTGCATGAGTGGCACAGAAAAGAATGGAAGTATCTGCAAAAAAATAGCTCTGCAGCTATAAAGCTGCTGTCGCTATCAATTTGAAAATAGTTCAGGCAGTGTGAACGACCGTGTTAAATGAAAAGCTCTTTATTTTTCTGTCCATTCATTTTGCTTGCAGGCGCCTAAAAAGACGGTCGCGAGCTACTAGGCTCCCGCGAACTACCGGTTGGACACCACTGCTTTAGATATATCTTAAGATATATAAACCTACTTTATATATTTTGGAACAAAATGCAAAACTCTGCCAAACACCATAAAATATCATGATGCTCTGTTGCCTTCTGCTTTCTTTAAAAAATAAATAAAAGAAAAAAAAAAAAAGAAAAATCATCTAAAGTTTTGCTTCATTTCACACTCAGGTAATGAGCCATAATCGTTTGTATTTCCAATTAAGTCCATTTTATGCAATAACCACCGACAGGAGACACATACACAAGATGTCACACATTGTCGTTGGGGCAACTAACTACGACGTTTGTCACGTACCCTGGCGCTTGCAACAAACAAACACCCAGAGTCTTATGTGCCAAGCTGCATGCCAACTTCTTAACGTTGCCTTAAATCCTCACAACACAGCTCGAGTCTTTGTCTCTCGTTTGTGGCAGCGGTTTGGTTAATGGAACCCACAACAACTTTGGACTTCTTGGCTGGTGACTGCTACTGCTCGTAATATTTTGTTTATATTGCATAAGCGGCGTCCGATCAAGTGTAGAACAGCAGCATGTTGCAACAACGCATTAGAGCTGTTAGCCTAAACTAGGAGTATAAATATGTGTATGCCTGAATTAATGTGTGTGAGTGTGTAACGTTAACCTGTTGTGGGGCTTGCTTCATTTACCTATTGTAAGCCATCCCTAAGAATAAACTTAAATTCAAAAGATATCTACTTCTGTTTATGGATGTGGTTTGAAACTTTTTAACCAACAAATTGTTGGACCCAAATGTGTATTGAACATATATTAATTTATGTTTTCCATACTGTTGTTTCTATGGGAGCGTCTTTAGTTTTAACAACAGGCACTTTTACAAATTTGAATTCAGAGCAGAGAAAAATGCATCGCATTTTGTAGTTTTAATTAGTTTAGCTGAAAATCTTAAAGCTCTGAGTGAATGAATGAGTCAGTTTATAAGTGTGAAGGGGAAAATAAAAAAGATTCTCTTAAATTTTGTTAAATTTACCCCTTCATCACGGAACAGCACACTAACTTTCTTAACTGACGTTCGTGTCTTGTTTCGAGATACTGATTTTAATTTTTTTTTTTATAAATTTTGTTGATATTGCTAGATAATATAGAAACAATATAATATAGTAAATACTTAAATCAGCAATAAAGACGAAAATTTTGCCAAACATTTTAGAATAAAGCAGTTTCTCCAATAACTAAGCGATTTTAAGTATAACCAACGAAATGCTTGTGTGATTTGGTAATGGTATAATAGCCATGAAAAGTCTTATTGAGCTGTTATACTATGCTATATAAGCACACTATATTCTGGATGTCATTAGCTTGGGTTTGTGCAGCAGATTTTGCACGTTGATTTAGAAAATGGCTTAATTAAAACTTAATTGCAATGATAGTTGCATATTTACTAATATTTCTAATAATATTAAATGAAACTACGCAATATTATCTTGAGAATATTTTCTAGTTTTATCATTTATCACATCAAAGTATTTAAGCTCTAGAAATCTTGTCCCACATTATAATTGAATCGTTTATTTCAGAAACAGCATTAGTCATTTTTTTGCAAACATAGGTTTTGTGTTGGAAACGCTTCCTTAAACGTAGACCCCCCATAATCTGGGTAAAATGCTCACACGTCAGTGTACTCCTTCTTCTTAAAGCAATGCTTCGTAATTTTCGTTTATTATTAAAACAACATAAGTGAAGTGACTTAAGTTGTTTTTGCATGCAATCGTTGTTAAAATGCCAGAATGCCACTGTAGAAAAACGCCACTGATATCGTATTTCAAAAAAATCGTTACATTGTATTCACTCAACGAATTTTGAGTGGATATAAGTTATTTGTTTAAATTTTTTTTTCGCGTGTTGTATCAGCTTCAATTTGACCAACACCGCACAGTGCTTTCATACAAATTTGGAAATAAAAAGAAGGAGTGCTCCTATGATAAGGACAATTTTTATGCTTAGTAAGTTTAATTTATCTGAGAAAAATACCAAACATGGTTGAAATCAGTCAGTCCTTAGGTATACCTCCCTTGGACCTATATTTAATTTTTTACATAATATTGTATGGGAGGTAGGCACAAAAGTTGATTGATCTTAATAAGACTTGGTCAGAAAGCTAAGAATATAAAGTAATAGATGTATACTTAAAATGGTTGAAATCGATTAGTTTCTAGGGGTACCTACCTTGAACCTTTATTAACCCATTTCTTGCCATAGGGTGCGTTTTCGCACCCAAAGGTTTGGATATTTTTTAATATGCAATAAATGTAAGTTTTATTTGATGATAATGCATAAAAACAATGTTTGATATTTTAGCTTTCGTATTGCGAGTTCGAGTTAAGCATTCCCCCTGCAATACTCTCTCGCCCCTACCAGATAAAAATGTTAAATTTTTTACCTACTTTTGAAAAAATTAAAATAAATACTTAACGGAGGAAAAAATGTTTTACAATTACCTTAATGTGATGAAAATAATTCAAAATACTTTATACAAAATAATTTATTTTATAACGGTAAGGAATTGCGATTGTTATATACAGCCGTGGACATATAAATAGCACAAAATACAGGGTATATAGGGTGATACCCTGTACACATAGGGGTGAAATATAGGGTGTTTCACATAAATTTAAATAAAATACATAGAGCAAAACAAGAACTTGTTTTATGGTATTTGAGTTTAAACATTAAAAACTTAAAACCAATAGTAACTTTGTAATTACGAAATCAAAATTAGAAAATTAATGAAAAATCTGAAATTGCTCCTTAGCTGAGGTGGACGTATAAATAGCACAAATTGGATTCTGAAAAAAAAAACATAGTGATTTATTTTTATTTTATAATGAGCTTACAAATATGCTTACTAATACTTGGTACTGTATCCCGAATGGTCCAAAACAGCCCGACATCTTCGTCCCATACTCTCCACAAGCTTCCTGACCCTATCCATCGGAATAGAGTACTAAGCCTTCTCAATTCCACTCCATAACTCATCTAAATTTCAAAAATGTTTGTTGTTTATGCTGACTGTCACATCATTCCATAAATTTTCTATGGGATTGAAGTCTGGACTTTGAGCCGGCCAATTCAAAATATTTATATTTGCCTTTTTTTAGCCAATCAATCACAACCTTTGCCGTGTGTTTAGGATAATTATCGTGCATAAAAGTCCACCTAATAGGCATGTTCTCAAATGCAATTGGTTGCATCTGGTTATTAAAAATATCTCAATACATATTTTTGTCCATTACTCCTGGTATACGAAAAATTGGTCCAACGCCGTGCCAGGAAAAAGCTCCCCAAGCCATTAAATTCCCTCCTCCATGCTTTAATGATTTTTTTGCATACTTCGGATTCAACTCTTGGCGTTTTGGGCGCAGAACAAAAGTTTTTTCCATCTGGTCCACGCCTATTAAATTTAGTTACGTCAGTCCAGAGCACGTTCTTAAAAAATTGGTCTTCTTTATTCACATTGGCCCTTGCAAACGCTAAACGATCCTTTAAATTTTTTTATTGTTAAGAGCGGCTTTCTTCGGCCAATGCGTCCATAAAGATTAGTTTTATGTAGTCTCCTAGATACTAGTTTTCTTGAAACATTAAGGTTATTTTCTTTATTTATTTCCCTCATAATTTGCTTTGCTGACTTGAAAGGATCAGCCTTACTTTTGCGAACTATAAGTCTATCAGTAGAAGCGGTGGTTTTACTCGGTCTAGGATTGCGCGGCTTATTCTCGAAACCAGTTTGAGTGCATTATATACCATTTTTTAGAATTTGAGAATATCCGCGATTTCAGATGGTTTTTTGTCTTTTAGACTTTGTTCGTGAATTATAGACCATTTTTTCCGGAGTGCAATGTTTGTCACGACCCATTTTATTTAGAATCGGCGAAATTAACTAAATAGAACTTCAAAATTTTTACAAACACCCGATCTTGCTAACTTTTATTCACCAACTAACATGTGTGCTATTTATATAACCACAGCAGATCGTACATGCCTATACAGAAAGAGATGGCCTGAGCAAATATAAGTAAGTAACGGTACATCTCTCTCAGAGTTTTAAACAAAAAATTATAACTACAGTTAATGAATGCATTTTAGGTTCAAACGAAACGTTTAAAAAATAAGTTGACATTTGTGCTATTATGTGTCCATGGCTGTAAATGCATTACCTTTCGTTGGGTTCGAAAACGCACCCGTGGCGCTTAACCCGATTTTTCGTTGAAAAAAGTGCAATGTGCCTCTGCATTATTAATATTTTAGCGCTTGGCATAACATACAAACTAATTTGTTATTTATTTTTTTTTAAAAACGTATAACTATAACGACGAAAATGTTGAATTTTCATATAATTTGTCCCTGCTGCCCCAGGTGAACGGAAAAGCGAAATTTTTTTTGACCATTGCAGACCAATTTTAGCCATAATAAGGGTTTCGCCGTGAAAAATTTTTCTTTGTCTTGGTCAGAAATAGGTTAAGTTTTTGCATGATTTTGTATTTGAGCTACATACAAAAGATGGCCGATCTTAACGAAACTTGGTCAGATGAGTTGAAAAAAAGAGTAATAAATGTACACTATGTGTAATAACGGTAAACAGAATCAATACAAAACAAAAATAAACAATAACTCAATAAAAAGTGTTGCCACTTTCACTTAAATATATAGAGTTGCGTTTGGAATTTCAAGCAATTTATTGATTTAAAGGTATATTCAAAATCGAGTTTTGCAAAAAGGTGGAACAAAGCGGAATCCATCTTTGCATAGCCTTGAAGATAAATGTCCAAGGTTATCAATTAAAAAAAAAAACGCAGTTCATAACTTTCATGGTATTAGTAAATGTCTATCCAAAATTGCAAAATTTGTCGTTATGGTATTTTTTTTTTGTTTTTTTTTAAAAATTCACCAAAGTAATTTCTTATTTTTTTTTTTAAATTTAAAAAAGCAAAAATGGAACAGAGTCTTTCCTTTTAAAGCTTTTCTATATTTATTTTCGGTTGGAAATATATTTCTAGAAGAATTTTTTGTGAGCATCAAAAACATATCGGACACTACTTTGCAAATTACTAAAAAAATCAGACACATTTTACATGATGCCCTGCCTACATTTCTAATTTTTAAGCAAAAATATTTTGGGCTTACCTTAATGGAAGTACAATCTTTCGAATGATACCAAATTTGTACAATTCCGAGAGCAACAATTTTTTTATTTATTTCCACTGCGCAAAGCACTGTGCACCGTGTAGTGTACACGTTTTCATTTGCATTTACAACAAATAACATTTTTATTTTGAAATTTATTTTCAATTTCATCAAAACATATTTAGCTGGCCAACTGCAAATGATGAAGATGATCTTGATGAGAATGATGGAGAATATAATTAAGTATCATAATAGTAATGAAACATAACATTGTTAATGTTTATGTATTATTTTTATTGTTTCTTGTTACAAATATAAATAAAAATGAACCATTTTCTTTGAATTAAATACCACATACCCCTGTTTATTGTTAAAACAACATAAGTCAGCAGCCGTTTTCCTGCCTTATCTCTTTTCATTATTCATAAACTTTCAAGGTTTTTCGGTATTTCATTCTCTTAAGTCCAAACCTAAATATTAAGTCCAAAAAAGTTTGTCAAAATTCCTTTTGTTGTGAATTACACAGTTTTTATTGATTCCTGAAAAATTCAATTTGAGTGACTTATGTTGTTTCTGAAATAAACGATTCAATTAAAAACTTCGAAAAAATAATAAAGTACTCGTTTTTTTATATGCCTTATTATTTTTAGTTTTAAATTAATTTAAAAAAATGTTTTTTAGTCACTCATTTGAATTATTGTCATAAAAATCAGTGTAGATATTGATTTTCAACAAAAGCCTAAAAACTACGCCCTAAATTCACTACAATGAAGCTCCTAATTTATATACTCAGACAAAAAAAATTTAGTTTTAAATCAGAAACCACCAGTTTTCTTTTAAAAATTTTAAATTTCTAGTCATAAGTAAAGTTATATATAAAACACAAATATTTGCATTTACATTTGTCTTAAGAAACTAAAGTTAAAACTTTTTATGTTGTCCCGCAATTAAGTGCAACTATTTACGGAAGTAAAAGGTTATGTCGAGCTGAGAAAAAATTCGTATGGGAGGGGGAGGGTCTATTTTCACATTCTTAGGAGCTACAGGGTTAATTAATATTTCACGACCTTGATTCACGCTATTGTTTCTAGCACAAAAACTAAGTTACGGAAAACTTTTTTTGATAACTAATTGCAATAAAAATCACCTTTTCAACGGTATATCAACAAACAGTACCGACATAACCGTTACCAAGCTGTGCTCGTTCAAAGATGAAATCAATCGGTGTAAACTACCAAATTTCAAATTTGAGAGCAAATTTCTCAGAATTTCGCTTAATAAATGAAATTTTTTTTTAAAATCATTTTTGCAATTGGTTTAATTTTCTTTTCAATGACACCAACAACATAAATGTATCTAAAAACCTCTAGTCACCTTCCCAGATGACTAGAAGGTCTCTACCAGCCTGTAAATTTTTCAATTTTTAATTTTTTCTTCAGTTTTGTGTTTTATTAATAACCATATAATTGATAATAAAAAAATATTTTTAGTTTTTTTTTATTGAATTTTAAAAAAACGCCTAACATTTTTTCCCTCTAGACTAGAATACTGCCTAAACCCCTTTTTGTCCAGCGTTGCGTATACGCAAGGGTATACTTTTCTTAACCTGGAGATCATACAGTGATAGATTTTCATGATCTCCAAAAAGAATATAAAATTTTAAGAATTTATCTAATCGACCTGTTTTAGCTCAAGGCTGAACAATTACGTTTACTTAAATTTCCAAGCTTGGGAAATTTTTAATTTTTTTATCTTTAATTTTAAACCTCTAAAAAATTAAAAAAAAAATAAAGTTTATTATTCTTATACAATCGCCTTTTCTAAGGCTTTTTATTTAACTTTTGAAAATTTTTATGAAGTTTGACTGACAAACGTGGCTCCCGCGGATTGGCACAATGCTGGTCTTTAACGAAATACGTTTTTGCATATTTTTTGTTGTTTTGTGGAAATTTTTGTGATCAATATTGGCGCAAAATGCTCGACTTTGCTTGTAGAATATCGTTCAATATCGTTCAATTTGAAAATTAAAAATCTCGTGGTGGTAACCCGTTTTTTTTCATTTTTTCATTTGGTTTTAAATTTTTTGATTTTTTTTTCTAAGTTTCTAAGTAAGACCAAACTAAATATTCTTGAAAAGTTTCATCATTCTAGCTCAACGGGAACATGGGTCAGTCCATAATGGGTTAAGTTAATGTTAGGCCTTTAAAATCCCAACAACAAGAAATGGTTTAAATTAAAGAATAAAAAAAATAGAATTAATTTATTAATATAGAATTGTTTAAATATTTATTTCAAAAATTTTCCTGTTAAAGAATTTTTTTCTTCAAAACTTTAAAAGTTTAAACATATATTGCATAAATACATATTATACTCCAGGAAAAAATTAACTCCAGGAGTGCATAAAAAGTAGATAAAAAAAATTTGAATCAATGAAAGTTTTAAAATATTTTGAAAAACAATTTAAATTATATGACAATTAATATATGTATATGGGTGTTCAGTAGGGTGGGGCGATTTGAACATCTTAATGGGCGCTTCGCGTTTCTGATTCTTGGGATTGTACTGAGCAAAAAAGTCCACTAGACCATACGTCTACAGTGAAAATCGAGCTTCCAGATTTTGACTTGCAGTTTTTTTCTCAGACTGTATTTTTTTGGAAAATTTGCAAATTTCGTAAACTATTTGAAATTTTGACTTATTTTCAAAAGTAAAGTTGAAGCTATTGTCTCGGGCTACAATTTGTCTGAACATATTATTACTTTCTATATTCTTACTTTTCTAAGTGAAACGTTATTACTTAGAAAAAATTCACCACTTTTTGTCACGTTTTTTTGGATATTTTGGCCTATAACAGCCAAACCATTGAGATTTTCGATCCAAGCCAATTTTAGCCGATTTTAGCCAAGACAATAGTTAAGAACTCTCTAGTACATCGCAAAAGCATTGGAACGCTCCTTCAGGCAGTTTTGGCCTCGTGAAAGTGCAAATTTTTCGTGAAAATATTGATAAATTACCATTTTCAGTTGTTCATAGCGCAAAATCATAAAAATGTTCTATTTCTTATTTTTTCCCATTTTTTTAATCCAAAAATGTAATGTTTTTTTTTTGTTTTGTTCAATATTTATTTTGAAAATTATGAGAAATTCATTTAAAGTACAAAGTAATTGTATTGGTAGAGACAAGGTATGAATCAAAAAGAAAGCAATTATTGTTTTAAACGATTTCACATCAAAAATTCCAATTCAGTGTATTTTTCATTCAAAGATTGCCTTCCAAATCTTTTCGATATTCCTTACGAGGCGCTTTCTTTCGGCCTTCAGATACAGCTGCCATTATGCCTTCACGGCTTTTGTCGATTGAGCGCTTAGCAACACAAGCTAGTAGCTGGACATGACGCTCCGTACCTTGAATATGACAAGGTATTAGTGGGTCTGGAAATGGTGGATCTTCATCATCTACACATTCGAGGTATTGTTGTAAATGCTCATACGGAATTTTTCTGGAAAATGGCGGTTCAAATAACAATGCTTTGTCCTCTAAATCGAACATGTGAACGTAATCCGTACAATCAAAATTGATGTTTGGTTTTACATATTCGCGAAGTTCAGTTAAATCGCAAGCTTTGTCGCGAATATACAATATTTTTTTGAGTGCCAATTTACGAATTTCTTTACAATCATCGAATAACATGCTCAACAAAACATTTTTACTGTTTATTATGTGAACTGTATAGGAATTATTCTGTATTACGGGATTTACGATGTTAAGTAAGTTGTCTGGTAAATATTGCGTGCACTGGATGAATTTTCCAAGGAGAGCACTATTGTAGTATTTGACGTTGAAAAACATGGGAACATACACTTTCATGATGTACCTTGCCAAAATTTGTAAATTTTGTGATGGGTTTTCTGTCGCAATATACACACGGAGCAATCTACTGGCTTTTGTTATCCATCTCGAATGTCCTACCGGTCCAGGTTTGATGTTTGCAAGATGAATTGAGCAACTACCATTTGAAACGGCTTGGGCAATTTGGTATAGATATTTAACGTCCGTGGAAAGTTGATTTTCAGCATCTGTACTCATTGGAGGAATGTGTTCAAGTGGAATAAGTTGAAAATTTTCGATAATCTGAAAATGTTTAGATTATTTCAATAAAAAAATTACAAAACTATATCGTATAGAGAAAGAAGTACATAAAGCTATGATATTTACTTGTAATGTATTGTAAATATCTATCCTTTGAACGAACGATCCAGTGTTTTTTGTCAGTCCAGTAGTGGCCGATTTTTCGATAGCGTTGTACAGATGTCGGAACGGCAATTCGTTGTAATGAAGTAAACAGATAAACCAATGTATTGGTCTATCTAGATAGCGTTCGATGAGACGCAATACACCTCCAGATGTGCCAGTCATTGCCACCTCACCGACACTACAGACGACAATTAAATATTCAAGTGAAAAATTTTTAGATTTGAAAAATGCAATCAATTCGGCTTGTTTCGCTTTGGAGGTTTCGCCTTTGCCTTCTAAATTCACACAGCCAATTAGTGACGAATGTGGTTCACGTATTATTACTAGGTGTGGTTCTTTTCGCATTGTAGTGTGATATACTTCATTAATTTTCTCCCGAGTTAATGAATCATTTTTGCGACCATCAAACGAAAAGGCGATCAACGATTCACCATCGTGATTTTCTCGTAAAATATCGTGTCTCGATTTTTCACGCTCTCGGCTCACTTTTCTTTTATCCATAATAATGGTTTCATCTCGCTCATCCTTAAACTGTATGTCAGCGAATAAAGCTGAAGCCAAAACAGATGCTAATCGATCGGATACCCCAAAGCGATCGCACATCATTGCAAACCGTGGTGTACTATATCGTGGAGTATACATTCTTTGCACGGTTGGTGTTTGGATTTCCGAACCAGGAGGCTCATAGTTTTCCAATTCATGCACATCTGATGCGGTTGGTTGAAGTATTGGATCAGATGATGCACCTGAATGTAAAGCTGGTAACACAGTCGATATTTCTGTTTCGACTGGCAAATATTCAGGTATTGTAAGTCTGCGTTCGTTATGCTGATCCAACATGAATTCATGGAGTCGGTCAGGAATTTTGCCACAATTACATCGAGCTGTTTTGAGCTGGCATTTACATTTTCCGATGTAAAATATTTTCGTTGTGCTGTCAACACATTCTCTGAATTTAGCATCATTTTTTGTTAGTCTCACAAGCTTCGCGGTAATTTCTGCCCAATTACTTAATAATTTTTTTTTTCAATTACCTCAATATTTAATTTCCCAAATTCCAATTTCCAAATTTGTATCAATTTGTCGCAAACGTGTGGGGTGAATGTGCCGTATGAAAACATTTTATTTGCGTTTTTGCAACGAACGGCCAAGAAAAAATAATGTTTCAAAATATCGTTCGTAGTTGGAAGCGAAATATCGTCTAATTCAGCCTCTGAACTGAATGCCAATACGTTTTGCGAAGGCATATGTTCTAGATTTGATGATGACGCTGATGATTCTGGCTGCGTCTCCATCTCCACATTCTCTGTATTATCAGAATCCACTGGATTATCCATATTTTTTATATCTTAAATTAAAAAAATGTTTTTTATTAGCACTGAACAGTTTATACACGAAACAATTATTTCTAAAACTTACATTTGCGGCAGATATTTTAAAATGCGTATTTAATTTTATGTGTATTTGATGCTGTGATCGTTTACAATAAACTAACAAAAATGCGTCAAATGAACTGAAAACAATAGAAGAATAAAAAATAAGAAATAAAATAAATAGAATAAAATAGAATAAAATAAAAAATAGAATAAAAATAAGAAATAGAACATTTTTATGATTTTGCGCTATGAACAACTGAAAATGGTAACTTATCAATATTTTCACGAAAAATTTGCACTTTCACAAGGCCAAAACTGCCTGAAGGAGCGTTCCAATGCTTTTGCGATGTACTAGAGAGTTCTTAACTATTGTCTTGGCTACAATTTTTGTCTTAGTATTGGATCGAAAATCTTAATGGTTTGGCTGTTATAGGCCAAAATATCCAAGAAAACGTGACAAAAAGTGGTGAATTTTCTACATTTTCGACTTTTTGACCATGAAAACGACGTTTTTTCTAAATAATATGTTCAGAGAAATTGTATCTCGAGACAATAGCTAAAACTTTTGAAAATAAGTCAAAATTTCAAATAGTTTACGAAATATGAGCCCAAGAAAATTTGCAAATTTTCCAAAAAAATTAAGTCTGAGAAAAAACTGCCAGTCAAAATCTGGAAGCTCGATTTTCACCGTAGACGTATGGTCTAGTGGACTTTTTTGCTCAGTACAATCCCAAGAATCAGAAACGCGAAGCGGCCATTAAGATTTTTTTTCCTTCCATAATAATCGCCCCACCGTAGTGTTCAGACTTCGTCTTAACTCTTTTTGACACGGGTTCCAAACCAAACTATGAAAAGCAGCGCCCGCTTAATTAAAACACTTTAGTTGAATTAAATTTTATTTATTAAGCGCAGCTCGCATTAAGCTTGCTTTTAAGAACTATAAAATAAAATAATAAAGGTCAAATAATATATATAGAAAAAATTAGTTTGGTTATCTTACATTGGTTTTAACCGCGTGTTCAATTGACAAATGAGTTAGTACAATTAATTTTTTTTATAACGACGAATTTCAATTTAAGCAAAGAAAAGTAGTTATGACGAAAGTCGAGGATAGAATAATAGAAGAGCTAATAATGACACTTTTTGCTTATGGCTGAGTTGCCAACAATGGGCATTTCCACAGAAAAGTCCACCTACTTCCAAAAATTAAAAGTTATTAAATACATTTAAATTTTATTAATTTCAGCAATTTGTACATACATACATTTACCATAATGATCAAATCGTATGTTCTGTTTCACAAATGAAATTTTTATTTTTAGTAAATGTTTAGTAAATGCTTCGTAAACGTTTTTGTTTTAGTAAAAATGGAAGGCATTAGCTAAAGATAATGAAAAATGGTTGTGACAAGGAGAGAAAAAATATATTAAAATGGTTTTTTAATTACTTAATTACATAATAATTTTATTGCCTAATTACTTAATTACTCAATTGAATTACAATGGAAATTTAAGTATAGTAAAGTAACGTCACGTCAGTTGTCTTACCCCAATATGAAGAAAACTCATATTTTAAACTTTGTTTTAGAAAAGATTTTTAAATTTGATTACTTGGGAAAATAAACTTATATTATCTCAAATCCTCCTTATATTTTTTCAACAGTTTTATACAAAAACTCTTGCAAATTCACAGAGTTTTGCTAATTTAGTAGTCCAAAGAAAAAACCACTTCTATTTTCTGTTACGTTAAGCGTCCCTTTTTGTTTGCTTATATCTTTGAAACATTGTTTCTATCAATTCCATCTCTTACACTTACTATCTTACTATATTATGATTTTCGGTGAAAAAATGTCACATTCGTTGGGCCAAAACGGTATCAGGGAGTGCTCGGATGCTGTTGGCAGCTTCTTCATTTCATTCATTTTTTTCTTGACCACAATTTTGTCAAAATTCGGAACTGTTTGAAAGATATTGTCCAAAAATGGTACAAAAAGGTGGGCATTTTTGGGCATTTTTACGATTTTGAGGCTTCGATGTAGTTTTTTTCAGGTCAGTTTGTTCTGCACTATTTTTGTTTTTGTTTGTAGCTAAAACTTTGAAAGGAACTAAAGAAAGGGGGAAAAAAATCCATACGGCTTACAAAATATAGCCATGAGAAAAAATTCATTATCTTTGAAAAATCAAGTTTGAGCCAAAAGACAGGTTGGGTTATGTTAGGTTAATCCGGCCGCCTCCTGGCGGAGGCTCACATAGACCACTTCTGGTCCTTAGTGGTACCGGATGTAAGGAGCCTGTAGGGAGTTTGTTAAAGTCGGTAAAGATTTGCGCTGAATTCACGAATCTAAGAAGGATTTCTAGAGATATTTTGGCCACATGTTGTAGTGACGGAAACGTCGGTGAGCCTAAGTATTTCAGTCTTGATCTAAGTAGAGCGGGGCATGTGCATAGTTGGTGTTCCAGGGCTTCAGCCGTGCCTGGTTCCTTGCACTTCCTACAATTGTTATCCGTTGTGATGGCCATCTTCTTCGCGTGAGCTTCGCGTGAGTCCGTTTATTACATCGTTTATCACACAGTCTTTTTGAGATTCTGCATGTTGTATCTCTCCATCTACGACTCACTGCTAAAAGATCAAAAAAAACCGATCGGTAGCCAAACTAGTAAAACCCAAATAGGGTTTTGCTATTTACGTCCAGCACTTTAACCCTTTCAGTATCTTTTAAGAAATAATTATAACAAAAATTTAGAAAGGCTAAATTTATGATAAACACATTCTTAATAAAGTTAATAAAAAAAAAATAAAAAAATATTAACATGGCAGAAGGTTTTTGAGCATGTCTATTATAATCGACATTACTCTACTACGTATAATTTTTTTCTTCCAAGTAAAACAAAAAAATTTTTTTATCACATTCACTACTATTTTGCATTTATTTTTATAACATCAAACAATAAAACAAACAAATAAGTTCATTTATAAATATAATAAGAAAAAAAACTTTCACTCACTCTGTTGTTTTCTTTTCGGCTCAACATGCTCTCATAGAATCAGTACGTGCTGTTGTTATGAGCATATATCTCGTTATGAAAGGCAAAAATAGAAGAAAGAATAGATCAATGCACTGTTTACAATGCATTCTTTATCAAAAATAACGGTTTGATTTGAGCTACACTTATTCAAAAGCATGTCCGTTACAATGGACAAGGTTAACGAAAGGGTTAAAGAACAGCAGTCATAAAGTTGTTTTAATTCGATGACCTCGAAAATGTTTCACAGTGTAATAATAAAAAATTACTAAAAATATTAGATGTGAATGAAATGTCGATTTTTTTCTGCTCAAAAAACTCATTTATCTAAACACCATAATCGATGAATTTAATAATTATCATTGTTGCCATTTTGGTGCTTTTGGGACTAGATTTAACCATTTTTATTAAATGAACCCAAAAATTTGCTTTTAGCCCCTAGCTCTACTTTTAGCCCTTTTGAATTTGAAACAGCCATTTTTGGCTCCAAAAAATATCTTTATTTTAAACATTTAATGGTTTCAATAAAGCATTTTAAATGTTTTTATTGTTGCTTTGGCATCTCAAGCCAACAAAACGATAATAATTATCAATTGAAACCTCAGCGAAAATTAATCTATTATTACAAAAGTTTAATTTTTAATTGTTATGGCGGCAGAGTTATTCGAAAATGGTGAGGACTCACTGTGTTTACCTAAGGAGTGGCCTCAAAATGGTAAATAAATGCTTCTACGATTTCCCAATAACGAGTGATCTCTTAAAACATAAGGGGTTACATGACATTTTGTATTTTAGTAAATATTCTTAAGATTCTAAGAAAAAAATTTCATGGAAAAATTCCTACGGGTTCAAAAGTTACAGCTGGATTAGTGAGAGTGCATTTTTAATTTTTGCGCTACCTCCGTACGGCAGCTGGTATATACTTGTTTTACTTGCTACCTGACTTTTGGTGGTTGTTATTTCGTACCTACTTGAAGGGTGAAGCCCCTGAATTGCTAAACGATTGCAAAAAACTATAAGAAACAGCACAACACAAGATAACGAAGGCATACAGTACGATGCAGGCATGTCAGATTGAAGGTAACTTTTTTTTTCTTTGTTCACAAACTTTGAACGCGTTTATCTCGAAACCATGTTTTTCGTACTGGTTGCGGCACTAGTGGGTTCAGTTTTTGACGAATTTTTTATTTTCATAAACTTGAGTCGCTATCGCTATATAAAAAATATATTTTTCACTCCAACATGGTTTTATAGAGCTCCAAACTGGCGGCCGAGAAAAAAACGGGGCCTCGTGGTTACAGCGCTGGGAGTTGCAAAAATTGTCCGATCTGAAAAAAAATTACTTTTTTAAATCTTAACAAAATTGGTTATCGTATGACACGAGCTTTTTTTTTAAATTTTTTTTCGATTTTTTATGAATTTTTAAAGTCAATATTTTTTTTCGAAAAAACACACTTTCAAATTTGGAACATCACAAAAATTGAAAAAAAATTTTTAAAAAAAAGCTCGTGTCAAGAAACAAACTTGTTTCACTTTAAAATGCCCTAACCTATAAAAGACCTAAATATTTTTATATTAAAACTGAAAATATGTTCTACTTCCAAAACTTTTTGTTCTCAAATAGTGAGTCAATTTGTAAAAATTCAAATTTGTTCATATTAAGTGAGAGACTTTAAATAAGAGTGAAATATGTTAAGTGTTTCGTGGATAACGTCTGTAGTCTGAGATATGTCACTAAATTATTATTCTCGTCTTTGCATGAATAGACCAAGTTTTAAAACCGTCGGGCAGGCCCTTATTTTTGCAAGTAACTAACATCATTGAAAAATTTAAAAAATACCCAAAGCAGCATATAAAATCTTGTGCTGAATGCTGCTAGTAGTATAAATGTGCACTATCATAAACATCTTAACATCGGCCTGTTACATCTTTGTTTTGTTATCTTAAAAGTTTAAAAAATGCATCTTTATTTCGCGTAAAACACTGCAATTGATATAAACAAAACGAATAAAAGACAGATGTTGCCCACTTACACCATCCTAAATGAAACTTGCTTCGTCACTTTATGCTCTACAATTTTCGCCAATTATTTGCTGAATAAAAGCAAAGCCAAGTCATACATTTTTGGTCTCTGCTAAACTGGCTTAAATTGAGTTCATTGGAATATTCAAAAATTTAACGTTTATTGGCAGCAATGATCGTGATAGCTTAGCGCTCTATACAAGCTGGTCTTCGTTCAAACTTTTGGGCATATATAACTAGTTTTTGATTTTAAGTATTTGTGGTAAATAAATTGCACTCGTGGCCGATAGCGTTGTTTTTATGATCTTATTATATACACAAATAGTCGTCAATTTTGGCATCCACCTAGTAGTTAAGTGGTGTAGTGCCAGCGATCCGTTTTCCTGTACAATGCGCGCATATTTTATGTTAGTAAGCAGTTCAGATTTTAATATTTGGCTTGCGGTTTCCTTTTTTAATTTCAAAATATATGTTAGGAAAAGTAGAAGGTCGAACATAGTGGTGAAAACTACACGCAGACCAGTTGGTACCAGTCTAAAAACAGGTTCGAACTCAATATTAATTTAAGAAGGTCTTCATCAGGATATATTGTTTGAGTAGTTTATGAATAGGTTAGGTGGAGAACATGAAGAATTTTTAGAAATTATACACTTAAAAATTTTTGTGATATTTCTTCTGCATGTGATTACAGTGCAGTTTTTTGAAAGTCTGGAATTGATTTTGAAACAGCACATGCTGAAATATAAAAGAATGTAGAACTGATTTTAAAATTTGTTTTATTTTAAGATCAGAGAATTTCCATTCAAATACCAAAATATTCATATAATTCACATGTAGTTTATAAATCACATTTATATCAAATTGAATAGAACTTAGCATGATATGCGATTTGAACTTACAACCTCGCGGTTGCAAGTGTTTCCATTACGTACTAAGTCATCACACTGTTGACGTCAACATGGTTAAAAGTGAAGTATAACCTTTAGGTTGCTAAAATATTGTGCCGAAAATGAATTTTTTAATGTATAAGTAAAAAGCACAATTTTATGATTATGTTGGAGTTCTTCTATAAATATATACTTGTCTGCATAATATAGTATTAAATATCGTCGCAAATGCAACATAAAATACAATTTTTTAAAATTATTATTTAGAAAAGAGATTCGAAGGCTTTTATCTTATTGCGATTATTTTACCATTTCATATAACTCGATGTAAGTTTTATGACAAAAAACGCATAAAATTTTTAAATGTTTAACTACGGTTAAAAACCTAAGTTCTTATTTTCCATCTCGAAATTTATTTTCTGCTCGAAAAAACTACTAATAAAAAATAATTTTTTTAAATACACACAGGAACAAAAATATCAATCAATAATGCTTATAGTATTTGCATTTGAATGCACGGATGTGGTAGACAGCTTGATATATTTTTTTCTCAAAATTTAAATCGACTTCAATAAGAAAACATTAAAAAGAAAAATCAGATCAAACTTCATTATGCACAGAACGGCTCAAATCGTTAACCACGCTTTACTGAAACGACACACAAGGTCGAGCGCTTGTGGTTACAAAAGTCGTTCAGAGTGTTTGCAGTTTAAAAGAAAAACGTGATCCGGTCGATGACTGTGCAATATTGCACAAAGTATCTATTTTAAGTATACAAATCAAAGCGCACAATTTGTGTAAATAAGTTCAGTTAAAACCACAACAAGAGGATTGTTTGGTGAGAATTGAAATTACAAACGTGTCAATAATGTAATCACAACTTTACTCTAATTAAAAATTAATTTAAGTCTTTGATTACTTAAAGTAAAATCGTTGTTTGAATCAGCTTTTAAATAAAGTTATTATAGTTTTGGTTCATGTTTGGACTGTGTCGAAAATATAGACAATTAAACCTCCCGCCGAGGTTGAGTTCCATTATAATTTTTTAGATTCTTTTATTACACTAAGAACTTGCGGCTTTTTACAACCTGCAAGTTCGAACGTAAAGGTTTTTTTTTTTGTCGTGACATGCAAGAAAAACTAGCAAGAGCTCAAGTGCAGCCTATAATAAAATCTTGAAGTTGAAAGATCAGAAGGTGGGATCTAATTAAAAGCAATCATTGTTCATTTGTCTTGTTACCACAATAAGTCACGTTAATGTTGTACTAGAAATAAATAAAAAAGCATATTTATCTATAGACTTAATGAGTCAGTTGCTATGTTAATTAAGCAGTTCCTCTTCTTAAAAAAATAAATGTTTCTTAAATAAGAATGCAATAAATTAAATTAAAAATTGTTTATGACGCAGTGTAGATCAAATATTAGACTCATAATCATAAAGAAAATAAAAGTCAGATCTAAATTTAGTGCAAGCTATTTGACAACAAATTATATTGAAAACTGTCAAAAATGCTTATGGAGCAAAACACGTCAAGTGTGACCACTTGAAAGCCTTCATCGCTCCGATTTCGATGAAACTCGGCAACGTTGTTGTACTAACCGAGTACATGAAAAGTGCAAAAGGAGCGCAAGTAAAAAGCACGGGTTGCTGAGATATTGGGGGTAAAAGTTCAGACTCGAAATATATGGTTTTGACTTATAGGTCAAATATTATCGTTATATGAAAAAATTAGATAACTTTTTTTAAAGGATATTGTTTGCACTTTCCGATATAAATATCTAAAAAATAAATATAAGCATTATTAAAGTTTTAATAATTTTAATAATTTGAGTTGTTATTACCTCATATCGTAAGCCCGCTCATATTATTAATCATTGCTTCATATCATCATCATTCCCTGACTTGTGGAAAGTTGCTATTGTTCATCCAATTGCAAAAAAGCAAAGCCCTTCTGGAGCTAATGATTTCAGACCAATAAGAATTTTGTCACCATTAGCAAAAGTATGTGAAAAACTCATGGCTCTACAAATTAGTAAATATTTATTAGAAAAATAATTATCTCCTTTTCAATCTGGCTTTCGGGCAGGGCATGGGTGCTTTTCTGCAAAAGCTAAGGTACTTGATGATATTAGACCTGTATATGATTCTGGGTCCATGGCCTTACTATGCTTACTTAATTTATTAAGGCTTTTGATAAGGTTAACCACTTGTATTTATGTCGAAAGCTTAAGTTTCTCTTCGGGTTCTGTGATAGTGCTGTCAATCTCATGTCGAGTTATTTATGTAATAGGTTGCAACGAGTCAAGGTTGATCAGAAAATTTCAGAACATAAATTAGTCTTAAGTGGTTATCCTCAAGGCTCCATACTTGGTCCACTATTATTTTCTATTTTTATCAATGATATCTTTAGTGTCTGCAAGCATGCGTCTGTGCACGCATATGCTGATGATGTCCAGCTTTATTTCTCGCGTAGTACTTGTCTTCTTGAAGACCTGTGCTTTAGACTAAATGATGATCTTAGCAGCATTAATAAGTGGGCCATAATTATGGACTCCATTTTAATGCTTCCAAATCGTATGTCCTCCCTATCTGTAAGAACAAAACATGTATTGATGATGTCCCTGACCTGTTTGTCGGTGAAAGTAAGTTAGCAGTGGTGTCAAAAATAAAGAATCTAGGTTTCTATATTAACTCGTCTCTATCCTGTGTAAATCATATCAATAGTGTAGTCCAAAAAGTTTATTATGTCCTACGTAATTTAAGGATGTCGTCAAGTGTAACTCTTATCAATGTTAAGCATAGGTTGGTAAAACAACTTATTTTACCTTTAATAACGTATTCTGATATAGTTTATAGTGAACTTGACTCACCCTCTCGTTTGAAGTTACAAATTTCTTTCAACTATGCTCGTTATGTTTATGGGCTGCGTAAATTTGATCACCTCTCAATGATCAATGCTATACTTGGGTGTGATATAGCAGCTTACCTCAATGCACGAAACTGCATATTTTTGCATAAACTCATTCATGAAAAAACAATAATAAACTTCAGTTCTGTGTATCGAATAGAATTCATGGTCCCTAGGCACAATTCATTGAATTCGTCTTGTCTATTTTTCATCAACGCCATTAGACTGTGGAATGCTCTGCCACGTAGGATAAGAGAGATCAGCAGGAGAAATATTTTTAGACAATCTATCCTATCTTTCTTTTCTTCTTCTTAACTTAACTTATAGTTACTGTACCTTTTCTGTTTTCCCTAATCTTCTCCGAATAATTTATGACACTTCATGATGTCTATGATTAAGCTTAAATTTTGATTAATGTATGTTGTCACTTGAAATCATGAATGTATAACCTGTATGCGTAATTATATAATACATTGTTATTATTGTAATATAAGTTTTTGTTGTAATAATTTTATTTTATGTCGTACTATAAAAGAACGTAGTTCTTATTGTACAAATGCTTCTAAAATAAATATTGAAATATTGAACTAATATTTATACCGTAAAAATTATTTTATTTTTTGAGTTTTGGCTACGTTGGTAATTTTAAAAATTTTTTTAATTAAGCTCAATCGAATGCTTGATAATTTTCCTTTAAAAACATATAGTAAAAAGTCCCGTTAATTTTGTCTTCTGTGATATTGCTTTTGTTGTTTTAATTTAGAAACCTGTAAAGAAACCCAAATGTTTTATTGTTCAAAAACAAGATTATAACAAAACAGCAATTGAACTCAAATACCGATTTAATTCCGCACAAACCTTGAATTAAAAAATATTCTGTACAAAACAGTTGCAATGTGTTTGCAAAGATTTCAAACTGATGCTAATTTTAAGGTTTAAATAGTTTATATAAGGTGTTTGTTATGACAATAAATGTATCAACAACTAAAAGATCACAATGTCACATTTGCCATTGAGATCCTAATATTATTACAAAGTTATGAACATCTTTTTGAATAGATCAGGAAGAATACTTATCGAGCAGACGTCATGCATTTATCTAAGGATAAATCATCGCAGTTTGGCTTTGGTCCCACAGCGTAATCTTCAACATTTCTTGAGTTTTTATGATTCAATTGTTCCCATTAATAAACGAATATTTCTAAGAGAATTACAATCTTGGTTCCTTTAATTAAACTATGATGTTTTAGACAGTCTCCTCAATGTGCAATGCAAGTGTGAAATGTAATATCCCTAATAACAAATTTTGTTTTTTTTCTTTACTGTATTTTTTGTGCTTTTATAACTGGTTTCTTACTGATGATGATGAGAAATTACTTAAAAACAACAAAACAAAAAATTAAAAAAAATACACAAATAAAAATTAAAAAAAATAAATAAAAACTATAAAAGAATAAATAAAAAATAATAAAGAAAAATAAAATAAAATAAAATAAATAACAAACAAAAAGAAAGAAAAAATAAATACATGTCAGTGAGGTCAAAGCATCTTTTTGAACTAGTTTAACAACTTTCGGATAGCATGAGTAGATCTTTGAAAATTAAGCATTTTTTAAACATTCGTCGGTTCAAACAAAAAAATTTAAAATAAAATACAAAAGAATAATAAAAAAAAAAAAAATTAAAGCGAAATAATAAAAAACAAAATAGTTAAATAAAAAATTAAAAAAAAAAATAAAATAATAAAAATACTAAATAAAAAAATATATATATGGCTCATTCTCTGCCAACTGCACCGCTTTCAAAAGTAGATACTTTAAAGAGCAAGTAGTGTCCGAATTACAGAATGACCCATATATTCAAAAATGCAATAAAATAAAAAAATCAATTTAAAAAAAATTAGAATTATACTAAAAACAAATCAATTGAATTTCAATCAAAAATTTTTTTAAGAATTGCTAAAAACTAAATATAAATTAAAAAATGGCACAATTTATTTTTCATGTATAAACTGGTACGAACCCGACATCAGAAAATAATCTTTTTTTCAAAAAAACTTCTCACGCCTTCTATGGTTTAATACCAACGATTTGTTGGTGCCAAAGAATGGAATCGTGAAAAGAAGTAAACAAAGAGCGCAACAACAAGTCTTTGCAGAATTAATGTAGTCAATTTTTTTAACCTTTGCTTTGTGCTAAGAAGTAGAAAAACATTGCTCTTTATATTGGAAAGCACACAACTGCAATTCCGCTTTAGTTTTAGCAGAAGGTGTGCTTATAAGATTTTCAAAGTTAATGGACTGCATGAGCCACAGAAGATTACTGATGAGTTGGTGTAGCGACCAACGAAACAGCTGTCTAGTCTGCTGGTGGTTGTTCTATAAGGAACATTGTTGTTGTGGCAACCTATTGCTTCATGAAATTACTTGGCATAAAGCTCTCAAGTGTAATTCTTAAAAATTAATTTTTTTAAGAATTGCTAAAAACTAAAAACAATTCAATTGAAATTATATTAAAAAACAATAAAAAAAAAATTTAAAATAAAATATGATATTATAATGCAACAAATAGCATCTATTCTCTCTAGTGCATTTGTCGGGGAAAAATTAACATTTTTTTTCGTAATATTCTGAAAAATGGGTGTATCAGAGTGTATTATGTTGTGTACGAAGCTTGCTTCATTTTGTTTTTCACAAGAGAAACTAGCTGCCTAAACAGTATTATAATAATCTCAATTGATTTTTGCCTTTTTGTTATTTTTAAAATATGTGAGTCTAAAACTGTATATTTTAATAAATAAGATGAAGGTAAGGATAAGTTCAACACTTGAGAAAGGTTGATCTCATTTTACTTCATTCCTTTGCATAGTTCAATGAAAAGTTAATCCAGGTTCGTGATTACCCGGCCGAGCGTTGGTCTTTTGGACGCTCTGGTCAGCTCTCATGGCTTTCCAGCTACTCTGTAGCCTGCCTATTGGACTCAGGCGTATCGTAATGGACACACGTTTTGTCTACTTCACAAAACGTCGAAAAAATTAGGGCTCGTTCATACTCCCTCTCCCCCCCTATAAAGTAACGAAACATATGAAATAAAAAATAATTGATTAATAATAATTTTTTCGACATTTCTGTAAATTTTTGGTAACGTTACAATGTCTGGAACCCCCACCCTCTCCGTTACTTGGTGATTTTCAAAACTCCTTTTCTCTTAAATTGGTAACGTAGTTCACGAACGACCCCTTCCGCTGCAAAAACGCCAAACCGGCTGTTGAATCATCAACTCGCTGCTGTTTTTGATCGACGCTCAGCGACCTATCGCGCCAATAGCTTTTTCATCTACAAAATATCTTGCAACATATATCCCGCCCACTCTTTTGAGATGCCCACAACCTCAGCTAACTCACGCAACTTAACTATATGATCATTCAAGACATGCATTCGTTGCCTCTTTTTGCCTTCCAGGGCGAACTGCCTTTTCGGTGCTTATTCGATCCATTTTAAATTCACTAAACAACCGATAAACCGTTGTTCTCGAATGAGCAGATGTAGGATAACATTTTCGCAATCATTGCAATGATTGTTCAAAAGTTTTTCCCATCAAAAATAAAATATTGATCAAAATGTGGTATTCCTGTTTGTCCATTTTTTACGACAGTAGCTTCTAAACGAATTTACGAAATGTCAAAGAACTTCAACTTTCAACTAGTGACAGATGAGCCTCTCAAAATGAATCCTCTTAATTTTATAGTTATGCAACCTATTGAAAAATTGCGGGACTTTCCGGCCCATGTAGTATAGTGTTTGGGAAAAAATATGATGAAAAAATTGCTGTGTTTGAGCTTGTTGCCCATGATTATTTTATATTTTGAACCGTTTTTAAAAGCATGCCTCATAAGCTCAAATAACTTGGTCTTAGTCTATGCCATTACAATATCTTTTTTTCACAGCGTGTAATACAAACGAACCAATCAGATGTAACATAATCGTCTTAGAGTTCATTAAAAATTATGTGAAAATAAAAAGGTTATGTTCAACAAAAATGTTAATATTTCGTAAAATTAGTTAATTGGAAAATCGAAAAAGATGCAGCATTCGGATAATTGAAATGCTTCCATTTTCTTTCCGCGTAAAATTATTGTCTATTACAAGGTTTAACATAGCAGAGTTTGTTAAATACTACTTTAAAAGATTCCGACACAATTGGTTTTCTTAAAAATAAGATGTTAACATTTCGGTTTTATCATTAATTATTCAAAAATATAATTGCAATTTAATGGATTATGTATATCAATGATCCAGTTGTGAAGCATACAAATTAATTAAGCATAACTGAGGTCAAATGTCTCAAAAACAAAAACAAAACTAAAATTAATCGGAGCGTTCGAAAATGAACGTACTATATTTATAAATAAATAATTTTGGCTTTGTATTTAAAGGAATATTTTTAGATAAAGATGTTTACTAGAAATAAACTTTACATTTTGTACAATGCGTATGATATGACGTTTAAAGTGTGATGCATATGTAACGCTCGTATCTGTACTGTTTTTCGCAGTATTGCACTGTTTTTTAGACTAAAAAACTGCGTAATGCCTTTTTTTCAAAAATATTGATTTTGTACTGTTTTTTTTTTTTTTTTGAGAAAAAATACAATGCTTCAGACAGAACATGGCAACCCTTAACAAGTGTGAAACTATGTTCAAGGTAGAACCATGATATAGTTATAAGGTAGCATACAAAAACTCTCCACACCGGCTGCTAATGCCAAAACAACACAAAATAAAAAAAATACAGTGCTGCCGGATCATAAAAAAAGATAAAGAAAGAGGTATTGCACTGCTAAAGTTCATTTTTGACATTAACATTCGGTATGGAGAGTTTCTTCTGTATGCTACCTTAAAATTATATCATGTTCAGAACAGCGAAGTAATAATGGCAACCAAGGTGAAATTAGAATTTGAATGGACCTTGATGGCAACAATGTCATAGATTTGTCTCTTTCTCACTTTATTATTGTTCTGTCATTATTCATGCTTGTTCAGAGCGCGCCACTTCGATTTGACTTTTTTGGTTGTTAATTTAGAAGAATAAAAATTTAATAAAAGAATAATCAAAACATTAAAAGGACATCAACAAATTTCGGGAAAAGTATCCATGTCTAGAAAATACAAAAAGTCAAAATGATGTTTTGTATAGAAAATACAAACGAACTTTTCCATTCTGTCTGGTAGTAACGCGAATATTGCTCTTCATATCGAAACAAAAAAATATCAATTTGCTTAAATTTGCGCTTCTACCAACACATCTTTAGCAACATATTTTCAATTGAAGAAGTGTTGGTTAGTTAAAAAATTATAAATTCAGATATGATTTAAAAGATTTGCTGGTAGAAACTAAAGAGCTGCACAAGCACTGTACAAATGACTTGCAAGACACCAGCTCTGCTTTCAACTATTTCCGCTCACCTACTCTCTCATATCAAAACAATCACTTCAGTGAAGAAAAGTTTTGATATGCAAACAAACACTGCACGCAGAGACAGTAGAACATTCAAGCAACAGAACAATAGAACAAAACTGAATTAGAACCTACTGCACTGTCACTGAAGTACTTACAGGTAAACCGAATGATGTGTTTTTTTTTTTTGCCTTGTTATAATCTGTTCAGCACGATTCGTGTACATTAATGCGTTCCTTCGGTAAAAGTTTTGTTTTTATTACGTTTTATTAATAGACTCCCACCAAAAAAGTCGTAAAATATTTTAACACAAACAAAATTATTACAAATAGACAAAGTTTACAAAACTCGACACTGAAGCAAGCACTCGTTATGCTTGCTATGATTTACTGTTACTTCACTGTAGTTTCGCTTTATGTTTTGATATTCTGCTCTGCATCATAACATCAGTTGTGTTGTTAACCCCTATGTTGTGAACGTTTGTGGCTGTTTCTATTTCTAATGCACTGAGTTCCGGTGTTCTATTCCGTAACTGCACAAAATTTTGTGTACACAAAGTTAAAAATTTCATATTCATCCCAAGTGCACACTTTTTTATTTCAAGTGATTGTGTAAACTGAAATGTACAATGAAATGCTGAAAAAAAATTAAATTGTTGTAGTTGTATTCACAAATGAATACAAATTTGTGGCTCTCAATTTCAAAATAATGATGAACAAATTATAATTTAAAAAAATATTTCAATCGTAAATATAAATAAACATAACTAAAGAAAAATATTATTTTTGATCTGATCGTATGGAAAAAATAATTAGTACTTGACTGATGACAAAATTTTAAAAAATTCAATCCCAAATTATCCCGGGTATATCACAACAATAATTTTACAACAAAAATCAAATATTTACAGATAAAATCTGAGTGAATAAAATTTGTTGATTTTGTGCACTTTTTAAAAGTTAAAAACTCATTTTCATAGCTAGTAAATCGAAAATGGTATGTGTACACAATATTTAGTGTAAACTGCTTCTTCCACAGTTAGAGATTAGGGCTCCTATCGCGCCTTTAGCTGTAACCAGTCATACATACAACGGTAACCTGATGTCACAAAATCACCACATTTTTCGGATCAAATATATCCAAATACCGCACAGTTTAATTTGATTTACTGATTTTTTCTTTAATAAGTAATTTTGTTTTTTATTTTTTTTATTTGAAATATGCATAGCTCTGGATTGTTTCTTTATGATGCAAAAGTAATTTCTAAAAATTTCAGAAAAAATAAAGTATTTTTATGAAAAAAAAAATCCCAAAAACCCAAAAATACAAATTTTGAAAAATCAATCAAAAAATTAACTAAAAAGAGTTTTGAGCTCTTAAATGCAAAAAATTAAAAAAAAAACAAATTTTTTTTTTTTTCAAAAATCCTTAAGTGCCCTTTTCTGTCGAACACAGAAAAAAAAACATAAACTCTTTTAATTTAAGTCCGATTTTTATTTTGAAGAACCTTGAAATAAAAAATGAAGTGCGTACCAGTTTTTAGAAAATTTGATCATAAAGAAATTTAATTGGGATTTTTTTGAAAAAACAACTTTCCCATAAAGAGGTCGCTGCAGGCACGTTTGAATATCAATATTTTTTCCTGAAAGTTTCAAGGTACAATCAGGGCCCATGCACATTTTGAATTTGTTAAAAAAAATATTTGTTCCATATAGCTAAGGGCCACTCTAATGCATATATACATAACGTACATTAAAATTTTTAAATCCCCCTCTTCCTCCCGAAATTTTTTCCTAGATCCGCCCCTGGATATAATGATAATTCAAAGTTAGTACTATGAGTCGAAACTTTCACTACTTTTTATTACTTTTTAAAAAGTTTCCAATGGCCAAAATCCTTAGCGCGCCACAATGAGTCACATATCGTTGAAAAGGTGCTCCAATTACATACCTGTGTATTGTGTGCATTTAATCAAAATCGTACGTTTAGATATAATGATTTTTCAATTCAAAGTTAGTACCAAGGCTGTTAATAGCTCACTGTTTGTGAACGCTCTCAGCTTTTTGGAAAAAGTAAGCACGCTCACATTCTGAGTGGCTCACTTTTTCCAAAAAATTGAGCGCGCTCACATTTGGAGCGATGAGTTCTTTGACCAACAATGTATGAATTTAAAATGCGTACTTTTTAGAAATATGGGTTTGTATCTTTGCTTAGTTAGCGTCGGATTTAGGAATTTCTCTTCAAGCAGTTTGAAAAAGTTAGATCGCGTGGCATATAGGCAACATTAAAAGTTTTACATGTGAATTTACATGTGGATGTGGATTTACACGTGAAGAAGCTAACCCACATTCAAATAACTTTTAATTGCTACCACCGACATGCGAAGAATTCTAAGTTTCTAAGTATGCAGATATCATGGTGGGAGGGTTTTCCTTAAATAAAAATAAACAAATGCTTATTAAGTTAAAAGTTATCGCCTTGGCTAATAGGTTGCTAACCCTCGTAGAAAGTAGGATAATATCCAGATTATCTTGGCACTACTTGCTTACAAAAGATTTCATGTTTCTGAATATAGGCAAATCCCAACGATGGTCAATCACAGGTGAAAAATGAAAAGTTATTAAAATCTTATAATTTTAGAATACTACCTTCGAGAAACATTTAAATTTTATTTATTAAGGCAATTTATACAATAATTTATATACCATGATGATCAAATCGCCCGCAGTGTTTCACAAATGTAGTTTTTCTTTTTAGTAAACGTTTAGTAGTCAGTGTTTTGTAAATGTTTTTGTTTTAATAAAAATAGATGGTATTGGCTAAAGACAGGCCCGTGGACAAGGGGAGAATTTTAGGTGTTCGAACCCTCCCCTTTTAGGGTCCAGAAATTATAAAGAAATAACACAAAATGCGATTTTTTTTTTTTAAGATAAACTGTGATAATGATGTTAATTTTCTTGAAAACTTTACTTAAATAATGAAAAATTTTTTTGGCCAAGTGAAAAGTCATAATCATTATATTGGAATTCATCTCCAAGGAGTTTGTATATTAAATAATCAGTTTCAATGCTCAAAAAGTTCCTGATATCCAGTAAAATATATATTTGAAATTATACCTAGAACGAATATAATTTTATAAATTGAAGAAAATTAGCTTGACATTTTTTAATGCAATATCTAAGCTTATTGTACCCAAAACTTTTGAAAAAGTATTCATTTTAATGAATTTTTTTTTTAATTTTTAAAAGTTGTATAGTGCAAAAAATACATGAACTACGAAATTTAACACATTATGGCGTATTCCACGTAAAGCGAATGACTAAAATGTTTGACCATTTTTTTTTGTTGTTTTCTTGGTATGTTCGGAAACCGAATATCAGGTTTCGGAAAATCACCTTAAATCTAAATATGCTTTTTTTTCGAAAAAAATTCTCAATAGAAAAAATATTTGCAAAACATTTTATGCAGTCCAATTCTATATTGATTTGATTATTCTTTAATCATGTTACCATTTTAATAAAAATTTTAATAAAAAAAATTAACAATTACAGTTTTTTAAACTCGGCATTTTTAAAATTATTTTTATTATATTTAAAAATTTAAAATCAATTTGGAAGTTCAAAAAATGTTGTTTTAAGTTTTTTTAATTTGCAATTAATTTAAATATATATCCAAAACCGATTAAATTCTTAAATATCAAAAATGTTATTGTTTCATTCTTTTTATAAAAATTCAACCAGCTAAGTTATTATTTTAACATTAACATGAACTTATTTTCATGTGATATCTTAAATAATAAATTGGATATAAGATACTGGTGCTGGGCAAAAACCAGTTTTCAAATTACGGTTTATGAAAAATAGTCTGAAATTTAAATATGACTTATCGGAGTCGATTCCTCTGCTCAAAAAATTTTATTAAAAAAAAATATTCATAGTAATTGCTATTGGAATTGAATCATGAGGAAATGAAACTGTTAAATTTTTAAAGATATTAAAATATTTTTTTTTGAATATTATTTAAATTGTCGAAATCGTTTTCGAGAACAGTAATATTTTAGCCCTTAACGATAACTCGAACTAGGGTTTACACAGGTTCGAATAGTTGTACATAAGCTGAGGATCAATAAAAGCGTAAGATAGCCAAAAAGAAACAAATCTAAAAACTAAAATTTTTATTTTCTCCCGTTTATGTAGAATGTCCATAAAAGTTGTGAACAAGGGTGTTCACAGTTTTAGTACGCAGGTCTGTTTAATTTACAATTTGTTATTTTTACGCCAACTTACGTAAGCGTATTTTGCTTTGTTGTTGTTTTGCATGCAAACGCAAATACGCAGGCACGCGTAAATAAAACAAGCCCTTGGGCGTATTTTTTGGGTCTCGTATTTTTATGCCCTGTCTACAGCATATGTATAACAGCGTTGCAAAATTATTGAATACGGCAGTTACACACTGAGGTGTTCACAGTTACAAAAATAACAAATGCTATAAATACGCTTTGTTAATATACGATTAAACTGTGAATAGCCCAAATGTTTTCATTTTTCGTAGGTGATTTAAATTTTGATTTTAACAAACTGCAAGAAATCTAACCTATTTTTACCGTTCACACTAATATTGTTGAATTAGTAAAATTTTGTCACAGATATTTTTACTTTTTGTGCTAATTTCCGGAATAATACTTTTTAAAAGAAAATTAAAAATTCTCAATTTGGACCATTTTTCAATAAACCATAGGCAAAAATAAAAAAACTTTGTACTCAAAATTGATTTGTAAAATGAGAAGTAAATAAACTCTTCTCATCTCTCTTATGGTCATTTAAAAACAGGCATATTCACAAATAGTCTTAAAAGAAAACGGATTTGCTTACAAATTTAAATATCCTTTCTTTTAGTTTTTACTGATCTCTTCTTATAGATTTTTTACCAAAACCCCCTCCTAAGGTAAATCCTGGCTAATGGCCTGGCTAAAGATAATAATGAAATGATTGAGGCAAGGAAAGAACAACATATTTAATTTGGTTCCTAATGACTTAATTACATAGTTACTTAATTACCCAATAAAAATCTGAAACATCCGACACGAAACGTCAGAACAAATAAAATAACTTACTGTGACCTCACTATTTTCTGAAAGCTTGTTAAATTTATTAAAAATATTGTCTTCTGACTTTTTTTATACGGCTGATAAATTCGCAGATCTAGGCATAGTATGAACTTAATCCGAAAATGACTTCCATTTCGTGAAACGTCCGAACGCAATTTTAAGTGTAATAAAAATTTTTTTTTTTTGTTTTTTATTATACCAATACATAGCTTTTCGATAATATACACCTATCCCAAATATATCGCTGAATCGTATGAAATTTTTTTTAAAAGAAGCGTCCGAATGAAACGTCCGACACGATGGGATTTGCCCATATGCAAGGAATATTATTGAAGGACCCTCCTTAAAATGAAAATATAAAGGTATGGAATGTAAAAGCTGTGGTCTACAGAGACGTCTAAAAACGTTTTCTATGTGGGTAAGCTCATTATTGCCCAAAACTTAAGACTCAATTATGTGCAGCAAAATGAATATGCGCTTGTAACTCGCTAACGAAAAGATATAACAAATTCATCTTTGGTACACATATAAAAGAGGTTGTTGAGATTTTTTTTGCATACAAAATTCAATTTTGGTCTAAGCGTGGGTTAGCATCTTATTGCCCCGAACCCTTCAATTAATTGTTTTATTTATTTTATAATTATTTTATTTGAGAAGATGTTTGAATTAAATAAAAAAATGTTTAAGTTTTTTTTAGAATTAAAACATTTTAAAAATGTTCTCACACTTTTTTTTCCCTCATGGTCCCTCAAATGTGATTTGAATGTAGCAGTTCTTTGGTAAATACAATGAACTTTACCTTCAGTCAATGCAACAGTACTTTAAATTTAAAAACTTGTTACCTCAATTCAATGTATGAGATCTTTGAAAGAAGGAACCAATGTACCTTAGGCAAATTATATGTTTCTTGAATTTATGAACTCTCTTTACACTAGTTCCAATAATCCGTTCTTTGAAATATTTCCTAGATTTAAAGGAGATATTATTTGGCTGTAAGAAAAAGTTCATAAAAAATCGAAGAACAGTAAACAATTCCTTAAAGTTAAAGAAATGATGCGTTAGGACAAACAACTTTTTCTTTGCTATTAAGTGCGCTTTTTTTTCTTTGTAGATGTGGTACGTTGAATATAGAATGATTGGTATGTTATGATGGGATTAGTATGGTGGGTATAGTTTGATTAGGATGGTAGGATGAGTGTGGTAGGTCAAATTTTTTATGTTGACTATGGTTTGATGGATATTGTATAATGGATTTGGTATGGGTACTGATAAGCGTATGTTTATGATTATTACATTTCTCCTGTAAAATAAATTGGATTCAAATTTTAATAGATGCAAAGTATTTTAAACGTTATATTATAATCAGGTATGGGCACCACTACATTTAAAGATTCGTGTTGTTTTGTGCTCTTTGCACTGAGAAAAATTTTTATGCATATTAAAAATAAAAATATTAAAACTGAATTCTTTTTGGTTTAATTGATAAAAATTTACCACAGTTGGCACAAAATTGCGGTAAATTATAAACATATGTTTAGTTAGCTGCAAGATAGGAAAATAACAAGTAGAATATGACAGAAGAAAAGATTGACAGAAGAGAGATATTGAGTTGAGAGAAAGAAATTAATGAGAAAAGTGAACTGGAGTTAAAGTTCTCCATTTTTATAATAACACTTCAAATAAAATCAGGCTATTTTAATTAAGCTTCTAAAATTTCGCATAATATCAACAAAATAAGTTTAAATATTTAATGCAAAATATGCGCCCTTTGCAGAACACATTAGAAATCTTTTTAATTTTATTCATAATAACATGCAGAGCATGTAGGCATTAAGATTTGTTCGCTTGTTTGTTTTTAGAGTGTAGCTTTTTAATTTTTTTTTCGCTGCTCTCTTTTGCCTTCGTCCGACATGACTGATTTTCGCTTATTTTCTTTGTTGTTGCTTCTTGTGTTGCTACGTAAGCGTTTACTCTCAATACGTAAGCGTTTACTCTCAATGCTCCGTAGCTTTCTCCGTGCCCATAGCTGGTTATAATAATAAATCACATTAATCCAGCTCAGCTCTGCGAGACGGATGCTTTTTTTAATGTTTTGCTCTCTCTCTCTCTTCCGATAAGGTTATCTTAGTAGGGTAAAAAAAAAGATATTTTAATTTTTTACCATGTATGTTGCTTACATAATATTTCAACTTTTCCAAAAAATTGAATGCAAGTATTAAAACGTATTTTATCTGATCTAATTAATATATTTAGTGTAAAATGTTTTAACCGTCAGACTCTCTAGCTTTAAGAGTGAATTGTTTTATCTCTAAAAGAACATCACTTTTTCAGTTATAAGTTACAAATTTTTCATTTTCTTACCGGTTTTGGAAAGAAAAAAGAAGGTCTTTAAACATGTCATACATGACTTAATAGGTTTCATTTCCTTTATTGTAGTATTTGTTCGGTAAATAATTTTTTTTGTAGTTTTTTACAATTTTTTGACTTTGGTGATGTTTTTGAACACGATTTTGTTAGAACCCCCTCCAATTTGTGTTTTTATTTAAAAAGAACACATTTTCACGAGTAAAACGTACTTTTAAGAAATCATCAAGACTCAAAAACTTCTGAGCCGATTGCGATGAAATTTGGGCAGTAGATTGTTTTCGAGCACGAGATGGTTTGCGGGATAAAATGTTTGTCCGTGGCGAAGCCGCGAACCACTGGCTACTGATAGTATATAATATAAAATATAATATTTTTGAGTACTTTTTAGTAAATTTTTAAAGAATTTTGTTTTTTAGAATGAGAATGTCTTTGAACGTTTCGTATGTGGCATTTTATCGGTTTTGAGTTAGAATAGGTTCCTTATGTATTGAGGGTGTCTCTTTCGTTTAGCGTGGTCAGTTTTTTGATGTCTTAAGTCGTTACCGAGCTGCAGATGCATTTTTTTGTCGTATGTGACAACTTATCAAATTCGGGAATTAAATGTCGTATGCAATGATTTCTCTATAGGATTTCGAAAAATGTATGCCGTATGTTTCCAGGTAAGTTGAAAAGTGTGAAATCGCCACATACGACAAACCAATTCCCAACAAATATCACATTAAGTCCTTACCGAAATGAGATAAGATCTCTAAATTATAATTATACAGTCAAAACCCACATGCGTATCCTGTATAAATTTAAAGAAAATCGGTCAGCTATAAACAAAGTTATTAGCCCTCAATCTTTGAATTCAATTTACTAATAAACTAATCGAAAACCACATACGACACTTAATTTCTCAGGCGAGAATTTGTTGAACTTTTACTTAGAAATTCTACTCAGAAATGTTTACTCTATCTTTTTCTTTTTAACTGATCATCATCGGCTTCTCCTTTTGATTTTATTTTTACCATCAAGGCGCTTTTCTATAGTAGCAATTTCTTTGTGAAACCGTTCTCATTCCAATCGTGTTCGGTATTCTGTTTACAGAATTTCTATTTTATTGTTAGTAACAAATTCAAACAAAACTGCCAAATTGAACTTAAGCGGAGGTTAATTCACATCATGAATCCAAAATATTGGCATATGGCTTTCTTCATAAAATGTTGAATAACTCAATCAAATATTACTCGATTTGAATAAACTAAGGTGCAGAAGACGCAAAATTAAATGTGTTTCGAAACTGCGTGCCAAAAGAAAATCTATATTATTATGTAAAATTGAAATGCAAATTTTTGTTTCTAGGTAAGCTCCAAAAGTACTATGTCGATTTTTATGAAATAAGTTTTAAAATGTTATATTTGTGCTACAGCACAGCATTTTTATTTCGAAATTTTAATAATAAGTATATTTAATTCAAGTGTTAAGTTTTTAAGAAACCATCTACGATGCCACGAATTGCTTGATCGTTTTCTTTTCACACGTTTGTGTTGCGAGAGTTTCAATAAACTCTATGTTAATCTCTATTCTTCTCTTTTTCTGCTAAGCTACTACAGCACAACATAAAAAACAGATGAGCCTCGCGCAATTCGGAAAAAGAGAGATACATAGAAATGCAGTGCTGAGCTGTAAAGCAAAACAAAATAAAACTAAATTTAATAAAATTGTCTTAAGGATCAATGTCGCACGTCGATCGTTTGAACGGCGTTGTAAAATTGTTGTTGCTTTCAAAGGAAACTGCCAAAAAACAGTGAGAGTGCGAACGGATAAACACATTGTATAGCGATCAAAATTTGCTAATTTTTCAACTCAAGGCGATTGACTGAACATCGTAAGATGTTCTGAACACTCATTGTAAGAGTAAGAGTAACAAAAACGTGATAGCGCTCTTTATTGATAAAAAAAAAGTCCGTGGCGAAGCCACAGCGTAGACCACTGTGGCCTGCTAGTAGTTTTATACAATTTTGACTTATAAGTTTTCGTTCAAAGTACGGTGCAGTCTCAAAAATCTGAAAATATCGATATGTTTTTACATGTAGCTCCCTCAATTTTTATCCGGCATTGCAATGTATGCACCGTTAGAAAGGCGTTACTTTTCTCTTTCCAAGAATGCATAGTTTAAGACGTATGATCTTTTAACTCCATCTACCTCGAAAATACGCTTTTTTAACCGTTATTCAAAATTTTGATGTGCACGAAAAGTTTTTGGTATGCCTCAATGTCATATTTAACTATATCTACAACCTACACTACGTCGTATCTCAGAAGTTTTTTGACTGTCACGCCGTGTTGTATAATTTGTATTTGTATTTATTGGATAAACTATGTATGAATGGAGTAAATAACAACTAACTTTGTTCAAAATAAATATTAAATTAGTAAATAAAAAAAACAATCAGTAAATTAAATCAATAATTAAGAATTACATTGCAAATTAGAAAATTATTACGATATGACAATTGTAAAATGAACTTAAAAATTAAATTTATATAGAATAGCAATTAAAGAGATTATAGGTAAGGTGTAAGAGAAAGACGATATTCAGAAAAGATAGAAGGAAGTTAAGAGAAGTATTCGAAAATTAAATGCATAAAGTTCTTCATATTTGAGATTCTTTTGAGATTATTAGGTAGTGAATTGCATAGTATTATATCACTAACGAAAATCAATCTACTGGAGTTTTTAAAGTGTGCGTCGGAATAACGAGGTTCATGCTTCTGCTTGATCGACAGAATTGTAGCTTTTCTAAAAGGTGTATGACAACGCGAGTGTATGAGTCTATGCAAATAAATGCAATTTCATGCATCAAGGTAGTTGGGTAGGCTTCGACCTAATATTTTATTTGAAAAGGATGATATATGATCAAACTTCTTGAGACCGTATATATACCGCACTGCGTTATTGAAAGCGACTAGAAATTTGTGTAAGGATCTCGAGTCGAGTTTGCTAAATACAACTTAAGAATATGTTATGATTGGCAATAACAGCTGCAAGACGAGTTTCTTTTTAGTTTCGACCGGCACAAATGCTACAGTCATTCGAAGATTTCGTAAGACATAGTATATTTTGCTCACGCATGAATTAATGTGATCTTCGCAGTACAGGGTCGAGTTGATCCGATAACCAAGATTAGTGTCCTTACTGACAAATTTTAACTCAATGTTATTGAGAAAAATTAGAGGAACATTAATATTTCTATAAGGAGTCTTAGAAATCGGAAGAACAAAAGATTTAAGAGAGTTGAGCTGAAGGATGTTTGCTCTGGCCCATTTAGCTACCATATATAGATCTTCATTTACTTTTGCACATAGCTCTTCAACAAGTCCAGTGGGTCTTGACATATACAGTTGTAGGTAAAACATGACTGCATTTACTGAAAATATCGTTAATATAGTGAACAGAAGAGGGTCAAGAACTGATCCTTGTGAAACTCCACTCGAGGCTCTTTTACATAACGAGAAATTATTCCTAACTTTTACTCTTTGAGATCTACCACCTAAATAGCTTTCCAAAAAACGACATGCTGTATCTGAAAATCCAAAGTATATTTTAAGCTTTCTGAGCAAAATAGCATGATTCACAGTATCGAATGCCTTTGAGAAATCTAACAGACATAGCAAGCTTAGTTGGCTCTTATCATATGGCAGTCTTAAGTCATCTAGAACTTTTACCATCGCAGTTGAACAGCTGTGTCCATTACGAAAACCGGACTGAAAGTGTGACATAAGACCGAATGTGCTTATGTGGCGGAAAATCTGTTCAGCCACTAGAGACTCACAAATCTTAGAGATTGAGGATAGTATGCTTATTGGTCGAAAATCAGCTAGTTGACAAGCATTGGATTTTTTTGCTATGGGTATAATTGTTGCCACTTTCCAAACCTCAGGATATGTTGAAGTTGTGGAGCAGTGATTTTTGATGTTAGCGAGTGGACTGAGTATATATGGCATACACATTTAAGGAATTTTTTAGAAATACCATCTTCCACGGTAGAATTCGATTTGATTTTTTTAATGCAACGAGCAACGTCAAATTCACTATCTACATCAAATTGAATTTTTTTTGGTATATTTCGAAAAGATGTATCGTCATATTCAGAGATGGATGAAGAAGCATTTATAGAACTATCAAAAAAAAAAAAAATCATTTAGTAGATTGGGATGAATATGGCATGTTTCAGGTTCTGTTTTATAAACACCTAAGCTCCTAATATTTAACCAAAGCTGCTTCGGTGGTAATGATGGATTTATCTTGGACATATTTTTTTTTTCTCTCCAACATTTCCCTTATTTTAGCATTATGTTTGCGCTCTGTTTTTCTAAATGGAATTATCTTTAAACTGTCAGCTAGTATCTGATCAGCACAAAACGTGTCTTGAGATAGTATAAAGCTTTGTTGGAAAAAATCTTTTTGAATGAAAGTGCATTGAGTTCGCATTAAAGAAACTTATGTGTGTATTTTCAAAGTTTTTGGGTGAATTGCACTTTGTTAGCATATCGGCATCAGTACTTGCAACTTTTTCATGCAGTCCTGCCCGAAACTGACGACAAAATCGAATCGCGCTTTGACTAGAGTCCAACCAAACGAGCAACGAAAAAAAACAACAAATTACAACAACAACAGAGGCAGGCAGCAATAATAAAAGTGAATGGCTACAAAGATGGCGCAACAGCAAACGTCCCGCAAGGCTGGCTGGCTAGCTATCTAGCAGGCTGGCTAGTTGCCTTTCCAACAGTCAGCTGGCTCTAATTGTTATACAAATGTGTGTGCCAGCTCAACATCGTGTAAAATAGAAATAAAATTAAACCTAACCCCGTCACCCGCTGCCGTTGCTGAGTGATCAGTTAAATTTTTGTCACCCGTCTCACCTGATGATTGATGCCGACTATTTAAAATCTGCTAACAACTTATCTCCACTAAATTTGTGGTTAATTTGTAGTGTTTTGTGGTCATCTAAATCGTTAAAATTGTAACACTTTTCATTAATAGCGTAAAGCGTATCTCTCTTACACCGTATCGCTCGCTTTATCTCACACCAAAAACAGTTAACTGCCTGTTGTTTTCTTTATTTATATTTTAATTTATGTTAATTTATATGGCTTTCCCAGCACATAGTTCAGTTCGTTAAACTTTCGGACTCGCGGTTGTGTCTGAGGTCCAAATGCAAACAATATTTAGCATAATAAAATGTTTAGTAGTTTTTTTTCGCTTCCGCTTTTCTGCTTAAAACTGACAAGTTTACATAAAATTCCAATTAATATATGTAGATATCATTAGTTAGGTTAAAAACGTTCAGCTTTCGGGATAGTCTAACTATTTCACGGTCAGTAAAATGCTTCACTTTGCTGCAAAGCGATTTAAAATTGAAAGTGTTTTATTAGGGACCGGAAAAAATACATGCAAATAAATAGTTATTAAATATTTATTTTTACTTTTATTACCTTAAAAACGTTATTGCAATTTTTCAAACCTCAGTAGAGGTAAATACTGTCTGCAAGATGATCTTAAAGTAAAAACATGAAAGTGCAGAAAGTCTACTTTTGTAATTCATGCGATTTTAAAAACAACAAAAAAGGAAAGCAAGCAAAATAGAAAAGTATATTTTTAAAAAAACTTTATCAAAATTTTATAATCAGTATTACTAAAAATTCAATAATATTAAAAATTGTAATGTTAAATTTTCAAATAAAAATTGAGTATTTAAGTAGTTGTACAAAACTTACCAAGACTGTGTTTCATTTGTCACCACAAAAAAAAAAATGAAAAGATAATCTAAGACAACTTTTCCTTTGTAAACCAAGATCATGAACTCAGTTGCTTTGAAGATTGTATTGCTGATTCAATATACGTTTTGTTTTTATAGTCTATCAGTTTAGCGTCTATCAAAATTTTTATTCCCTTGCATTGCAACGTAACTTAAGTTGTCAACCTGTATTTTAGCCAACTAGTTCAAAAACTATTGAATTTATTAACTCAAAAAATACCATTACTACTTTAGTTCAGCTATTTTTAATATTGCGCAATATGGTTTGTTTCCTATGTTGATGTCGTAGAAAAAAGGTAATTGTCCTATTCTCAATATGATTTGAACTAGTATTTTTACTAGCTTTTTTGCACTGGTTGTGATAATAGTATTTTTTAACCAGCAAACTACTGGCATAATAAATACTAAGTTTTTACTAGTATACTGCAATTTACTTACAATTTAAATACTAATATGGTTTTGACCGGTCGTATTAATCAAAACAAAAAAAATTTCTTGGGATGTTTTTTTGATGATTTGAAACAAACTGATTTAGAAAAGTGATTTTTTTGGAGGAACAGTTGGTGTAACTTGTATCAGTCAGACTTCGAAACCAGATTATCTGCATACCAGTCCAGCACATTTCCATTGATATATCGTTAACGCTGCAATAATAGGAACGAGGCGTATTTCAAAAGTGATCTACTTAAATAGTGCCATAATATTGTCAAATAAAAAGACTTTTATTAAAAAATTAAAAATAGCGCCGTATTATGTAATGTTTTTTTATATAAGCATACTAATATTTTGCAGTGTTACTCATTCGGCCCAATTATAAAACATTTTTCCAGGGAGTTGTAATAAGGAGTTTTCGTGTGTAAGATAAAGTTTAAAAACTTTTTAGAAATTTTTAATGCAAATTTGTTCATCAACCGTCTATATTCATGAGTGTAAAATAAAAAAATGAGATGTCTTTATCTGCTATCTTAAAAACAGAAACTGCCTTTTACAACTCCCAGGAGAAAATGTTTCATAATTGGGCTGATTATCTTTTTTGGACGCAGTGAAATAACTCCCAATGAAATAACTCAAAAAAAAAAAAAAAAATTAAATAACTTCCAATCATTTTTCATACATTTTCTTCAGATAAGTGATCACAGGGTACAATTCTAACGAATACTAGTACATTTTAACAAATAGTATTTTTTAACTAGCTTATTTGTATCTAGGCACTTTATGTGTAGTTAATTTTTAGCTTGAAAACCAGCTAGATTTAAACTGATTGATTTGGACTAGCTAGATTTTGTCAGTTAAAACTGATTAAAAAGCGGCTAGTTAATTTACTAGTAAATTAAGTAACTAGTTAGTTCTTAACTAGTAAAAAACTAGTAATTATTTAGTAACTATTTGGCTAGTAAGATTCAACCAGTTATACATCTAGAATGACTAATTTAATTTTTACTAGTTATTTTTAGGGCAATAAATTGTTTTTTTCGAGAATTGGAACAAACAAAACTAAATTTACGACTAATAATGGAAAGCATATAAACAATAAATACCATCATAGAGAGTAAAAGTCACAAGTTAAGTTTTAAAGTTGTATTTCATAATAATTTTAGACTTAGGGCGATTCATAATAATTTTAATGTGAATAAGTCTACTCGTAGTTAAACTTAATTTAAATTCTTTCATAAGACCTCATATTTATTTATATGTAAAAAGAATTGTCTTGCTTTAAGTCGTGCTTCAACAATTCAAAAACTTGGAAGCGGGAAACCACCCAGAACAAAAGAAACACTTTGTGAACTAAGCACGCCTTTATTTCTATACAATTGAAAATCCTTTACTTTTGTTTTTGCCATAGACATGCATCAGTAGTGACCTAAAAATCATTGGCGTGTTTATCTTGCTTTTGATTCTGATACCATAAAAGGCCACCACAAAAAAAAAACCTCTACTTCCAGCACTTCAAACGAATAAACTAACATTTTATATGTAGGTTGCAGTGACGCATAAAAAGTTGGGAAAAATAATGGCGCTTAAAATGTTTTGTGCAATTTTTTATAACGTTCATCAGTTTTTTCTTTTTAATTTAGTCTAGATTGTTAAAAATGCTTCACCTTTACTGTGAGATAGAAGAAAAATGTAAGGGTTATGTTTAAAAGTGATTGAAATTAGCTAAAAAAAAAAGCTGCTTTTAATATTTACACTGTTTAGCAATATCACATTTTAAGCTACTGAAAATAGATGATATTTCGATTAATAAAATTGTAGAATATTGAGGTTATGCATATTGAATGCGGTGTGATCAATGACAATTATATCGTGCTTTTTAATGAAACTGGTATCATTATTTTAAAATTTCATCTAAGCTAATCTCTTCGCTACTTCTATTTTTTGCGATAGTTTTCAACATATAAAAAAAAATTTTATTTTATTCTACGATTAGATACTTATTATTTGATTTTGTCTTTTACAAAACTCAAATCTTTAACATAAGACATGCTATAAGTGGACTTAACTTTGATTAAACTTTAGATTCGATTTTAATAAAAATTGGCATAGTAGAGTTCAGTAGCGCAACCAAAGGGGGATTTTAGGGTTTAAACCCCTCCCAAAAATATCGTAGCGAAAAGAGAAATAGAACACAATTAAAGTGAAATATAAATTTCAAGTCTATTGTCGTTGAAACGTAATCTTTTCAACTATCCATGTTTTATTCATTCAGAAAACATGTGTGTAGGATTGAATTAAACTCTTATGTGTATATTTTTTAAAATTTTATTTTATATTCCAATTCATATTTTGTACAGACTTTTTTACAAATTTGATTTTCTTTGCTGAACAACTTTTTCAATACTCACTTATTATTTTATATATTTTTCCTTACAAAAATGAAATAAATCTCTAGTCTCTTTGTTTGTCGGTGAGGAGAGTTTTTTAAGTAAAGTAGGTAAGCATTCCCTATTTCTTGTTGAGTTAGTCTTTATGTCCATTCCTTGTATCTGTTCATGTTCGTCTTACTTCCTTCCCACATGTGTTTACATTTTTTTAGTTGTAATTCTGACCACTTGGGGTATTGTTGACAATTCTTCGATTTGAGTGTGGTGTGAGAAACAAGGTGGTAGCGTATTTTATCATTCTATTTGGTAGCGTAACTCTCTCACTAAAGATGTCCCCAAATCTGTCAAAAACAGCTGATGGTTAATTTTAAGCAAAACCCATTAGCAAACCGAAGTTTGTGAAATTTGTGTTTTTTATTAATATTTAACAATATACGAGTATTTAATATAAAAGTGCATAAACTATGGAAAACACCACGCAATGGCGCCACCCATTGAATGACCAACTAGAGCGAAAGGGCGTTTAGTTCCCTAGATAGAGCTGTGGTTGAAGTACTAATACTTTATGATTAAATTACCACACATTCAATTTGTTATTTATACACATAGAATTTCTTTATTATACTCTAAGCATAAAACCAACAAAATAAAAATTGATTTGACACTAATGAACAGTTGGCTCTGTCTCTGTCAAAATTTTTTTGACAAGCATTTGATTTATCCCAAACCTAAGAGTTAGATTTTTAAAACACCTATTTCCACTTTCCACACTACAAAACCGCTGGATATGGCGCTTTAGGAGCTTTTGAAAAAACTAATTGGATTTTATTAATATGACTAGCTGAATACCCGGCTTAACTCGGGAGTTGATATAAATAATTTTCGATTTCATTCCTCGATTTGAAAAAACTCTTCACAAACTTTAGAAGGAATTTTGCGTGCATCTTTCAAACCGGTAACTTTGGCGAAATGAGCAAAATGTAGCGTCAACATCTGAAAATTATGAGAAAAAGTTAGGGAAATCGTGATTTGTGTATGCGTGCCGCCGATCGCTTGCAAAAATATATTTTCAAGTTTTATATTGTATTCGATAGATTGCAAATTTTTGAAAATAAATCAGAGAAAAATCGAATTTTTGGCAATTCGCGAGGATACTGGATAAAAATTAAATAAGCATTCAAAATAGAAATGGAAATGTCAAAACAACGCCAACTTACGACGCAACTGACTTGAGCATGTGTTGATGCGTACTCAAATACCACAGAATTCAGCAGCAGCTGTCCTGATTTGCGAAAAAAGAAAGTTGAATATAAATTCACAGAGAAGAAAAAAATAATATTTACGACCCTTCGCGCTTTGCTACGCCTTACTGTATTTTGTACTACAGCGGGGTTCAAGATATAGCAAAATTAAAATCACTTATAAAAATCATACTTATCAGATGAGTTGTTTTGAGTTTTTTCGCGGTATCTGTATAACAGCGCCCTCTGGTTTTCGAGATAGAATAAAAAAGTAACGACAAAGCCCTTTCCATACTCGATATGAAATCCTTTATATCCGATATACAAATTTTTATTTATATCGGATGAGCGGTTTTTGTTGAGTGTTTCACGATTTCTCAAGTGATTTGTACTACAGCACCATCTGGTGTTTAAGATAGAGCAGAAAAAAAAGCTCAAAATACCCACCGTATCCGAAAACTCCTATGTACAAATGTTCATGCAAATCGGATGTACAGCTAGAAGTTTTTCGAGATTTTTAAAACATTTGTACTGCAGTGCCCTCTGGTGTTCAATATATAACAAAATAGATAAGTTATAAAAACTACCGTACCCGAAAACCCCTAAATACAAATTTTCATGCAAGTCGGATGAACGGCTTCGGAGATAAAATTTAAAAACAAAATTCCTTAAACACGATCGCAGCGCCACCTACCGGGTCCAATTGTGAATCTGAACCATCCAAGAATCCACTCAAACACACACAAAAAATTTCATCAAAATCAGTGCAGCCGTTAAGGAACAGTTTTATACATATACACGTACAAATTGGACAACAGCGCCCTCTAGTTTCGAGAAAGAGCCCGTTCTCGAAAATCGCTATTTACAAAATTTCATCCAAATCGGATGAACAGTTTTGGAGTTTTACACGATTTCCTAATATTTGTACTAAAGCGCCCTCTGGTTTTCAAGATAGCATAAAAGAGATAAGTCCAAAACACTCACCGTATCAGAAAACCCCTATTTTAAAATTTTCATGGAATTCGGATGCACGGCTTAGGAGTTTTCTAGGTTTTTCAAAATATTTGTACTTCAGCGCCCTGTGGTGTTCGAGAGAGAAAAGAGTAGATAAGTCAAAAAAACTCAGTGTGTCCGAGACCCTCTACATACAAAATTTCATGCAAATCGGAATGACGGTTTTGGACTTTTTTAAAATATTTGTGCTACAGCGACCTCCGGTGTTCAAGATAGCACAGAAAAGATAAGTGCAAAACACTCACCGTATCAGAAAACCCTTATATTCCAATTTTCAGGTAAATCGGATGGACGGTTTAGGAGTTTTTCGAGGTTTTTCGAAATATTTCTACTACAGCGCCCTCTGGTGTTCAAGATAGAACAAAGCAGATAAGTCAAATAAACTCATGGTATCTGAAAACTTCTACATACAAATTTTCATGCAAATCGGATGAACGGTTTCGGAGATAAGCTAAAAAAAAGAATGCCTGGAACCCGATCGCAGCGCCCCCTACAGGGTCCAACAATTTTTGCAGCCTGATAAAAAGCAGCCTATGTTATGACCGGGTATATAAGGAACCTAGATCCCAAGTTTTATTTAAATCCATCTTGTGGTTTTCGCGTCATTCAAAATGTCCATCGCAAAAGGAATTTCAAAAAAATATTTCGGGTACAGATTTTTTTGTTTTACAATTTTATATATACATAGATAGATAGATATGGAAGAAGATTTTGATTATTTAAAAATGAAACTGAATGTTTGGTATAAAGTAAGTAATAAAACTATCGATGGAAAAAAGACTGTGTCTGAAGCCTTAGAACAGTGCAATAAAGAAATATTCTCTAATATATTTAATTTACCAATGATCCTTGTAACTCTTCCATTCACTTCGTGTGAAAATGAACGAACATTTTCAATACTTCTTCGCCGACTTACTTAAAAGAAGCACGATCTTGCAAGATAGATTAAACGGTCTCACATTGCTTAATCTGTACAGTAGGTTGCCACTTATTCTAAAATTTTGGATTTTTGAGAAGCGCGCAGCGGTATTTTGTGACACTATATCTAAACAAAAATTTCTGATAGTTTTATTTAAATCGGATAAAAAAAACCCATGTCGCACCTATGTTAAAGTTTCAAATTAAAATTACATTAAAATGGCAGCTGAATCTTACCTATTTTTTTGGAATATTATTTCTTATAACTATAATTTTAATGAAGGTTATAAAACGCATACATTATAAGCACTTAGTGACTTTTGTATCGACTGAAAACGTTGATTATACATCAAATTTGTTTTGTAAGTTTTCTAAATTCGCTTTGTTACAATACTGCTGCCTGTAATTTTGTACTACCTGAAATAAAATATTATTAGGAAATAGAAATTTTAAAGTAGAAAATAAAAAACTACTTTGAGCAAATGTTGTTTTTGTTCTTCATATTTCGTTATTTTATCATGATAGTCTGTTATTAATTTTATTCCTCTTTCTGCGCAGTCATTGGTAACTTTCAGATTTTGAACATAATTTTGTCCATTTCGATACTCTTCCAAATGTTGCCAAGTGTTTGGATCTGTTTTCAGAAAATCCATGGATATCTGGAATCTTTTAAAAACAAGCTTTGTTTTTTTTGAGAACAGTTCCTTTAGAATTGTAGCATTATCTCTGAGTATAAATGATTTAACATCAATAGCTTTTAATGTAAGCTTTTTTTGTATCTCCTCTTCTTCATCTCCTTGAATTATTTCCTCGTTTTCATCAAGACACATAATTTTTATAAGTTCGGCTTTGGTGTCTCCATCAATTCTGTCGTCGAACAATGCAAAGCCCACGCACTCCTCATTTAAGTAGTATAAATGGTTAATTATTTTAGATATTGCAACATCGGCGATTTTTTGGTTAATATTCTTGTAATTTTCTAATGTCCTTATAAATTCCAAGTCATTTAAAGGAGCTTCTTCTGTTTTGTCAACATTGAACCAGAAAAAAGCGTAACATTTAATGATAAAGCCTGCAACTTCGATTAAGCCATTTATTTCATCTTTAGTTAATTCCTTAAATTGATTTATAAACATAACAATTTTTAGCGAGTATATAGCTTTTGACATCCATCTGGCTAAATGGATGGCTTCGTAAATTTTATTCCTCGAGGAGAAGTGCCGCCCAAGAATATGATTATCAATTCCAGAAATTCTTTATAATCATTTCTTGGAAAGTTTTCAGAAAGTTTTTGTTCTGCAAAGTTTAATATCTTTGCGGTGTCATCACCTATAATATGTTTGATTCTTGGTTGCATTACTCCAATGATATAGTTTTCCTGTTGTATTGTTGGCTACAATTTCTTAAATTTTTTAAATATCGCAATGTCTGGACCAGTAGGCAACCCAACGTTTCCTACAGTAAATACAGCTGCTAAGACTATTTCTAAAATATGATGTCTGCAACCTAAAAAAAGTATATCTCGCCCTAATCTTTTTTCCAGAAGAGTGCAGGCACCTTTGAGTCTTCCTGTGTTTGCTGAAGTTGTGTCAAATACAAAAGCCTGTGTTTTTTCCAAAATATTATTTTCCTCTAGAGTATCATAAACGGCCGAAGATATTTCGAGACCTGTTCCTGATGGTATATCAGGCATATTTAAAATGTGTTCTAAAGATGGAGCTGAGGCGATAACAGCTACGCGGTCTTCTATCTTGCCTGACACACACGCTAACAGCTTTGTGTCCCAATGAATTGTTAGTGGTTGAGTATTGGTCGAAAATTTTTTAACTATTTTTGCACTTTGTGCTTCTCTGAAAGTAGCTCGTTGATTACGTATAGACCAATAATGAACCGCATCTCTTTCACTTATCTTCACTTTGTCTAAAACAGCAGAGAGCCTTGGTGTTAAGAAACTTTTCCGCGCCCGTTTTGATTTCGGTGATGATACAACATCGTTCTCAATTGATTCTGTATCATCAGACTGGAAAGAACTAGATAGTTCAGAAATAGTTGGACTTATTGCATTTTCCATGGTAAAACCTGAAAATAATGGTTTTTTGTATGGTAATAAACACCAATGTACATTTTTCAGCATTCCTATCAGTCAAAATAATTAACCCCCTGCAATATTTTAGTGCCATATGGTATCACCACTCTTAGTTATCATAATTTAAAAAAAATGTTAAGCCACCAAAGTTCGAAAATGTACTAAAATTTAAATAATTTTGAATATTTTATAACAATATGCTTAGAAAAATTAAACTTTTCTACGAGTTTGATGTTTTAAGGGCCAATTGTTATCAAGCACTGAAAACTGATTTTGTAGTTAAGCTCTGATTAACTTTAATCTTAGTTTAACTAAACTCTATTTTACTAGGGCTTAAACCAGCACTGAAAAATTGGTCCTAAGGTAACGTCTTGGTTTAAATGATGCCATATGCCACATTCATATGCTAAATTCATAGCTACGATGAAAAGTACATTAAAAATTTACCAGTTGACGATGTTGAAGCCTCTTCATATTTTTGCTTCCTGAGTTCTTCCTGCTCCTTACGCTTTTGAATGTTTTTTTCTTTTTTGTTTAATTTACTATCAACTCCGAGCATGCATCCTTGACGTCCTTTGAGTCGTTGTTTAAGCTAAAATTGCTTATCTTCTTCGATTTTTATTATATCAAGAGCATTTTGGTGAGCAATATCAAACAAATCATTTAATCCCTCCTTCCATTCTTCTCTTTTTTTGTTATTAAAGACCGTATTCCTTTTTTTTTGATTTTAGTAGGCCTCGCCACTCTTCATATAAGTCCTTCAATTTCTTCTCAGCCCTATGGTTTTCTTGCATAGGAATTCGAGCTTTTTCCCAAAACACTGAACACTCCTTAATCACCAAACGCGCACTTTCATTAAGATTTAGTTTTGTAGCTCTCATATTGAAAAATAAAACTTTTAAACATTCACCTCTTGAAGGTAGTTTACCTCCCACTAATTGGTGTTTCGGATAACCAACTAGATAAATTTCTTCTCTTAAATTTGACATAATTAAATTCACAAATATAACTGCTTTAAACTGCTTTAAACTGAATAACTGTCAACGATCCAATTTGCGCGCAATTTCACGTTTTTACTGCAGGGTTGCACAAAGCGTAGTAGCTACCAGTGGTGCCGTTGTTAAATATTTAAAAGTGATTCTATTCGACACAGAGTAGTATTTTGAGACAATGCTGATAGTAGTGTATTTTGGACAATGTTAATGACTTAACCGTTTAATAAAATAACGCCACGGTTCTTTTGTTTGGTGGATTTCAATTGAAATGGAGAATTTCTACAATTGTTAATCTTTGACTTCACTGCGACACGGCTTCAAATTATCAGAATCTCTTAAAATTTTCAGCATTTACGTTTTAGACACAATGTCACACAATACCGATGCGCACTCCATAAAAATACCACTATGAAAATTCACCATACAAATAGCTGGCATCCTACTGTACAGATATATAACGCCATCATTTTTGATAAACTCGCTGAAAGTAAGCGTAAACTGAATTTGAAAATATAGTTTTAGTTTGTTTTGTTTAGGGAGTATTCCTGGTTGGTAAACATTTTTTTTGATTTTTTTTTTTTGCATATTTTTATAGCTTGGATATTTGAGAATATCGTCCTTAAAGGGTTTTTTGAAATTCGAAATACTAGCAATGTTTTGTTTTCGCCAAAATGCGATTTGCTTAATTTGGCTACTTTTTGAATGCAACGGTGTGAAGCAACCACCGAATTTCGTTTAACGCGTTCTTTAGTAGGTAATAACTTGTTTGTATACGCATTTTAAAAATGAATGAATACACATTTTAGAGCTTAGGTTTTCGAATGTTGGCAGCGTTTAGTTCACTTTGAATTGAGTTATAAACCGGACGCGCGCGCGCATACAGTTTTGAAAAGCACAGGTTTGATAAAATTTTTGTTTGTGCTAAAGACAATGGAAACGCTGGTAGCAATCGAAAAACTCGTCGCTTGAAACGCCAGTTTCGTGGTAACAAACACGAAAGAGATGACATCGAATTCACAAGTACATCGGCAAAAAAATTTAAATATATACTTCCAATACTTCAAATAATGAACCTAATTGGCAATGTCACATATGATTTCGCCATGTCTCGGAACGAAGAACGAGTGAAAAGGTCTGAAGCCAGAGCTCTGGCCGCATCAAAAGAAGGTAGAACTGCCCGAAGAGCACAAAGAGCCGCTGAGTCCTCATTTTTTGAAGAAGAGGAAGAAGTTCTCTATGGGGCTGGCATTGCAGATTGACAAATGTAAGTATTTCACAAAAAAAAAAATGTTTTATTGCCTAAAATTTTCTTTGAGTTCTTCAATATCACGTTTTTGAAATTCGAAGTAACTTTTCTCCGGTTCTACTGAACCGATTTTGATAAAGCCAAGTGCAATCGACGCAGAATTGTCAGATTTCTAAAACTGCATGCTCAAATTTTTCAATTCAATATTTTTTTGATGTAAAAAAATAACTTCAAACTTAAACGCGTTTATCTCGAAACCACGTTTTTCGAGCTTGCGGCCCAGATTGCGCCCGTAGTTCGGAACCAATTTTGATGAAATAAAGTGCAATCGACGCAGAATTGTCACCATTCTTGCCCCTACCTCAATCACAATTTTAAACAATTTTGTACTATTTTTTTTACACTAAACTACAAAAGAAAAAGACCAAAAATCGGTTTTTCATTTTTCAATGACTGCCATTTTGTAAAAAATAATCGCAAAATTATGATTGAGGTAGGGACCCGAATTACATCTGTACCGAATCTAACGCCGTTTACTTTTTCCATTTCAGATGATACGAAGTCGAGTTATCCGGGCCGCAAGCAGCATACCTTTTTTTCGACGCCCAACTTTGAAGGCCGACAACTTTTTGAACAGCGCCCTCGTACAAAGAAAAAAAATTTTTATTTAATTTAATATGTTCTTAGTACAATAAAAAAAAAGAATTTAAATAACTCTTTGCGTTTTCAAATGAGAAGTTTTTCAAAAAGGGTCCAAAAACAGCCTTCCAATCAAGCCAATAAGGAATACTGCCTTAAAAAAAAAAAAATCTAAAAAATCCGTATATAAAAAAATTTCAATGAAATCTTGTGGAAATATTTTCTTAAACTATACCAAATGGATATGCAAAAGATTGTGTAATTACGTTGAATACCCTGGTCGTTATTAATTTTTTGTTTGCTTCAGTGTACCTTTTTTAAAATTTCGAGTTTGGGTATTTTTATGAAAAAAGTTCCCAAAAATCCAAAAATGCAAAATTTGGGGGAAAAACAGCACGGATGATTAAAACATAGGCTTGAGCTATTTTCTGCCTAAAATTTAAAAACCGAAATTCGGAAAAAAGTTATACAGAAACACAATCATAGGTAAAAAACTAAACGAAATTTTCGGTAACGTATGTATGACTCAAAAAATAGATTTTTATACTCGAATTACGGACCGCTCAAAAACGATAATTGATTTGTTATATTCTAATAAAAATAATCTAAAATGTAAAAGACTTGAAAATTTTAAAATCGCGGATCATGAAACGATTGGTTTTAATCTACTAAGTAATCAGGAGTATAAAATGCGAATAACAAAAAACGTAGTATCATGGGAAAATTATAGTGCCGAAAACCTCCTCAGAATTTTCAGAAATTACAATTTTAACATATCCTATCCATAACCTATCACTTGAAGAAAAAGTAAAAACCATGAATGAAATAACCGTTCACGCAATGCAGAGCTTAACATTTGATAAACAAATAGAAATAAAATTGATGAATAAGTGGTATGATCGTGAACTTACAGAACTAAACCAAACTAAAATTAATTTGTACAAAAACTGTCAAATAAATGGTGATTGGCGTCATTATAAGCAAGTAAATAAACTCTACAAAAAGCTTGTAAAAGTGAAAAAGAACAAATATCTGGAAAATAAAATTACAATGAACCGACAAAACAGCAAACTAATGTGGAAATCTTTAAAAGAAACAATTAGTTTAAAAAAAGAATACACATCTATAACAAAAATGGAAATCGAAAATACGGTGTATGAAAATGAAAAAGACATAGCAGATAAACTTAACAAATTTTTTGTAAATAGTGTAAAAGAAATAAGCGATGAAATTGAAACAGTGCAAAATAACCTTACCTATGACTATAACTTTCAAACCTTGTTTGAACTCAACGAAGTGTCGACTGAAAAAGTGACTGAAATTGTAAAAAAGTTTCAAAATAAAAGAGGCGGGAAAAACTTGCTTTCTGAAGGGGTTATTAAAGACTCTATTGAGTACACTGGTTTTTTCTACAAAAATATAATTAATGAAAGTATCAGAACGGGTAGTGTTCCGGACTGCTGGAAATTATCAACAGTGATACCAACTGAAAAAGTGAAACGTACAATAAAATCAACTGAAATGCGTCCTATAAATACTTTGCCAGCGGATGAAAAGATAATTGAGACAATAATAAAAGAACAGTTAACTCAGTATCTTGAAGAAAATAAAATTTTAATACCGGAGCAATCGGGCTTTAGAAAAAAACATTCTTGTGAGACTGCTTTAAATATGATAGTGGGTAAATGGAAAAATCAACTAAATGAACAAAATGTTATAATCGCTGTATTTTTGGACCTAAAACGCGCTTTTGAGACCATCGCACAACATATAATGATAGACAAACTTTACAACATCGGTGTACGAGGACAGGCGCTTAAATGGTTTAAAAGCTACTTAGCGAATCGGCGGCAGCAAACATTAATAAACTCAAAGTGCCTATCGGATCAGCAGCCAGTCGAAATCAGACTGCCTCAGGGATCGGTGCTTGCACCGCTACTTTTTCTCATATACATTAATGATATTGCAAAATCGTTAAAATATTGTGAAGTAAAGTTGTTTGCGGACGATGCTCTACTTATGATAAGTGAAAAAAACATAAGCCTAGCTATGGAAAAAATGCAGAATGATTTGAACAATATATATAATTGGATGTGTCAAAACAAATTAAAGATAAATATAGATAAGACTAAGTATATAATTATAAGTAGATCGACTATTGCAAATAGTTATGAATTGAAAATTAAAAATGATAAGCTTAAAGAAGTTCAAAAAATTAAATATTTAGGAATTCTAATCGATAACAAATTGAAATTCGACGATCATATACACAGTTTGACACAAAAAATAAACCAGAAAATTGGATTTTTGCAAAGATCATGTAGATATGTATCAAAAGAACATAAAATCTTAGTCTATAAATCAATAGTAGAACCTCATTTTTATTACTGTCCATCTATCCTTTTCATAGTAGCTGAAAGCGTAATTGATAAATTACAAAAAATGCAAAACAAGGCAATGCGATTCATATTGAAAAAGAGTCGTGAAACAGCAACAAGTGAAATGTTAACTGAACTTAAGTGGCTAAGTGTCAAGCAGCGATTACTTTACTTTGTCATGATATTTATCTTTAATATTAAAAACGGCAAACTGCCAGAATATTTAAGTGAAAACATTTTATACAATAGAGATATTCACAATGTAAATACGAGAAGTCGAAACAATTTTAGATTGCCCTTTTTTAGCACAGAAAGCGGTTAACAAAATTTGTTTTATAAAGGTTTAAAACGATTCAATGAGCTTCCTAATGACTTGAAAGACTGTAGTGAAATAAATGAATTTAAACGGAAATTGAACGTATATTGCTGCACAACAGCTATAAGATAAATTTATATTTATACAATATTGTATTTTACTTTAAGTGTTATTTAATCTAGGCTTTTTCAAAGCTGTAATAATTAAATAATAAATAAATAAATAAATACATACCTGTTACAATTTGACTTTTTTTTCAAAAATACTTAAAGTTCCCATTTCTAGCTTTTCGATCATAAACAAATCATAAAAAAATCGAAAAACATATACTTCTGACTTGGAGCACCTTCAATAATTCTAAGAAAATATTTCTTATTTTAAGCCGAAAAAATTTTCGAATTCCAGGGTTGCCAACAAACCGTCGAACCCAAAAGTCGAATAATGCTTATATTTTTTAAGACACAATTTTCATTTAAATCGAAGATTTCTGAAACAAATATGCTCCACACTATTATTTTAATTCTTATAAAATATGTAAAAAGTTGACCTATTATCATAAAGTTACACATAAACATTGTTTTCCAACGTAAGTTTTGTAGCTCAAGTAAGTTCTATCAAGTTTAGCTCCATTTAATTGACATTTACTCGATCAATTTATTGGCAGTATTTCAATGTTATCCCGCAGATGGTCAATCAGTTCGCTACAATTAAAACAATGAACTGACAATGGATCATTATTTATGCTTTGCCGCTTAAACAGCCGACTAATCTGGCCGTCATTACCTTTTGTAGCAAATTGTTGCCTTCTTCCCTTACTTCGACCTCACCCTACTATAATAGCGGAACAGCGTTTGTTTTTTTAATGCCTGCCAACTGCATGCTCCGCGTTGCATTATAAGTTCGCTCTATTGGTGCTTATAAATGGCATAATTTATACTTTCTGTGCGCCTGCGTGCAAGGCCATAATTTTCAGCAAAGATTAGTGTTGTTGGTAAAGTGTGCATCGAATCAATTTGGTATCAGAGCTGATGACTGAATTTGTTTTCATGCTCTGCTGTTACAGCTTAAAATCGATTTTTATGGGGGTAATGAACTAATCCACAATTTATGGCAAAACTTCCTGGACTGAGAACTGTCAAATTATTACTTTAAAGAGTCAGCTTCTTGAAAAACGCTTCTTAACTCATTTCAATTTATTAAAATTATAACTACTTGTCACATTCACTTTTTTTCAGTTCTGAACATGGTTAGTTTAGTTTCCTCTCGCATCGCAATGAAACCAAAAGCATTGCCAGCTTGAATATCTTGTTTGTTTTTTGCTTGCAACAACAACATCGACATCAAAATGTGGGTCGGTGTGTGAATAAGCTGCTGGGCATGCATGCGACGACGACGATAGACATACCTTTCAATAAAAACCACTGCGGTTTTTCTTCATATTCTTCCTCTTTGTGTTCATTATTAGCTATTCAATTTTTATTATTTAATAAGTTTTGTTTTTTCTTTAGCTTTTTGTAAAATAATAGTTTGTGACAGGGAAAGCGTTTTTTATGTTTGTTGTTTTTGTTGTTCTATTTTCCTCAAAACAATTACTTAATCGTCTCGCTTGATGCTCACTTGTCCATTTGTTATGAACGTCCAACAGCTGTGCGATGCGGCTGCGCATGCGTACACGCTTCACTCATTTTCTGGCAGTTCAGCTAGCTTCCATCTTGCATTTCTTGCTCTATACTCAGATTTTATTTCATGATATTCAAGATTGTGACATAATAAAATTCCAATAAAGTGATTATGTGTTTATATAATAAATACTTCTTCAGTATTCAGTACTATTTTGTTCTTGTCTATAAAGAGTGACTGAGGAATTTTGACATAATAACATTTTTACATTGATATAGTTGTTGGTTCAAAACGGGTCATTTTTTAATGAGCTCTTAAATTGACGGCCTTTTATTGATGGCGCTATTATTTTCACCAAGAGCGGATGTACTTAAAAAACTGAAGAACTGAACTGAAAACTGAATAGAGTTTTGACTAAAAAGTCAAATCTTGCATACCACTTTTAGACTTCGAGGCCATTAAGATTTTTTTATATTGGTTATTGTTGGCGCCATTTTTTCAACTACATATTAATTAAACCGTCTTGAAATGTATTAAACATTTTTTATTGTAAACGAACGTGTCATAAATTATAATATTACGAACATCTTACATGTGATTTTTTATAATCTTTAAAAGCATATATTGTCTTTATTAGTACCCATTTCCTATACTAAACTTTCAGCAATTCCAGAACTTTTTTAATAAAAATCACTTTTCAAGTCAACGGAACTTTGTCTCTGTAAGCTTTCTAGCGGGGAAAAATTATATGTTTGATTTCCAGAAAAACCCAATAAAAGTTGGAAGAAAATTTTACTAACAGAACCCAAAAAGACAGATTTTATTTTATTGCTTAAAACTAGCAGAAGCAAGATAAATTTCTAGCAAGAATTGACAAAGAACCCGTCCCTCTAACTGAAAAATTAGCCAACTATACTTCACTTCCGAGCTGTAGTTGCCGCAAACGAATATTAAGACAAAAAACCGGGGAAAAAATTTTAAAAAATAAAAAAAAATTAAAAAAAATTAAAAAAAATTAAAAAAAATTAAAAAAAATTAAAAAAAATAAAAAAAAATAAAAAAAAATAAAAAAAAATAAAAAAAAAATAAAAAGAAAATAAAAAAAAATAAAAAATAAAAAAAAATAAAAAAAATACAAAAAAAACAAAAAATAAAAAAATTAAAAAAATAAAAAAAACAATAAAACAAAATAAAAAAATTAAAAAAAAATAAAAAAATTAAAAAAAAATAAAAAAATTAAAAAAAAATAAAAAAATTAAAAAAAAATAAAAAAATTAAAAAAAAATAAAAAATAAAAAAAATAACAAATTAAAAAAAAAATAGAAAAAATTAAAAAATAAAAAAAATTAAAAAATAAAAAAAAATAAAAAAAAATAAAAAAAAATAAAAAAAAATAAAAAAAAATTAAAAAATTAAAAAAATACAAAAAATAAAATAATATAAAAAATTTTTTACTGGGAGAGTATTGAACTCCTAACCGCGAAGTCAACGGTTCGAACCCCACAGCTGGAACAATTTTTATATATTTATAATGAAATTTTTATTTTATTTAAACACATAAATTGAACATAGATTTGAAAAAATTGATAATTTCTTACTGCCATCATTGGGACTCGAACCTCGACCCCGTCGATGTCTGGTTTACTGCGCGCTCTGCTTAACCTGTTTTTTTTTATTTTTTATCCTGTTTTCTTTATTCACGTTTGCAAACGCAAAAATTGTGGGTCAAAAGGTATACTTTTTTCATTATTTCGGCTTACATATGCAATATAACTTGATTATAACATACTTTTCTGAAGAAACCAAAGAAAAATTTATTTAAAAAATATGATTCAATTCAAGCAACTACAAACGCCATTAAAAATAACAAAAGAACAATTGAATTGAAAAATGTCGCAAGTTATAAAACATTCAAGAAGCTTTTTGATTGATTATGATGTATCCTGCAAAATTTTTTTTTTCTTTCATCTCAAAACGTCGTTTTTATAAGCTGAATTCTAAAAGCAAGCTTCTTAGATAAGCTTCTTAGTCTTTTGATTCTCCTGTAAAATTTTTGAAATATTACTTCATATGACGATATGAGCATCAGAACATAATTATGTATCTCTTTCTGCTGCTTTTTCTTTTTCAATAACTATAATACTGCTGGTTCCCTTAAGCGTCTAAGCACATTCATGTCGTTTTAATCGACATTTCCAGCCCATTCCAATGCCTTATTAACCCATTTTAGTCCGCTGGTCGATTTTTCGACCACTAACTTTCAAATTAATTTTTGGAAAAAATATAAAAGATTTTTTCAAACTCTTTCCACATATACACGGTTCGGTTAAATGAAAATTCAGAAAAAAAGAAATTTTTCAAATTTTCTCTTTTACCTATTCAAGTAAGCGGTTAAAAAGATACCCCTTTTTTGGACAATTTTTGAAAAAATCCAAAAAAATTTATAAATGTAATCTATCTATATATATATAAAATTGTAAAAAAAAAAAAAATCTGTACATTAAATATTTTTTTGAAATTCTTTTTGCGATAGACGTTTTGAATGACGCTGAGTCCGAAAATGGCATTTTTAAAATTTTTGTGTCTGTCTGTCTGTCTGTCTGTTAAAGCATCACGCGAAAACCACTGAAAGGATTTTAATGAAATTTGACATCTAGGTTCCTTATATCCCCGTTCAACATATAGGCTACTTTTTATTCAGGAAAAAAGGTTGGACCCGGTAGAGGGCACTGCGTTCGGGTTCCAGTCATTCTATTTTTTAGCTTATCTCCGAAACCGTTCCTCCGATTTGCATGAAAATTTGTATGTAGAGGTTTTCGGACACGCTACGTTTTTTGACTTATCTACACCGTTCTATTTCGAACACCAGAGGGCGCTGTAGTACAAATATTTTAAAAAACCTCGAAAAACTCCTAAGCCGTGCATCCGATTTACATGATGATTGGTATGTAGAGGTTTTCGGATACGGTGAGTTTTGATGACTTATCTACTCTGTTCTATCTTGAACACCAGAGAGCGCTGTAGTACAAATATTTTAAAAAAGTCGAAAAAGCCCAAAACCGTTTATCCGATTTGCATGAAATTTAGCATGTAGAGGTTTTCGAAAACGCTGAGATTTTTTGACTTAACTACTCTTTTCTCTCTCTAACATCAGAGGGCGCTGTAGTACAAATATTTTGAAAAATCTCGAAAAACTCCTAAGCCGTGCATCCGAATTGCATGAAAATTGGAAAACAGGGGTTTTCTGATACAGTGAGTGTTTTGGACTTATCCTTTTTGTGCTATCTTGAAAACCAGAGGGCGCTTTAGTACAAATCTTAGGAAATCGTGAAAAACTCCAAAACTGCTCATCCGATTTGGGTGAAAATTTGTAAATAGCGATTTTCGAGTACGGCAAGGGTTTTGGTGCTATCTTTTTGCTCTTTCTCGAAACTGGAGGGCGCGGTTATACAATTTGTACGTGTGTATGTTATTAAACTGTTCCTTAACGGCTGCACTGATTTTGATGAAATTTTTTGTGTGTGTTTGAGTGGATCCCTTGATGGTTCAGATTCACAATTGGAATCCGAAACCGTTCATCCGATTTACATGAAAATTTGTGTATAGAGGTTTTCGGATACTGTGAGTTTTTATTACTTCTCTACTCTGTTCTATCTTGAACACCAGAGGGCGCTGTAGCACAAATCTCTTAAGAAATCGTGAAAATCGTCATTTGGATGAAAAATTTTATTAAAGAATTTTCGTGTACGGTAACTGTTTTGGCATTATCTCTTTTGCTCTGTTTCGAAAACTAGAGGGCGTTGTAGAATTTGTACGTGTGCATGTTATTAAACGGTTTCTACACGGCTGCACCGATTTTGATGAAATTTTTTGTGTGTGTTTAAGTGGATCCCTGGATGGGTCAGATTCGTAATTGGACCAGGTAGGTGGCGCTGTGATCGGGTTCCACGAATGTTGTTATTATAGCTTATCTCCGAAACTATTCATGCGATTTACATGAAAATTTGTATTTAGGGGTTTTCGGGTACGGTAGTTTTTATAACTTATCTATTTTGTTATATATTGAAAACCAAGGGTACTGCAGTATAAATGTTTTAAAAATGTCGAAAAACTCCTAGCTGTACATCCGATTTGCGTGAAAATTTTTACAAATTAGTTTTCGGATATGGTGGGTATCTTGGACTTTTTTCTGCGCTATCTTAAACACCAGATGTTGCTGTAGTACAAATCACTTAAGAAATCGTGAAACATTAAAAAACCGCTCATCCGATTTAGATGAAAATTTGTGTATCGGATATATAGGATTAGATTATCGAGTATGGAAAGGGCTTTGGCGTTATTTTTATTCTATCTCGAAAACCAAAGGGGGCTGTTGTACAAATACCGCAAAAACCTCAAAACAACTCACCCGATAAGTATAATTTTACAAGTGGTTTTCGGGTGCGGTGAGTCTTTTGGAGCTATGTATTTTGCTATATCTTGAACCCCAGAGGGCGTTGTACTACAAAATACAGTAAGGCGTAGCAAAGCGCGAAAGGTGATAAATATCTTCTTTTCTTCTTTATGTGCATGCATATTCCAGTTTCTTTTTCTGCAAATCAGGATAGCTGATGCCAAATTCTGTGGTTTTTGAGTACGCATTAACACATTCGCAAGTCAGTTGCGTCGTAAGTTGGCGTTGTTTTGACATATCAATTTCTATTTCCAATGCATATTTAAATTTCGTCCAATTTGATTTTTTTCAAAAATGTGGAATCTATCGAATACAATATAAATCTTCAAAATATATTTTTGCAAGCGATCGGCGGCACGCACACACAAATCACGATTTCCCTAACTTTTTCTCATAATTTTCAGATGTTGAAGCTACATTTTGCTCATTTCGCCAAAGTTACCAGTTTGAAAGATGCACACAAAATTCCTTCTAAAGTTTGTGAAAAGTTTTTTCAAATCGACGAATGAAATCGAAAATTATTTTTATAAACTCCCAAGTTAAGCCGGGTATTCAGCTATTATATAATAAAACTATTTACGTAAGTAGGCCGCCAAGAGACTAAAATATAAGAATCAGTTGGTTTTGGACAACACAGGTAAATTTAACTATGTGTTACCTGTGTGATAAAACACAGATGGTCGATAAATTTCGGACAAATGGACCTATATGCATACTTTTATTATAATATTTTCACATGTCTCTTTTACATATTTTTCATTTAATAAAAATAACAATATTTTATTTAAAATTTTTGAATTTTTGTTTATAGATTGGACCATTTTTTGGTTTTTCGACCTTTGGAATTTTCTTAATTTGATCACTTATAACAAAATCTGAAAATTTCATTACGAAATTCCAACGCGTTCTGGTAGCGGACCCAAATGGGTTAAAACTGACAATTATTTTACTTTAAATTTTCAAATTTCTCATAAAATTGTTGGTCAAATACGATAGAACAACGTTATTTCCATAATAATTAAACTTATGATATATCACCGGCCATTCAATAAGTCCGTAAGAAAAGGATAAGTAAGAAAAAAACAAAATTTTAATAAAACTCGATTATATTATTCAAAATAGTTCAACATAGAGAGCAATACAACGAGTATAGCGATTTTCCAACTTTCCGATACCACTTTTATAGTACGATTTCTCTTTCTCGTCGAAATAGGCCGCAGTTTCAGCGATTACTTCATCATTGAACTTGAATTCCTTTCCAGCAAGCATTCTTTTGAGATCTGAAAACAGGAAAAATTCGCTGGGGGTGAAATCTGGAGAATACGGTGGGTGGGTAAGCAATTCATTCAATTTTGCCGTTGTTTCCATGGATTTGTGACACAGTGCATTGTCTTGGTGAAACAACACTTTTTTCTTTTGCAAATGTGGCCATTTCTTGGCGATTTCAACCTTCAATCGATCCAAAAGTGTACAGTAATAGTAGTTGTTGATGGTGGTTCCTTTTTGGAGATTGTCGATGAATATTATTCCTTTCGCATCCCAAAATAAAGACGCCATCACCTTACAAGCCGACTGTTGTTGGGTCTTTGCTCGATTTGGATTCGGTTCGTCGATTGCTGTCCACTCAGCTGACTGTCTTCTGGATTCTGATGTGTAATAGTGACGCCATTGTCACATATCGACGATAGATCTCGATTTTATTGCGGCTTAACAGCGCCGAACACTCCTCTAAAGCATCAAATCGTTGTTGTTTTTGGTCGACTGTGAGCTCACGCGGCGACCACTTTGCACAGAGCTTTCGCATACCCAAATGTTCGTGTAAAATGGTAAAAACACTACCATCTCATATCTTTACAATGTCAGCTAGCTCGTGCACCTTCAATTTGCGATCGTTCAGAAACCAATTTGTGGATTTTTTGATGTTTTGTGGAATAACAGTCTGATTTGGGCGTACACTGCGCTCTGCATAATTTGTGCTGGTACGACCACTTTTAAATTCAGCAATCCACTTTTCTACCACTTGTCTCTATGGAACAGAGTCCGGATAATGTTTATCAAGCCATTGTTTGGTTTCCACTGTATTTTTTTCATCAAAAAGCAATGCTTTATCAAAACTCGAAATTCACTTTTTTTATTTTTTTTTTTCCTCAATAGCAATAGTTGCACATAAAATGCTATAACTCACGAATCAATTGTCAGATTGTTGTCAAATATTTATACATATCGTTTGAAGGTTGGTACTAAATAAAAATCATGGAAAAAAATCTTGTAGCGCCATCTATGTGTCATCCAATGGACTTTTTGAACGTACTGTTAAATAACACGTTTCCCGCAACTGTTTGCGTTTGTCGTAACTGTTGAAATGTTTGCAAAAAAAAACATTTTCAAGCACAATAATTTAAGTTCGTTTGCAGCAAACTGGCGATAAATGTTTTTATTTTTTTATCTTCGCGAGCATCTTCCAAAAATTAAATAAAGCCCCATTATGCAAATAACGCTACAATTAGTTATTTTTTGTTTTACGGGGTTTTATGGGGTTTTTTTTTTGTTTTGAGTTTGACCTGCATCAAAGTAGGTTTAGGTTTAAACTTTAGTTTGCAAAAAAAAACTATCTTTTAAATGAATTAAAGACTGCGTGCGAAAAAATCCGGAATATTTTAAAGCGTGGTATTTTTGAAACGGACCTAAAAAAAGATTTTACTTTAACCGTTTAATGAATGTATTAACAAAATTTATTGAAATGTGTTAATTTTTATTTCATTGTGGAGTAACATAAAAATTTCGAACTTTATGTTTAATGCCTCTCATCAAATTCTGTAGACACGTATCATCACATATTTTGGCAGCTGCAATCCACCGTTTTGTAAAATACTTTATATTTTTTGCGTTCCCTCCTTCTTAAGTTTCCGCTTAACTAGGGTCCAATATCGCCCAATCGTTCTTAGCATTGGAGTGTTGAGAGGATTGTGCGTCTTGGGAACAAATTCTATATCATTCTCTTGATACCATCGTAAAGTCTTTCCTGCGTAATTTGCTGCTTTTCTGTTCGTTTTGGTACTTTTGCGGCTACATATGTCTTTAATCCAGCAGTTTTCTTGTACTTTCGAATCGTTTTTTCGAAAACATTAAATTTGCTCGCCAAATCCCTGCCTGAAATATTTGGATGTGCCTTAAATGCTTTATCACCTCTTTTTTGATTTCTGGGAATTGTACACCCTTTCGACGACCAGAACCAGCTTTTCTCTCTACACTCAAACGTTGTTCAAATCTATTTATGACATCGTATACTGTCGATTTGGGCATTTTCAGTTTTTTTGTAATTGCATTTTTAAATAAGTTTTTATTTTGCTGGTAAATGTACAAAATAAGTTCGCGACTTGTTTTTCTTTTGTCGACATTTTTATAAAATTTTTTTACAATAAACAAGCACGTAGTACGAAGGGCAATAAACCAATGGAAGTCAAACTTAAGAGAAACGGAAAACGAACACAAAAAATAGTGTTGCAACTATTTTGCCATGGCACTATGTTGCCATTTCCGGATTTTTTCGCACTCAGTACCTAGTTTCGACATTGGCTATTATAAAATTTTAGAAAATTATAGAATTTCATTTGTTTCGGTATTGTACAACTTCATACTATATTTTGGCATGAATCTATTTATTCGAAATTTTGATTTTCATCTTGCGACTGTTATTTTAAAGTTAACTACCGTTATATTTAGCAAATTACGTTTAAGTGACTTCAGTAACATAATATATAGTATCTATGTTTTTATGTAAATGCTCCGTATACTAATATTTTTCGTTTTGGTTATTATTATTATGACTACAAAATTTTTAAGTGTAAGTATAAAAATAATGTTTTGTTATGTCGTCAACATTATTCACAACGTTAACACTCACACGAATGCATACCTCATTCATGGCTATGTTCACAAAATTACCGCAAACAATGATGCTGTATGGCAGTATATCGAAATCCTAAACGCATTTCCGCTTAAGTAAATATTTGCAGAATAAATTTGCATCTCATACCAATAACGCTTCATCAATCCGGCAAACAAACATCTGATAAAAAATAGTTTATGTTCAAAATCGCATAATTGCCGCACATGCACATCATCATCATCACCATCGCGGTCATCATCACGTTATCGTTAACATATCTATTTAATTCCAAATCCACTTTGAAATCAGCAGCAAATCACTCAGAAACGTCAACAACAACAACCACAACATTTGCAATAATTTTTGGCCACAAGCGACGAACACCTGTCGAAATGGATTGTTTTTTATATTTGCTATTGCTGCAATAAAACAACATTCTTAATCAGTCTAAAAATAATCCATGCGATGAAAGTGTTTAGCAAATAAAAGTATCCATCTAATGCATTAGATTCAGCATATATTTGCGATGCTTCATTGGAACATAACTACTGCTTCATATAAATTGTTGAACCCAAGCCTCTGTTTGATGGTGGTCCCTGCTCTCTCACCCGTCGTTTGAAAGATTAGTTAATATTTATGCAGTTCACTTAGTGTCCTGTTCATAATGCTTTCTGACCATAAACATATGTATGGTCAAAAACAACAACAATAGAAAATAACAATGTGATGTACTTGTATGTTGGCGCTGCCGCCTGATTATTGCATCCAACGTGATTTGGCTTTTTGCTTATTTATAATATACGTATCATTTTAGGAGTATATGTTAATCTTATAAAACAATCCTGTTTAGTAGAAAATATTGACCCTTGACCCTTAATTCGGTACTTTTATTGCACTTATCCAAGCAGTGATATGGATACAACGAGCAAAACTTAAAAGTATTTATTGCAATTAATATACGATATTAAGATTACCCTTATTTTGAAAATTTTTCCAAGGATGCAGATTTAAAGGTTGACCCTTGACGTTTCATTTGGTACTTCAGTCGTCCTTCCTCGATTATCGGTTTGCATTCAGCGAGTTTTTGTGTATGCACATTAGACTGGCCCTTAGTTGTATGGAGGAAAATTTTTTTTCTGATCTTTACGCACAGGGGTTTTGTTCCTTTACATGTCAGAGGTAAGCTGTGAAATTTTCAGGAAAAAATATTGATATTTAAACGAGCCTCAAGCGACCTCTATATTGAAATTCTGATTTATATGGGGAAAATAGTGCTGTTTTCCAAAAAAAAGAAATCCCAATTATATTATAAACTCCAATTTTCAAAAAACTGGTACGCACTTCGTTACTCATTAAGTTTTTCTTCAAATTGAGTTATCAAACATGAAAATCGGAGTTAAATTACCAGAGTTATGATTTTTTACTTTTGGAAAAATCTAATTTTTTTCTTGTTGCAAAAATCCAAATTTTTAACAAAATCAGTGAAATGTCATGGAAATATTTTCTTAAACCATACCTAACACAAAAACCAAAATTGTGCAATTACGTTCAATAATTTGGTAGTTACGAAATTTTTTGCTAAAAGTATGCCTTTTTGGCAATTTCGAGTTTGAATATTTTTACGAAAAAGATTCCCAAAAACCCTAAAATACAAGTTTTGAAAAAAGCAAACAAGAAATAAACTAAGAATAGTTTTGAGCTATTTTGAGCAAAAATATTTTTGATTTAACTAAAAATCGAATCAAAAAGTTATAACTGTTGAAACTTGACTTTTTCAAAAATCCTTAACCCTTAAATGCTCACGTTTTTTGATTGGCAGGAAATAAACATATGCTATGTAACTTTAAATTCTGAACAACTTTTGTTCTAAGACTTTTTTTTACAGGTGCGTCTTACTCTCTGTGCATACAAATTACCTGTTCATACACTTTTTTTATATACTTTTTTTTTTTGATAATATTTTGCAGAAAATTTTTTTTTATATAATTTTTTTTTTTTTTGATAATATTTTGCAGAAAATTTTTTTAATATTCAATACTTACATTGCTTATTAAATACACTAGTGGGAAAAATAAATAAGTTTTTTGTTCGCGATAACATCAAATTTTAAAAAAGAAACAACGTCCCCTAAATTTATAATTAACTAATATTGAATCCTACTATGATTTTATATCAATTGATTATCCGTCTTTGTATCGTGATGTACTTTTAATTCCGTGGAATGAGGTTTGGTTAGGTCCGTCTGTAGAAGATAAAGTGTGTACATTTACTAATGAAATTAATGATATTTTTGCAAAACATGTACCGATAAAGACTGTCACTATTAAAAATCCTTCGTACCCTTGGTTTACAAGTAACGTCCAGCGTGCTATAAAAAAGCGAAACAAGTTGCGAAGTGTATGGAAAAGAAACCCTTCAGCTGAAAAATGGGAAAACTATAGATGTGCCAGAAATGCCTCAGTGTCGATTATCAGGCAGTCAAAAATAAATTATTGTAGTACCAAACTGAAAGCATCTCTTCCTCCTAAGGTTCTGTGGAGTAACCTTAAAAAGCTAAGCATTGGCAATAGGCAAACCTCTGAGTGCCCGATTGATCCAGACATTCTAAATGATTTTTTTCTCCTCAACACCAATTCTCTGCAAAATATAAGCCTGGAATCTGCTGAGTCTCCTACGCAACAATGCTTTCAGTTTTCCACAGTCACGGAAAATTATGTAGCAAAGTCTGTATTGAAAGTAAAATCGAATGCGGTTGGTGAAGATGGTATTAATATAAAGTTTATTAAAATTATTTTAGCTCATATTTTGAGCCCTCTTACCCACATAATAAACCATTGCTTTACTACATCTACCTTTCCTAGTTCTTGGAAAGCTGCTTTAGTAACACCTGTGGCAAAAAAAACTACAGCTTTTGAGCCCAAAGATTTCAGACCGATAAGTATCCTGTCATCCCTATCGAAGGTTTGTGAAGCAATTATGGCTGATCAAATATCATAATTTTTAGCACATAATAATCTTTTATCTCCCTTACAATCTGGGTTTCGTGCAGGTCACAGCTGTTCGACGGCTACCCTCAAAGTATTGGATGACATTAGGTCCTTTTATGATGATGGTAGAGTAACTCTTCTTTTTTCTGCTTGATTTATCTAAAGCATTCGACACCGTTAATCATGCACTTCTTTGTCACAAGCTAAAATACTTTTACCGATTTTGTGACAATGCTGTAAATTTATTGAAAAGCTACTTTACAGGCAGGGTACAAAGAGTAAAAGTTGGTAATAGGTTCTCGCAGCAGAAGTTGGTTTGCAGTGGTGTGCCCCAGGGATCCGTTCTTGGTCCACTTATGTTCTCATTGTTTATCAATGACATTTTCAATACTTGCACATATGCGTCACTGCATGCTTACGCTGATGACGTTCAGCTATACCTATCTGGTAAAACAAACCTATTGGAAGACTTGGTGTATAAACTAAATGAAGATCTGAACGGTGTTTACCAGTGGGCTGAACAAAATTATCTTCAGTTAAATGCCCTAAAATCATATGTTTTGCCCATATCCAAAGAAAAAATTCATCACGGGGATATTCCTGATCTTTCAATTGGTGACAAAAACCTTCAACTTGTCTATAGTGTTCGAAGTCTTGGCTTTAAGATTAATTGTTCTCTTACGTGCACAGATCACATCAACGATGTTGTCCGTAAAATATATTTCATCCTGCTGAACCTTAGATTGTCAGCTGAGTATACACCAGTTGATACAAGACGCAAGCTAGTTGTTCAACTAGTCCTTCCGGTAATCACATATGCTGAACTTGTCTACAGTAAATTAGATTCACGATCACAACATAAACTACAAGTTGCGTTTAATCATGCTACGCGTTATGTATATGGGCTGCGTACTCATGAACACTTAGCTCAATTTAAAAATTTGGTACTTGGTTGTGACATAATGAGTTACCTCAATGCCAGGAATTGCATCTTCTTACACAAACTAATTAAAATCAGAACGCCCAGCTATTTATTTGAAAAATTACAATTTTGCCAGTCGTTAAGAAACCAAATCCTCATCATTCCATGTTTTAACTTTTTAAATTCTACAAGATTATTTTTTATAAACGCCATCAGACTATGGAACGCATTACCGAATCACATAAAATCTATAGTCAAAATAGCAAATTTCAAGCATGCCATTTTGGAACATTATTCTTCACTGGACTTCTACTAAGTAAACAGTTCTTTTATTCTTTTACTCTCTTTTTCTTATCATAATCTCCTTTTTCTATTTTCCTTTTTTCTCTTAACTTAACCACATTATTACATAGTGATTTAATTGTTTGCTATTTTTCCAATTTAATTTGTTAATTTAATTTAAACTATATGTATAATATACATTTTATGTATTAATTTAATCTCAAAAACTTCAAAATGATTCTTGTACTTACACTTTGTACTGTAAAAGAACTTAGTTCTTATTGTACTTATAAAATAAAGACCCCATGAAATTGAAATTGAAATTGAAATTGAAATTTAGTTTTTTTTTTTTAAACACTCGTCAAACGAGTTAAAAGCACTTGCCTTCAAATTAAAAATGGTGGCGCTAAGATCATAGAACAATAACAAACGACAAAATTAAATGGAAAAGATGCGAAAAAAAGAGTAGAAGTAGTTTGTTCCTCGCGGTACCACCAGGCATTTAAGGGTTAAAGTGCTTTTTCTGACATATCGAAAAAAAAATCAAAACACATAGATTTCTCTTCTGATATGACTTCAATAATTTCTTAAAATATATATGATTATCTTTCGAAAAGTTTTGGAATTCCATGGTTGCCAAAATATATAGGGAAAAATTGGTATGCCCTGGGTTAAGAGCACCAAATAATAAAAACACCTCAAAAATCAAAAATCCATTTTTTGAGCAACTTGCAAATGGAATTAATGTTTTGTTTTGTTTTGTTTAATTTTTATTTTTGATACATATCCAAATGTGATCAATTTCAAAATCACAAATATTTGAAATACTTGCTTTTAATATTTGCCTTTGGTAGTAAATACTGGAATAATGTGTTGCGATTATGGTCTGGATATTTTCTTCTATAATCTTGAACAACCTGTATAAATGAAAGGTGTTGAAAATTTATAACTAAAAAAAGTAAAGAATTCATTATATAAAGCGGAATAAAAGCGTATGCAAAAACTGACTTTGAGGATTTTATAACTCAAACCTGGGCAACCTAATTTTTCTAAAATATATTTTGGCAACCCTGGAATTCCAAAATTTTGCGAAAGGAAATCGAATATATTTTTAAGAATTATTGAAGTCATTTGAAATAAGAAATCTTAATTTTTTTTTTTTATTTCTTCTGTGTTCGATATTCCAGAAATGGCCACTTTAAGGGTTTTTGGAAAAAAAGTTAAGCTTCAACAGCTATAACTTTTTGACCCGATTTTTGGTTTTTTTAATTTTTTGCTCAAAATAGCTCAAAACTATTCTTAGTTCAGTTCTAGTTTGCTTTTTTCAAAATTTGGGTTTTTTGGGAATTTTTTTTCGTAAAAATATTCAAACTCGAAATTTCCAAAAAGGCATATTTTTAGCAAAGAATTTCGTAACGATCAAATTATTGAACATAATTGCACCATTTTTTGTTTCTGTATTAGGTATAGTTTAAGAAAATATTTCCATGACATTTCTCTGATTTTGTTTAAAATTTGGATTTTTGCGAATTTTTTTAATACAACAAGGAAAAAATTTGATTTTTTCCATAAGTAAAAAAAATCATAACTCCGGAAATTTAAGTCTGATTTTCATGTTCAATGACTCTTTTAAAAAAAAAATTAAATAAAAAACTGGTACGCGCAGTTTCTTGAAAATTGGAACTTATAAAAATGTAATTAGGATTTTTTGGGGAAAACAGCACTATTATTTTCCTATATAAATCAGAATTTCAATATTTAGAGGTCGCTTGAGGCACGTTTAAATATCAATATTTTTTCCTGAAAATTTCACAGTTTACTTCTGTCATGTTAAGGAACAAAACCCGGTACGTTATTTTTTCTTAAAAAAAAAAAAAAAAGGTAAGGACCACTACTCTCCTTGTCTGAGTTTGTATGGTGTTCATAATATTTGGTGTGCTGTATGTATGTATCCATTGACATTCAAAGTGTACTCTTGTAGATTAAAAACTAAAAAATCTATTAAAAATAAAATTGATATGGTGTCAATCTGAGTATGGATAAGATTGAATACTGTGTAGAAAGAACTAAGGTTGTCTTTATTGAGTGATTATTATTCAGTGATTGTAATTATTATTTAAAATCAATGATGTTTACAGTGTAACAATCCATTTTTTATGTTTTTTAATTTAATTGCTTGTGTATTAGTTATTTTTGGCCGAAGCTTATTAACTAAAAGTTGTAATGATTCAAGCAGAGTTTCACAGTTAATGAAGCAAATATTTTAGCTACTTTTGAATCTGTTAAACATGAAGCAACAACAGCATTTTATTTCTCTACTTAACTGTAACACTATATTTTATAATTACTTAGACTGAACTCAGACTGGAATTTATTAAATGCTTCATAGCTTCTTTTGTTGCTCTTATTTTTTACATACATTTACACTGTTGATATTTGTTTTTTTGTTTTTTTTTTGTTAACAATTATCTATATATATAAAACTAAGTGGAAAAAGCGTTTGTTTCCTTCTGCTGCCCGTAATTTTCAATCAATTCAGTTTGTTTTTTTTTAAATGTATATAATTATTGTGCGAACGTTATAGGCTAAAAAGAAAATAGGTTGCCACCTAAATTTTATTCTTATGAATCTGTCTATATATATATAAAACAAAGTGGAAAAAGCGTATGTTTCACTCGGCTGCCCTTATTTTGTAACGAATTTTTTTTAAATGTAGATAATTATAGTTTAAAAAGAAAAAAGGGTTGCCGCCTGGATTTTTTTATTTTTACGAATCTATATATAAGGTATGTTTCATAAATTTCACGTTGCCAAATTGTCTGTTTTTTTTATACACCGGGCGTGCAAGTACTCCCCATAAATTCTCGATGGGATTACAATTAATGTGCATGTCGTATTAATAATTTCAAAATCCATCCTGGCCATCAAGATTCCACTTTTTCTCATCGTAAAAAATGACATGTCAAAATTAAACTTCAACGTGGGACCCTTTTTTAAAACATTATTGAAAAGCTGACTGGTAGTCAATTTGTTCCTATGTTCCTTGCAAATTCCAAGCTCGTTCTCTTATGTTTGCTAGCAAGAGCAGAAACACACTTCATAAGTTCACTACGGATATGTTTACACTGATGTAGCACTTTCCATTCCGGTGTTCGGGAAACTTTTCAGCAACAAAATTCCGCAACTATTTTAAACTGTGTGTAGTGTTGCTCGCAGCTCGGATTATTTTCCGCTGATCGCGGTAAGAGGATTTTTTTTTGCTCGAACGTTTTGTTTTGCCTTAATTTTGAGGTTTGTTAAAAAAATATTGAATCACTCTATGGCTACGATTAGTTCTACGCCCGATTTCCTGAATTCCATAGCCTTCTTTAAGAATTTTTATTTTTCCCCTTTTTCGCAAGTATGTTGGGTTGCACGAGCTATTTCGGTCTAAATTTTTTTCTATTGTTAAGGTCTTGAAAACTAACTACACAATTTTATTAATCTCTACACTTCAAACGCAGAAGATGGAATAATTGTAAGTGGAGTTATAAATATGAAACGGCATTAAAAGTAATATTTAGCAATAAACAATGTACTGTTGTTAGAATAGACTTTGGTCTTGCTCACTATTGTTGTGGTGCATAGATGACCAAATTCGCAAAACATTCTCTTTTGTTTAAGCTGACCGTTACAAAAATATTTAAAATTTCGAAGTGGAGTTATATATATGAAACACACCTTATATATATAAAACAAAGTGGAAAAAAGCGTATGTTTCACTCTGCTGCCCGTAATTTTCAACCAATTCATTTGATTTTTTTTTAAATGTAGATAATTATGAGACAAAGGTAGGTTATAGTCTAAAAAAAATAAGGCTGTCACAAAATTTTTTATTTTGCTAATTCAGTGGGCGAATACTAGGTAAAAATGAATTTAAAAAATTATGTAATTTTTTACCATAGAGCTGCTACCTAAATTTTCTTATTTTTACGAATTCGGTGCTGGGGCGAACACTAGCTAAAAATAGGCCACGGAACCCGAATCCGTTGTCAGAATTTCAAAAATTTTGTAACTTTTTTAGCATAGGACTGCCACCTAAATTCTTCCGATTCGTGCTGGGCTAATATAAGCTAAAAATAGGTCGTCCATCGTCGGAATTTTTTTCCTTTTTCTCGCCTAAATTTTTACGAATTGTTACGAATATAAAAATGGGTCACGCAATCCGAATCTGTTATCAGAATTTCAAAACTATGTAATTTTCTGCATAGTAAATAGACATACAGGGTTGTCAATATTCGAAGCGCCCATCTGGCAACACTGTAACTTTCCGCAGTGATGCCAAATCGACTAATGACATACCGCGTTTGAAGCGTCATTCCAAGCAAATATTTACAATGGAACAGTACACGCCACGCGAACGCTCTAAAATTGTTGAAATTTACATTCAACAAAACAAGTCAATAGTGAAAACTCAACGTGCTTTCAAAAAAATAAATTAAGTGAAAAGTGCGCCTTCCAAGAAAACAATTTATCGTTTGTATGAAACTGAAAATCCACAAGAGATTCAAGAGGTACCTCTTCACGATGCAAAAGTCACTGTTTGGTGCGGCGTTTGTGCTAAAATGCTCATTGGGCCGTTCTTTTTCGAAGATGATAATGGCCACAGAGTTACTGTCAATCAGGAGCGTTATCGCGATATGATAAACAATTTTTTCATGCCAATCGTTCGTCGAAAGCGTATCAGGCACTACTGGTTTCAACAAGACGGCGCGCCACCACACACAAGCCGCACTACAATCGATTTTTTGAAATGGGCGCTTCGAATATGGACAACCCTGTAGTTAATAGGCAAATGTAGGTTACAACCTACGTTTTTTTTATTTTTAATAATTTGGTGTTGGCGAAGAATAGGTAGAAATTAGTCGCTGAATTCGAACCCGTTTTTTGGATTAAAAAAATTATGAATTTCTCAGCTAAATTTTTTTACTTTTACGAAGTCGGTGCTGGGACAAACACTAGGTAAAAATGGGTCAAATTAAACCGCATCCATTGTCAGAATTTAAAAATTCTGTAATTTTTTTCATAGAGTTGCCACCCAATTTTTTTGGGTTCAACTCAAACAGGCACAAACCAGCTTTTCTGAATACAAAAACTTCACAGACAAGTTCAACTACACATACATTGCAATATAAATGTAAGCCAGTTAAAAAAGTGCCTGGCGAAGCGGGCGGGGTTCTGCTAGTTTGTATATAAAAAAATGTGTTGCTATTTAATTTAATTCTTTTTTTGTAAGAGAAAATAATAATAGTAAAATAAAAACGTCTCTTACTATAACTTATTTATATTCATATTGTGCAAAAACGTTAGATGACGAGGTCGTTTTTCCGACCTAACCGAAGCAACAGCGTATTACAGCCGTACGTGGATATTAACAATTTTATGGAAATGTTACTGTTATTGTTGTTGACTTACACTGGTTGCATGCATTAGTGTTGTTTTTGTTGTTGCTAAATTAATTAGCAGCTTGGTGGGAATGAGTTCGAAGTGATTTATTTGTCGATCATTAATTGAGTTTGTTTGAAAAATTTCGCTTTCATTTAAAGTATTTTTATTTGTTTTTTTTTTCTTTTAAATATACATATGGGAAAAAATGCAAATGCAGAATTTACACATTTTCACTACTTCCATAACAATTAATTCTGTTATTTAGTGTTGACTGGTGTTAATATTACTATGCAAACTTAATTGATTCCGAGGTAATCGAGAGTCAATTTTATAGTTGACCTTGTTATGGGAAGTGGGTTCGTATGAGAAATCAATGTAAAATACAATCTTTATACTCTAATATAATTTAACTCCCTTTAACTGATGTTTCTGATATTTATTTTAATTTCTTATTTTTAGGTAAGTCAGCCGATCTACTATATATTTCGAGCAATTTTATAGTTTTGAATTTTTAATGGTAAGTTTTTCATAAATAGTACTGTTACTTATGTAACTCCTCACTCTAATATATTATCTTTTGTATAATTCTCAATAGGTTCTATTCAAATAAAAAGTAATACAAATTAAACATTGTTCTTACATTCAATCTCAAACAACTCGTCTTTAATTTTTTTACTCGGATTTTTAAGGGTCACAACACAATGCCACAATTTCCAGCATATGTTCTCAGTTTAAAAAAAAAAAAAAAAAAACAATCAAATCCACAAACTTTTTACCGTCAATCACTATAATCAGTGAATAGAAAAAAGAAAAAACCCTACCTTACTTGTAATAGAAACATTAGCTAAAGTTCAACCCATGCGTTTTTGCTCAATTTTTCAACATTTTTTTAATTATTACTTAGAATTTTTAAAACTAAATTTTTTTTAACTCGACCGACCGACCCACAGACGATCACGCATGTGCAGACCGTTGTCTACAAAAAGTTGTATATTTTTGTATCTCTAATGAAATTCTTAACTTTAATTTATGGCTAACAATATTTTTTGGCTTACAGCAACTTAGTCGGTTTGCTGCTGCAGCTATTTGTTGGCTCGAATAACAATCAATTTTTAATGATGCAATTTTTGCACAATAACCGAATAACCAAAAACCGCAACTTATTCAGTGCATTGCATGTGTGCTACTTAAAGCCCGTTTTTCTTAACTTTAACCATTCGAAATGTTTCAATTTAAATTTTAATTTTTATATCTTTTTAAGTTTGTTGAAAATAGCGTGTTTCTGCCGTGAGAGATTCAGATGTAATTTGGTCTGTCAACTACAATTCACGAATTGTATGACAAACACTAAGTTAAACATGCCTTCAGATTTGTAAACTGTTGCTTGTGTAGATTTCTAAATTAAGTTTGCTGTGTATGAAACGAAGTTGTCAAATTACTGTGTTTAGTTTGGAAGTTTTCACGGTGCGCACAGCCTATATGTTAACATTACGTTCAAAAAGTCCATAGGATGACACATAGATGGCGTTACTAGATTTTTTTTTCATATGATTTTTATTTACTACCAACCTTCAAACGATACGTATAAGAATTTGACAACAATCTGGCAATTGATTCGTGAGTTATAGCATTTTGAGTGCAACTGTTGTTATTGAAAAAAAAAAAAAAAAAAATGGAAAATGGTGAATTTCGAGTTTTGATAAAGCATTGCTTTTTGATAAAAAAAAATACAGTGGAAACCAAACAATGGCTTGATAAACATTATCCGGACTCTGTTCCATCGAGACAAATGGTGGAAAAGTGGATTGTTGAATTTAAACGTGGTCGTACCAGCACAAATGATGCAGAGCGCAGTGGACTCCCAAATCAGACTGTTTTTCCACAAAACATCAAAAAAATCCATAAATTGGTTATGAGCGATCGCAAATTGAAGGTGCACGAGCTAGCTGACATTGTAAAGATATCAGATAGTAGTGTTTTTACCATTTTAAACGAACATTGTGGTATGCGAAAGCTCTGTGCAAATTGGGTGCCGTGTGAGCTCACAGTCGACCAAAAGCAACAACGGATTGATGCTTCAGATCGAGTTCTATCGTCGATGTGACAATGGCTTCACTATTACACACCAGAATCCAAAAACAGTCAGCTGAATGGACAGTAGTCGACGAACCGAATCCAAAACGAGCAGAGACCCAACGCTCGGCTTGTAAGGTGATGGCGTCTGAATTTTGGGGTGTGAAAGGAATAATATTCATCGACTATCTCCAAAAGGAACCACCATCAACAGCGACTATTACTGTGCCCTTTTGGATCGATTGAAGGTTGAAATCGCCAAGAAACGGCCACATTTGCAAAAGAAAAAAGTGTTGTTTCACCAAGACATTGCACCGTGTCACAAATCGATGAAAACGTTAGCAAAATTGAATGAATTGGGCTTCGAATTGCTTACCCACCCACCGTATTCTCCAGATTAAGCCCCCAGCGACTTTTTCCTCTGTTCAGATCTCAAGAGAATGCTTGCTGTAAAGAAATTCAAGTCCAATGATGAAGTTATCGCTGAAACTGAGGCCTATTTTGACGAGAAAGAGAAATCGTACTATAAAAGTGGTATGGAAAAGTTGGAAAAATCGCTATACTCGTTGTATTGCTCTCGAAGGCAACTATGTTCAATAATATAATCGAGTTTTATCAAAATTTTTGTTTATTTCTTACTTATCCTACGGACTTATTGAATGACCTGTTAGTTTTCAGAAAAGTGTGCGAAATGGTTAAAAGCAGTATTAATCTCTATACGGACTGGTATTAAAGTTTCTTTTCATCTCTAAAAGTTGGGCTTACATTTTTTTTTTTGCATCATTAACTCCAACTATCTTAAAGTATGCGATAGAGCCCTGCATGAGTATGCCTTTTCGCCTACTTGAATATATTCGTTATACCTGCACTTACACTCTCCTTGTTTTTTCACAAATAAGAAACGACGCTTATTTTAAACGACAAATAAGAATACGCTGCTTTACTAATACCAACAAGTAGAGAATAAAGCAATAAAAAAGAACACAAATGTGAGTACGCGCACACTGAATAATTGGCGCATATTTTTATTATTCATCGCAAACATTTCTGGTTAGGCGGGGGACTATTAATGTATTTTTTGCTTTATTAAATACGTTTAATCGCGTCCCTATCCAAAATCAAAATGACTTCGCATTAATAAATTATATAATGGTTATTTATAACCTTACAAAACGAACATATAACAGTTATTCAGTTCACTGCTGCACATTCCTGAATATTCGTGTGGTTTATTAAATACTCAGAGAAGTAACTGAAACTACGCGAAGCTTGCAAGCTCATCTCAGTGCAAGAGTGCATTTAAAGAGAACAAATAAGTACTATAGTTAATCTCTTGCTCAGATTTACTCTGCACTACACAACCTGTTGCTTACATTTATTCTCGTGCAGTCTAATCCCACACCATATTTTTAGTTTAATTTTCTTTTTTAAAAATTACTGGCCCTTTTATTAAATTTCGTGAACTCTACTGGTCTTTCTACTACTCTACTCTACAAGCTTTTTAGTGCTGCCAGTAGAAAGAAAAAACTTCAGATCATATTCTATGTGGTGAATGTTCAGCAATATGCAGTTTAAGTTTCTTTCTTCCAAATTTAAATGTGGGGAAAAAAATTCGCGTTCATTCATAAATTCATTTAAAGTCTAAGCCAGGGCAATTTGTAAAGGAAATGTACAATATGTATATGTGTTTACTATATTTGTATATTACTATTACTTAACTAGTAAAAAGGGCAATTTTTTCAACATTAATTTTTTTCTTAAAAAGTGCTAAAAACACAAAAAATTTTTTTTCCATCTTCCATCTTCCTAAGGGCCTACTAAAATTTTTTAAGCGAATAAAACCCCTGTATTAAAAGTTGTATTTTTAAGCTACGGTTTATTTTAGATACATTTTGTTTGAACATAATTATATGTTTTGAAGAAAAGTTTTTGAATTTTTGGATAACAAATATTAAACCATAAAGCAGGAATTCGTAGTTTAGTAAGGTATCTTAAATATGCGGTGGTCACGCTTTTTCAGAGCTTGTTCATCTAAAAAAAATACAAATGATGATGTTTCTGATAAAGCTTTTTGAGCTTTTAGTCGAAGCTTTTAGAAAAATGTTGATTTTTATCAAAAAGGCAGTTAAAAAACTGATTTTGACTGAAAAGTTTTTTTAGGTTATAAAAAAAGTATTTCTCTAAAATAAAAATCGAACGATCAAAAGTACCGATCATATTTGCTTAACAAGTGAAAAAAATTTTGGTAGCGATCCTTATCATAGTTTTCGAGTAATGGTGTCCACCGGTTTCAAACAGCCTTTACGAGAAAAACGCGTTTAAAGTTCTAGAAGTAGTTTATTCATGTATACATGAATTGGTTTATTTCTTGGTATTTTTTTTTTTCATTTCGGTGTCATCAAATGTGTCTTAGCTTAGCTTTGCATTGTCTTCTCTTCGGACGATTGTGCTTATAACTATGCTTCCCATTAGGTCGATCCTGATAAATTTTCAAAAACTTTTTATGCAATATGAGAAAGGCCATTTTGTGTACACAGTAACTAAAATAGAAAGTTTTTGAAAAATCATCAGGATCGACCTAATGGGTAAGAATGAAAAAAAAAATAGTATGAAAATAATCGAAAAAGCTCAATTTTGCAGTGAGTTTGGTGGCACCGGACTAAATTATTCGGTGATTAAAAGTCCAGAATCAGATTATTCACCAAATTTAACATCAAATAGATGGCTTGTGTTTTTTTCCGAAAATCCCAAATGCATAATTTAAAAAAAAAAAAATCAAATAAAAAACCTTCCAAAAATAAAAACGGATTTTCGACCAGAACCGGGCCGGTTTCGGCAATTTTTGAACTTTAAATTGCTCAAATTATTTCATTCGCTACCATCATTTACAATTGCGCGGGGCAAATCTAACACAGTCTAATACAGTATATATATTTTTTATACAAAAAATTTGAAATACACTACGAAAAAAATATTGAAATATGAATTGTAGGGAATTTCTCTAGTTTCATTTGGTACATAAGATTTGGTGTGTAAGCTAGAAGGTATTTGATGGGTACAGGTTTCTAGATGATTTTTTCCATAACATGTAAGCGAAGATATTGTTGGAATAAAAACAAAAAGCAACACAAGAAGAACACGTGTTTTTCTGTTGCTATTTGAATGCTCAGCAAAAAAAAAAAAGCCGCACAAAACAATTACAAAAAACTTGCTCACTTTTCACTGCTGCGCTCTACTGCGCTCTGTTTCATATCTGTGGCAGATGAGCCGAATGATTCGTAGATGAGCTTGTGTCGATTTTGAGTATTTCGGTAAGTAGGAAAAGTATCAGCAAGACGACAAAAACAATAAGTATTTATGAACTGAAAAAAAAACCGATTCTTATCCGATCCGACTCATGATTTGGGATTCTCATATTTATTTGAGCCACCGCATTGCACTTTATTCGTAGAAGAGAGTATGAGTCGAGTGCGTGCGCTAAGGGTTGAGTAGGTTTTTGTAGTTATTTTTTTCGGATATACTCAGAGTCTCAAAAAGCTATCCGTTGCAGATCACTGATGTGAGTTCTTAATTAGTATTGCTTGTAACATTAATTTCTTATTTATTTCCCAGAATGTTTTCTTCTATCTAACACAATTTTTCCAGTAGTAATTAAGAACACATTGCGGCCTAAGGGTCCGAAAAGGCACCTGCGCTTGTCTAATAAGAGAGGGTGTTTTGGGCGTGGCAGTGAGTGTTTGTGCACTATGAATGACTTAAATACTAAACACAAAAATGTTTAACCTCCTGCGCCCACGGGTTTGAGAGCCGGGCTTAATGGGTTTTGTTATTACTATCAAAACTCACGTAAATGGAAGAAAAAAATGTTGGTTTCAGTCACAATCCCGCAAATGCGCGTACAGGGGATACCACTTTAAAAAAAGCATGCCATGATATTTATCTCATTAGGTGGTGTGGAAACAATATATCTGTACTGCATTATTGTATATGTCATATCGTCGTCCGGGGATTCATGTGCTCCATACGCCTTTTGACAATTTTGAGTTAATACTACTATTCCGGGTTTTTGATACCAAATTTTTCAAATCTGCAATCCGTTTTTTGGCTATCGCTTCCAGAAACTGAGATATTTCGTGTCCATTTTGCTTTATGTCCCTTAAAACAGAAATTTGACGAGATTGTTACCTCAATCGACTTTTTGCAAATGGTCGCCATTTTGTTTTTTTCGGTGGAAAAAAATTATCTTAGTTCAGGCGATAGCCACTTAAACAACGATTGATTTTGTTTTTTTTCCCTTAGATGTTCCAGACTGGTGATATCCGGTATACCGTCAATTTTTGGTATTTTAAAAAAAAAATCAAATAACGTCAAAAACCGCTTCAAAAATTCTGATCAAAATTTTGTTTTGTATTCCTTAAATGTTAATAAATATATGTGCAAAATTTTAAAACGATATCTTTTTCGTTTTATGAAAATGAATTGAATTTGTAACCTATATGCCCCCTTAAGTACAACCAACTTTTTCATTTTTAAAGATCTGTTTATAGTTTTGGTGTCAATAAAAAAAAATGAATAAGCTACGATATTGATACTAAAAAAATTAATTTATTACACAAAATTCTAAAAAATTCCACTCAATGTTGAAATTTAGTACTTTCAACCGATTGATGCATTTTTACACGAGCACAGCTCGGGAACGTGTAAGTTGCTGGTGTTTAATGATATACCGCTAGAAAAGTAATTTCATTACCTTTTGAATGCACGCTCAAAGTATGTTGTATGTGAATCAAAATTCGTGAAATACAAATTAACACTTTAGCTCCTAAAAACGAGCAGATATGATTTCAATTCCGGTATATTAGTCATCGGGATAATATTACAAATGAAGCCTGTTCAGTTTTTGGTGACATTTTCATGCGACCTTTTGATCCTTTAGGGGCAGTGTGCATAGACGTCATCATAATCTAAACATATTTTCAAAAATTCTGCATCCATATCTAAATTGCTCTCACTTTATTCAAGTTGATCAGCTTCGACGACAAGCTTTTATTGTCATAGTCTGATTCCGTGAAAAACTTAGCAAAATGTACCAAATAACCATGAAATAATTAACGTCACAACATATTTATTGAATAGCGGAAATTGATGTCCAATGCGTTAAAATCATACAGCACGATGCAAGTTTTGCGATCAAAATAATCGACCATCAGAGCAAGATAATAATTTTTCGAGCTATTGGCGCAAAAAAAAAAACCACATCTAATGCTGCCAAGCCGACTAAATAAGTAAAGCAGAAATATTAATTTAACATTCGGTGTAATGATGGCAGTATGGTATTTTTTCCAACCATTACTTCAAACAACAGAGTCGTAATTAAAACTAACAACAACAGAAGAATTGAGACAATATTGAGGTAATGCCTACCTTGAATCAAAAGCTATCTTCAACTATCACAATTAATAAATAAAACGTCATGCTCTAGTGCATGTAGTTTGATAAAACAAGAGTGCGTTTAAAAGTAGCAAAAGAGCAGGTTGTAGAAAGGTGTGTATTGAAATGTCAACATTTACAACTTTATATAATCTATGTGGTGTAAGCCAACAATAAGAAAAAATTCAAAGTTTTTAGAAAGATGTGTACAGAGAGAAAATTAAGACATAAACTTAATATTTCACGTAATCGTGCTACAACTGAAAACTTAACCCTTGTATAGACACATAGGTCTGGTCAGGCATATTTCGTTTTTGAGTGTTGATTTTACATACTTCTAATTTAGATATCGAAATATGCCTCCGGGTACCCGCCTACAATTTTATTGGCTTTCGATCTATGCATACAAAAATTTAAAAAAGTCCTACAGAAACGGGACGAATAAAATTATGTAATATTTACACCATGTGCGTGTACATGGTGCCTGGTGAGGTACATATGTATTTTGTGTGGAAGCATGTGGAATATAGTGTGTTTTGATGATTCTATGTGGTTTTTTACGTCTATTACATTACATATTCATACATGTGTGTAAATGTGTGTTACTAACGAGCGTTTTTTCCCTCTGTGTATGAGTTGCGGCCGCACAGTGTGACGAGCCCATATAGCGAGTGGCCAAAAATAGAAGGAGTTGCCCTAGGATCATGAAATTTTGTGGAAATAAGTTTTACGGTAAAGGAACTATTGTCACAAAATTTTTATGAAATTGGATGAATGCCACGCCCACCTCCCATATAACCGAAATCGTTAATCTGGTATATTTACCCAAAAAACCATCCCAGATAAATAAAATTTGGTACTCATAGTTCTTTTGTAGCCAGAAATAGTTAGTATGAAAATGAATCATATCAGCCGACTATCACGCCCACCTCCCATATAATCGAAATCGGTAATCTGGTGCATTTACCCAAAAAATCATCTCAGATCAATGAAATTTAACACACACTGTTCTTTTGTAGCCATAAATAGTAAGTGTGAAAATGAATCATATCGGCCGACTATCACGCCCACCTCCCATATAACCGAAATCGGTAATCTGGTATATTTACTCAAAAACTCATCCTAGATCAATGAAATTTAGCGCACACGTTTCTTTTGTTGCCATAAATAACTCGTGTAAAATTTAACAAAATCGTCCAATTAGCACGCCCATCTCCCATATTACCGAAATCGGTAATCTGGTATATTTACCCAAAAAATTATTCCAGACCAATAAAATTTAGTACATATAGTTCCTTTTTTTGGATAATATTCAGGTTTTTTTTATTTTAGATTTAGTTCAACAAGTCTTTTTTAACAAATAAATTTAACAATTTTTTTATTATAAATACTACAAATAATATACAAAATCTAATCACTAAATGAGCTTTCGTCACTAGAAAATTCTTTTTCTGGGAAAACTAAATTATTGACATCCTGTATTTCTCTCTCTTGTTGCAATATGTATTTCTCTATTTCACTGCCATGCTTCGTTTTAATTGTTTTTTGTTGTCTGTTTCTAGCTATTTTTGGCTCTGACTGTAGCAATAAAGACACAAATAGATCCTTATTGCAAAGCTCTCTACTAATTTTTCTTTTGTGGCTTAGACGATTCTTTCTTATTAATTTGTGCATACATTCTAATGCTTCTTCAGATAGCATGCCAATTGGAGAAGATGCATTTTTAATAATTTCAGATCCATGTATCAACAGTTTGTGTACTGTGGCAGGCATATAGTACCAGGGGTATAAATTTCTGTACATAGCAGATGTTTCATTCAAAAGAATTTCGAAATTTTCCAAATGAATTGCCTTGCCACAAGAAATTATTTTTAAAATTAAAGAAAAATTATTTATTAAATTGAAGTCAAGATTGGTAATATTTGCTGACGTCTGAACATTTTCAAAGAAACGTATTACCATCATTCGAAGTACCATAACCAGTCCTTACATTATCAACTATCAATCCCATTTCTTCCTTACACTTTAATTGAATTTTAAGTTTATTTTCTTTAAAAATTGGGTCCTGTTGATTAACTCTCCACATTTTTAGAGGAAGCCGATAGGCAATATGTAATAGACACTCAAAACATTTAATCTTGGCGTGAAGAGTAGAGAGACCAAATTTATAATACTCTTCTTTCATTTCTCTTTGTGATACTGCTACAGAATTCATTTCCGTGGGCTTTGCTCCACATAAATAGCATGAACAAGCAGCAGTATTGTTAGTTAACACATTAATAACAGCTCCATCAACCATAGTTAAGTTCATTCTGAAATGAACATTAATATTTCCGGAGCTGTAAAAATAACTCGAAAGATAATCTATTTCGGAGTTTATACTCGACTCTGTTTCTTTTATTAAATTTGCATTTTCCTTCATAAAAATTAACCTAATGGGTCGACAAAATCTCGTAGATGAATGAAAAAAAAATCTCTGCAGATAACGGCAAACCTCAGAGAGTAAAAACTGCCATGAAAAGCTTATTGAGAACATAAGCCGTTCGGAGTCGGCATAAAACATGTAGGTCCAGGTCTCGATCATTTGTGTTCAAACATTTCACAACACAATTGATCATAAGAAGCTCGGTCAAAGTCCTTTCAAGTGCTGAAATGGCCATTTCGTTTTTTTTTTCGTTTGAGCGATTCGTTACTTTGCCCCGATATTCGTTTTGATGATAGTCGTACGCGTGCATTTCGTCGACAAACAGGCAAAGCAGTTACCATTCGATGGTACCATTCGATGGTAACTGTAACCGGACGGAAAATGTAACCGTCGATGAGCAGCTATTTCCATATTGGGGCCGAACTAGATTTTCTCAATATATTTCATCGAAATCAGGAAGGTATGGTATAAAAGAATGGTGAGCCTGATATTCAATAATGGTTTTTCCATTGCAAGGAAAATTATACTAGAAAGGAAAAAAGAGCGAGAGGTGAATTGAATCAAGGTGAAAATGTATTGATGCATTTAGCAAATCGTTACACCAACAGCGGCAGAACATTGATAGCCGATAACTTCTTCGCAACTTTCGATGGCGATAAACACTTGGCTGCTATGGACATCGCATTTGTTGACACCATTCGATGAAATAAAAGATGTCTTCCTAAAGAAGTGATGAGTAGCAATAAACAGGCAGTCAGTTTAAGTGTGTTTGGTTTTCGTAACAATCTTGTTTCACTTTGCAGCTACATGCGAAAAAACAATCGGGCGATCAATTTGCTTTCGATCGTTCATTACACAAAATATGTGTAATTCAATCCATACATTTTCTTTAGTTGAAATAAAATTTCATCAATGCAGTGAGTTTTTACTCAATGTAAGGTTACAACATCCTAAAATTTTAGTTGGTTGTCCTAAAAGTTAGGATGCCATTTTCCTTAAAAAGAAACAAGTAAAATATACTAAAATTGAGAAAACTTTTCCTTGACTTAAGTAATAAAATCCATACTGCGGTAAACTCTTTTGATTTTAGGAAAATATTCGTTAAACTGGGGAAAAATATTCTTTAACATGACGAATAGTAAAATATTACTCAGACTTTCTCAATAATTGTGATTTTAGGAAATATCCTAAAATATATATCAGTAAATTTTTCCTATATATAAGTATCCTACTATATAAAAAGCAAGCACGCTGCTCTGCACCCGATATTGCTCAAACTGTAATAATTTTTGCGATAAGCCTGAAAGTATGCACATAAAATTCATTTGATACTTATCAGTGACATGCTTGCCTTTTATATATGTGTATACTTTCAGGCTGAGCATTTTTCATAACAGTGTGTTGAAAAAGCACTATAATAATGTCAAAAAATAATTACAGTTCAGTGTTAATGCTTCCAACCCTTCGTAGGACGGGCTTTTATACGAGGGGTGCCTTTTATATTTCGGGATTAGAGAACAAAAACAAATATTAATCATCGAAAATCACTTTATTGTTTTTCAAAATATTCTCCATTAAGATCTATACACTTTTGCATGCGTTTGAACCAATTGTCGAAGCACTTTTGCCACTCTGATTGAGGTATCTCCAAAACATGCATTCTGAATGCCGCAACCGCTTCTTCGGGCGTCGAAAATCGTTGTCCACGCAGTTTATTCTTCACGGTTGGGAATAAAAAGAACTCATTCGGTGCCAAGTCAGGACTATACGGCGGATGACCCATCAAATCGATGTTTTGGGTGCTCAAAAATGCAGTTGTTTGAGCCGATGTGTGAGAGCTCGCATTGTCGTGGTGAAGAGTGATCCGTCTTCGGCGGTTGGTTTTCCTGATTTCTTGGAAGACAACTGGCAAACAAATGGTTGTGTACCACTCAGAGTTGACTGTTCTGCGTTGTTCTAGTGGTACGGTTGCGACATGTCCATATTTTCCGAAAAAACAGGCGACCATTTGCTTGGAAGTGCTTCGTGCGCGAACAACTTTTGTTGGATTTGGCTCATCTTGAACACCCATACAGTCGACTGCTGTTTACTTTCGGGCTCATACGCGTAAATCCACGATTCATCACCTATCACGATGTCATAGACGTGTTTCGAAGCACCGCGATCGTATTTTTTGAGCATTTCCTTCGACCAATCGACACGAGCCTTTTTTTGAGCGATTGACAAATTGTGTGGGATCCAACGCGAACAAATTTTTTTGACAGTCAAATGTTTATGCAATATTGAATGTATGCTGGTCCCACTTATGCCTAAGGTTGCCTCAATCTCACGATAGGTAACATGACGATCTTGCAGTATCAGTTCGCGCACAGCATCAATGGTTTTCGGAACAACAGCTGATTTCGGACGACCTTCACGAAATTCGTCTTGGAGTGAACTACGACCACGATTGAATTCACCATACCATCTATAAACACTGGTCCTTGATGGAGCTTCATCGCCAAAAATTGAATTAAGTTCATCCATGCACTGTTGCTGTGTTAATTCACGTCGAAAGTTGTAAAAAATAATCGCACGAAAATTTAACGAAACGATTTAATTCCATTTTTAGACCGAGATGAATCTTTTAAGTTACTATAAACAACACAAATAGCGCTCGTATGTCAAAACGTTCTGAGTACGTATAAGCCAACAAATGTCAAACTTTGCAATAGAGCTTTCAGTTGACAGATTGCAACACCAGGGTTGCCAAATCCCGAAATATAAAAGACACCCTACGTACTAGAAAGTAATAAATATTCAAGAAGATTTTTACTCAAGCTTAAATTTTTTTAGATAAACAAAGATACAGTTTGTGAAAACAATAGCATTAAAAATTTTTGAATTAAATAAAATAACATTCACTATCATAAAAAAAACAATAATAAAAAAAAAGTTGTCTGAGCTCGAGATTGAACCGGGATTGAAATTTGTTGGTAAACTTTTAAGGAGATTATAAGCATTAAATGAACGAAATATGTCCTACAATCAAGTATGTAATTATCCTTGAATTAAAGATTTTTCTTCTTTAAAATAAGTATGAAGTACTTAAACCGAAGTAATATTTCCTAGCCGCAAGTAAAGATTTTATTTATAAGTAGGAAATCAATGCTTCAAATAAATAATATATTTACTACAATCAAGTACACAAAAAAAAAAAAAAAACGTAATGGCCATTTCAGCCCTTGAAAGGACTTTGACCGAGCTTCGTATGATCAATTGTGTTGTGTGTGTGTGTTATGAAATGTTTGAACACAAATGATCGAGAACTAGACCCACAAGATTTATGCTGACTCCGAACGGCTTATGTTCTCAAGAAGCTTTTCATAGCAGTTTTTACTCTCTGAGGTTTGCCATTGTCTGCAGAGGGGTGACGGCCGAACAGAAAAGTTAATTGAATTGGAAAAACTTTCAGTGTCATGTGGGATTCGAACCAGGGTTCTCTGGCGCTTGGGCCACACTCTACCCACTGAGCCACGGCCGCCACACAATCAAGTACACAACTATTCTTAATTTCGTTAAATAAAGTATGAAACTCCTCTTTAAAATAAGTTTAATTTTCTACATTTAAGTTAGTTTATCCTATATCTAAAAAACTGATTAAAGAAATATCCTCAGTCTTAGGAGACAAACTAACTTAAACTAAGGAAAGTGCCATCTTTAATATAGGATATGATGACTAGTGCAATTTTGTTCCCATATTTTCCTTGAAATAAGGAAATTTTCCTAGATTTTAGTATATTTTTTTTATTTGTAGTGTACTATGAACCAAATGCTAACGCATTATACATCAAAACCAGACGCAGGACGTTTGCGTTTTTCTGCAATAATAATTGATGTAATTGCATTAATAAATACACTTTTCAAAACATTGGTCCTCGCAACCATCGAGAATCAAATGAATAATCCACACATTCTCGTACAGCTTACGACTCGTTTGGCTTTTGAATCGTTCTTCAACAGAATAAATCCTCCCGGTAGTGTTATGGTTTCTCAACGCAGCGGTGCTGATACACTCACCGGCCGAAAAGACTATCGAATTTGTTTCCAACAAGGCTGCTCGTATAAGCTGCATAGAAAACTTCGTTTTTACTGCTGTTAATACACTAATCTGGCGGCCGTGGCGTAGTGGGTAGAGTGTGTGACTCTTACGCCAGAGAACCCAGGTTCGAATCCTCCATCCGACACAGAAAGTTTTTTCAATTGAATTAATTTTTCTGTTCGGCCGTCACCTCTCTGCAGACAATGGCAAACCTCAGAGAGTAAAAACTGCCATGAAAAGCTTCTTGATAACATAAGCCGTTCGGAGTCGGCGTAAAACATGTAGGTCCAGTTCTCCATCATTTGTGTGCAAACATTTCACATCACACACAACACAATTGATCATAAGAAGCTCGGTCAAAGTTTTTTCAAGGGCTGAAATGGCCATTTCGTTTTTTTTTTTTTTTTTTTTAATGCACTAATCTGGTGTGTTAACCGGGTTCGGCTCAAAAGTCGATTATACATACTTATGTCTCCTCCAGAATACATGAAGAGATTTCATATTATGCTTCACCATAAAACTCATTCGCATTCCTTTGCTTTTGTTCAAACATCTTTGTTTTGTCTCATAATAAATGACAAAAATAAACTAACGAAAAAAATTGTTTGTTTTTTTCTACATTCCGAAATTTTTTTCAGTATATTTTTCCTCACACAGTTAGCCAAAACGAAATAGAATGATAAGAAATCCAAACATTTATCGAATTGAGCTAAAAATTCGACGGGATGCAACTCTTATTCCCATACAAATGCATGTAAATGTATAGGTGTCTGGCCAGGCCCTATGTGCGTGGAGTAAGGTTTTAAAATATGTGCGTGTACGAGGGTTAATCAAATTATTGAGGCACCCATATTTGTAAAATTTCTTGTATTTAATCTTATTACAGGAACGATGAGAGAAAATATGTTTTGCAATTTTTTTTGCTATAATTCGTTTCAGTACAAACATTATACCGCATTGCACAAGTGAGCAACAAACAAGAACAGTATAAAAAAGACGACAACAAAATAACGGAGATAAAATATATAAAGCTGTAATAAACATCTGGTACGAAATCGGTGTAAAAAAATGTCACACATTAAGTCAAGTTGTGACAACATACTCTGAGAGTAGAGAGTGTGACAGCGACATATTTTGTAAAAATTTTTATTAATTATATAATTTTTTAATCGTTCAACTGCAATGACCTGCATGGTGAAAGGAACTCTCGAGCTAAGCATGCCAGAACTGCATTATCGACACTTAGCGTTGCAATTAATTATTGACCAAGACGTGTTTAAGATACAATCTTATAATGAGTCAATGAAATGAAAGTAAAAAGTTTTCACATTTGCTACTTAAGTAGCTGCAGCTGCAAAAAAAAAACAATTTGTTCAAAATCGAAATAAAAACTCACTCATTGATGTTATTCATAGATATACTACCATTTTTAATTAGCGGATAGTCAGTCATTGACTTTTTTGTCATTCATTTAAAAGTTTGCATAAAAAATTCGCTCTAGCTATTAACCTTGATTTATAAACGCTTCAAGCAAAAACGTCAGCAAACGATCAGAAATAAAATTTAAAAAAAAAACAAATTAATGCAATGTTTTACTTATAAGCACTAGATCAATTAATTTATCATGGATATTTTTTTTTAAACTAAAAAAAAACTACATTGAACGCAAATATTTAACGCACGTATCAAGATAGGATAGTTTTTTGAAACATGTTAAATGGGCATCAATGACTGGATTTTTTTTTAAGTAAAAAAAAATTAAACAGTTTTTAAGACTTTTTTTAAAAAAATGTCTTAAATACAAAAAGTCATTAAATGGAAGCATTTATATATATATAGTAAATTTAGATAATTATCTAGCATTTCATACAGAAAAAATTTCAATAAAATTTATCAAAATAAACCAAGGAAATTTGCTTCCAAAATTAATATGTTTTCTATAATTCTATCAAATATTGCAAACTCTAGTCCAAGTATTTTTGCAGTCTATTTGTTGAACTTTTTGTTACTTTAGTGCTACGAGTGCTTAAAGGTTACTTTTATTTGTACATATATTCATCATAGGAAATTTTGCTATCTGTTTTAAAATGATCATTATTGAGTACTTCTTCGCTATCTGGAAAAAATTAATTCATGAATTTATAGTGACCATAAATGTGAATTTATTTCGAAAGAAAAAAGTTTCCTCTGGTGCAGTATCATCTGATTGACATGGTTTTAGAAAATTGTATTTATTGATGGTGGAACAATATCGGCTTCTTGCCAATTAAAGGTATATTTATTATCTGCAATTAACAATATTAGTCATATTAATATATCTAAGCTATATGCTGAACTTGGGCCGGCAGGATTGGTAATTTTTGGATTGTTTTAATCGCATGCATACTAATAAAGTTCGTTGTTACCGAAAGTTGCCTTTAAGAGGATGGTACTGTTTTAAAAAAATGTTGGTAAATTTTTTTTCTATATGTACAACATTTCAAAAGTATTTTGTAAAAATTTCAAGTAAATCGTGCTAAAACTAACGAAGATACAGCGTTTCATGTGAGCGGACCTCATGCTCGATTTTTATACATGCATGCCTGACAACGTTGAATTATCATAAAGATTTGCAGATGCGCGATTCGCTTACCTGAAATCTGCTTCCATAATCTCCAAATTATGTTATACTTTTATGTGTACTTGTAGGCATGTAAACTGAAGTTATATATATTTAGGCATTCACAAGGTGTTGTAAAGTTGTATGTTGTATTGTTGTAAGTGAAAGGTTTTCTCATTTTCGCCCTTGTTAGTGTGCGGTGTGCATTAAATTGGCGTGATCGGACTGGAAGTACGCCTACCTCCCATACAAAGTTTTTTTTTGTACATCACTTTTGTGTAGAAAAAATGAAAAATGCAATTTGGGCAGCATACTTTCATTATTGCTCGACAGACGAGAAACCACAGCACGACAAATACGCGAGCGGTGGGGACTCTTGATGTGAATGGCAAAAAGCAGCAGCTGCAAACACACTGGATTCATTCAAACACAGCTACAGTGCCTTTCCTTCAGATGTTACAGAAGCCATAAAGCCAATCTATGAAGATTTGAGCAAGGACGCACTTTTGCATGGGTGTCTTGGAGGTTTCACGCAGAATAACAAAGAGAGTTATAATCAACTTATTTAGGAAATCTCTCCAAAATCAGTGGGCGGTACTGCAATCATTGTTGAAATTGCAGCAAATGTTGCAGCATGCACTTTCGATGAATGATCTTTAGCTTTTTGTCCTTTCTGAATGAAATGGGCATCTCTACAGGCCCAAGTGCTCACCAATGGGCGCGCGAATTACGAATAACCATAGCGGACGAACAAGCTGCAAGTACAACTAAAGAGGGTAGAATGCAACGCAGGCAAGAGCAAAAAATGCGTTGGACATCCTGAATGACAGCGTTTTACTGTACGGAGCTGGCATTGATGATTCTGTGTCTATGATTTACTGATTTTTTTATTTTTAATTTTCGATAAAAAAAAACTAAATCGGTTTTCTGGAAAACAACATTTTTGAAGTCGGTGAACACGATGACGCAAATTCTACTTGACCGATCGTTTTGAAATTTTTACACTATTTCTACACATAAATCAACAGGTAATGCCGAAGCGTTTTTTTTTATTTTTCTACCTTAAAATAATAAAATGACCTCGATTTTTCAGCGAAAATCGCGTTTTTGACTTCACAACGCTACAAAAAAAAACATTAAAAAAAATCTTTGGTACTATCTCGGGAAACATATTACCTTTTAAACTAATTTTGAATTTTTTTTCAGATGATCCGCTAATCGTGTTCAGCGCAAAACAACTTTTTTTTTTCGATTCGCCTCTAGAGAATCGCAGCCACGGATTTATTTATTGATAATTTTTATTTTAATTTTTTCCAAATATACTTAAGAAGTCAAACTATAACATGTATATGAAATAAATACACATTATTCATGTCCCAAAAAAAAAAAAATCATGAAAACTTGCCTTTTTTCGGCTTTAAAACAGGACCATCCCCTTAAACGGGTTCATAAGAAGCGAAAAGAAATCAATGGTAAACGGATTCGTTATAAACAGTCATAGTTTTCAATAAAAAATATTCGTAAATATTTCTGAGTTTTGCGTAAATAATTAAATAAATATTTCGGCGTTTTATGTAAGTTTTGTTAGTTGCTCTGGGTATGATTAATAAATACTACTGATGAGTTGCTGTTGCGGCCAACAGCTGTTTAGTCTGTAGGGTATTGTTGTTGTTGTTAATTTTTAATACATTGTTAATTTTTAAGCAAAGCGCCACGCACTTTTTGCTCAGGCAAGGGGACTCACGCAAATTAAGCACCCTGAATGTTGGTAAGTGGACTTCTGAAAATTACATAACACACTTACACACAAACAGCGCACATTATTGGTGGAGCAAAAAGTGCGTGGCGCTTTGCTTAAATCGTTGCCATTTCTATTATAATTCAGATCCCATCTTGAATAAGATATTTTCTTAAAGGAAATTTAATAGTCTTTAATTGAAAATCAAAATAAAAAAATTAAACGTGTACTAACTTGAGAAAATCGTCATTTAATCATAAACTTATATTTTTTTATATTAATAAATTTTTTTTTTTTTCAAAACTAATAAAATAATCAGAAAGAACATAAAAAATTCTTTAAGTATGATCTAAGTTTTAATGATATTTATTTAAGCGTCTATTTTTAAAAATTCGGTGAAAATAACACTATTTTTCACATTTCCAATAACAGAACCGTTATAAATCGACAACCAGTTAATATTTCACAAAATGCTTTTGGCATAAGTAACAACACCAATCGGAGATCATAAAACCAAAATTTCATGAAAAAATAACGAAAAAAAATTTTGGTAGGCGATTTGACGTGAAATGCACCATAAACACTGCTGCTTTTTTTATCAATTTCCTTACTGATTATTTTAAAGCTTTATTTGAGATATTTTGCTCCTTTTCTGGGATGTTGTCTGGAAAACGAACACTTTCAAATAACTGTTCAAATAATTTCAATATCGACAATTTGTCACGCGTCCTCATGATACAAAACAGTTGGGTGCAACAAGAGCGTCAAACTATACTACTTTGTTGCATAAAACGACTTTAAAGTTCTTCCGATCAAGAGAAGTTTTGCGGGATATTCATTAAAAACATCCTTGGAGTAGAAAACTCCCATCCCCCCGCCCCCACCTCATATATTAGTCAGCATTGAAAGCCTCAGCGCATATTTATACCCCAACGCGTACTGTTTAAGGGGTACATTAACTTTGTCATTCCGTTTGTAAGGCCAAGAAGGAGGCGTGGCAGGTATAGAAAAGTATATATATTTTTGATCAGCATCACCTCCTGAGTCGATTTCCGTGTGTCCGTCTGTCGACACGATTATAGCCGTAATTTTAAAGCTATCGCAATGAAATTCAAAATATAAGCTTCTTTTTAAAAAAGGAAGATCAAGTTCGAGAATGAGCCAAATCGGATGAAAACCACGCCTACCTCCCACACAAAGTGACTTTATTTTAACCGAAAAATCTCTTTAAAATCCACAAACATTAATGAAATCCCTTGAAATTTTGCATATAAGCTTTGGTCTTCAATATAAATCTGGTCTGATTCATGGTCTGACAATGAAATTTGGAAAAATCATATAAAAACCACGCCTACCTCCCATACAAAGTAGCTTTATATTAACCGTAAAATCCCTTAAAGATTGCTCAAATTGCAGAAATGTCTTGGAATTTTGCACATAGGCTTTAATATATAATATAAACCATCACTATGATATTTGGCAAAATCGGATGAAAACCACGCCTACCTCCCATACAAAGTGGCTTTATTTAAAACGTTAAATCGCTTAAAAATTTGCAAAAATTACAGAAATGTCTTGAAATTTTGCATATAAACTTTGATATTTAACATAAGCCACTCTTTGATATTTGGCAAAATAGGATGAAAACCACGCCTACCTTCAAAACAAACTAGCTTCATCAAAATTGAAAAACTTTCGAAAATATATATAACTGAATGACATCGTGTCTGTATGTACCCAAGTTCCGCCCACATCGATTATCCAACCCATACATATATTATTCGGTAAAATGTGGAGTCCTTATACTAGAAAAGTGGGTGTGGCATTTTACTTTGTTTACAAATTACTTCATGTTGCAGCTAAGGGTAAAATTAAATTAAGCGTATGGCACAAATATTTTTGCAGATTATACATACAAATTTTATAGACGTCTAAACACTTTGGATATACTTCAGTACGGCCGCGGGGGGTATTTTAGCTTCGGTACCCTGCTGAAGCTCCATTCCTTACTAGTTTTTAAATGAGTTGCTTTTCATAAAAGAAACCCATCACACCAAGTTGAATCATTTTTGCATCCTGCCCAGACGACATCAATTTGAGATGGTTAGCAAGCAGTTCACAGATGGTCAACAAGGTTAACATAACAAAATTGCGTCAAAGTGAAATCAATAAAACACTGCCATGAAAGAAACGTGCTCTTATTTAAATTGTCATCAGACGATTACATGTTGTCCTCCTCTTACCTACTTACATGTTTTCTACCACTCTTCATTACACCAGCAAGAGTTCAACTTCACGCAGCCTTGTAAGATAATCATACAGCTTCACTTGACATTTTTCTGAAAAATAACAGTTTTCTGAAATGTTTAACGAGGTATCAACTAGTGAGTAATTTATTTTTGTTGGTTTTTGCAAATCGTTGTCGCATGCTGAATGTCAATGACTCCGAATAATTATGATAATGCTGGAGAATGTGTGCACAAAAAAAAAAAACAGTAAAAACAAGAAAGGTTGGTCGGAGCAACTTTCTTCCTCCGCAAAACTACTTAACGTAGACTTAACAGTAGTCCATATTATGATTTGGTCAAAATCCACTCGCACAGAAAACCAGTTGGTTTATTTGTAACTTGAAGGGAATTAAAATTCAGCTTTCAAGGCCATTATGTGATGTATAATAATCCACTTATTTCGTAAATTGATATATTTTAAATATTAAAATAAGCAAAATATTTTGAGTTCTTCTCAAATTCTTGGGGTTTCGTCACCTCTAAGACAGAACTAGTAGCTGTGAATATGAATATTCATTGACATTTAAATGTTTAAATCTTTATCATGCATGTTAGACTGAACTTCACAATAATCACCTTGAGCATTTTTTCTAACAACTCATTCAAGGCATGAACGAGTGCGTCTTTTGAGTTCGTTACAAATTCCTTGTAATCATTCAAGTTATTCATAATAACCAGCCGTAAACCGCTATAAGCTGCCACTTTCCTTTCTCGGATCCTTTTTGAGACTGTCTTGTTGGCTGACGGGTTGCATTTATTTTTTCCTTTTATTGGATTTGTAGTCAAACTTCAAATTGCTTCAAGAAAGCCACTATGACAAGATTTTGCTGAATATATATTGCGGTATTAAATTGAACGACATGATGTGATTCGTTGTTTGTTATTGCAGTCTTTCAAACCAGTTGTGCAACTTTCTGACTTGATCCCGCTACTATTACTTGAGTTTCAAATTAGTTTGTATCAACTTTGTTTTTCAAGATCAATGTTAAATTAGCTATCTTTAGCGGCAATGGAGAGCGGCATTTAAAAGCTAGTTAACAGCTGATGATAAAAAAATTGGTAACATCTTAATTACTGCGAAGAAAAATTAAAACTAATGCAAAAGATATGCGTTTTTTGTATATAATTTTTATTTGTTTAATAATTCAAAAAAATGCTGTCGAAAGAACTTATTTACTTCATACTTCATAAATTTTTGAAGGATCAATAGCTTTAGTTAACTTAAACTGGTCGTGAGACGGACGATATGAATTGATCGTGACTATTATTTAATCTGATCAGCAAAAGTTGAACAAGTTTTCGAATTTTTCTTTATTTAACAAAATAATTAAATTAAAGTAAATTAAAGTAAATTTTACATCGGCTAACTCATTTATTGATTGGCATTAACAGCTGTGAGACGTTTTTACCGCTATTCAGACTTTTCGAAAGTTGAATTGCAAATGCTTTCAGGCTGTCCGATGCTGAGGCCTTCCAACGGAAATGAGAGTGTCCTTTTCTATGTTGACCGTCGCTGGGTACCATTGGAATATGTATGGCTCGCTGCAACGTCGTATTTCATTCGCTAAAAGCCAGAATCCGCTGAATTTTTTGCATGGTATTCGGTACTATTCGGAACCATTAATTGCATGGTAATCGGTACTGCCCATTGAAACAGATTTTATCGTTAGTCTTACAGAGTATATTTCTTTCTGAGACTCATTGCTTCCTTTCATCAAAACTGATTGTGCAAAAGTCCAGAATTGTGCTGCATATAACATGATGAGCGATTTGTAGTAGGTATGTCTTGTTCGTCAAGAGAGGACTCTGCTTCTCATTACATGTTGAGCTTAATAGCATTCTTAGTTTAGTAATGCCTGTTGAAGAGAATTATCTTTTTTTTTTTTTATCTTAATGCTGTTTTCATTGGAGGAGTTTCGAATCTGAATGACAGATAAACGAATTATTAAACTAGTTCGGAGGAGTTGTCCACAGTGTCCTAGGAATTGGGATCGCAAAATCTGGGATTTTTCCAATTCCGATATTTTCGGGACTTAAAAATGGGATTTCAATGCACAAATTTGACATAATATAGTTAGATACCTCAAGTGTACATATTCCAATTAATGATTTATTTCATTGGTGGGCAAATCCGGAGCAGGAAGTTATATGATAACATCAACAAACAAAGTTAGCAGTGTTTCAAAATGGGCGAAGAATAAGTCTAAGCTAAATTGGATTTCAAAGTTCTAACAGGACCGCAAGTTTATACAAAAGAAAAGAAATTCAAAGAAATTTGAAGGAAAATCCTTGCACATGTGTCCAGATATCATAAACTTTTGGCGAGTCTTCAGAAGAGTCTTCAGAAGTGAAAAGCCCAATTTTTTGGACATATTTTGCAGCGTCAGACTAAATCAAATAGCATGGAGAATATTTGACCAATTTGCAAATATTCGGAATTAGTTAAAGCAAAGTGGAGGAAGAAAGAAGGCGTGGCTCTAAATTGTGAAGAAATAATAAAAAAAGTGTAAATCAGCTGTTAAGAAAATTAAATCAAAAACTGCAAAATTTAATAAAAGCAGAAGAAAAAAATTTTGGATGCAAGTAAAGAATTGTTGTCTTCAAATTTTCAGAGAATATGAAAGTAAAATACAAAATACATCTGATCAAATGTTTCTAATTCGTTACAATTTAAAATTAATTTGTGCACTAGACCGGATCGAAAAAAAGGTTCACGTGCCGGTGTCGCAAATAAAAGCTTAGGTGGGGAAAATAAAAAAATATTTTTTTTTTTTTTACAGTGTACTCCCTGTTAGCAAGAGTGTTTTGAAGCTCTGGTCGAAAAAATTTAATGGGGACCCCAAAAAAGAGTACACAGTTTTAAGGGTCGTAACAAGATCTTATTTTTATAGGATTTTTTTGGACAACGGGGTGTCCCAAATTAATTTTTTTACAACAAATTTTTTTAAAAAAAAAGAATACTGAAATTTATTAATGAAATACGAGTATGGAAGAACATTAAATTTCATGTAGTTCTAACCTTTCAACCATTGCAATATGTTCATAAGTAAGAAAGTTATGATTTCTTAAAATTTTTCGTATTCTACATACAATTTTTTAATATCTGAAACACCCAGTCATCATAATTCCTAAATGTTCGAAATGTTAACAAAAAGCACTCCTTATATTTTTTTTTTTTAATTCTTCCTGCAAAATAAACGGAAATAAGAAGATTTTTACAGTTGTAAGATAAGTATGTATGATTAATTGTTTTTTTATTAAATTATATGCAAAAATAGCAAAAGTATATAATGTTAATTCTTTGTGTAGTAAAACGCCTTTTTTTGTTTTTGATTCAAGACTGGGATACATTTTCGTCGAATCCAGAACATTTCTTGAATTTGCTGTTTCGCTATATTAAGCGAGAATGCCTACAAAACGTTTGGTATTTTGAGTATGGCAAGAATATAATATATTAATATTCGAGTAGAATCAAAATGAAGCATCAAACACGGTGGAAATTTTCGATGGATAATTCGCCCTTCCAAAATTCTTGGAAAACCAACTTTCCCGAAATCTTAGATTCTCATCTGTTCTCATAAATAACAAAATATTCTCTGGGTGGCAGAAAATTCATTTCGCTTAAGAGATGCGAATAAAAATTATATAGGGAGAGGTGGGCAATGTGTACCATAGGGTGATGTGTAACACGGCGATTTTTCGTACAAAATGTTAACATATAAGTGAATTAACAACTGTGATATGTTTCTTTTGACAGCATCTTGTTTTTCATAAGTGTTGGAAGTAGGCAGATATACATTTTATTGGAGTTCTTAAAAAGCGTGAACAATTTTTGTTTAAAAGTTTTTCTTTAAATTTTACAAAAAATAGCGTTTCTAATAAAATTTTCTTCAGATTTTAAAAGTGAGTAGATATTAAATGTGGTATTGTTTAATATCTTGAAATATAACAAAACAATTTTACATTTTTTCACATTGCGGTAAAACTCCATCAAAGAGAAAAAAGTGACTTACATTGGGGTGATGTGTAACACATCTTACACATTATAATTGCCATTAAAGAGGCAACAACGTGAAACTCTGACATGCAATCACATCAACGGCATTAAACAACGCCCAATCATTCTGGAAGGATGTTGGGCGATTTTCACTACATTGAAACATATTTCATGTGACATTTCATCGAAATACGATGAAAACACTTTTAATAAACATTTTTTTTAAAGGATTATAATAGCTGGATTTGTTTTGTCCCTGTTTTTTTTTAATAAGTAAAACTCACCTGCTTTCGATAAGATCCACAAATTCAGTCATAAAAAATTAATGTTCTTTTTCACTGTCCAAAATAAAACTAACCGAGTATAAACAAAAAAGCTAGTACCGCCAAAATAAAATCCATTCCCAACGGCACTTGAAAATTATAGTTCGGCTATTGTGTTCTAATTGAATATTTTTCAAAAACTTAAATATCGTGCCAATACTTGAAAACCTTCTGAAAGGACGTTGGGCTTATCCGAGTTAAGTTCTTAGCATAATATTTTTAATAAACATAAAAATATAAAATAAACAAAAAAAAATTAGAGAAACGAAAATTTTGTTGGTGTTACACATCAGCCCACAGATTTCAAAAAGATAAAAAAAAATCCATATTCTCAATTTTTGTTCTACTTCAACCTTTACTCAAAATATTCAACAGCCATGAGGCCATTAAACCAATCAAAAATTCAATTTCTTAACACTTCTACTGGAGCAAATAAAAATGTGTTACACATCACCCCACTTCATCGTACTTTTGCTATTGCATATAATTTAATAAAAAAAAAAAACAATTAACTTAATAAATATTCATATATACTTATCTTACAACTATAAAAATCTTCTTATTTCGTTTGTTTTGCAATAAAAAAAAATAAGGCGTGTTTCTTGTATCGATCATTAAGAAATTAGGATGACTGGGTGCTTCACTAATCAAAAAATTGTATGTAGAATATGAAAAATCAACTTTCTTATTAATGAACAATGTTGCACTTTCTTTTGAAGTTTATTTGCAATACAGTTCTTAGTTTCACATTGAGTGTAAAAAGAAAAAAATTATATATGTAAATGAATATTGATGGAAAATAGGATTAGGATTGCTAATAAATTTACTTAATAAGAATTAAATTAAATTATTCGAGAAGAAATTTGAAAACTACTTTTTGTTTGTTCTCCTATAGCTTCTTTTCGTAGAAATATTCTCTATATTCAACCCCTTCACTCAAAAGAAGCCTTTTTGCTTATTTATGTTGAAGAGGACTGAATTATGAAAGAGTGTAGTTTTTGATTGTCATGAAATTGGTGTGGTTATTCGTGCAAACTTGATTGGTGCATCAATTAAAACATATGACTCTTTGTTAAAATGTTTATGAACACTCAACTCTAAATAGCTTAGTTTATTAACTTGTAGAGATTGTTATATGCACACATTAATCAAGTTAATTAAAAAATGTACGATTTGCTTTTCAACATCTTTTTGCGGGCTGCACTTATATGACTCATATAAACTGTCCCATAAATTAAAACCTGGCCGTTATCCCTATGTTATGTAAAAGTAGCCACTTGTTTGTGAAAGATGGCTAAGTGCGCGTTACACTTTTATTTATTTGAATAAGTTGACTAAAACCTGCTCGGTTATCTACTAAAAAGGCAAGGCAGGCAACTACAACTTTTTAGTTTATATTTAATTTTTTTTTAATTAACTTGGTCGTTTTAATTCATTTGATTTTAAAATTCAGCACATGTTCAACTTAAACTGTTCTTTGACAAGTTTTGAAAAAGTGACGTTCACAAAATTTGAGATTTTTTAATATTTTCTGATCATTGTTAAAGGTGACAAAATTTTGTTATATATGTTTAGTCAGAGTCCAATTGGCAAAAGAAATTTCAACAGAGCAGTTAAAGAGCTTAAATCACGTTCCAGCGAAATCAAAAACGACTTTCTCAGTAATCTAGTACAAACGCTTACGACGAGCACAAATTATGGAAAGCAACTAAGAACTTAAAACGTCCAACTGTAAGAAATGCACCTATTACATTATTATTATGACAAATGGTGTAGGTCAGATTTAACTAAAGCTGAAGCTTTTGCAACCCACCTATAGGAAATTTTTCAAGCGTACACTTTTAACAGTTCAGAAAATGAAGTTTTAAATTTCTTAGATGCTTCCTTCCAAATGGATTTTCCAATTAAACATGTTTCTCCTTCTGAAACTCAAGCCGAAATTAAAAAGATATCTTTTAAGAAGTCACCAGGATATGATTCAATCGATGCACAGTTGGCTAAGTCATTAACAAAGAAATTTATATTATTTTTGACACTTATTTTCAACTCAATCTTGCGACTTAACCATTTTCCATCACAATGGAAATGTGCAGAAATAATAATGGTTCCAAAACCAAAGAAACCTGAAAACATTGTCACTTGCTATCGGCCCATAATCTTGTTGGTTACGTTTTCTGAAGTGTTTGAAAGAATACTTTTACACAGAATATCCAAAGTACTTGAACAAAATTACACAATTCCAGAAAATCAATTTGGATTCAGGCAAAAACATCGAACACCCAAACAATGCCATCGAATCGTCAATAAGGCTATTGACAGCCTCGAAAATAAAAAAAACTGTACTGCTGCATTTTTGGATGTGCAACAAGCTTTTGACAGAGTATGGCATCCAAGCTTACTGTTTAAGATAAAAAAGCTGTTACCAGCACCCTATTACCTTTTACTTAAGTCCTACCTTTCCAATCGAAATTTTTACGTCAATATTAAAGATGATTTTTCAAACATCTGAGAAATCAAAGCAGGCATCATCTCACATGTTTTGGGACCTGTGCTCTATACCATTATCACGTCAGATATGCCAAATCCAATTAATGTTATGGTTGCAATATAAGCGGATGATACTACAATATTGGCCAAAATTCAGTCATCAACTGATACATCAAATCTTCTCCAAAACGGTCTCAATGAAATCAAAACGTGGTAAAAGTTAACTCGAACAAATCTGTTCATGTCACCTTCACCTTAACCCATTTTTGTCCAGCGTTACGCAACGTATACGCAACGGTTTACTATTCTTAACCTGGAGATCATACAGTGATAGATTTTCATGATCTCCGAAAAGGATTTTGAAATTTTAAGAATTTATCTAATCGACCTGATTTCGCTCAAGGCTGAACAATTACGTTTACTTACATTTCCAAGCTTGGGAAATTTGGGAATTTTCCATTTTTTTTTATCTTTAATGTTAAACCTCTAAAAAATCTAAAAAAAGATAAAGTAAAATATAATTCTTATACGATCGTCTTTAATAGGCTTTATTATATGAGCTGCTCAGGGCACAAGTGGCGTAAGTCCATTTTTTAAGGAAATTGAGTTAAGTACATAGAAGTGAAGAGGAATATGTAACCTATTTATGACTCCGGGTTAGAAACTCCTAGCTTATGTAATCTCTGAATAAAATGCAATACTTATACAAATTATATAATTTTTTCAGAGGACAAGTGCCGTAAGTCCATTCATTTTATATCTCCCTTAATAATGAAGATAATCACTAGGTGGAAGTTTTGACCGATTTCTGGAACTATATGCTATCATTCCTCATCAAAACATTTTTAAAAATATTTCAAATTCTTATCCTACACCGGAAATGAGAAATTTCAAAAAAAGTTCAGAGGACAAGTGGCGTAACTCCATAAATTTTATATCTCCCTTATTAATATAGATAATTACTAGAGGAAAATTTTGTTCGACTTCTGGAACTAAATGCTATCATTCTTTATCAAAACATTCCTAAAAATATCTCGAATTATATTTCTACAGCGGAAATGAAAAATTTTAAAAAAAGTTCATAGGACAAGTGGCGTAAGTCCATTCATTTCATATCTATCTTAATAATGAAGATAATCACTAGGGGAAAGTTTTGTTCGACTTCTGGCGCTAAATGCTATCATTCCTCATCAAAACATTCTTAAAATATCTCACATTAGATTTCTACAGCGGAAATAGAAATTTCAAAAATATGTCCAATTTAGTATGCAATTTTCTTCATTATTTTTTTGTATTATTAAGTTAATTTTTTACGATATGAATATCTCTTTTTATACTGTTGACATAGCTTGTAAGCAAAACTGACTTCTTTATACATAGAATTTCTAATAACAATTTTTCTAAATATTCCATTTTCTCAAAACTACCAAAAGTGGACTTACGCCACTTGTGCTCTGAGCAGCTCATATTTAACTTTTGTGAATTTTTATGAAATTTGGCTGACATACGTGGCTACCGCGGGTTGACACAACGCTAGTTTTTAACGAAATACCTTTTTATATTTTTTGTTGTTTTGTTGAAATTCTTGATATCAATATTGGTGCAAAATGCTCGACTTTGCTCGTAGGATATCGTTCAATAGCGATCAATTTGAAAATTAAAAATCTCGAGGTTAGACCAAACTAAACATTTTTGGAAAGTTTCATCATTCTAGCTCAACAGGAACATGGGCCAGTCCAAAATGGGTTAAAAAAAACAAGAGTGTCAGTGCGTTTATATCAATTCAACACCAATTCCTAGAAATGATCACGCAATACTTTGGAATGTATATTGACAAGCGCTTGACTTGAAAACACCATATCAAAAGAGACTGCTTAAACTTGAAAACAAGAACACTTTATTGGTTATTAGGACCCCAGTCTGAGTTGAGCCAAGAAAACAATGACAGAATTTACAAAGTCATGCTTAAACCAATTTGGTCCTACGGTATCCAGTAGTGGGGAACCGCAAGCAACTCTAATATAGAGATAATGCAGCGTTACCAGTCGAAAACATTAAAAAATATTGCAAAAGCACCATGGTTCATCACAAACGAAGCTATGCACAGAGAACTTAACGTACCAAAAGTGAAACAAGAAATTTACCGATTAAGTGAGAAGCATATTCATCGGCTGAACAACCACTGTACCCCATTGGCTATTTCTTTGCTAGATGAGACCAAGGAAACAAGAAGGCTGAAGAGACATCATATCCTTGATTTGCCATTTAGAAAAGTTAACTAACTGACAGATTTTAAATAAACACTGTAAAAAAAAAAAATATGCAGAAATTTCAGTGAATGTTAATGAGTATTAGTTTTTGTTTTAAACTTCATGGCGCCAAAGTAAAGAAAAGTTGCAAAGATAAAAGGAGGCAAAGATAAGAATAAAACACTCATGTGCTATTATGTGCTGCATTTAAATCAAATTTTACTTTAATGGTTTGATTTTTACAAGGTTGTGCTCTTTTAACATGAAGTACTCTCCAACATTTGGAAACTAATGTAATGTTAGATTTTTCTCAAATTCAACACATTTTTTTTTAAATAATAAATCAAACCTAGTTGATTCATAAGTTCTATATTGTTATATTGTTTGTGTTGCCCTAATATAAACATGATATAACGCAATCAACGGTGCACTTAATTGTTTGCCGATTCCTTGCAGCACTCAAAGGTTTTCAACGCTTTTTCTATTTCTTGCTTTCCGTATTTGTTGTTGAGTTGTTGTGGCTTTGGGCTTTTTTAACTTGAACTCAATTCAGATACAGATTTTTGTTTTGCTATCATCGCCACCCAACCGTTTGGATCCATCCAATTTCTTCTTTGGTGTTTCCTTGTTTTGCAGCACTGCATATAAGCTAGAAAAAAGTTGTTTGCTGCATGACTCGCACTCCTAGTTAATGATCAAAATTGACTTATTTGTGGTTTATTTTTTTTTTTTTTTTGTAAACTTAAAAATAAATTTAAAAAAAAAACCAAATTGCTTACTTTGCGCGACCGCTTTGACTTAAAACTACTGATCGATGCCATTGATTGAACAAAACAAGTCCGAAATAATTGCAATATTTAATGACTTAATTTGCGAATTGCAGAGTTGAAATGAGGCACATAATTTTACGTTAATTCCTATAGTAAAAGTCAATAAAGCTTCAATGGCAAACCCTTTGATTTTATTGAATTTTTTACTCTAGTTGAAGTGATGCTTGTTTTAAATCCGCAGCCCTAAACCATGGCTTAGCAAAAAAGCGTGCTTGCCTTTGGGCAACCACATCTTGTCTATCTAAATCCTTGTTAGTTATCCAGCTCAAATCAAGTTGTTTTTTTTTCTTAATTCGTAATCCAGTTAATTGGCAGCATTTCTAAATTGAAAACTAAAAAAATCAACAAAAATCTCATGTCTTTGGTCAACATGTATCTACGAATATTTGACAAAATATCTGCACCTTAAAAGGTGATGCACTAAAATTAATATTCTACTGGTTTTTCTAGAATTTTAATGAAATTCATAATATTTCGCACATTCATGAGATACAACAATAGCCACCGTTACGAACGTAACATATTTGATGACTAAAGATTGTTGTTGGTTTTGTTATTTGTCAGTCGCAGAAATGTCAAAATGGCGCACATCAAACTCTGCGTTATATGACTGAAAATAGACCACATCTGAGTGTTTCGGTCAGTTGTTTGATGAAGGCATGTACAGAAGAAAGGACGGACTGTCATTTATGCTGCAACTACAACATTTAGCCGCTGGAATTAATTTAGTAAACGTAACAAAATGTACAAAATTATTAGCATGCAAGACGTAAATCCCCAATACATGCTAAATTGTCATTATTTTTATAATCGCCATATTGGTGGAGCAAGGCATGCTGCATTGTGGAGCAAATTAGAGTTTTCGTCAGCATTTAATATTGTTTGGTTTGGTAAGCTGAAGAAAGGTATTAAGTGAAAAATAATAGATACAGTTAAAAAACTTGCATATAAATTTGCACAGGAGTTGTTTCAAAAACAATTCATCAAAACATGGAAAAAATAAAGAAAAGAAAACTCATATCATTAAGTTAAGAGTGAAAAATTTATAAAACTTATCAAAAACCTTTATTTTGTACATATTACACATTAAATGAAGAATATAAAAAAAAATTGTAGCCACTTTTTGTTCAGTGTTTGTTTGTTCAGTGATAGAGACAGCGATGGAAACGTTTTTTTCTTAAATCTTTGATAAAAAGCAGAAAATCATGGCAAGACGTAGATTTTTGCTTATTTTTTTTTTATAATCAAATAATCATTCTCACTGCATATTTCAAGTGTTTCATAAAGTGATTGATATGCAGCTATATTAATGAATACTTTCCATTGAAAATTTCACAAAATGTTCTCCGAGAGTCGTATAATTAAAATGCAATAAAATAATTTGCTTAAGGTAAACATTGCTTTCATAGGGAAGAGTTGCGGCATCTACATTTTTCAAAATTCTGAGCAATACGCCCCACATCAAAAAGCCAATATTTCATGGACAAGCTATAGAATAATAATAAAAATTTAGTTTGTCAGAATAGTCAAATCCAGTACAGTATAAAGTATAAAGTTATTTTAATGAATTTACAAATAAAGTATACACTGTGGCATAAAACAATGTAGTTGCTGCTGTTTTTTTTTTTTATTGTTTTCCGAATTCAAGCAATTAAAAAATTGAAAAAACTTTATCTACATCATATTTCGCATCTATAAAGCGTATTTTTATTTAAAAAGTCAAAAAAACCATCTTGCCGATATAAAGAATCTACTTCATTTGGATAACAGCAAAAGTATAATATGTATGTGCATAATCATTTAATTAAGAAAAAAACTTCATATGACGCAAATTCTATTTTTTAGGACTGAAAAATACCTTCCGTTCAAAATTGAACCGATAATAAAACAACAACGGTTAATTACGCTGTGCATGAATCGGACACTTTTTTTTTGCAACCAAGCTTGCGACATAACATTTTAGCATAATTTAAGGACGCTTCATTCAATGGACGCCCATTTTCGAGAAATTCAAGTTTCAAGGACAAATACACGTTAATGCAAAAAACTTTTTAAAAATTATTAATGCAAATGTTAGAAAAACTTTTTTTATTAGCTTTATCGGCTTTATGTCTTCAGGTCAAATATTAATAATTACCTGGAAAATAATTTCTTACAACAGTTTTAACCTCAAAACCAACCCCAAATTGACTCCATAATTAAAAAAAAAGTCTGTGTTTCGTATAAAAGCTTTGTTTAAACAAACAATTCAGCTTTTTTTAATTAATAATATATTTCTAAAATAATAACGTGAAATAAAGTACAAATTAACCGAAAGTAACAAATTTTGTGGGTCTCCAAAATGACCCTAACAATATTAACCCTCTAATGCAGTAGTTCTCAACAGTTTTTGGTCGCGCCCCCCATTTCATATTCACATCAAGCTCGCGCCCCCCCCCCCAAACAAATTATTTTTTCAATTCAAAAATAGGTTTATTTTTTAAAATAAGTAATGTTATACAATAAAAATTAAAATTTAATGCATTTTAAATGTACTATACTTCAAATAATAGAATTAAAATTTAATAAAATTATATTATATATATGAGATCATTGCGTTTTTATTAAACCTTGTTCAGTTAACTTTTTAAAAAATATTCATGACATTAAAATCATATAAAATATAAGGTACAAAAATTTATAGTAATGAAAAAAAAGCTTTATAAAATAATTTATAGATAAATTTAATGTGATTGCTGACAAGTCTTTTGACCAACTATTTTTTTTATATTTGGACTTGACTTAGTGAGTGCACACCTGAGATCGTTTTCAACATTAAGTCTTGACCTATTTTTTGTTTTTATATTTATTAAAGCCGAGAAGCTTGACTCGCACAAATATGTGGAGGAAAACTGCACTAACATACGTAATGCCTCTGCACTAACCAGAGGATAAATTAATTGGTATTTTATCCAAAACTGCTCACAACTTAAAACAGAAAACTGCATTTTGGCACATGAATCACACTTCAGCTCTAATGCCTCTTCTTGAATGTTTTCAGGAAGTAAGATAACATCAATAGTAAAAGGGTCACGAACTAGCTTTGCTTTCCAGTTTTCTGATGAAATATCAGGAAAATAACGCTCAAATTCCCCATACAGAGAGTCAAGGTGGGAAATCAGAAGATTTTTATGCTGAAAATTATAAATTTGTTTGTCCATCAAAAGTTCGTTGAGGCGAGGAAAAGCTGAATAACTTGCATCTGCTCCCTGAAGACGCCGCTTCCATAGTAAAATTTTTTCAAGAAAAGCATTAATTACGTCATTAGCATTCAAAATATTAGTATTTGCGCCTTGTAACTTCAAATTCAAGTTATTTAACGCTTCAAAATGGTCAGAAAGGTAAGCCAAATAAAAACAAAAAATTTTCGAAACAAAAGAGTCGTAAAGGTCTTTTTTGCCTTCGTTATGCAGAAAGGTTTCCACTTCGTTCCTTAGCTCATAAAGTCTAGCCAGCATGTTTCCCTTAGAAAGCCAACGAACTTCCGTGTGAAAAAGTAAAGAGTGATGATTGGCGTTAAGCTCGCTGCAAAGACATTCAAAAAGTCTTGTTCTTAATGCACTTGATTTAACAAAATTAACAACATCTATTGCAACTTTCATTGCATTCTTAAGTTCATATGGCAATGTTTTGGCAGCCAGAGCTTGTCGGTGTATTAAGCAGTGAGAACCAATTATATCCACGTTCCTTTCTTTGGCTAATGCTATAAATCCAGATCGTGAACCTATCATGGCAGGTGCCCCATCAGTACATATTCCAACCACTTTTTGCCAAGGCAGTGAGTTTTCATCCATGAAGTTGCAAAGAGCTGCAAAAATGTCTGCACCTTTTGATGTTGTTTGAAGAGCTTTACAAAACATCAACTCTTCTTGAATTTTATCATCCCCAATAAACCGGCAATAAAATAAGAGTTGGCTGCATTGCGAAATATCTGTAGTTTCATCACACTGCAAAGCAAAAAATTAACATGTTTTTAGCTTTTCTATCAGCAGCTTCCTTAAATCTGCAGCCATGTCATCAATTCTTCGTTTTACGGTGTCATTGGACAAAGAAATTTGGCTTACCTTTTGGTAGCTGTCTTCGTCAAGCAAAATTTTCGCCACAGCAAGTAGGGATGGCTTAACTAAAGTTTCACCGATCGTGTGCGCCTTCTTATTTTTTGCGATCAATAGGGACAGCTCGTAGGAAGCCTCTACTGCCTTTTCGGCATTCAACTTGAAGCATCTGGCTGAATCTAATCTTATTCGTTTTAATGAAACTTGTTTTGCAGCAAAAAAGCTCTTCTTTTTATCCTTAAGTTCGGGGTGCTTTGAAAGCAAGTGCCGCTGCAATCGGCTTGGTCGCATAGCGTCATTGCTCAAAACTTGGTGACAAATTACACATTGTGGCTGGGAAACACCATTTCTTTCAGATGATGAGAATCCATATGTAAGATATTCCTCGTTATAAAGTCGCTTTTTACCACTTTTATCCGCCATTTTAATTTTTAAGCAGACCTTTACTTCCACTGACCAAATATTTAACAAGAATAGAATACAAGAAGAACAGCAAAAACAGTGTTGCACTGACTAATAAAGCAATGAAATAAGCAGGGGGCGTTCAGTGCTTTAAGCGGACCACACACAGGCGGACATGTTCGTGAACTTGGTTGGTTGGTTGGTTGTATGTGGCTAAACAAAAACCGGGTACGCGTACATGTTGTGGGATATGGTCGTTCGTGTATGGGCGCCTTTACAATCAGTACTCTGCAACTTTAAGCAATATTTGAATTTTTATTTGAATAACATTTTTCAAATTTTTACGCGCCCCCCCTGGGAACTGCTCACGCCCCCCAGGGGGGGCGCGCCCCACCAGTTGAGAACCGCTGCTCTAATGCAACATTTTTGCTCCAAAAATCAGATAAGACTAATTTGTTGAAGAGGAAAACGAATCTGGATTTCTTTTTCGTTTTGATACTTTGTTCGTTTGTTACAGGTGAAAATGTCGGCTCCACCTAGAAGCGGACTTGGGCATAAACACAAAAAATAAGCAGAGAAGTGTGATTTATAGCCTTATTCTGTTGATTGACAACTGTAAATTCTGTTGTTCTAAATTCAAACTGTAAAGACAAGCTTGTCAGTCTTTTATATGCTATTTTTTGGTCCAAGTGTTTGAAAACATTCAAAATGTTTCGCTTATTTATTTGTTCTGAATATTTTTTTTATGTTGTTAACACTTGTGTAATGTTTTGGGCTTTTGTTTATATATAAGAATAAGACATTTTTACAGTTGTCAATAAATTTACAATTGTCAATCAACAGAATAGGGCTATTAGACTTTTAATAGTAAGACAGGTATTTATGAAGTAAACAATTTCCTACTCAACAGTATTTTTTCACTTCGATATCACTTTAATTAATGTGTTTTTTAATTGACTGAAAATCAAGTTTTTTTTTGAAAATTTAAGAAAAAAACCTCATATGAAACTGAAATAATTGTCAAACGGAGCATGCCAGCGCCAAGCGGTAAAAACTGAAATGTTACGTGGACTCTCCAAAGACAACATTTTTTGAATTTTTCCACAAATTACAATTTTATATCGATTGGCGTAAACCCCGTCTAGAGGCAGTCCTGGGCATTAGAGGGTTAAAATCAAGTTTGTTTGCTTTTTCTTGTAAGTTTCAACAAATCTCACCTAACAGAGCATCTAGTTTTTACTCACAATACCAGTGCTCAAGTATTGCCGTCACCTGATGGAAACGTTCGCAAAGCTTATCAGATTTGGTTACAAAAAATAGTTTTCTAACAAAAACTGCACTCATATGCACTTGACTTTGAAACTCGAATTTCTCAAAAATGAGCCGAAGGATTTAAAAACGGTTGACGCCATTAAATTCAGCGTCCTCGAATAATGCTGAAATTTTGTGTCCCAAACTCGTTTGATTTTTGGACATGCACAGGCGGATCCATTTTTCGTCCCGGAATCATTGCTTTACGTATTCTACGTTAAATTCTAAGAAAAAAAAACTCTTCAAGTTCACACTGCTCCTAAAGTCACCATGCATGAAACTGTTCTCTAGAAAAGATAAAATCAATTAGTTGAAAGTACTAAATTTCAACTTTTAGTGCAATTTTCTCAGAATTTTGCGTAAAAATGAAATTCTTTATTATTATCAATTTTGTAAATTATAAAATTTGTTTTTAATGACACCAAAATTATAAACAGATCTTTAGAAATAAAAAAGTTTGTTGTACTCAAAAGATTAAACTTATTAAAAAACAATGGCAAACAATGATACAATACAGATATGACATATACAATGATGCAGTACAGTAATATTGTTTCCACACCATCTAATGAGATAAATATTATGGCATGCTTTTTTTAAAGTGGTATCCCCTGTAGGCCTACAGCACTATGTAATAGTAGTGTGCTTATAATACCAGATATTGATCACAATTATTTATTATAAATGTTGTAAAAATAATTCAAGCGACTTAAATGCGGTTCATCTTCGATTCGATTTATTTTAAATCGCTCCCAAAATTTGTGAAATCATTCTAGAAAAGACTTAACTCCACAATTTCAGCGTAACCATTTTATCATAGCTTGTATTAAATAAAAAAAACGATTTGGCCATTTCAGAAAGGGCTTTGACCAAGTTCTTGTGATCAATTACGTTGTGTGTGTTATAATGTTTGTGCACAAATGACGGAGAACTTTTAAAGAAATCTGCAAAACAAGATGATCCCGAAATTTATGAGAAGGTTGGCATTAAAGCCTTTCAAAGGTAATTAAATAAAAAAATTTATCAAACTAAAACATCTTTGAAAAATTGTTTAAAACATTATGGAAAAGACGGTCAAAGTTCAAAATTTTAAACCAAAAACTTAATACTTTAAACTTTAAACATAAATATCTCAGAGAAGAAACATGACGTACAAATTGTTAATGCAGTATTGGATAGCTTATTTAATTATCTGTCAGTTTAGTTCCTAGAATGGAAAAACTGGATCAAAGTCTAAAATATGCAAATCACCCTTAGAATACGAAAATCAATGATTCAAAGAATCAATATTTCGTTTCAAACAAATTGATCCACCCTAATGCACTGTGTTATTTTTTAATATTTAATGTTATCACTCTCAAAATAATCACCATCGGGGGCAATACACATTTGCCAAGGTTGTTTTTTCCATTCTTGAAGGCATTTTTGCTAGGCCGATTTCGGAATGGCCCTTAGCTCTATCTGCGAATTATTTTTGATGACTTCAATCGTCTCAAAATGTTTTCCACAAAGCGACAATTTGATGTTTTGCGTTTGACAATTTTGAGTTTGGGAAATAGGAAAAATAGGTGCTTCTAGAACGAAATTGTCATTTTGTTGGTGAAATAATCGCGTGCAATGCGTGATGTGTAAGTTCGTGTATTATCGTGGTGCAAAAACCATGAATTGTCCTTCCATAATTCTTGCCACTTTCGCCGAATATTGTCGCGTCAACTCTTTAAAACATTCAATACAGAGCGTTGACCAATTGACCTTGCGGAAGAAATTCCGAGTGCACGACATCTTGAGAATCGAAGAAAGCAATCAACATTACCTTAATTGTTGACGACTTCGTCGTGGTTTTTTGAGTTTTGGCTCATCTGTATAGCGCCAATCTGCATATTGTTGAGCTGTTTCGACGCCATACTTGTACACTCAAGTTCCGCCACCAGTAATGATGCGCTGAATGTTCGTATCGCCCATTAAAAGCATCTCCTGAGCTACAATTTTGCGAAATTCTTTTTGAAGGGAATTTAGCAATTTTGGCAAAAGTCGCTCTGCAACTTGTAGGATGCCTAAAACATTATGTAAAATGGTGTGCGCCAATCCAGTCGATATATCAAACTCGCCAGCTATATATCTTATGGTCACATAATTTTCGAGCACAATTTCCCTTACATTTGTTTCCCATTTTCATCGATTACACAGTGCTACAGCCAAAATGTATCGGGGAAACCGCTACTGGTTTCTGGTAGAGAAGCACTTTCGGAACACGACCTCATACTTCGTTTTGTCGTAGAGGGTCTTAATTTTTTTTAATTGGTCAATTCATTTTGCAGATTGTGAGGCCATTGCGAATTTTTTCTAAGAAGCGAGGGTCTTGAAAGTGCCTCCATGGTAACCTTAAGCAAAATTACTAATGTCCTACTCGGAAGAAAAATTTGTAAAACAAAATGAATTAATAAATAAATATAAGATAGGAATACCTCCACCTAATTCTAAGTATGTTTTATTGGGCAAAGTGATAATATACAAGCTTCTTTATGTTTTTCTTTCACATTTTAAAGTATAATAAAAATTAGAAATGGCCCTACAATCTGCAGAATAAATCCACCAATTAAAAAAAATTAAGACCCTCTACGACAAAACGGAGTATGAGGTCGTGTTCAGGGAGTGCTCCTCTACTAGAAACAACAAGCGGTTTCTCCGACACAAAAATAAAATTCGAAATTGTCGCACTGTGTTATTGATGTTGCCGGACGAGAAGGGTGAGGCAAGCTCTCAACTGATGTACGACCCTCTTTGAACAATTTGTACCTTGGCTTCACTAGATTTTCCGCAACATTTTCAATGCACCCGGACAAGAAATTCCGTCGGCAAAGCACAATTTCAAACACACTCTTTGTGCTCAACTTTTTTTTCATTATGAAATTCGTAGTCGAGGTCTGTGGAAACAACACAGCAATAAGAAAGAAATGTCGTGACAGATTGCGCTAAAATATTAACTCCCAAGCCTATTACAGTGTTACCAGCCTTAAAAGAAAATCAGTGGCTTTATGACAAATCTTGAAGAAGGATTAAAAGAAAATCCTTCCTTAAAATAAAAGAAATGAAGGGTTAAGTAGTTTTTCTTAACCGTTGGAACCGTTTTATAAAGTAACATTTTGAGAAAAAGGCATAAAGATTATTTTTTGTACTATTTTGTTCTTACCTAACCTCTTACCTGTGAATCGCGTTGAAAATCAGACAACAGCTTTTTTCCGGCACCAACATTTACCAGAAAAAAAATTCTGGTGTCATTTTTCCATTTTTTTAACTTTGCAGGTTTAAGGATTTACTTAACCGACTTTTTGCATATAACTAAAACTGATATTAATGGCTGTATTTTGTAAAACGCAAGCGATCTTTTTGGTTTTTCTGTCTGGCACTTGGGGTTTTTTGTCTGGCAATTCCGTTTTCATATGAACTTAAACAAACTCTTTTTCTCTCACTGAAATTTATAGCCAGACAAAAAACCCCAAGTGAGCGATCGCTCGCGTTTTACAAAATACGGCCGTAAATCTGCGGTATCTTAGCTATTTCCCTTCATTAACAAAAATAGCAACTATTTTAATTTCACACAATATTCCAAGAGCTAAGTTTTTTATGTATTTCTATCACAGAACTGCAAAACTCACTTTTTGCTTGATTAAATCATTCACTGGAATTCTAACTCAACTCAAGTCATTCAACAAAGTTCAGCGTTGAATTAAATAAGCACAATACTAGCGAACGCGTCTTTTGTGTCACTTTGAGTTTGAGTTCGTCTGATCAAACTCACATGTTTGAGTGAACGAATGTTGACGTTGAATAAAATAAAATGATGCTGCTGAAGGCGTCGTTTGTGTGAGCTGATTGACGGATTGAATTTACATGTTTGAGTATTGGCGTTGAAGTGTATACGGATATGTGTTTCGTAAATGAGAAATCAAAGAAATAGTTAAATTTAGTTGTTTGCAGTCAATCGTAATAAAAATTTCACCCTTCTTCTTTTTGTTCTCTCTTTCCCTCTCTCTCTCTCTGTCTGCACATGAAAAAACTCATACGTGTTGATTTTTGCTTTTTGCGTTTCATTCTTGATGAAAATAATCGTTGTTGAGCCCAACGAACAAGCATAAAATATGTATCCAAAGACGACCGTTGATTAAAATCACAGAGCCAACACGAAGCACATGGTTTGATTGAATTTAACTCAACAGCGAGTGTGTGCATTCGAGCAATTCTGATCGATTGAACACAGAGGCATTATTTTTACAGTGTTGATTACGTATGAATATTTTTATGTGATTTTTGCAGGTCTCTGATTTCTATGTACTACCACCAGACCTGGGCGTACTCAAGTACTTGTGTACTCTAAGTGCACATGAATACGTGTAACATGTACTCGTTTTTATTTTAACTACTTTGTTTTGAGAACATTTCCGTTATTTTTTTGAATTTGAAACAAAAAACTAAAATTTACTCTTGAACTTGAACTACTTGAACTTGAAACTTTTTGAGTACTAGTAAATTTACTGGGACTCCAAATTTTCGAGTACGAGTTCATTGGAAGGACTTGTACTTGTATACGTACACGCCCAAGTCTGGCTGCAACTGCGACTAACGAATCTGCGACTTGTAGTTACCGCAAACGATTATTCAGTTGTCTTTTTAAGACAAAAAAAAAATTAACGAAAAATATCGAAATAATGACGAAAAATTAATTTTATATTTTTAATTCAAAAATTTAATATGATTTAAAAAAAATATACTTTCTTACTTCCATCGTTGGGAATTGAACCCCGACTCCGTCGATGTCAAGTTTACTGCGCGCCCTGCTTAATCTGTTGCACCACGACAAACGAAAAAAACGAAAATGGCCATTTAAGCCCTTGAAAGAACTTTGACCGAGCTTTTAAATATTAATTGTGCTGTGCGTGTTGTGAAATGTTTGAACACAAATGATCGAGAACTGGACCTACATGTTTTATGCCGACTCCGAACGGCTAATGTTCTCAAGAAGCTTTTCATGGCAGTTTTTACTCTCTGAGGCTTGCCATTGTCTGCAGAGAGGTGACTGCCGAATCAACAATTGAATAACTTTCTAGGTCAGGTGGGATTCGAACCATTGTTCTCCGGCGTATAGACCACACACTCTACCCATTGCGCCACTTCCACCAATTTCCATCGAAATATATGCATTCTTTTATGGTTTACACTGACAAATTTTGAATTGTAGCTTTTAGTATTATAATAAACTGGCAACAAAACTACGAGTAAACAGATGTACAGGTTAGACATTAGTCCCTTTGCAAGATTAAACGATTCTTATTTTCATATTTTCCCGAAAATCAAAGGATCTTGTGGAAGCTTAGGGGGATTCAACATACATATCTTGAAAAATTCTGTAGCTCTATGCAATTAAAACCTTAAATAACTTTTGTTCTTTTATTGAGAAAAAATGCAAAGCGTCAGACAGAACAATGGCAACCGGTAACGGGTGTGAAACCATGTTCAAGGCAAGGAATTTGAATTCACCTTGATAAAAACAATGTCATATATATTTTTTTTGTCTCTTACTTTCTCACTTGATTACTGTCCTGTCATTATTCATGCCTGTTCAGAGCGCGTCACTCGATTTTACTTTTGGTTGTTAATTTAAACAAATAAAAAATTGATCAGTCAACACATTAAGGCCGGCAATACATTTAGAGCAGTGTCGGGCAAAAAAGCACTTGCACTGTTCTTTCAGCTGTGCGCGCACATGTGAAAGCGACAGAGACAGAAAGGACTTACTATGCACTATAGGAGGCATCCCGGAATCGTAATTTTTGTTTCATTTTAAGTGACTTAAAATCATCTCGAAAATATATAAAAAAAAATTTCATTCGGATACCTTTAATATTAGAAAATTTCTTAGCTTGAAAAGAGACCCGCGCGTGAGTTCGATATAATAGGTGTGTTTCCTTATTCTACACTGTATAAGATTTGTGTAAGTTCAAACTGAGAGAGTAAAAATGAAATGTGAGAATAGTTGCAAAAGTACGGAAACAGCTTCTCGTAAGTTTCAAGCACAAAACAGATGATTTTGACTGCAGACATGTCAAACGTAAATTGCGCCAATTAAAATTATCGTCAATTTGTTTGTGAAGTTGATGCTTGTTCCTCTTGATGCTTGTTCTTACTTTACTCGGAGTCTTGAATTCTAGCACTCTCTGTGCACTATGTGTGCTCGAGAAAGCGGTTTTATGCTTGTTCTTCTTCTCCCATTTTAAGCATAGAAAGTACGGAAACAGAAAATAGTGTCTCACAAGTTACACAGTGTGCGTACGGAAACACACCTAATATAAAAATCAAGTTTGCTACAACTGCTATTTTATTATATCATTTATTTTATCTGCTCCAACCGGTATATTTGAGAAGGCGAACATTCCAAAGAATGTTAGCAATAATTATTTTGTGTGTATATATCAGAGAACTGCGAAACTCACATAAAAATATTCATACGTAATCAACACTGTAAAAATCATGCCTCTGCGTTCAATCGATCAGACTTGCTCGAATGCATACACTCACTGTTGAGTTAAATTCAATCAAACCATGTGCTTCATGTTGGCTCAGTGATTTTAATCAACGGACGTCTTCGGATATATATTTCATGCTTGTTCGTTGGGCTCAACAACGATTATTTTCATCACGAATGAAACGCAAAAAGCAAAAATCAACACGTATGAGTTTGTTCGTCTGCAGACAGAGATAGAGAGAAAAAGAGAACAAGAAGAAGAAGGGTGAAGTTTTTATAACAATTGACTGCAAACAACTAAATTTAACTATTTCTTTTAGTTCTCATTTACGAAACACATATCCGTATACACTTCAACGCCAATACTCAAACATGTGAATTCAATCCGTCAATCAGCTCACACAAACGATGCCTTCAGCAGAATAATTTTATTTTATTCAACGCCAACACTCGTTCACTCAAACATGTGAGTTCGATCAGACGAACTAAAACTCAAACTGACACAAGAGACGCGTTCGCCAGTAGTGTGCTGATTTTATTCAACGCTGAACTTTGTTGAATGAGTTGAGTTAAGTAAGAATCCCAGTGAATGATTTAATCAAGCAAAAAGTGAGTTTTGCAGTTCTCTGGTATATATAAAAAAAAAAAAAACGAAATGGCCATTTCAGCCCTTGAAAGGACTTTGACCGAGCTTCTTATGATCAATTGTGTTGTGTGTGATGTGAAATGTTTGCACACAAATGACTCCGAACGGCTTATGTTCTCAAGAAGCTTTTCATGGCAGTTTTTACTCTCTGAGGTTTGCCATTGTCTGCAGAGAGGTGACGGCCGAACAGAAAAATTAATGCAATTGAAAAAACTTTCTATGTCGGGTGGAGGATTCGAACCTGGGTTCTCTGCCGTTAGAGTCACACACTCTACCCACTACGCCACGGCCGCCACCGTATATATTTTATATTTCTCTAGTATATATAGCGATTTAATTAAGTGCTGAACACAAACGTCTTCGTATTATTTATTTCGTATAACATGAAAGTTGTTTTTCAAAACTGCGGGCAACCTAGCTCAAAAACTACTTGACCGATCCTTACAATTTTTGGATGGACATTTTTTAATAACATTTTAACCAATCTGAATGAAACTGCTTTTTAAAATAGCCTTTTAAAATCGTTTTATTTAAAATTTAAAACAAAAAATAAGTAAAAAATGCGATATTGCAAAAATCTTGGAAAGTACGTATAATTTTTTAAAAATGACTTTAAAAATCTATCTCATTTAGATAGGAGATATTTTCATTACGTTTTGAAATTTTAAATTTTCTTCAGGGTCAGCCTAGGAGCCAGCAGAATGCCCGCAGTGAAAAAGAGGTCTTTTACAGCAATTGTTGTAGCCAGCGCAGTCTTTGATTTTGAAAAAAAAAAACATTTCTTTTTTGAAACATTAATGTTCATTTTACCAAATTTGAACATTTTAAAACTCTAAGCTAATTTCTTCTAATAAAAACCGTCACCTCAATATCACTCTTTTTTACTCTCCTCTTAATGTATTGCCGCACCTTAAACAGACTTAAATAAATTTCGGGGAAAGTATTCATGTCCAGAAAATACAAAAAATCAAAATGATGTTTTGATCAGAAAATGCAAACGAACTTTTCTATTCTGTCTGGTAGTAACGCGAATATTGCTCGTCATATCGAAACAAAAAAACATCAATTTGCTTAAAGTGGCGCTCCTACCAGCTCATCGTTTTTTATTTTTTTATTTTAATATGACGAGCAATGTTCGCGTTACCACCAGACGCAATGGAAAAAGTTCTTTGAATAAAATTTGTAATGTTTTTTAAATTGATGTACTCTTATTTTAAAAGTTTTGGAAGAAATGTACTGTTTTTTTGTAGAAAAAAAATATACGAACGTTAATTACACTGCTTTACAGCTGGGAAACACCAAGAACGCCACATGTATGGGCGAGTTCGTTTGGATCTCCAGAACACAAAAATCATAAATTTTTTTTTTTCATTTGTAGGGTTTTTAAGATAACGGTACTTTTGTACTTCTTGAGAGATGATTTCATTCAAATTTACTTACAGCTGCAATTACTTATCCGATAGAAATATATAGTATATAGCTGAAAAGGCAAATTGCCTTTCCATTGATATACTGATCGTATCGATCGGATAAAATATGTTCAAGTGATAGCTCGTCAAAGTTAAAATTTCTTGCAATTTTCATGTTTTTTTTTTTAAAAATTCTATTTTTAAGTTACTTGTTTTTTTAGAAAAAGTTAAAATCAGGAACATTTTATATTTTTGAAGTAGTGTATTTAATTACAAACATTTTAAGACTAATTTGGCCGAAACCGGATGAAAAATAAATTTTTTAAAAATAATTTTGTAGAAAAAGTTTAATTTCAATTTCAGTGCTTGCACTATATTTATACCCCTACGTTAAAAAAACCTAAACGGGGTGGTATATTCATTTTGTAACTCCGTTTTTAACGCCCATAAAGAGGCGGGGTAGGTATAGAAAAGTATTTATATTCTTGATCAGGATCAACACCCCATCCAGCCGCAATTTTAAAGCTATCTAAACGAAATTCGATATTTAAGATTTTATCTCCAAAATGAAAGTCAAGTTCGTAAATGAGCCAAATCGGATGAAAACCACGCCTACTTCCTATACAAAGTGATTTTATCAAAACGGTAAAATCTCTTAGAATTCCACAATATTAATTTATGACTTGAAATTTCGTACATATTTTTATTTTTTATAAATTTTATTTAAAATTCCAATCAGAATTCGAAATGACAAACCCAACAAACAAAAACCGCGGTTGACCACAGCTGTTAACAATACCTCATTAATATATCTTGCTCCAAAGTTTTTTTCAATTGAAAACATTAAACATTTTTATACCAGAACATCGTGACACGTGATTTTTATATATCAAGATGGTGCAGTAAAAAACATTTGATTTTCTTGTCAAAGTTTACTATTCAGTTATTTTGTTAGCTTTGTGTTTTTCTGTTAAACAGAAGTAACAATCTGTAGTATGATGGCTCGGCTCTCTCCACAGCATCGGTTTTCGTAAAGTGAAGAAACTTTCTTTACCGCAAGCAATTTTGCTTAGTATTGTTCGGCAACTGTTACATGCACTGTTTGGAGTAAAAGGTTTGTCTAGATGTAAAGGAAAATATTCAAAATACTTCTGATATGCTTCTGATAATTTTCCGAAGCACATTTTTCTCATTAAATGATGTGCGGCTTTTTTAACCAGACTTCCACAAACGTAGCAAAATTGATCGGGATTAATGAGACAGATTTTTATTTCAGGACTTAAACACAAAGCTAACAAAATAACTGAATCGTAAACTTTGACAAGAAAACCAAATGTTTTTTACTATACCATCTTGATATATAAAAATCACGTGTCACGATGTTCTGGTATAAAAATGTTTAATGTTTTCAATTGAAAGAAACTTTGGAGCAAGATATATTATTGAGGTATTGTTAACAGCTGTGTCGTCTTCTTCTTCCTCACTGCGGTTTTTAATGTCAAACGTGGTTTTTGTTTGTTTGGTTCGTCATTTCGAATTCTGATTGGAATTTTAAATTAAATTTATAAAATATAAAAATATGTGCGGAATTTCAAGTCTATAAATTAATATTGTGGAATTCTAAGAGATGTTACCGATTTGATAAAGTCACTTTGTATGGGAAGTAGGCGTGGTTTTCATCCGATTTGGCTCATTTACGAACTTGACTTTCATTTTGGAGATAAAATCTTAAATATCGAATTTCGTTTAGATAGCTTTAAAATTGCGGCTGGAATCATGATCACAGACGGACAGACGGACATGGCTAATCGACTCGGGTGTTGATTCTGATCAAGAATATATACACTTTTCTATACCTACCCCGCCTCTTTATGGGCGTTAAAAACGGAGTTACAAAATGAATATACCCCGTTTAGGTTTTTTAACGTAGGGGTATAAATATAGTGCGAGCACTGAAATTGAAATAAAACTTTATCTACAAAATTATTTTTAAAAAATTTATTTTTCATCCGGTTTTGGCCAAATTAGTCTTAAAATGCTTGTAATTTAATACACTTTACTTCAAAAATATAAAATGTTCCTGATTTTAACTTTTTCTAAAAAAACAAGTTACTTAAAAATAGAATTTTTAACAAAAAAACATGAAAATTGCAAGAAATTTTAACTTTGACGAGCTATCACTTGAACATTTTTTATCCGATCGATACGATCAGTATATCAATGGAAACGAAATTTAATTGCCTTTTCAGCTATATACTATTTATTTCTAACTGATAAGCAGTTTCAGCTGTAAGTAAATTTGAAGGAAATCATCTCTAGAGAAGTACAAAAGTACCGTTATCTTAAAAACCCTACAAATGAAAAAAAAAATTTTATGATTTTTGTGTTATAAAGGTCAAAATTAACTCACTTATATGTGTGCCGTTCGTGGTATTTATCTAAAATTATTATTTGTAAAGCAGTGTTATAATAAAAATATTGCTGGTTTCAATATGCACTTCACAGACTATGTATACGGTGGGAGCTTACGAAGCACTTACGAAATGATATGATTCGCCTTATTAGAATTGTTTAACTTTGGTTCAGTCGTAAACTTACATTTTATTTTTGCCTTAAAAATAAAAATCAAAATTTACCAGCTATTTAGTGCTCAAAAAAAAGATCGGTCAGATTTTGCTTTTTATTTTTGCCTTAAAAAATAAAATGCAGAAATAATAATTATTTTTTGCTCAAAATTATAAAAGTCAAAATATAATTATTTTTTGCTTTTTATAAAATGCATAATTGGTACGGTCTCTGGTTCAAACGTTTTCAAGCACGATAAACTAAGTTCGCTTGCGGCAAACTGGCGATAAACGTTTTTTTCTTTGAGTGTATATATAAAGATCTTTTTCATTTCATTTCATTTATTTCAATCAATGGTTTTTTTTATCCGTACTGACTATACAATATTAATACTTAAAAACTGGATATGCATACAATATATCACAAAATTTAGATTCTTATCTTTAAATTGACAACAGAAGGTTATTAAATACTGTCCTTGATACAGTAAAATCAATCGGATACATAATTGATATTCTATTAAATTCACTCAAAGCTCTTGTAATTGGAGAATTGGAAGCATAATTTGTCCTATGCAATCCTACATAGAGCAATTGATTAAATCTTAATATTCTGGATGGAACATTAAAATTTATTAGTCCCAGCAAGAATGGGCAATCCTTTATACCGGAAACAATGTTATATACAAATACCAAGGACACAATAGTCCTTCTATTCTCTAATGAAATCAGGTTTATAAGCCTACATCGAGCATCATAGGAAGGGAGAGGAACCAAAAAATTTACTAAACACGCTGAACACGTTCCAGGCGATCAATGTGGTTTCTATGAATGGGACTCCAAATGAAAGACGCATGTTCCAACTTTGATCTCACTTGACTTATGTAAAGCAGCTTAAGATTATATGGGTCAGTGAACTCTTTACTATTTCGCTTAATAAAGGCTAAAAGAGAGTATGACTTGGGAATTATATAGTTAAGATGCTGTATAAAAGTGAATTTGGAATCAAATATGACACCTAAGTCTTTTATAAATGCAACTGTTTTTAAAGGCTGATCATTTAACTCGAATTCAATTCGAAGAGGATTATTTAATTTAGAAAATGTCACATGGTAACATTTATTCAAATTTAAAAGTAAACGATTCTCACAACACCAGTTGTATACATTATTTATGTCTTTTTGAAGAGCAAGCATATCATTCAAATTTGCAATGCGTGAACAAATTTTCAAGTCATCTGCAAACAGCAGAAACTTTGAACTTGAAAAACAGTTACGAATATCATTAATAAAAATAATAAAAAAAGGGGCCCAAGATACTACCTTGAGGTACACCCAAGGAAGCAATATATGACCATGACATTTCATTATCAATTGACACCATACAAAACTTTTTACTAAGATATGACCTAACCCAGGACAAAAAGTTGCAATGAAATCCTAATTTCGCAAGTTTATTCAATAGCAGGCTATTTGAAACCTAATTGAATGCTTTAGAAAAATCCATATACGTGGCATCAACTTGTGCGCCCTCTTCGAAAGTAGTTTGAAAGTTTTGGAATATCATTTTTAGAACAGCTTTTATAAACATGCATCCAAAAAAGCACCAGATTTCAAAGACTTATTGAATATTATTCTGAGTGGAGTTGAAAGAGTAGAATGACATTTCTGTAATAAAAATGCAGAAAAGCCATCAATATCATTTTTTTGTGAATTTTTTAAACTATTGATAGAGTTTAACTCATCAATATTCGAAATTTGTAAGGAGCCAAAGTTAATATTAGCTTCAAAATTTAAATCTAAATCCACGTTTCGATCATTATAAACAACAAAGTTAGAGGAGAAAAATTTTGCAAAAAGATTAGCTGATTCGGATAGCGACTGTGATGATTTATCACCATAAAACATATTTGTCGGAAAACCAGATGAAGATTTTTTTGGAATTTATAAAGCTCCAGAAATACTTAGGATTATATTCGACTCATATTTACTTATATACTGCTTGTATAGGAATTTGTTTAGAAAGTTGAATACTCTCAAGTAATGCTGATGTTTTTGATGGTATTCAATATTGTTAGTGGCTTTATACAGTTTATAAAGACACAAATCGGAATTGGACATATTTCAATATTATAATTAAAGTTTTTACTAATGAATATAAGATCTAAAAATCTATTGAATTTATTAGGAAAGCTATTTATTTGCGTTACACCTAGACTAAAAAATGAATCAATCAGGTAAAATGAATCTTTTGCATTTATATCACTGAGAAATGCTTATCAACCCACTGTGTATAAATACAAATAAAAAAACGTATCTTTCGGTTCCACAGACACACTTACTATCAGACCGGTGAAAACTTCACTGGTTAATGAATAGAATCAGTTACATGAAATGCACAGAAGATCCACTCAGTCCACTCCTAAATAGCGCAGCACTGCAAATCAGATTGTCCAAAATGACAAATATCTGCCCAATGTTGCCAGAAAAGCACGATAAATAGTGCTTATTGTATTTTTCAACGATTGTAGGATGTGGTAATTCCCATGGTATTTTGTGGTAAAATCTCTTGTGTGGGAAATGAATACATACTACATGTGCGATATTTACCACGCGTGGGGAAAAAATACCTCAAAATGCCACAAAATACCTCAAATTACCACAAAATACCACGACGTGGTAGAAATACGAATTAAGAGAACACATCGTTCTCTTAATTGAATTATTGAAATAACTGAATGCACTTGTTTGGAGTGGTTTCTATATAGTGGTAACTATTAACTTTATTCTAGCGTAATGTATAAAAATTAATTTAATTAAGCTCTGTACATATCAATTTAACCTAATGTATTATGTGTATATATTTTTATTTAATTAATATTTAAGAAAAATAAAAAAAAAATAAATAAATAAAGAACTGAATAATTTTTAAAACTAATGTTTTTTATTGAATATGGTAAATCTTGGTAATTATGTTATGATGCTGTCAGAATCAAATTTGTTATATGGTAATCACTGCATTTTAGTATTGTTTGGTAATTTGAGGTATTTTGTGGTATTTTGAGGTATTGTGGTATTTTGCAAGTGTGGTATTTTATGATAATTAAGTGTGAGAAAAAGAGAGTTTTGATGGTATTTTCATCTGGCGACTCTGTATGTGTCAGTTGTTGTTGTAGTTGCAATGTAAAAGCAACAAAATTTCTATGTGGAATTCATGGACTCGAGCTATTTGCACGCTGACCTTTTGTGGCTATCTTTTTTCGTTGAAATTTTTGTGTCATAATCGTGCACAGGACGAACAAAAGCTATATGCTAGGAAGTGTCCAGAATTATCCACTGCATCAAGTTTGTTGTTGTTGTTATATGTGTGGGAAGAATAGCAAGCACATGTTGACAACAATCAAAACAGAGCAGTACAAAAACAATACTAATGTTGATGAAATGTGGCATCCATTGCAAAAACGAATGGAACGAACCGAAAGGATTTTTATCAAGCTCACGTAATTGGCCTTCATCATACCCAGAAGTTGCATTCTGTAGCACGAATTGTGCAATAAGCTGTCATTATTGCTGTTGTTGGTGATGGTGATAGCAAAGGTGATGATGGTCACCACCATTATGGAATGGCAACATTGGAATCTACAGTGTTTTAGCCGTGCTTCTCTTTATGCTAGGATAGAAGCAGGATAACAAGTGTGAACAAATAGATGTAAGTCGAAATGGGTTTCGCACTCGTTTGAATACTTTTGCAGCAATTCGTCAACTGCCGACAAGTTGTCCCAGCCGAAATAACTGAGTGCTACATATCGGGACATAAAATTGTTTATGAAAATAACAGAAATTATGGGTGTTTAAGGAGTTTGTTTTTTTCAATATGAATTTGTTTAGTAGCTCATTTTGGTGCAATTAACAATTATCGATTCTAATGAGGTGAGGAGTTGAGAATTTGGAAATGGAAATTCTTATGTTCGGGAAGTAAGTTTGGAATTTGATAGAAGGAGGCACTATCAGCACCAGATAGATTACAATTGGGAGAAATACATATTATGGGATGATATGGGTACGGCCATTTATGTAAAAGTGTGCGTGATTAGAATTGATAAATAATTCGTAGACCATGTTTTTGTTCTTTTCATCAGATGCAGCAATTGAGTTACAAAAACTCTAATGCCATTTATTAGTCCGAAAAGTAGCGTAAATTAGTTGTTAATAAATCTAATATTATGTCTGATATATTTTCATCATTGGATTCGCTATGGTAAAATTTCATTTGAATTCATTGATCGCTTAAGAAGTTGACTCGCCACAGGTAGACAAACATCTACAAATGTACATTATCGTCTTCCAAAATCGAACAGCGAATAAATATCGAATTTTTAGATTTATTATAATGCTTCATTTCACTAATGCCGTGGTTATGCTAGCAAAACATGATTGCCGAACATTTTTTGTTGTTATTGTTTCACATATAAAGTGAGAAATTAACTATTTCTCAAATTCATTCTCTTGCTCTCGGACCGAACATTTATGATTGCTGGTTGAAACAGCAAACATGCCAAACTTTCCGGTGTTGCCTGCAGACATTTTCCACAATAGCATCATAGCACAATAGGAGCAAAAATTATTAAAAATTGAAATAAATTGTGGGCTCAAGCAATCCTAAACACAAACAGCAGATATTAAGAAAAAAATCAAACAACATGTGTTGATCATAAATTTTCAGTATTTACTGTCGCTTTAAATAAATATTAACAATTTTGTTCCGTCTCAAGTTTTCACAAAAAAATATGCATAAATCAAATTGCAAAGTAATTTCCATCAGTTCGTATTGTTGTGTTGTATTTAATTTAATATAATTTATGTAGGAATGGCATTTACTTGGAGTCGCAGTTTGACCGAAGTGTAAAAAAGTGTATTAAAAAGTGTATACATAAAAAATAGGGTTGTTTAATTTGTGTTTTGGCTTATAATTACATTAATGCAACTGTGCAGCAAACATAAGCATAACCACCAAACAAACATTTGAGCGAAGAGAATAAATAAACGAAAATGAACACCAACCTTCTTCCACAAAAATATAAAGGCCACAGCAGGAGTGGATCCCTCCCAGGCAACAGGGTGTTATTACCCCTCCCCCGCCCCCAAGAACTTTCAAAAAAAAAACGAAATGGCCATTTCAGCCCTTGAAAGGACTTTGACCGAGCTTATGATCAATTGTGTTGTGTGTGTTGTGAAATGTTTGAACATAAATGATCGAGAACTGAACCTACATGTTTTATGCCGACTCCGAACGGCTTATGTCCTCAGGAAGCTTTTCATGGCAGTTTTTACTCTGACGTTTGCCATTGTCTGCAGAGAGTTGACGGCCGAACAGAAAAATTAATTCAATTAAAAAACCTTTCTGTGTAAGGTGGAATTCGAACCAGGGTTCTCTGGCGTATGAGCCACTCACTCTGCCTACTGCGCCACGGCCGCCAGAACTTTCAATAATATTAATAATAATAAGAATCATGCTTAACCGGAAATCATTGTAAAAAGCAACATCATCTTAAACTATTTATCAACGAAACTCTGCCGAACAAAATTACAATGAAATTCTACAAAAATTAACTATTAATATTGCAGAAGTGATTATTCCATTTTGTGACGAGAGTAAAGAAATAATTTCAATCCTATTATTTCACGACCTTCAAATTTGACAATGTAAATGGGACAGCAAAACTGAGATAAATGATATCGACACTGTTTTGCTCTATGTGATTATGAAATTTTTCCACTAATATCCAAAACTTTTGCTGTTTTTACTGTGCTTCCTATAAGTGTACAGCTGAGTGAAGTTTTTCAACTATGCAGCAAGAACGATTGAACGGACTAGCATTACTACACATGCATATAGATGTTAAGGGCCTCCGGGAGTTTTTTGAAGAAAAAAAGACACCATTTAAAAAAAAAAATTTTAAGCTCTACTTTATTTAAGACCAAAATTTTTATTACATTATTAAAGTATAACTATTGGGGATTTTGGTTCAAAAATATTCGCCGATAAGGTAGAAAAGTGCAATGCCGCGAAAGACATTAAATTTGCGGTGAGCAAGTATCTGGGGACTGGTTGACTTTGACTTTTTTTCAGATGAACCAGTGAACAAAAAAAAAATTTTTTTTTCAGATGAACCAGTCTGCAGATATCTTGCTCACCGCAAATATTAAGGTCTTTTGTGGGTATTGGTAGTTAGTTGTACACAGATGATAATGGTCTTAGCGATTTTTCATGCAACTGTTTAGGTAACGAACCGTTATATCGAAATAGTTTCTTTTTTGAACTGGTTCAATCATTCGAACTCTATAAAACTCTAGAAAAAGCGGTTAAAACTAGAATGCTAAAATTTTTGGCAAAAACAAAGTCTTTCAGCAGTTGCCAGTTTTTCTTTAAGGAGGGTTTATCTACTGAAGACGCACTTCTAAATTTTTGTAGTAATATATATAATGGATTGAATAATAAGAAATATTGTGCAGCTCTTTTTGTAGATATAATGAAAGCTTTCGATACTGTCGGTCATCACATATTACTTAATTAACTGTATAAATGTGGTTTTAGAGGTTACATTCACAGCTGGTATCAATCTTACTTATCGAAAAGATTGCAGAGAGTTAAATTAGAATGCAACTTCAGTAATTTTGTCTACTTAAATATAAGTGTAACACAGGGTTCTGTTCTTGAACCCATTTTGTTTCTGATTTTTATCAAATCAATTTTAAGTCAACCATTTAAGAGTAAAACTATTGCTTTTGCAGATTGTATGGCTTTTCTAGTAATTCTGCCATTGAACTTTCTTGTGGATTTCTTGTGATTTAGGTATCCTTCTTCATATGTTCTCTTCTCCTAAACTAATTTTAAGTGATAAAACTAAAAAAATGAACTTCAGTGTTTCTGGCAATGCGTTAAATCCATGTACTTTTACATTTTAATGTGGTGGTTGTAAAAAATGCGTAAAAGGCAGTGATATATGTCGATCTTCATGCTTTTCAAATACTTATAATGCTTCTTGTAACTGCTCCTCCAAGTGCTTTTCAATAGACTGTGTAAAATCATATAAATACCTTGAACTTATAATTGATTGCAAAATTAACTAGATGGGTCATACTGCTGCCCTCAAAAAGTATCTTATGGGTGCTTTAAGACATTTATATCTATTGAAGTCATGAGGTGGTACACATGCCAACAAAATAAATCCATTACTGATCGCACAAAAACATGTTATTAGAACGGTATGTAATAAAAATCGATTTGCTAATATCTTTCCTCTATTTAAAAACCTAAATATTCTTCCTATGAAGCATCTTTATTTTTATAGTCTTAAAGGTTTTCTTTAGAAGGTCTGGGTATTTATTAAATAGAAGATATGCTAGTCATAAGTTACGAATCTACAGCACAGGCGGCCGTGGAAGGTCCAGTTCTCGATCATTTGTGTTCAAACATTTCACAACACACACAACACAATTGATCGTAAGAAGCTCGGTCAAAGTCCTTTCAAGGGCTGAAATTGCCATTTCGTTTCTTTTTATCTACATCTCCGAGAATTTTCAATACATTACCGCATAGTATCCGTTGCACTCGTCATAAAATTGTATTTCTTAAAAAAGTGAAATCATGGCTTTTTAATCTTGATATTAATGTGGTTGGGTCGCTAATCTCTGTTCTGTCTTAGCTTCATTTTGCTTTATTCGATCTAGCATTCTGTGTATTCGTATGATAGTATTTTCTTTATAAAATTGTTGTTTTTCTTTAATCATTGCATTTATCATTGTAAGCATCATTGCACTTATTTTTGTACCTTATTCTTTATTCTTGTATTTTTATCATGTATCACTATTGAATTTTATATGCTAAATTTGAGAAGAAAAAAAAATTGTTTTCTATTTTAAATAAAAGGCCCCATTACAATACATAAAAACACTGTTATCATGCTAGAATTAACTACATTCACCACTTGTTCACATTTGAACAATAGAATGTTGAATTTATTTATCCAACTTTAATTTGGCGTTTTAGAGGAAGTTTCAGACGAATTGTTTTAAACGAATTTTAACTCTAATAAAAAAATCCTAAACACGCTGAAGGTGTTCAGTCGCACGCTAAAGGAGTTTATCCGCTCACACTCTCTGTTTTTCTACAGTTTCTATTGAAAGCAACAACAACTTTTGAACGCCGTTAAAACGATCACCGTGTGACATCAGTCCTTAAGACAATGCATAAAATAAAAGAAAAGAAATAAAAAATGTTTTCTTTGCAGAAAAATGTTACAGAAAAAGAGAAGAGTAGAGAACAACATGCAGTTTATTGAAATTCTCCCAACACAAACACGTAAAAAGAAAACGATCAAGCAATTTGTGGCATCAGGGATGATTTCCTAAAAAACTTAAAACTAAATTTAAACATATTTATTATTAAAATTTCGAAATAAAAATACCCCTATGCTGTGCTGTAGCACAAATACGACATTTTAAAACTTATTTCATAAAAATCGAACCAGTTCTTTTGGAGTTTAACTGGAAACAAAAATTTGCTCTTCAATTTTATAAAATATAGTTATAGATATAAGATTGTTCTTTTTGAAATTTAGATAACGGTATGATAGATACCTCTAAACTTAAAAGTCGCCATATCGCAGAACGTCTCAAAAAAAAAGTATAAGTGAGATCAATTAACTTTCAAATTGGTTCTCTTCACAAAGATTTTTTTTTTTTTTAAGAAATAAATTCTCCCCATTTCTGGGTATTATATTTTCATGGCAGCCATGTTTTTTTTTTTTTTTTTTAATTAATCGAATATTTCTCATTATGAATGCAGGGTGCCTAGAGCAATCAAAGTTCGTTCCCGCTCTTCTGAGTTATCTTTGACTCTGTTTACACTTCATTCAAATTGAAGTATCATTCAAAATTTGTTATTGTTTTCCCAGCAAAAAAAAATAGATGGACTCTCTGCGAGAGCGAAAATTGACTTTCAACACTTCAATCCATCAATCAAAATTTTGATGGAGCTCCTCACACCTGCATTAATCAATCACAGGGTTGCATTAATAACTTTTCTGGCACTAAAAACAACACTTATTTGGCATCGGACACTCAATCAAAATATCACGTATGAGCAGCTATTCAATCAAATATCAGAGAGAGTTAAAACAGAACAAAAAACGCGATATTCTTTATTCAATTTATGCTTAGGAATTTTAAACGTCGTGTTGCTGCGATGTGCTAGATTTTTTATCGCTCGTGAATTTTTCAATTATAAGTCATTGCATCGCTCGCTTTCATTGTATGCAAAATTTTAATTTATCTATTCGCACATAATGGGTGGCAGATGTAGTGTAAGTGTGCTTAAAAGATACGTGAGGGAGAAGAAATAATAGGACCAGCTCATACATTTCACTCCTCTGGGAGCCAATTGGGAAGGAATATGACTATAATCGACACTTTTTGTGTGGGGACCAGGGATGATATTGGCTTAGTTGTAAAAGGGCCAACATTTATACAAAAATAGGGTTTTTTTCACAAGAATGGGGCTTTTAGTGGTAATTCAATATTAAAGATTTTCTATTGGAATATTCAGCCATGACCTTAAATATCCAAAGAAATTTCGAGTTTTTGTCTACAAATTGTCGGCATTGCCAACATATTGTCTGCAAATTGTCGACGTTATCTGCACCAAAACTGTCAACAATTACAGTCGTCATGTAGAGGAATATCACTGGCAGGGAAGTTTTTTTATTTGTCACAAAAATAGCGCAATTTAGTTTAAACGATCAGATCTCAGAATCAAAATTTTGGGTCAAAGTAATATAGTTTGTTCGTTTAAATATATTCTTCTAAAAAGATTTTATTTCATTTATAGAGGTTCTATTGCACTTTAAAAAAAAGGCTTGTGCATTGATTAAAAAATGAAAAATATGCCAAAAAAATAATCAATATAGTTAATTTCTCCAAATTATTAACAAAGCCATTTATTTAATATGTTAACAATACAAATAAAAATAACAAAGGATTTCCACCGAAAACCGCAAATCGGATCAATATATTCATCGTTAAAGAGCCTATAAAGATTAGTATTCTCTCGAGTCCTTGGTTATATACATAAGAATGGCAGAAATATATGAGAAATTTAAAGAAGAGCCTGCGTTAAGACTTGTAAGAAGACGAATCAGTGATGCGGGATTAATAAATAATGATTTAGTAAATGTTATACAATTTTGGAATATAGAGTTTTGAACAACAAAATTAACTTCAGTCACATACAATAAGGTGACAATAAATGTTCCATCGCAGTGTCCGCAGTCTCAATTTTTTTGAAAAAGCTTATAGTTTTTGAGTTATAGTTCAAAAATTGAAAATTTTTTATTTCGGATGCCATTTTGAGTCTTAAAATTTATGACTCCAAAACACTCTCCTATTCGAAAAAGATTGTGTATAATAACCAATTCATTTTTAGATCTAAAATATTTTAAAGTGTAAAAATCGCGTTCTTATGCAAATAATTGGTTATTACTTCTTAAGCATTTATTTAAGATGAATTCTGACGCTATAATCTGAAAAAGCGTGAAGCGTGAAAAATTTTCAAAAATTCATTGAAAATTTACGACGTTAAATACTTCATCAGTTACAGTTAGTTAGTTTTCATCTATATGCCTGAAAAAATTTTTGGAAGAAATGTATCGTGCATAAAGCTCTCCACCTCAAATTTCCATTCTTAAGCTATAAAAGTACTTTGGGATACTATTAAAAGAAAAACTGGTTCGAAAATTTATACATTCATTTGGAGGGTGTGATTCATTCATTCATTTGGAATCTCCAGTCTTCCTCTATAATAGTAGATACCAAATCTTCGTAAGGAATTTCTCCTGTTGATATCAATCAATAATAGAAATTAGTGGTTATTCTGCATAATACTAACATGGTGGCTTTATACAAGGTATAGGAACGTCAGTTTTTTAAAAAACTTCCTCAGTTTTAATAAATTTTTAAAAGTGTACTATTTCTGGTGTCAACCCGAAACGTACCTGCGTATGCTTATATAGCTTAAAAACGATATTGAGGGTAATTGTTTAAGTTTTTTGTTTTTCTATAACTATAATTTCTAAAAATTCAACAGAACTTATTTTACTGAGATCGATTTAAAATCATTCAAATATAATTTTTTAAAGGGCCTAAAATAAATCGAAAGGGCTTCGGGGCTTATGAAATTAAAAAGGGCTCAAAAAAAGCCCTTTAAGCCCCCAAATACCATCCCTGGTGGTGACCCCCTGAAAGGGTTGCAGATTAGGTGTAGATGTGTTTAAAAGAAATGTTTAGAGAGGAAAAATAGTAGGACCCGCTCATATATTTGACCCCTCTAGGGGTCAATTCGCGAGATATACGAACTCTGAGCGACAGTAGGTCGCTATATGTATATACCTATATCAATAGGTATGTTAAGAAGAAAAAAATAATAGAACCAGCCCATACATATGACCCTTCTAGAGGGTCTATTTGCGAGAGATATAAACTATTTTCGACATTTTTCTTTTTTGTGTTTTTGTAGAAGGATCCCAAAGGGTGATATATAAAGGTGGGTATGTTGAAAAGAAATGTTGCGGTTAAAAAATACCCTCTAGGGGCATCCCGGGAGGGCTATAAATTATTTTCCCCTTAACCCATTTCAGCCCGCTGGTCGATTTTTCGACCACTAACGTTTACATTAATATCTGGAAAAAACCAAAGATTTTTTCAAATTCTTTCCGCATATACACGGTTCGGTTAAATGGAAATTCAGAAAATTTTTTTCAAATTTCCTGTTTTTAGTTCCTCTGTTCTGTTCTGTTCTGTTCTGTTCTGTTCTGTTCTGTTCTGTTCTGTTCTGTTCTGTTCTGTTCTGTTCTGTTCTGTTCTGTTCTGTTCTGTTCTGTTCTGTTCTGTTCTGTTCTGTTCTGTTCTGTTCTGTTCTGTTCCTCTTTTCAGATAAGCGATAAAATACCATTTTGGGCAATTTTTGAAAAAAATCGAAAAAAATATATAATTGTAATGTATACTAAAACTATTTACGTAAGCAGGCAGCCAAAAAACTAATATATAAGAAGCAGTTGGTTTTGGACAACGCAGGTAAATTTAGCTATGTGTTACGAGTGCCTGTGTGATAAAACACAAGTGGTTGATTTTCGACCAATGTCTCTTTATGTATATTTTTTTTTTATAATATTTTCACATGTCACATTTGCATATGTTTCATTGATAAAAATAACAAAATTTTATTTAAAATTGTTGTATACACATTGGGCCATAGGTTGATTTTTCGACCACCTCGTAGCCGAAAACTGGTAAAACGAAAAAATCTTTATCTTTGGAATTCTCTTAATTTGATCACTAAAAATAAAGTCTAAAAATTTCATTACGAAATTCCAACGCTTTCTGGTAGCGAACCAATAAGGGCTAAGGACCTTTTTTGAGCGAGTCCAAACGACAGCAATATTAATTTCAATTGAAAAAACATTTTGTGTTAGATGGGATTTAACCTGGGTTCTGACGACGCACTCAACCAGAATGCCATGGCTGACACATACATACAAGGATTTAAAAACGTAAAAATTTTATTCAGATTTTGGTATTTTTTATTCTGGTAAAACTTTACTTGAATTTATGCAAAGTGTTAATTGTTTAATTAAAAATTTTGGAGTACGAGTATACCTTCATTTTAAATATCAAACAAATTAAAGTGATACTCTAGTTAATTTTTATTTCAAGCTTTTGAATAAAAAAAAAAATAAAATATTTTTCAATTTTTGCCTTGAACTATGCATACCAACCAGTGGTCAGTTCTGTCACTTGAGTGACATATAGGAACTATGTGAATAAAACAACACTCAAGGCTCTAATCGGTTATTGTTTCATCACCCACCTCGTCCTAACCTTGCAAAATTCGCACATAACTTAATAATAAAAATGTTTAAGCCTCTCGAGTTCATGCTTACTTATGTTAACTGTTTTCGTCTATTCTCTTAACTAAATAAAATATTCAATATATTGTATGTACTCACCAAACGCCAGTGACAGCCAGTAAATTCCGGTGACTGACAACATATTTGGTGTTTTAATGAATTATTTTGCTATTTTTTCTAAGCAGCGCTTTTAATAGAATTATCTACGCCAATTGATCTCCACAGCTTAAAATTAATTTAATACATTGATTTTTTTTTTTTTGCTCTTTTTGTTGAGTGTCTTGTATTTGTTTTGTTTCTGTTTTGTTTCTGTTTTACCTCTTCGAAAGCAATTTTATGATTATTTTTTTATTTTCAGCTTTTGTTAAAAAACTTCAGTTAATAGAATTAACATGCATATATTATTTTTATCACTTTTGTTTTTGTAGAACTTATTTTCTTTTGTTTTTTTTTTTTCAATAGAAAGAAGAAAGTCGACGTGCTTTTTGTTTGGCCTTCTTTGATGAACTCTTTATTATTTAGGGCATTCGTTGCTATAGAAAATTGTTTTTATAGGTTATCGCGTTTTAATGTTAACGGATGATTGAAAAAATGTTATCTTGGTAGGACCAGTATCTGGACCGATTGCAGTTATTGTAGCTGCTGTGACAAAAAAATAATGGAATATAATATTAAAATATTTCTATTTATGCGTTAAATGTGTAATATTTAAGAAACGGTTTTAGTTTTAAAACTAAAGTAGTTCAAGCTATGTGAAAGAACGTTAAGATAAAGCGATAATGATTTTCTTAAAATAAGCTTAAGTATATAGTGTTAAAATTTATGTCAAGGCACTGATGACCTATAATCTTGTATTTCAATACAGAACTTATTATTTCGGAGCCAATTTCTCACTACGTGGTTTTATATGAACAAATCATAAAAGAGTATCTCGAATACACGAAATTAGAATAAATTATTAATGAAAATTGAGATCGAAACTAGAAAATTGTGTTTTTTTTTTTTTTAATTTTTAAAATCCTCATTTCCCGACAGACTCTCCAATTTAAATAATTTTTTAATTAAATATTTGTATATTCCACTAGTTGTATTTTATTTTAAACTGTATCTTTCAGTTCTTTTATTTTACTTATCATAATTTTTATATTTTCACCTTGAAAATCAAAACATTATAACAAAATTTTAAATACTTTTTTTTATATATTTTAATTAGTTATTTCTTGAAATACACATGCCTTCAAATATTTACTCTAAACAATTTCACAGAACCTTCCCTAAGCGCGTATAACGTTTTTGCTTCGGTAGCGTTCGAATTGGAACTGTTTTCTTTGACTAAAACGTTAAGCAATTTTAACGTAAACCAAGATTGGCAAAATAATGAAAGTGAGCTTGAACGATTCCAAGACTGGCTTACATATTTTAATACTCAGCTTCGAAGGCGAGCGATAGAGAGAGAGAGAGAGAGAGAGAGAGAGTTCACATTTAGTTAACTGCATTATCGACATAAGCCGATCACCTTTATTTCGCTCTCACTCTTTGTTGCTCTCGTAAGCTTAACCGGTAGTTTGGTTTATTGCTCTCTGTTTACATGTACCACGTGTTCTCACTTGAAAAATCTTGCGCTATTTTTGTCATAAATTTACAGCAGTGCAAAAATCTCTCTACTGCTTACACACACTTAAAACTTTTTCTCACCTGCTCTCTGTTTACATCTCTAACGTTTTGATGTACTCAAAAAGTTGTCGTAGGTCAAGCTGTGTTGGTTTTTGCTCTAGTTTTCTTAACTTGTATTTTGATGCCATCTGTCTTGATTACTGATTAAGTCAGTTTTTGTCATCTTTGTTGCTCCCTTTTATTTTAATATAATGCTACTTTTAATATAATACTGCAATATTTTATTTAATTAATGTAAATTAATACTTTTTTTTTATCTCATTTAGCTTCATCGATACAACCAATAATTTGTTTCAATATTTTACTGTTTTTTTTAACAGCATAAAAGTTATTCCAATTAAATTTAGCATAAAAATCTATTTCATTTAATTATTTTATCTACATCTTAATTTATACTTTACCTCGATGATTTATACATCATAGGGTCTTCTTTTTGAAATCTTATTAATCCATAAACAACAAGTCATTCCATGTTATGGTTATCAATTACCTTGGAAATCTTAGCAAATTTCACCAATTTTCACGATCTTCAAGCTTTAATCAACTTTTACCTCCCAACTTGTCAAATTAGTAAAATCAGCTAATTATCCAAATGTGAAATTTTCTGTATTTTATTATAGATACATAAAAGATTTTCGCATCACGCAAACATCAAACTGACACTCACTCACGCATGCGCATCAAATTTACAATTAAAACAAAAAATTCCGTCAATTGTTTAGCTACTCAACTTTCTTTTTATTTGATTTTCGGGAAAATTTTTTCATTTTAATGAATTGACGACTCTATGATAAATCACCAACAACCACAACAACAATCAACAAATTTTTATTAGCATATTTCCAACAGAATGTGACGAACTAATATTGTGATATGTCTGAAATTGGTTTTAATTAAACAAGCTCGCACACTTTTAAAAATTTCTATTGTTTGTGTAAGTAGAAATGATTTTTTTTTTTAATTTCATCTTGGTTTAATTTTGATTCATATATTCTTCAAACTCTTATTATATGTTGACGTCCCTTAAGGCAAGTGGGCTTTAATGAAATTTACTACGGCTTTTTCAATTACAATTTTCTTAGGCTAAATTTCAAAAAGTATTTGTTAATAAAAATAAGACTAAAAGAACAAAGCAGTATTAAAAAATATATATATAACTTTTAAGATTATATACTAGGTTAAAAAATATTTACGGCATTGAAAAGCCAGATATTCAAATTTTGCAAAAAATACTAATCAGTTTGAATAACGTTTTTAAAAAAGATATATAATAAAACGGGATTAACAATTATCTTATATCTAGAGTTTTACAATGTTCATACCGGTTTTTATTAAATAGCTTAATATCACAGTTTTTCAGGTAATTCATTGAAATATTATAAAGCATTTTTATCTGATTCAGTTTTGAACAATGGCAACTTAAAGTTATTTTTATTTCTGGTGTTAATATTGTGTTAAGTTTTATATTTAAGTTTTATATTACAGCTTAAGTAATCAGGCAAGATTCCATTGTTAATAAATTTCATAGTTTGGTAATAAATTTGTTGCTTAACACTTAGCCAATTAAGGTAAACTAACGTTTCCTGAATGATTGTATTATAACGTTTATTTAACCCTTGGCGTGACACATGGGTCTTTCGTGTCCAAAAGTTTTTTTATTTTGATGGCAGCTTTTTTACGGGTGTATAGATGAGGCTGGGTTTCATGCATAAACAAATTTTGGAACTGCAGTGACCTGCTGACAAGAGTTGAACGGTATGATTTTAATTGTTTTGTAATAGGAAGCCGAATGTGTCACATCAAGTAAGTAAAAAGTACATAAAAAACCAGGTGCGTTGTTGGACACACGAAAGAAGCGAAGCTTTTTCGCAGTTACATAGATTTGATAGCTTAATAATTTTTCTTTTTAATTAATTAACTTTTAAATTCAAAAATATGAAATAACAAAATAAATTACATATATACACAAAACATACTGCCTTTTTTTTTATTGTTGAATGTCAAATTTCCACGCCAATGACATATACGGGCATATAATGCCAGCGACTCTCCATTTTAACTCTCCATACATGGTCATGAACTTGGCAGCACTGAACAAATTTTTTCCTTCAACAGCGTACTACCTAGCGAAAAAAAAATCCGATGTGCTGACATTGAGTTTTTAATGTACTTATGAGAATTTTGTTTCCGTTTTTACAACAAATTTGCTTCTACTTGCTACAATTTTTTTTAAATTTGTGAAAAGTTTAGCCCCTGGTCATTATATGCTAAAATTTTGCACCTTTCTTCTTTGGATTGCAAAGTTCCGCGCTATATTTTAATCAACAATTTCTTGGAATCACAATTGATGTTTACATTCAGACTGACAATGACACTAAGGCCTTTTCCACACTTGGTCAACGCAACTCCAACTCAAGTTGCTAGCCTGTGTATTTAAACCGAAACCTTCAGATTAAGCAACTTGCATACAACAAGTTCTCGACACGTTCTCAACTTGTTCAACGCAACGCGGCTTTCCGCAATTTTCATCGGCGACTTGTTGGATCAGTTTGTTTGTTTTGCGAATTCAATTATTTGTAGTGGAGTATGCTATAGATTAATCAACATGAATAAGTTAATTAATTAGTTCCTTTTTTTTTATTAATAGAATCTAGAAGAAGAAGAAATAGTTTGTAGTAGAAATGAGCAATGGTAAAGTATTAAATTAGTGTAAGAAGCACGACTTTTGAAGCAAGTCTGAAACCATTCGGTTTATATTTGCATTGCTTTTAAACTTTTTCGCTGTTGCGTTGAAGTTGCGTTGAAGTTGCATTGGATTTGCGTTGACCAAGTGTGGAAAAGGCCTAACTCTGTTGATGAACTTTTAAATGACTGTCGTATAGTTTTGATACGATTGCTGTTAAGCAAGAATGCGTGCTTTTAAACGCAAGCTAACGGAACTCCTTCATATCAGTGATAAGAACTGATAAAGATACTTTGTTTTAAGTAGTACAGTTGGTTCTTTCATTCTGTGTTTGAGCTTTCTTCTGACTGTAATCAACACAGATTTGGCAAAAGTTCATAATAAAATTTGTTTGGTGTCGTATAGTTTTGATAAGCACTTTATTATTGCGAACGAGTAGAAAAAAAAACAAAATTTTGTTTCGTTTTACGCAAAAACCGTACAGTGCTGCCTGCCTGCCTGCATTTGTGCCTTCAATGTGTAGCAAATTAAATTTAATTTTCGCATTTTTTAATGTAAAAAATCATTTTTATAATTAAGTTTTGAATATTTTAACAATAATAAATTATTGTATATTTATTTAAAAACTATTTTTCCTACCTTAAGAAAGTTATTTTGTACCATATAAAATTAAGCAATTAAAATAATTTTTTTTTTGTCAAATATTTTTCTTCTTATAGTTTGAAGATTTGTTTTTCATATCCCGTGAGATTTTTGGAGTTATCTTTTTTATATCGAAAGTTATGAATTTTTAAGACAGGCTTGTAAAAAAACGTGAAAATAACATTTAACAAGTTAAATATTTTGTATAATAAATTTCTTTTAATATATAACTCTTTAAATATCGAGAGCAATGCTCAAAGTTTGTATTTAAATTTTTTTTTTAGATTTGTGGATCCCATTTTTACCTTTAAAAACAGGGTTGGACATGGAAGACCCCATGTGTCACGCCAAGTAACTAAAAAAAGCATGTTTGACGCAAAAGGTTAATATAAAACGCATAGCTTTATTATGCATTTTTTGTAATTTTTTAATCTGTGCATCTTTCATAAAAGATATTGTTCGACAATAAAAAAAATGTGGTTTAATAATTGATCTATATAGCAATTTTTTGTAGTGCATACTTAAATATTTACTAGTTCTTTTTAGAACAAAAAGTATGGGCCATGATTGAGCTAACGATCTCTTTGCTATTGGTAATCCGTCAATATGCGTGGCTTGTATGCTATAGAACCCAGGTTCGAATCCCTTCTGACACAGAAAGTTTTCCTCATTTGCATTAATTTTTCTGTTCGGCCGTCATCTCCCTGCAGACAATGTCAAACCTCAGAGAGTAAAAACTACCAAGAAAAGCTTTTTGAGAATTAAGCCGTGTCTGCATAAAACATGTAGGCCCAGTTCTCGATCATTTGTGTTCAAACATTTGCACACACAACATAACTGATCACAAGAAGCTCCGACGAAGTCATTTCGAGAAGTGAAATGACCATTTCGCTTTTTTTAATAATACGTCAATATTTCTACTTAATTCTAAAATATCTTTCTGGTATGATGAAGAAGATAGAAAATTTGTCATGCAATCCTTCAATCTACAGTGTACATCAGAGAACTGCATGAGTGGCTTCACTCATACATATGAGCACTCGTTGAAAATGAGAGTAGCGACCCTGTAGGAAAATCAACTAATTTAAATGTAGTTGAAAAAGTAGTTTTTTGTCAATCACAACTAGTTGAAATTCTGACTTTTTTCCATAGAACGAACTAACATATTTTGTATGGTGATGTCCGCTAAATAAGTCAATTGATTTTCGTGCTCATATTTTTTTAACTACTTGTTAAATAAGTTAAATTTAAATTATTTTTTAATTACTTTAAAATAACCAATTGAAAACTATTTAATATTCCACTTACTGAAGATGAATTTAATAGCATAAACATTTTAAATTTCTATACATCAAAGAGATCATTTATTTGCCCGCCCGGTTACATGAGCGAAGGTGCCGATCCAGCTGATCGGAATTGTGTGGATACTGCTCCTGTTATTTAACACGAGCCAGCTTTTTGATGTTTCATTTGCAACCATCAATCATGGTCGATGGACACACCGATATTTTGCTTAGTGCTTCTTTTAAGTGTCAATCGTAACGAAGTGATGAAACAGACTCGACTCTACGTAGGGAAAGGCGTGCGTCTTTACTACTGAAGTGATGAGGTGTTTGCTGAATGGTTAAGCAATCAATTTCCATACAGAGCCCAAATTGTGCAATGTTTGCTAAACACTACCAGTTTCTAATTTGAATATCTTAAATAATAAAGAATTTTTAATCGTTTAACAGGGTTTTGAGGCAGTTTATCAATTTTAAAGTGTGTTTACCACGTCTGTCTTGCAGCTCAATGTCGTAAATAAAAAAATATGTCTTTTTGAAACAAAATTTTAGTGAAGCTTAAATTTAACAATATTTAATGAAATAACATGATTAAATATATATAAACTTGTAATCTAATAAAAATTTGCAATTAAAACATGTCAAAATCAGAGTAGTTGCCGCCTTAATATAATTCAAAGTAGTTTATCAACCACTTCCTTTTAAGTAGTATTTCAACTACTTCATATATAATGCAAAACTATTTAGAATTGAAGTGGATGCCGCCTTAATAGAATTCAAAGTACTCCATATACTAGTTTATATTAAATTAGTTTTTTAATTAGTTGTTTTTAAAAACAAGTTAGTTTGTTCCTACAGGGGAGCGTGAATCGTATTCTCTATTAACGAATACATAAAATGCGGACTCGCTTAAGAAGTAAACTTCGCTAAGCTTGCTATTCGCTACTGCAGTGCTTAAGAGACTCGCTGCAACGAACAGAGAAAGCTGAAAACACTCAGCCTCTCAAAGATCCTCACTCGCCCTGTTCGCTGAAAGTTTATCAGCTATTCGCATGACTCAATGATTAAGGCGGTCTTCTCATTCAAAACCCGTTTTTTGGACCCTTTTTAAAAAATTCTTATTTGAAAACGCAAAGAATAATTGAAAACTTTTTTTATTTATTGTATTACAAAAGGTTCAAAGTAAATAAAAAATTTTTTTTGCCTCGATACGTGGGCTGTTCAAAAAGTAATGAGACTTCAAAGTTGGTGGTGAAAAAAAAGGTGTCGTCACGGCGGCCACGATTCCGGGTCTCCGGAGCGTCTGAAATGAAAAAAAACGGGGTTATAATCAGTATAGATGTAATTCTCGGGTGAACCTTAAGCTTAATTTTGTGATTTTTTTGACAAAATGGCGGCCAATCAAATAAAAAAATTTCAATTTCGGGTTTTTTTTTTGTAGTTTAGTGTAAAAAAAAAATAGTAAAAAATTTTTTAAAATTATGGTCGAGGTTCACCCGAGAATGGTGACAATTCTGCGTCGATTCCATTCATGAAAATCGGTTCAGTTGAACTGGAGATATGGCCGCCAGTTCGAAAAACGTGGGTTCGAGATAAACGCGTTTAAAGTTTGAAGTAATTTTTTTGGGGAAAAAAAAAAAAAATCAAAAATGTTTAAATGCAGTTTTAAAGAGCTGACAATTTTTACTTACAAATATTAGTCGGCGATGCCAGCTCCATACAGGCCACCTTCCTCTTTTTCGTAGAAACTGCTTTCTGCTGCCCTCTCTGCTCTGCGAGCCGTTCTGCCAGCTTTTGATGATGCCGCAGCTCGAGTCTCTGATCGGTTCAATCTGTCTTCATTGCGAGATAGTGCGTATTCGTATGCGTTTTTGCCAATCGCAATACCCATCAAACCCATAATTTTAAGTATGGGTATAAAACCGTCGTTGAAGAGGCACGTTGCAATGAAATTGGCCACTTCGATGGTGCGTGCGCCTGAGTTGATGTGTTTGGGCGAAAGTGACCAAAGAACAGAATTGTAGGACTCATTGGAATTCTGAGTTTCAGATCCAAGGCATCTTTCAAGCAAATTATCTAACGACAGCGCTTCGTAAGCTGGTTTTATTACCTCCATCACCTTCTTGTCCATCAGACCTTGCTTCACAAAAAAGGCTGTATCTTCTAAAGTATTTCGAATTTCTAAAAATCCTTTTAGGGACATATTCACAACTACCCAAGCTATAAATAAATGCAAAAAAAAAAGTTGAAAAAAAAAGTTGCTCAATGAGAAGACCCCCTTAAGCGAATCACAGCGAGTCATCTACGCATTATGCTACTGCGCTAATTTTAACTAAGCTGATGTTAATCGTGCACAAGAAATCAAATGGCAATGATTGCATGAGGCTATTATTGTTAAGTTTTTTTTTTGTTGTTAATTATTAAGGTAATGTTTGCAGCAAGTTAATTTTTTTACTATAAAATATATGAAGATATTAGATGTTTATAAAAAAAAATTCAGTAAAAAAATTTTATTAATCATAAAAAAAATGTTAAATTAAATTTTTTGTTTGTCTGCCGTTATATTTTAAAATTTGTTTGCACAAGCGACAACAAACAATGTCCTTTATTATAGTCTTATTATTTTTTATTTGATAAACACCGCTGGATATATATTTATTTCTTGGTAGGTCCATTTTTATTAAAAAAAAAAAAAAAAAAAAAAAATGCGCAGAAAGCAATGTATATTGACAAATTCAGTTATATTTATTGAATGTCGCTTTACGAAAATCGTAAACATAAGATAAAAATCATTAAGCCGCACATGATCGGCTCTTCCAATTTTTTTCCCCAATAAGACATGTGGCGACAATGAAACGCAGAGCAACATGCAAATTTTGTTGCTTGACTCGCAAAACTCTCAGCTGAGTCGCGAAGCAGGTAAAAGTTTCACTATATTCGCTATGTTTGTTCGTTGACTCTCACAACTCTCAACATAAGGATCGAAGCAAGCGCATTTTGTAGATTAGAGAATGAGAGCATAGTTCACACTCAACATATAAAAAGCGAGTGAGTCAATGCGAAGCAAACACAATTTTTCGAGGAATGCGAATGGTTGTGAAAACATAACGAAGTAGTGAAGAAGGAGAGTGCGGAATGAAGCGAAGCCCTTATTGCAGATCTCTGGTGCATATATTCAGCTCCTTTAATTGAAACAACTGGTGCATTTTAGTGCTCTAGCGTGTTTTGGTAAACTAGATTCTAGTTTTCTTAAAACTGCCCGCTCATTTAGGGCACAGTGAGAAATTGAGAACTTAACACTTTATTTAGCCCATGGCGGAATTATAAGGTGGGGCCGACTCGGAGAAAAAAGAAGGTGAAAGCACAAAAAAAAAAAATCGACTAGTTGTCAAAATCAGCTGTTTATCTCGAGTTTCTTTATGTTCACGTTTCGCAGTTAATTTTAGGTTAAAATTGTTACAATTTTTTTTGCAAATTTAACACTTCTTTCACATTTTATAGTTTTTATTACAGAGATATTTTATAATATTTCCAGTCAAATTATGATAAATATAAAACACGCGACCGCACAGTTTTCAACTTGAAAACATTAAAAATTGACTTAATTTCTACGAAAATCGCCGTTTTAACAACTAGCCGGCATTTTTATTAGGCACCTTTCATTGACCTTTCACCTTATAATTCTGCCATGATTTAGCCGACTCTTCTCTGATATTATATTTTTTAATTATTCCATTACACACGTTGTCACTTTCTGCTGAACTTGACTCTAAAATATCACAGTTAATGTTATTTCCTTTAAGGAAACTATCAAGAGAATCAGCACTGGAATCTTCATCAATTTCACTTTTAGAACTTTCCACAATCTCACTTTTTTTGGTCGTTTGTTTAAAAGAAGCTACAATAACTTCTTTTGGTTGATTTCTGTTACTTTTGCTTGGCATACTAGCCAAAGTTATTAAGGTAATATATTTTTTATCTAATTCACAACTAACACTGCACGCAAAAGAAACACAACAATTTTTATTTGACTGAAAAAGCATGACAAGAGTTTCTATTGCATAAAATAACTTTTATTTCTCAGTAATATTTCATATTGTATTGCTATATACCTATAACTTTTTATTAAGCATATAATACTTTAGATTCAGTTATCTATATCAAGCGTTTCTGAAATACGATTGAGATTTTATTGTGATTTTTCTTTTTAGCAAGCTTCTTAAAAGTGAAATTAAGATAACCTTGACACCTACAGTAGATAGGATCTCTGCTCCATACATTTTCCAAAATTATTTTAGATCCTCCCTCCGGCGGCAAAATCTGAAAACTAGTTCATTTTAATCCACAATGGACGAAAAACTTTTTTAAATTTCGCCCAATTCACACTGAAGTGTAATATCAGTTGCACTGACCATCTACGATTCGACTCAAATTTTGTTCTTGGATTGGTTTTTTGACTAAAACACCAAATCCGAAGTTATAAATTTTTAGAATCATTTTTCGCGACAAAAATAGGAACTACTTTGATGAGACAACGTAGCACAGTCAATTTAAATCCGATTTTCGTAAGGAAAAATTCTCTATTTTAAGGAAAAAATATAAAACTTTTGAAAAAATTGCAGTAAAATGACCCATTCTTAATTTCAAAGTTTAATACTATGCCAGCAAAAGGTTCTTTAAATTTTTTCGTAAATTTAATTTTATAGTGTGAAGTGTTAATAAATTTTCAATACAAATTAAACTAGCTATCGACTTTTTTATTTTTGTTTTGTTAAAAATAAACAATGTGTCCGCGAAAAAAAAATTCTTTAAATCTCAAACTCTGGATTTTGTTTTCTAAACAATAGACCAATCTAAGAACAAAATTTGAGCCAAATCAGAGATGGTCAGTGCAACTGATATTCCACTTGAATGTGAAATAGGCGATTTGTAACAACTGAGTGGGCGACTCCAAGTACAATGTTTTTTTTGGAAATATTTTTTAGTATTTTCTATATTAAATTTTTTATCAATTTTAAATGGACAAAATATAAAAATAAAAAACCAATTCCTCAATGTAAAATTGTGCGCTAAATCCAACCGTGTACTTATCATTGCAATCGAGTTTAACTTTAAGCTAAATACAGCTTGAAAAATTTACAAAGTATAAGTTACAATAATTTTTTCATAATTTTTAATTCAATCTTTCAGCTAACCACAATAACGTTATATTTTTCAAAATAAAATGCAATTTCATTGTGTGTTATTTTATTTTATTTATTGAAATCTAAAGAATTCAATTAAAAAAAATGTCAGGAACAAATTTTATTATTTTTTCCTGAAAAGTTTTTAAAGAAAGTAACTCGAACATTTATTTATTTTGCTTCAGTTTTGAAACATTAGAACTTTTTTTGCCTAATTCGCCTACTTTTTCTAATTCAAAAAATGCAAATGCGATAAGTGTCTCTGATAAATACCATAAGACCCGGAAAAATACTGTTAGAAACATTTTTAGCAATATTCTCGTTTATGTGAAGATATTTAATTAGATTGGCATAAGAGTTATATCATTTTTTGGAGCAGCATATATTGGATTTGGAACCAATATTGCATTTATATGAGGACTACGAAAATATTTAGGTCCCGAAAACTCGTCAGTTCTATATCTGATAAACTAAATATTCAGAAAAGGACATAATCAATAAGTGCCTTAAATATATTTTTATATTAATAATAGGAAAATTTATCTATATATATAAAACAAAGTGTAAAAAAGCGTTTGTTTCCCTTTGCTGCCCGTAGTCTTCCACCAATTCAGTTAATATTTTTTTCTAAATGAAGATGATGACGATGACGTCATCAATTTTAAATTTTTACGAATTCGGTGCTGGGCCAACATAAACTAAAATGGGTCTCTGAATCCGAATCCGTCGTCAGAATTTAAAAGTAACGTAAAGTAAAGCTGCCCGTTATTTCAGCCTAAAAACGATGTAGTTCTCTTACCATAGGTATGTCAGCTAAATTTTTTTACTTTTTGAATTCGGTGCTGGGGCGAACACTAGGTAAAAATGGCTTACTCTAATTTTTTTCATAGATTTGCCATCTAATTTTTTTATTTTTACGAGTTCGCTGCTAAAAGATGAAACACTCAAATTCTTTACAATTTTTAAAAAAAGCTCTTCCTCTACAGTTCATATAGACAGACCCAAACCCACTTTTCTGAATACAGAAACTTCGCAGTTACTTAAATATAAGCCTGTTAAATAAGAGCCTGGCGAAACGGGCGGGGGTTCGTCTAGTAGATTATAAAGTTTTAACCTTTAACTATGGACGTGGGGTCTCAGAGGCCTCTACATATTCGCGATTTCCAAGAATTACATGGTTTCCCCCTACCTACTTGGATAAGTAGTAAAGAATACAGTACTTCTATTCGCTAAACGACCGTAAAGAGACAAGGTTGAGCCGTCAATAGAATGGTAAGAAATAATCATAATGTACACTTTTGTCGGGGACTGTGAGACCCCACGTCCTCGATTTACTAATAAGAAGATGCTGATCGTTTATAATGCATCACGTTAAAACCCGCGTGTGTATTATTATTATTTAATTTCAATTATATTGTGAAATTATTTTTTAGAACGATTTTATTACAAATGCAAAGACGAGCTATCAACACAAAATTTCCAAGAGAACTGAGGTTAACTTTGGCCCGCGTTCTAAACGATGAAATGCTCCCAGGAGTGGCTAAGGTAGATGCTTCTGGAAAGCGAAAAAGTTGCAGACTCTGCCCACCGAAGCTACACAGGAAGACTACCCACATTTGTGTGGGCTGCAGCCGACCAGTGTGCCTGTAATATTCAAAGCTTTTGTGCGATGACCAATGTTGGAATTTTTTTTTTGTTTTTGATTAGAAGAAAATTTTTGTTTTTGTTTTATATTACTTTAATTTAAAAAGGAAACATGTTTAGTTTTATATATAACTGTAGTCTATAAGCTTAAATTAAGTTACCATGTTATAATGTCTCAGGTAAGGTTGCAAAGCTTTTGAATTGTTTATGTTTCATTAACATTAGAAAATAAAAATAAAAAATTATTGTTTACACATTTATTCTTTTAATTTTAGTTCTATAAGCCACGGTTTGCAGTTTTTTTTAAAGATTGATAAGTGCTTACTGAAAAACTAAGCAATAAAGTGGAAGGGCCTGTGAGACCCGACGTCCTTGTTTGTGCGAAAATAACTTCACGTCCCTACTTAAAGGTTAAGGTACCAAGGCGCGTGTGTGATTTGCCTCTAGTTATATCTGATATGAAAACTGCAGTAGATCCTCCCAAATATGAGCAGGGAAATAATCTAGAAGGCTTTTATTGTCATTTATTGAACTACTTTGCTTGATTTTTTTAAGATCAATTTTAATATTAGACCTTTAACATTAACATAGGGAAATTAGTTATTATATAGTAGCTTAATTTTTTTTTTTCTTTTTTCAAAGTACAAAATAATATTTTTCTAGTCCGTTGTGAATTTTTAAAAATTTGCTTAAAAACTATGCAAAATTACCAGGAAGCCTAAACTAAAATATTTTGTTAAGGATGGATTTATTGTAGTAAGCTGAAAGATTGAATTTAAAATTATGACAAAAAAAAATTTTTTTTTTGTGATTTGTGTGCTGTTATTTTGTGTGCTATTAATTTGATTAGAAATCGAAGTACACAGTTAGATTTAGGACAATTTTACATTGGAATCGGATTTTTATTTTTATATTTTGTCCATTTAAAATTGTTTTTAAATTTAATATAGAAAATAGTAAAAAATATATTTTTAAAAAAACACTGTATTTGGAGTCGCCCACTCAGTTTTTTCAAATTCTCAATTTTTTTTAAATGAACCAGTTTTCAGATTCTGCCTACGAAAGAAGGATCTGAAATACTTTAGCAGTTGAGCAGGTCTAACCTACAGTTTATAATGGGCTTGTTCTCAAGTAAAATTCCGATTCGCTTTCTAGATGACCAGTTGAGTTGATTTCGACTTTTATAAAATTGAGAACTTTATAATGTAGATATTAGTTTGATTAAGATTCAGATATGCTTAGCTTTTCATCACAGTAACTAAATTTGAATTTTTAGTGAATGAAGTTATTTATTTGGCTTTAATATTTTTACTTGCATTGTGCATCAATTTGGATTTGGATATTTCTATTTTATAGTTTTTTTCACTTTAAGTTCAGCGCAGTAATCAATCAATGTGAAGTGCATTTAATACAATTTTTTTTTGCTTCAATACAAAATGCCAATAATTTATTAAAAACATAAAAAAAATAAAGAAGAAAAATATGTAACGGATAAATAATTGCCTTTCACACAATTTTATATTGGTTAATATAATTAAGATAAAAAAGTGCGCAAAGTTCGATTCAGTTTAAGTATCGGTATAGGCTTTTAAAAAATAGTCAGTAACGTCATCGGTTACTCTTCTCTCCTCCACTGCTTCATTACAATAAATTTTTGTCAAACGAACATTGGTAGATTCCTGAGTCCCGGTTTATATTGGTCAAGAATTGACGATCAAACCTTGCATTTGTGTATGAAGAGACGCAACACATCTATTGAAGAACGGGTACATTTAAAAGGGAAAATCAAGGAATTGACGTCAAATCTCAACAAGTTAAAAATCTTGAACTAAATTTTAATGCATCCCCTGTACAGTATATATGTCGATACCAAAATTGTATTAAATTTTAATACTTGCCGAATATAACATAAAATTTCTAATAAAAAATTGTATTAGAATTTAATAATACACAGTTCGAATTAAATTTCAATACTGCTTTAGTTTAAATTTTAGTATTACAATGTTGAAAGGTTAGCATTCAATTTTATTGCACAGTGAATTTACAATTTATTTCTTTTTTTTTCTTTTCTTTTATACTATTATTTTTTAACTAACTCCTGTTGTAGGTTACGAACTCACGTCATCATTGAATTGAAAGCAGTAAACGTTGCTTGTGCGCCATAATCAAATAAAAAATGTTACACAAAAATTGTATTTTAAAGCTTTGTTAACCGAAAAAGTAACTCTGAATCATAAGATTTTTGAATCTTAACAATTTGAAAATTAAGACGGAAAGTATTGAAATATAATACAACATTTCTTAAAATGTAATACATGTTGTATTAAATCTAATATCATGGCTATCTTAATTCAAAATCTATTCCAATTGTACTAGTTTTTGAAACCGATTTTATTACTTTTTAGTTATTTTGTTTTACATTTTTAATCGTAGGTACTAAAGTTCAAATTTTATTCCAACTTTATTAAATTTAAGTACAGCTTTGACTAAAAAATTTCTAGTATTTTGAAAAGTATTTATTCTAATAAAAAATGGTTTAAAAAATGCATGGTTGGAATCGTTGGTTTAAATATTACTCCAAGATTTATAACCGTGTAATATCTTGTGTAAACGGTGCGTCAAAATGCTTCGCCTTTCAATTTGTAGGTAGTTGAAATACGACTCTTGACTTTGAATAATTTCAAAAGTGCTACCTTCACAGCGCATCATGTTCGGGATCGGGCTCGTGCTTGAAGCGCACTTCAGATACTTGAACTCTTCTGAATTGATCTTGATAGGGAGATATTTTTTTTTTGCTTATTATTATCATCATCATAATTATTGTTCGTATTTGGATGTAACGGTGCTGCTTGTGTTTTACAATTTTTTCCCTTTTGTAATGAAGCAGTCGTCATTGATGTATTTCAAGATTTCTTAAAGATGGGATCGTTGCGTGGGTGCAAGCAATAATTCTCAGCAGTCTTTGTTGTTGCTTGTTATTTTGTTGCTTTGTTAATCTTATATTTCTTATGGCTTGAATTGTTCGACGTGTGTCAAACTATTGTTGTCAGATTGTAATGATTGTAAATCACAAAAGAAAACTAATTTCACGGTATGTTTACAATCATGTTTATGTTCTATGGTCAAATGGTTTCAAAGAAAAATACTGAAAATGGGAACGGTACTTTAAATTTAATTCAATTCCTAACATGATTTTTTTTTTTATTTATTACACATAAAATTAAATTGAACTCCGAAATTAATTTTTTCATCTCAATCATTTGTAAAGCAAGCTATAGTTTTTTAAGTTTTAGTCGATTATTCGTTTTTTTTTTTTTGCATTTAACTGGCACATTTTAAGCGGTTTTCAATTATAATACCGGCTGATGTTGCTGTTACCGGTTTGCTCTTTTTATTATTGCTGTTGTCGTCTATTGAAATTGCAATATGCCAGAAACATCATAAACAGCACTTTTGTACATTTAGCTGGTTGACTGTGTTTTCGCATTCTTTTTTATGCTTCAAATTCTATCAAATGCAAAAACAAAAATCTTTTTAATTTGCTTAACGCCATAAGCGTGAAAAAAACAACGACGTGGAAATCAAAGTGTCCACAACTAGGTTTGGTCTTAGAGCCAGATCGGTGGCATAGCAGACATGGAAGAAAAAGATGGGTTGGTTAGTTTGTGGCCTTATTTTGCTTATGTTTCAAAACTTGAGGTCATACAGCAGCGTTAAAAAGAGTTAAATAATATCTGCAACTGTTGCAGGTTTTTGCCATCGGCGTTTGCCACAAAGCCCCACAAATCACATTCAATTTATGATGATGAAAATAAATAAAGGAAATAAAAATTGTATAAATTGAACAGAAAACATTTTCTATTGCCATTGAATGTGTTTGACTCGGGAATTAATTGAAAAAATAAATGCAGAAGAACGATTGTGTCCTGCTGCCTACACGGAGAAAATTGTTTTCTAAATTTATAAGAGATTAACCCATTGAACCGTTAACGCAACGGTATACTTTTCTTAACCCATTTCTGGCCAAGACAAAAAAATTGTTTTTTCCGGCGAAACTCTTATTATGGCTAGGTTGTAGGTACCTAAAAATGGGTCTAAAATGTCAGACAATTTTTCCGCTTTTCCGTTCACCTGGGACAGCAGGATGCGAAAACGCACCCATGGCAACTAAGATGTTCAAGAACTTTATACAAATATATGAAAAATCAAAATTTTCGTTATATTTATACGTGTATTTAAATAAAAAACATAACAAATTAGTTCATATGTTATGCAAAGCGCTAAAACATTTATAATTCAGAGGCACATTGCACTTTTTTCAACGAAAAACTATGATTGAAAAATCAGGTTAAGCGCCACGTGTGCGTTTTCGCACCCATTGCATTTTCCTTATTTTCCTCCTTTCCCTATTTTCAAATAAAACTTACATTTATTGCAAATTAAAAAATTTTCAAACTTTTGGATGCGAAAACGCACTCTTTGGCAAGAAATGGGTTAACCTGGAGGTCATACAGTGATAGGTTTTCATGATCTCCAAAAAGAATATAAAATTTTAAGAATTTATCTAATCGACCTGTTTTCGCTCAAGGCTGAACAATACTTTTACTTACATTTCCAAGCTTTTTTTTTTATCTCTAATTTTAACTTCTAAAAAATTTAAAGAAAAATTAAGTAAAATATAGTTCTTACACGAGCATCTTCCTTAGGCTTTATATTTAACTTTTGTGATTTTTTATTTTTGACTGACATACGTGGCTCCAGCGGGTTGACACAACGCTGGTCTTTAACGAAATACGTTTTTATATATTTTTTGTTGTTTTGTGGAAATTCTTGTGATCAATATTGGCGCAAAACGCTTGATTTTGCTTGTAGAATATCATTCAATTTAAAAATTAAAAAATCTTGTGGTGGTAACTCCATTTTTACATATTTTGTTTTTTTTTGTTTCTTTTCTTTTTGTTTCTTTTTTTTTTTGTTTATTTTTCTTTTTTTTCTAAATTAGACCAAACTTAAGGCGACTGTTCCGGGTTGAGGCGTGTTTTTAAAGGCGACTTTTAAAGGCTGATTAAAAAAAACTACTGCAGATATTTATAAAAACTTTTTCTTTTTATTCTAATGAAGTATTCAAGAATACAATTCATATTCATGAATACAAATTCATCATGTACATGTAAGCCCACAGCTGGCGTTGCAAATAGGCGTCCAAAAATTCTTGTGGGACAAATAAATCCATAATGGGTCATCTGACTAAAAAAAAAAAAAGTTGTGGTTAATTTAAAGGCCTAACTCTTGAGATCGCCGTTTTGATTTTCGATTTAGATTTTTTCATTCACAAGGAAAAAAAATCAATGATTTTGACCATAAAATGTCATACATTTTCGGACTTTCAACTTTGAGCTCAAAAAAATTTTTTTTTTAAATCAAAAATTAAAAACCGGGCCACGGCGATCCCAAGAGTTAGGTCTTTAAATTAACCACTAATTTTTTTTTCTTTAGATGACCCAGTATTGATTTATTTGTCCCACCGGAGAAGTAACATTTTTTGGACGTCAATTTGCAACGCACATGCATTTAAAAAAAAATTTTGTGTTCTTGAATACTTGATTAAAATTATAAAAAAAGTTTTTATAAATATCTGCAGTAGTTTTTTTTAATCAGCCTTTAAAAACACGCCTCAACACGGAACAGTCGACTTAATATTTTTGGAATGTTTCATCATTTTAGCTCAACGGGAACATGGGTCAGTCCATAATTCAAGCAAAATTTGAGTATGATTTTTAAAAATTTTGATTATTTTTTGCAAAAATCAATCAAGATTTAATATTTCAGTTTATAATAACTAAGCAAATTATTGCATTCATCAAAACAAAATTTGCTATTTAAGTATAAAATAACTTATCAAAATATTGCGCTATAAGTTAAATCAAAATTTGCTATTTTAGCCAAACTGAATGGCAAAATTTATTTCAAACATTTTAAGTTCCGCTTTGATTTAAAAAATCTGTGGAACAAAGTAGCTAACAAGATTTTAGAATATTAGCTACTTTTAAGACGCAATTATTCAAAACGAAAGCGGAACTATACGTGTTTCAAATACGTTTTGTTTTTTGTCAGTTTTCATTGCTAGCGAATTATTATTTAGATCAAATCAAAACTTGCAATTGCAAATTATAAAAAGTAAGCAAATCATTGCTAAAATGTAATCAAATTTAGCTTTTTCCTAAATATTTGAGCAGTGATTTTAGTTCAACAAACTTTTTTTTTTTGATTCAAGCAAAATAATTTTCTCCGTGTACCGTTACCGCTACGGTTAACATGCAAGCATATTTCCTACAATAAAACCTGTTTACAGTGTTGCAACTAGGGCTTGTAATCCCAGGATCCAGAGCCCCGGGGTTTTCGGGATCCCGGGATTGCCTTCAAATTCCTGTATTTGGTTGATTTCTCCAAACTTTTCCATAAATTTAGATGCAATACAAGAATTCATAAAAAAGTTTACCCGAACTAAGCAACATTATTTATTAATATTGCTAGCAACCCTTGTAACCCTTTTCCGAGTTATGCCATTCTAAGATAGTAGTAGCAAAAATGCAACACTTTAAATTGACCTTCAAGTAAAAACTGCTTACTACACTTCGTTTGGGCATGTTGGCTGTTGATGAGTAATGATTGTTTGCTGTTTATTAAAAATGAGTGGTCATTTTTAATTTGTGTAAATGAATTTAGGCCTCTTTTCATAAATTGAAAGTCTTAGTTTTCAAACAAAAATATTTATGTCGTCATAGTTCAATATCAGCAAACTGCTAAAACTAAGACCGACTGTGAAAATAGAAGAACAACAACCACCTCAACATACCCTTGAGTAGTTAAAAGTTTTGATCTATCTTCGAAAAAATAGTTTACTTTTCACCAAAAAAAAGTACGCATCAAAAATTAGAAGCTTCATATCATTTATACTACGTGCATGTATTTCGAAGTATTTTACTCGTGATATTGGCGGAACATATAGAATATAAACAGCTTAGTGGATCACAGCATTACGCAAGAATGCTGACGAGTTGATGTAGCGGCCAACGAAACAGTCTGTCTAGTCTGCTGTGTGATTACTACTCTATACAGGAGTATTGTAGTTGTTGTTAGCAACATAGGCCTTGAGCTCGAAAAATATAACTCTTAATTAATAATTGAAAAATGATTAGAGTTATAAAAACACAACATAAAAATTATTAATTTATTTTGATAACTTTTTATAAAAACTATTTAAGTGAACAATGTCTTTCCTTTCGACAATTTTGTTTTAAAAAGATAACATCAAATTCACTCTTTGTAAACGAATTTATTTTATTATTGATAAAGTGGGGTTTTCAGCTTTTCAAGCCCCAGGACTATTAATCATTAATCTCGAAATTCCGAAATTGTTTTTGAGTCCCGAAATTGCAAGCCCTAGTTATAACCTGACGGATTTTTTACTTTAATTTCATCATTGTTTCATGTCATAATTTTACTGCTGTAAACTCATCAGTAATTTTTTAAAAAATTAAAAAAAAATAAAATGAAAAAAATAAAAAAAACTAAAAAAAAAATAACAAAAAATAAAAAAAAAAATAAAAAAATAAAAAACCAAAAATACAATAAATAAAAAATAAAAAGATACAAAAAATAAAAAAAAATTTAAAAAAAATATAAAAATCTAAAAAAATAAATAAAAACTTATTAAAAAAGCTATTAAAAAAACAAAACACAATGTATAACGAAAAATATAATTAAAAAACTGGAAAATACAACAAAAAAAAAAAAAGCAACTAAAAATATCAAACTAAATCCGACAAATATAAGAATGCAAAATAAAAATTAACGAAATAAAATAAGATAAATAATTATATATAAAAAAGTTAAAAAAGAAAAACAAAATGTAAGATAATAAAAAAGTAATAATACTAAAAGTGCATGAGAAATACAAAAAGAATGAAATAAATCAAAAAGATGAAATAAACCTTTCATATTCCTTAATAGTTGCACTCAGTTGCGGGACACTCTGTATAATATAAAAGAACAAATAAAGCATAAAATATAAGACTAAATTGAAACTAATTATAAATATGTATAACAAAATATTAAGTACAAAAACAAAGTAAAGCTTTATATATATGTTTCAAGCTGGTAATGTGTATGTTTTAAAGGGTATAAAATAAAATTAAATCAATTATGTAATTTTTAAATAAAAGAAAATATTAAATATATAAACATAAAACAAAAACAAGCAACAAATAATAAAATGTAACAAAAAATTGATCAATACATTTAAAATTTAATGACAGCTTGACTTGACTTGACTTGACTTGACTTGACTTGACTTGACTTGACTTGACTTGATTTGATTTGACTTGACTTGACTTGACTTGACTTGACTTGACTTGACTTGACTTGACTTGACTTGACTTGACTTGACTTGACTTGACTTGACTTGATTTGACTTGATTTGACTTGACTTGACTTGACTTAACTTAACTTGACTTGACTTGACTTGACTTGACTTGACTTGACTTGACTTGACTTGACTTGACTTGACTTGACTTGACTTGATTTGACTTGACTTGACTTGACTTGACTTGACTTGACTTGACTTGATTTGACTTGACTTGACTTGACTTGACTTGACTTGACTTGACATGACTTGACTTGACTTGACTTGACTTGACTTGACTTGACTTGACATGACTTGACTTGACATGACATGACATGACATGGCATTACTCTACTTGACTTGACTTGGCTTGACTTTGTCTTTGTTTGATTCGATTTGGTTTGATTTTACTGGATTTGGTTTTGAATTGATTGGACTTGACTTAATTTTGAGTTGACTTGATGTGGACACGATTTTGACTTAATTTAACTCGAGTTTGTGTATCCTTGACTCGATGCGATGTTGTTAATTCACATCATATCAATCACAAAGAAATTGTAGTTCTGCATTTTAAACTTTTCGTTATTAACCGTTAATTGCACATTAGTGCGAATTCGCACTGCAACAAAATTTGAACTGTTATAATTTTTTTAATTTGTTCTACAGGTCTTATTTAAGACACTATGTCGCGACACTATGTCGCAACTATAAAAAACCCTTAATATTCGTCTCCATCGCATATCGCTTCTGATCTACTAGCTGCCAAAAATAATTAAAATGATTAAATGGTTAAATAATTAAAATAATGAAAAATAATAAAATGGTTTTTCGTACTAATCCACATTTTTCCTTAACCCTTGTATACCAGTAAATTCTAACCTCACATATTTTTTAAAAAAAGTTAAAAACAAAATAAAAAAAAATTTTTTAACAAAATCTGTTTTTTTTTTTTGTTGCTGAGTTATAAGCAATCAAAAATCGTTGGAGCGCATTCGCGCTAGTATGTCATTTAAGGTAACTCAGGTTCGGTTTCTAATTATTTTGATCAAAATGGCAATCCTTACATTCTGCCTGATCTTCAGTTCAACATAAATAATATTAATTTAAATGAAACATTTCAATTATAGAACAGGATATAATTTTGTTACTCTATCACCGCCCAATCTGGCAACAAACACTTGCCAAAAAGTACGTGCAACACTTGAATTGAGACGACAAACCATGTATACTGACAAACAGTTCCCATCAAAAACGGTACATGTTGTCGAATAAATTAATTTATGTACTCTAATATATCCACAAATGCAAATAAAGCACCTTTACGTCCGTTTATCATGTGTGTTTACCAACAAATGAGTTTTTTAATGCATTGGCAACACTTACTCGAACTACAAATACACGGAACACTAAAGAATAAGTGTATCGTATGTGTACTCAAGTGCTTGGAACAATTAAAACAGGTAATACAGGTTGCTTAAATTGCATTTTGGATGACACAAAATGTTGCCAAACAAAATGGTGCATGATTGTGCTCGCCGGTAGCAGCTGCTGCACCAATTCTGCTCATTCCACACCTCCTTCTTCTCGTTTGCCAACTCCTGCTTAATGTGTTGATTTATGCCGATGCGTTTCATTTCAATTCTTTCATTTCCATCTGAATATATAATCAACCACTCATTTAGCTCTCTCACTCTGTTATGATTCGAGTCATGATGAGTTTGTTTTCTATTTAATTTGTTGTTTTATGTTCGAACATGCTAAAATTTGTCATTATTGACATCCGTAAATAGACTGTTTTTAGTGTTTTGATTATAATTTCACTTGGAATTTACATGCTGATAAGTTGATATAAAGCTTTATATGACGTTAAAAAATAGTTCATGTTGAAATTTTTTGTGGACATTAAGGCGAGGTTCTAGTAGAAACGTAACGTAATTTCAGGATTTTTTTTTGAGCGAACGTAAATCTTTTTTGAGAAAAGCTTTCGTGGCATTTATTAGTGTATATTTCAAGAACATTATACAATTTTTTCGATGAAAAATAATTGAAAATGCCGGCTGAAGGTGTCGCTGATCAAAGCCGTGAGCGGCGATAGCCGATATGCGCTGTACACTACAGCTCTGTCAAGTGATCTGAAACGAAAAAACGAAAAAAATTATAAACCTAGATGAAATTTGGGGGGCCATGTAGATTTCTGATTTAAATAAAACCCTTTTAAAAAAAAAAGCGGCCTTTGAAAAAACCCGTTTTTTTTTAAAAAAAAAAAAATAATGATAATAAATTTTTTTGAAAAAAACAACGCTTCCTGAAGGCCCCCTAAATTGAAAAAGCTTTAATTTGAGCCGTCAAACATCGAAATCGGTCAAGTCGTTGAAGTGGAATCGTGTACAGCGCGGAAAAAAGTGTTTCGAGAAAAACGCGTTTAAAGTTTGACAAAGAAAAAATCGTAAGTAATGTTTGTTTTTTTGGCACTTACATCTAACCAGCTATTTCAGCAGGATCCCTTCGTCATCCTCAAAGAGCATGTTTTACTGCACCCGGGCGCCAAGTTCTCCAATTCTGGCTATTTTTGCAAACTCAGAGAGTTTCTCCTCCGCTGACTTCACACGCAGGTCGTCAGTCTTCGCAGCAAAGTTTAAGCAGTTTGTCCCGATGACGATTCCTTATGTCTGCATAGTTTTTAATATGGATGAATAGCCTTCATTAAAGATGCCGGAAGATATATATGCTGCTACAGACAAGAGTTAAAAAATTCATTGTCGTTTTGCGTGTTTTTAACTGTGCATCTTTGCAGTAAATTATAACTTGAAAGAGCTTCACATATGGGTCAAATTGCATCTTGAACCGGTTTTTGAAGGGCAGGTTCATGGTGGAAATCGGCGAGATCATTCTTGGCTTCTACAGCACGCCATTTACACCGACTGTATTCACCTGGTGGGCAGTTTTTATGTTTCGGCTCTTCATCCATGAAACATTTGTGATCGAACGTTACCCACCCAGATTTTTTCTTCGGCCGAACCAGTAACCTCCAATTCCTTTATGTTGTTTCTTGACTGCGCGCATTCTTGTGCCCATTCGCTTTTGGACGTGACCTATACATTCCTTCTTCTGAACAATAATGTCGTCGCAAGGGTCACAGTTGAGGAGAGCTTGGAAAGTTTTTGTGTAGCATATTTCACGCCGTGCGATTCTAATAAACAAAACATTTCCTTCATACAATCTACCTTACCAGCACTTCCAGTGTGATTTATGCTGCAATGTTCTTCGCGAGTTTTATACCAAATATCGTACCCATTAGTTGTTTTTTTTTGCTGGCCCAGTTACTACAGCTTTGGCAGAATGACGACTTTACAACAAAACGCAACACTTTGTGCGTTTATTTTCCGATCAGCGTTGCAATTTTAAATAACGACGAAAAGCCACGTTTTTTCCACGAACCGTCGCCCGACACGCTCAAATGTGTTTCTTCATTTCCTGCCTCCACGTTCTTCTGTCTTTCATCAGCAATTGCTTTACGTTGTATAACTTCGATTTTACCCTTTGATGCCTCGAGCACATTAGTAATAAATGCATAGAACGTTCCATTTGCAAAGCCTGCAGACAGCTCCATTAGGGAAAATAAAGTTTTGATCGACCGTAATCCGAGTCCCAGATTCCGCATGACAAACATCAAACGACGATTTATTTCGTATGCATCATTTACTAAACGGCTCGAAGAAACACTTTGTTATTTTCTGCACTTATAATTGATAACTAAATTAAAACCAAGTCCACGGATACTCGAACGAGAAAAAGTTACATCACTTTTACAGTTTAAAGACAGATTGGAAAACAGTCAGAAAATTTATAATCACGTTATTATGGCCACCATCAATTTCGACGTAATTCGTGTCGCTGAGTATACTCAGTTCCCGCTATTTTATCGGGTTCATAATCGGTGAATTTCTTCTTCGCGTGTTTGGTATTTTTGGAACACTGCTTACTTGCTACACTCTCGAAACACAACTGAATTACGTTACGGCAAATAGAAATGTATACAACGCTAATCCGACCGAGGGTATGCAGTAGAGCACACAATAGAGAGGAATGTACACAAATTTGTTGAGGCAGTCACAAACTTACTACCTGTACTAGATACACCGCTTAGATAGTTAAAAATGCCCGTCGCTTGAAGCCGCTTTGAGCGCGCACTTATACCTGTTTTTCGGCCTACGCACTCTCTCGTCTAATACGCTATGCCTCTTAGATACTTAGATATTTTCAAGATCCTAAGGCTCAAAATAAAGCAAAAAAACAAAAACAAAAATTTTCCGTCGATTTCTACTAGAACCTCCCCTTAAAGTTTTGTCTCAGAGACCTAAAGGTGCCGATTAGCAGGCAAAATTATCTTTAGAGAATCGCGTGTCGAGAATTTGAACCCTCTAACCATCAAGGCTGCTCTTAGGTAGCCGTTGCTTTTTGCAAATTAATTTTGAAGTTTTAACTTTTTCGAGAGTAACATTTTTTAACAGAAAAAAGATTCACTAAGCTAGATCATACTGGCAATTTAATCGTTTAAACTTAGTTATCTAATTTTTTAGTCATTTAAAAGGGATTTTTGCGATTTCCGACAAATTAATTATTGCCTGTTGAAATTGGCAATCAGCCAGTTATTTTGATGACCTTTTCCTATTATTTAAACAATGCGGGTTAGAGGGTTAGAGAAGCGCTTGTCCTAGTCTGGGCTTGATTATCATGTAATTTTTTTTAACCAAGATAAAAAGCAAAATCTGAGTGATTGAAGACTTTCAAAACAATACTCGTACCTCGAAACATGGTTCAAATTTAAAAAGTAATTTCATTAAGAACATTTTTCCTCGACCAATGTTTTTATCTCTTTCAAGATTTCATGAAAATAAATATGACAGAAACAGGCCCGTAGCCAGGATTTACCTTAGGGGGGAGGGGGGTAGGTTTTTGATAAATAAATCTGTAAGTAGATACCGTTTTCTTTAAATATTTCTGTTTTTAATGGCCATAAGAGAGATGACAAGTACCAAGTTTTTGATTTGTATCTTTAATATTTTAAGAAATGATCCAAATTGAGAATTTTTAATTGTCGAAAAGTAAAAATAACTATCACAAAATTTCACTAACACTTTTATAAACAGGAGATCTAAGAAATTATAGTCTTTATATTTGGTTCCTTTTTGGCTACCTTACGTCTCTTTTGAGCTTGTGTACAAGTAAGCCAAAATATAACTTTTGTCGAAAACGATGTCGACAACTTGACTTATATTGAAAATATTTTAAAATCTAAAAAAATTTAAATGTTCCATTTTCTCATAAAGATAAAGATTTAATATCATGACTGATAAAACCATCCAATTCCCAATAACAATCACATTTTTTTGAGAAAAGTCATATTTCAATTTCAGATTATTTTTCAAAACCCGCAGTTCGAAAACTGGACTTTGCCCAGAACCAATATATTTTTTTAATTAATCACATCAAAATAATACTATTTTTTAAAACCATTACTCAGCTAGATACATTTTTATACAAAGAACTAAGCAGGAACTTTTTTTTATATTTAAGAAAATGTTCAATCGTGAATTTGAATTTGCAAAATAAAAAATTAAAAAAAAAAAAAATAAAATTTGTTCAACTTCTTAATTGTTTTTAAAAATTCCGAATTTGCTTAAATTTTTTTTCAAAATATGTTAGCTTGATTTAAAAAATTATCAAATCCCCGTAGAATTGCTCTTTATAAAATATTTTAAAATTATTTTTTATTGAGAATTTTTTTCGAAAAAGCATATTTAGATTTTAGGTGATTTTCTGAAGCCTGTAATTTGGAAAAGCCTTCGCACAGGTCTAAATTGTTGTGACAAGTTGGAGATTTAAAATGCCCTATACACCAAGAAAGCAATAAAATAGAATGGGCAAATTGTTTTAGTCATCCACTTTGCGGGGAATACGTCGTAATGTGTTTCTTTTTCAAAATTTAAAAAAAAATCCATTCAACTAATGTTAATATACAAACTTACTGCAGTTGAATTCAAATATGATGATGACTTTTATAAGCAAAGTGAATGTTTCATTTGGTCAAAAAAGTTTCATTGATTAAGTGAAATTTCTTAAGTTTGCATTGAAAATTGTCTTAAAAAAAGATTAAATTTTGAATGTAATAGTTTCATATGCGTTATATTTCATTCTTTCTTGACCCTAATGGTGGGAGGGGGGGTTTTGAACACCTAAATCCTTCTCCCTTGGCTACGGGCCTGGACAGATACAAGAATCAATAACAAGATTCAGATACAGCATAATGAAGATATATGGACGAAAAAAAAAATGGCTATTTCAGCCCTTGAAAGGACTTTGACCGAGCTTCTTATGATCAATTGTGTTGTGTGTGTTGTGAAATGATTGAACACAAATGATCGAGAACTTGGACCTGCATGTTTTATGCGGAATCCGAACGGCTTATGTTCTCAAGAAGCTTTTCATGGCAGCTTTTACTCTCTGAGGTTTGCCATTGTCTGCAGAGAGAGAGGTGACGGTCGAGCAGAAAAATTAATTCAATTGATAAAACTTTCTGTGCCAGGTGGGATTCGAACCAGGGTTCTATGGTGTATGGGCCACACACTCTACCCACTGCGCCACGGCCGAAGATATATGAACAGCTTGCAAAAATTTCAACGGAAAAGCAAGTCTGGAGCCAGAATATGACATATGTTCTCAAAGGCGCTATGAAAAATCGTCCAAAAGAAAAATCACCCAATAATTTTCCACACAAATTTGGGTGGTTTTTCATATGAAATTTCACTCAAAAAAAATGGGACTATTTTGCATTTTTGTTGGTTGCAATTCCGTTGCTATGTTTCATATAAAAAATCACCCAAATATTTTGGACGAAATTGCACTTTTTATTTTTGTGTGATTTTTCGTTTTTAATATTTGGCAAAAAACGTGAATCAATCCTTAGGGATAGCGGTATTCAAAGTAAAAGCAGCGGTTTTTTTTTTGTCGTGCGATTTTTTGTAAAATATTTTCGCCTGCGGCGATTTTTTTACGGTGCACCCTTTTACAAAATAAACAAAACATGATTTTCGACTGCGGCTTTATTTTTGACAGTGCACCCTTTTAGGAAACAACCGAAACATGAAAAATTTTTATAAAAAGTCTCGAAAAAAGCGCCGCAAACATGTTTTGGTTATATATATTTAAATTATTTGCCTGCTGCGCTTTTTTTTTGACAGTTCACCTTTCCACAAAATAACCAAAACATGAAAAATTTGTATACAAATTTACAATACAAAGCCTGTGGAGCTTTTTTAACGGTGCACCATTTTCCGAAATAACCATAGCGAAAGATGGTTTTTTATTAAAATTTTTCACTTTTTTGGGCGGTTCACCCTTTGATGGAATAACCAAACAATAAAATTTTTTTTGTTTTTAACCAAACCAAAATAATTCAAAGGGAACAACTAATATTTCTAAGGGAAATAAAGAATTGGTAATACCTGAAATGTTCTGAATACCATAACAGTAAGATGGATGAAATTTTATGGTTAATGACTCGTTGAATCGGTTGATGACCTTTCTTTTGATATCCATAACGCTTACTATTTATTATAGGAAAACTAAAAAATAAATCATAAGTTTTTTTGGCCCATTTCACCAACTATAACCGAATATCTACAACGGCCTGAAATTTTTCACCGTTAGCTTTTTTAACTAGTGGCGGGCGTGGCGTGGTGGGTAGAGAGTGTGACTCTTACGCCAGAGAACCCAGGTTCGAATCCTCCATCTGACACAGAAAATTTTTTCAATTGAATGAATTTTTCTATTCAGCCGTCACCTCTCTGCAGACAATAGCAAACCTCAGAGAGTAAAAAATTGCCATTAAGAGCTTCTTGAGAACATAAGCCCTTCGGAGTCGTCGTAAAACATGTAGGTTTCACATCACACATAACACAATTATACGTAATCATAAGAAGCTCGGTCAAATTCCTTTCAAGGACTGAGATGGCCATTTCGTTTTTTTTTTTTTTTTTGCCTTTTGTTAGCTCCAAATGCACATTTTAATGATAAAAATGAAAAAAATAAATAATGAAAAAATAAAAATGGACATTTTAGCTAAAAGTAAATGGCTCCTACGAAATGTTTTTATAGATTTTTGAGCATGATTCATGGAATTAAAATTGGCCTTGAAAACATTGAAAGAATGGGCCCTGAAAACTGCTCATTTCGTACAACTTGTGCTCCTGGGAACATTGCGAAAAATTTGGCTAGTTTGCATTTTTTTGTGAATTTTTGTTTTGGGTCATTTTTTTAAAAATGTTTGGGTTTTATTTTCTTTTTTGTTGGGTGAAATTTCATTGGATAATTTTTGATTGTTAATTTTTTTTTTGCGATTTTTCATAGCGCCATTCTCAAGAAAGTCTTACAATTTCAAGTTAAAATTTTTATATTTTAAATAGAAGGTTCAGTAAGGAAAAGTTTGCTCTCAGAATCAAGGAAAAATCACTGTTTTTATAGAAAAGAATGTATTTTTTATTACATATAGACAAATTTAAAAGCGTTTAGTTTCTAAATTATCTGGAGGTCTTGTTAAATCATTGCAGGTGATTAAATGTGATTCGTGAACGCAATTATAAATGTTTTATTGATTTGTTTATTTTAATTGGAACTAGTATCTATGAAATAGAAAAAATTGGCAGTTCACGCGAAATTAATGTCAATTTGTGCATTTTATTTTATGTTATTCTCAAAGTAACTTATGCCGGTCATTGTATATACCAGATTTTATTAATTTGTAACGTGATTTATTGAATTTTGCATTTTCAGGTAAGTTTGTATTGTTGTTTATTATAATAAGACAATATACTATCTTATTTTGTTATATTATGTGGAAAAAAGTGTTTTTTACAGATTAATTAATTTATTAAATTTATCGCATGTTTATGTAATCCAAAATCAGCACTCTCGTTCTTGAAAGAAACGAGCAACAATACTTTTTGATATGAAAAAATGTACTGCTTATTGTGTCCCACACGAACGAGAGTGCTTCTTTCGGATTACATAAACATGCCGTTAATTAATACAACATATTAAATTTGTTTTATTATAACTTAATTACTTAATTACTTAGTTACTTAATTACCCAATATATAAACAATGGGAAAACCTGAAACGTCCGAACAAATGTAATAATTTACTGTGACCTTACTATGCTCTTCATAAAGATGGCGTATGGCTTTTCTGAAAGCTTGTTAAATTTATAAAAAATATTTTCTTTTCACTTTTTTATGCAGCTAATAAATTCGCAGGTCTAGACATAGTATGAACTTAATCTCAAAATGGCTTTTGATTCGTGAAACGTCCGAACGCATGTTTAAAATAAAAAATTTTGGTTTAAATTGAAGTTGAATAAAAATTGTTTTATTTTGTTTTTATTATACCAATACATAGTTTTTCGATATATACACCTATCCTAAATACATTTCTGGATCGTATGAAAAATTTTCAAAAGAAGATTTCGAATGAACGTCCGACACTCTGGGATTTGCCCATATGCGTCATTTATTTGGAGTCCATTTTTTTCTGTACATATAAACAGATTAGAGAAAGTCAAAAAAAAAAAGTTTGAAGTTTGCTTTGCGCTCAATTAAATTTACGGAACCTCTCCCGTCCAAAAGGGCGCGTACTTGCTTATTGGTCTATCTTCTCTTGAAGCTAGAAGGACATTGCATAGCATTATGATCATTTATGATTTGATTAATGGCAACATCATCTGTGAAACTTATACTTACTTGAACTTATATCGTTTACCATTCCACAAAAACCAATGAATAGGGCATTTATTGCTTTAAATAGAATATGTAATAATAACTCGCTCGATTTTTCTATGCCAAAAGATGTTTTTAAAAATACTATTAATCTATTATTAAACTCTTATTCATATTTGTACTTATTATATATATTTAAGTTGCTTCGTCTTTAAGTATATTTGTCCATAGACGATATAATGAATAAATAAACAAGTGTAATAATTCAATATTATGTTAAGGGTTAGAAATAGGTGAAGGGTGTCAGAGTTTAATGTTTTGAAAAGTCTATTTCTAATTCCGTGTTCTAACTGGGTCTTAAGAGGGTCGATGCCAGTCGCTAATTACATTTCTGCAAACAAAACTCAATCTTGATCCAAAATATTCTAAAGTGTGGTTCAAAATTGGACCGCCTGGGTGTGCTTCGCCAAAAGCTGCTGTCTTTCTGAACGAGTTGGAAAAAGGTGTTCGGAATAAAAAGACCCATAGACTCTTTTGAAAAGAAAAACCTCAACCTAACCCTAATTTCAACCCATTCACAAAGGCAGAGGGGTGACGGCCGAACAAAAAAATGAATTTAATTGATGAATTCAGTTGAGAATTCATTCTGTGTCAAACCTGATGGGATTCAAACCTGAGTTTTTTCGCATACCAGCCACGCATTTTAACCAGTTGCTACGGCCGCCACTGTTTTCTTACCAATAACGCGCTCAATATTGACTTAATCAATTTTCGTCATATCAGCGTCCACCAATGATATTAAATAACCACACAAGAAGGAATCGAGTTGCCTTAATTCAATTCACTAATTCATTTCATCTGGGTCAATGCGATATATCATATTTATAAAGAAATAATTGCTGATCAGTGTAGCAAATTTATCCATTTTCCGGCTAGATTTAGCAATTTTTGATGTTTAAAATATTTAAGCATTTTGAGTTTGTATTTATTGCAAGTATTATTAGAAGAAAAGAGGTTCCCATTTTATACTGGAAAATATTTTTATACAGGAACATCTCAACAACAATCAATTTTATTCAATTTTCTCTTACAATTATATTGCGGAAAAAGTACCAAGAATTTCTTTCATGATCCTTGAGGTTTTTTCTGAGGTCAAGTGATTGTCTTTGTAAGCTTATTATAGAATAATTCCTAATGATTTATTGAATGAGTCAGATGAGAAAAAGTTTTTGCTTCATTTTTATTCATCAGGTTCAGTGTCAGTATTCTTTTTCTTTTTCGCTGCTACTTCTTTCTGCTGATAATCTTAATTCACTATTGTGCTTCAATTCCGGTTCATAATTAAAAAAATTCCCAAACTATACTAAAACAAATTTTCATAACTTAACGATTAAATAAAGCTTTAACTTATGATACGACAATGATACGATTTCAAAATTAACTGTGAGTAATTTTTTATGCAACTAAGAAGTTCTTGTTTCCTGTGATATACAACTAGGTGGCATTAATGTACTTCATATAAACAATAACGGGACAGACATCATTAAATAAACGCAGGAGTGCCCAAGAAACTACATCACGTCGAATTAATGTAGCTGCTTAGTAATGAAAAAAACATAATAATATTGGTACAGGCGCACGAATTAAATTGTGTCCAACAAATGTTAGCTTTTAACAATAATGCTGCAATATATTTGAGTCTAAAAAAATAGACACAAAATTAAGAGAATTAAACTGAAGTGAGTTAACCCATTTCTTGCCAAAGGGTGCGTTTTCGAACCCAAAAATTTGGAAATTTTTTAATATGCAATAAATGCAAGTTTTATTTGATGTACCATACCATACTCTCTTCCTCCTTTCAGATAAAAATATTCCATTTTTGACCTACTTTTAAAAAATCAAAATAAATACTTAACGAAGGAAAAAGTGTTTTACAATCACCTTAATGTGATGAAAATAAATGGAAAAATAATAAATGATTTACTTTATAACGGTAAGGAAATGCAATTGTGATATATATGCATTACCTTTTGTTGGGTGCGAAAACGCACCCGTGGCTCTTAACCTGATTTTTCATACGTAGTTTTTCGTTGAAAAAGTGACTGCATTATAAATACTTTAGCGCTTGGCATAACATATGAACTAATTTGTTTTTTTTTTTTTTAAATAAACGTATAACTATTGATACCAACTCTCGCCGACTAAAATCTAGTACGTTTATGTATATTTTACTATGCAAATAAAAATAAATTTTTGAACCTTCCCTGAGCCCGATCCTCTGACGTTAGTGAAACGATTCAACACGAAGGTTAAAAATATATTGTTTAATGCAATTCAAATTAAGTTTTTTTTATTAAAAATTACAACGATATTTAATCTGAGTCGGAGCTAGCGAGCTACACTGACGTCGGCTGTCGGTAGTTGTGATTGTTTGAAATTGCTCTTATTCTAAGAGGAAATTTTCCGCAGTAAATCTGAACGATTTTTTAAAAACTTGAAGAAGAAATCAATACAAGTCCATTCTAGATTTTTTTTAGCTTTCTTGAAAACTCGCTCGGCCAGCGCCGACGAGTCAGTATAACACGGAATAAATTCGATTATCGTTGCAAATTCATCGAAGGGAACTTTTCTACATGCATGTGCTGACTTAACGTCTGTCGGCTTATTGTTAGAAAGCCAATCCTTCAGTTTGTCAGAAGAGCAGTAGTCCTTTGCATAGCAAAACTATTAAAACAAAAGAATTTAAAAGTCCATTTACTTTAAAGTCTATTTATATGTGCTTAGTTAGATCACTTCTTGAAAACTGTAGTATAGCTTGGAGCCCATACTATGAAAATAGAATAAATAGAATCGAGAATATACAAAAACGGCTTACTAAGTTTGCTTTACGTCACATGTTTTCTTATGATAACTTACCAGACTGCAAAACTCTTTGTCAATTGTTAGGTATGCACAGTTTATCAAAAAGGCGGAATGCACAAAGTGTACTATTTATAAAGGATTTGATTGAAGGTAAAGTTTATTGTCCAGATTTGCTGGAATCTGTTCTACACTGACTTTCACAGAACTAATTATGGCTGCAATTAACCAATAACTAGATGCTTGGCATTATGCAACTTACTCGCTCACCAATTAGATTTTTCTGATAGAGAAAGATTTAAGAGAGAATTATACCTTACTTTTAGTTTAAGTTCAAATAATCTGTAAGGACAAAGTCCAGTAGATTAAATTATTAAATAAAAATAAAATAAAACACTTCCAAATTGTTTGCAGACGTATTCAATGATTTTTTTTTTTTTAATTTTAACATAAGAATATCTCATCCAACATTCGTAGCTCAACCAATGTGACCAAGTAAATATTTGAAAAAATTTAAATTCCAATACAAAATCCAGTCGCAGACCTCAAATCCAGTACAGTACTGGAAAAATTCAGTACGGCTGGTTTCATTACGTACAACTATAACGAAAATTTTGATTTTTCATATAATTTGTATTACTCCCAAATAAAGTTCCTGTGAATATTAGTTACCACGGGTGCGTTTTCGCACCCTGCTGCCCCAAGTGAACGAAAAGCGGAACAATTTCTTGAGCGGAACATTTTATTTTTGAGAACCTACAACCTAGCCATAAAATGAGATTCACCGGGAAAATTTTTTTTTTGTCTTGGCAAGAAATGGGTTAAAGTGAATGTGAAACAAAAAAGAAAAAAAAAAATGTGAAAGGATCTAGATACACGAGTATCTCTCAAATTTGATGTTTTTTTGCCAGAAAACTTGAGTTAATTGAGTGTTAAAATTTTAAAAGCAGTAAACAAAATTTAATGCAAGGCGAAGCAAAAAACATTTAATAAAACTAAAAAATCATCAACTATTACTATGGCTTCTTCACATCTTTGTGAATTCTACTTTTATCAGTTTCTTACTCATAACTTTAAGCAACAAAATAAAAACATTGCGTGTCTGAATGCGGAATCGAGTAACTGAAACCTCGTGGTCTTCAGACAAACAAAATTTAATAAATGTGGGCATCTTTCATTCATAAATTCAAATTGAGACAATCAAGAAAACGACGAGTGCATCTTCGTTCATCATCACCGCAGACTTAATATATTGTTGTTGGTTTTGTTTTCGTTGCAGCTGGTGTTCGTTGTGGTGTGGACAGAAAAGTCTTCTATAGGTAACTTAGTTATTTGGCCAGCTAGCCAACTTCTTACATCAGACAACAATGGATAATATTTCTGTCGGCCTCTATTGCTTACCAGTGCCTGAACTCACAGTGTGTGAGTGTGTGAGAAACTAGGCTAAAGTTGGAATTGATTTCAATTTTTCTTTGCGTTTGTTTAAATAACTAATTTACGGAGGAAAAATTTTTTGTTAAAAATGCAATTTTTATTCGACTCTCTGTCGGTCAGTTTGTTTGTCTGAATTTTGGCATGCAATTGAAATGCTTCGTTGCCGATTCGAAATCGATTAAACCGCGATACGCTGGTGCAATTGCACTGAAATATCATGTGGTGCGTTTCAACCTATGATATAACAATTGAGGCCAAAAATGTTATTCCTCGATTATAAGGCGTTTATTAAATAAATAATAGAAGATTTTATAGTAAGATCATTTCTATTGGAGACAAGAAAAATCATTTGAAATCGGTTGCAGTTATCAAGCAAATCTTGTGTTTGTGAAAAAGATTTGTAAATTTTGGTTAAAATTCAACCACATTTCATAATGAGAAATCAGGGATCCAACCAATTATAATTTATATATTACGTTATAAATCAAATTATACTAAATAATTTTTATCGTTGTTTTATCGGTTTTCTTTTCGCTTAAAAATAAAAATCATTCATTGATAGTTATTTTTTCTATCAAAAATAAATTTTTGATCGATATTTTTCCGCTCAAAAATAAAAATTAATTTTTGATAGTTACTTTTCGATCAGAAATTAAAATCAATCATTGATCGATATTTTTTTTATCAAATATAATAATCAATCATTGATTGTTATTTTTTCATTCAAAAATTAAAAACAATCGTTGATCGATATCTTTTCGATCAGATTCGAAGATCAAAAGGGATTAACATTAGAGTGGAACGAAATATATGGAAGCAAAAAAATCTTAATGGGCTTCATATATGTTTGAAAACTACGCATAAAAAATAAATTTCTGCATATTTAGTTTTTTTCTGTGACATTACTTTTGACTGCGCCGAGGGTTCATATATACATTGCATTTTTTTTTTCAGAAATTCAAAAAAATTAGGTTCTAATTAGGAGCTTATTTTTCTTGATGTAAACATCTTCATTAAAGCATAAATAACAACTTGTTGTTCAACAAGGAACAACAAAGAGTTCCCTATGATACCATGTATGCGCTAGAAGATATTCAGATTCAAAGGTCACAGAAATCGGTCATTCGCTTATATCTCCGCTTCTGTTTGTAGGAGAGAAAATGCGCTCAGGACAAAACTGTAGATCATATGCAGTAGGGTGCCCCAAAAAGCCGCAGTCGTTTTATTTTGTTATGTGGTACCCCTCAATTTTTTCGTATGATGTTAAAATAAATGTAAAAAAAATTTGGTGCAGCGGTACATGCCAGTACATGGTTATATGGGAAAAAAGTGTTGATTATGATTAAAAAATGAGCACTTTTTTCCCATATAACAAAGTACTGACATGTACCGATGCAAGTCGGCACGGGTTCCTGTGGGCCTAGGTACACCATTTTTTCCATTTATTTCAGCATCATACGAAAAAATTGGGGGTACAACATAAAAACAAAACAATTTCGACTTTTTTGGAACACCCTAATATGCACGAAGAAGATTCCGACAAAAAGAAGACAGGAAAAAAAATTTCGGCATTAGCTGCATTCCCGTGGCACTGGATCAGATCAAATCTTAGCGGAACCGTTTTAGTTGAAACCTATTACAATTTAGCATCACTGGCGATGAAGTGTCAAAATACGAGTGGAAGCAGTGAGACGAAAACTAGTCGAAGAGTAATTCAGATTTGCCAACTATTTTCGCATTGAAAAAAGTACTTTAAACTTGGCAGAATTTTAAGATCAGAAATAGAGCCAGGGAAAGAGCTGGTTCTAATTTTTGTTTGTGCTTTGTGAATAAAATAGAGCCACGCTCTAGATCAACGACCACGCTATTGTTTCGTTAGATTTTGTTTTTTCCTTACACCGGTATGAGTTCTGTTATCTATATATAAATAGGCGGAGGCGAGACAGTAAGAAACCATTTTCTTCCTTAAGAATTATTTTTATACCCCTACGCGTTCTGCGTAAGGGGTATATTGACTTTGTCACAAAATTTTAAACGCTTTCACTATTTGTTCAGTGGCGGCCGTGGCGTAGTGGGTAGAGTGTGTGACTCTTACGCCAGAGAACCCAGGTTCGAATCCTCCATCTGACACAGAAGGTTTTTTCAATTGAATTAATTTTTCTGTTCGGCCGTCACCTCTCTGCAGACAATGGCAAACCTCAGAGAGTAAAAACTGCCATGAAAAGCTGCTTGAGAACATAAGCCGTTCGAAGTCGGCGTAAAACATGTAGGTCCAGTTCTCGATCATTTGTGTGCAAACATTTCACATCACACACAACACAATTGATCATAAGAAGCTCGGTCAAAGTCCTTTCAAGGGCTGAAATGGCCATTTCGTTTTTTTTTTTTTTTAGTAGTTTGAAACGAAGTTTCTTGCTAGTTTGTTCAAGTCAAAAACCATAATTCTGGAAAGTTCCTTGCATATTTGATGCATGCATGCATCAAAGCATTTGACGTTTCTGTTAAACACACGTTATATGATGAGATAACTCACATACAAAAAAGTGTGAATCATGGACGCATTAAGCATGATTCCATAAGCTTACGTGTGTTTCCTTTCAAGGGCTGAGATGGCCATTTTCGTTCGTTCGTTCACTATTTGTTTCTATATTGTATCCCTTTAAATCACAGTTTTCGTTCAAATCGGTTTTGCCAAACGGAAGTTAATTATGATTTTTTAAATAATTTTTATAAAACCGTCTTAAATATTTACATAATTTGTAAAAACACTGAAATATTTATACATGCAAAAAAAAATTCAAAAATATATAAATAAATATGTTGGGGAGAGGCTTGCAGGTTGCCACTGTTTGCAGGCTGCTACCACTGTTGTATTTCGGTCTTCTAGCAAATTCGTAACCTACACGCCTATTAACATCGACGTCAAAAGAGTAGGTGTCATTTTGAATCTAATTTTGGAGCGGACAGACACCATTACATCGTGGTTACTTAAAAAAGTGTATTAAAATTGTGCTCATAAATTGAACATTTTTATCGACAATTCAAGGTAAATATTTCTGATGTGTTACTTTTTCATAAAATGTTCATAATCCAATTAGATTTCCAAAGATATTATGAATTGGCAATTTTAAATTATGTTAAATCTTAAATGTTAAATCTTGGCTCCCTTTTTGGCTTGCAGGTTGCTACCTCGCTTTTTCGCTTTTGTTTTATATAACGTGTGCTTACCTTTACATGTGTGCCTTTACATATGACATTGTGTCAGAAATTAAGTTTTATTTCATTTTTGTGATATTTTCAGTGATTTTTTTTTGTACATGTTCGTTACATTTTAGGTATGACAGCGCGCAGACGAAGAAAAACCGACCGCGTCTTTAAGGATTTTGATGTATTGCTCGACGCAGCTCAAGCAATCCATGTTAACAATAAATCGAGGAAGAGTTCTGCAAAATTCATGTAAAATTCTATAAATTTTCTAACTCAGGTATTTTTACTTGAGGTGGCAACCTGCAAGCCAAAATTTTTAAGGGTCGATTTTAGTTACTTTAGAAAATTTGCGGCACAATTTTTATTCTTTGAGAATTCAAATGATTTCTAGCTAAGCTGTTCAGCTTAAAACTGCGCCGATCAAAGGACAACCTGACAAAATTTTTTAGAGTTCGATAACAAAAGCTGCAATTAAAATGTCTAACGTCAAAAAATTCGTAGCATAACTTTCAAAAAACTTTATGAAATATAAGTGGTACATAACATACATTACAGAACAACTTTCACCTTAATTTTGGACCCGAGGTCTTACATAGCAGCAAAATTTACCAAGATAACAAGTACAACATTCGCTATGGTTGCTTTTTTTCACGGATGCTGTCCAGTCAGTGTTGCTTGCTGTTGCCATTGATCTCTGCCACCATCAACAAGTAGCTGATTTGCAGCATCTTAACGCGCAACCAACCAACTTGTTATACGAGGGCCGTTTGATAATTCAGTGAAAAATTAAACAAGGAATGACTTTTACGGCAAAAAAAGTTTTATTTCTCGTTTTATTAACGTTTATTTAACGTTTTTATATAGTCTCTTTTTAGCTCGATACACTTCGTCCAACGTTCCTCAAATTTTTTGATCTTATCCGAAAAATACGTCTTCGAAAGGTCCTCAAAATAGGCCTCTGTTTCGATGATGAGCTCCTCTCTGGTGGTGAATCTCTTTCCGCCGAGCCATTTCTTCAGGTTTGGAAACAGAAAGTAGTCGCTGGGGGCTAAATCTGGAGAATATGCTGGTTGAGGAAGCAATTCGTACTTCAATGCATGGAATTTTGTGAACGGCGCGCATTGTCTTGATGGAAGAGCACTTTTTTCTTCGCCAAATGGGGGTGTTTTTGTTTCAAAGCGTCGTTGAATCGTTCCAATTCGGCTGCATAGTATTTGCCATTGATTGTTCCTTTCGGTGGAAGGTAATCGATGTAGATTATACCACGTTCATCCCAAAATACTTTTGCCATAATCTTTCCGGTCGATAGCACCATCTTCGTCTTCTTCGGAGCACGTTTGTCGGTGAAGTCCACTGTTTCGACTGTTCCTTTGTCTCTGGTGTTTAGTGATGAATCCATGTTTCGTTCACGGTTATTAATCGACGGGAAAATCCTTTTTATCTATGTTCAACATCGACAAACACGCATTTGAATCGCGTTTTTGGTCGAGAGTGAGCAAACGCGGCATCCATATTGGGGATAGTTTTTTCATATCATTGAATTTTAGTGACCATTTCTGGTGTGGTGACCTCATTTGGGCGTCCAGAACGTTCGGCGTCACTAAAGCTTGTACGACCGAATCGGAATTCAGTAAACCGCTTCTTAACCATTGGAATTGATGGTACAGAGTCCCCAAAGTATTTATCATGCCTTTCCTTGGTTTGGCTGATGGTATTTTTGCGCAAAAATAATGGTTTGATGAGCATACGAAGTTCACTTTTTTCCATTTTCGCCAAAATTCACAAGATCGTCTGCTGTCAATGGCTGCCAAACACAAGCTAAGCGTCGCAGCGAGCTGAAATTAGTCTATTAACGGATGGTAGTTGACAGGATCATCAGTGTTGCATTTAAAGTTACTGCAAGGTTAGAAATTTTGGGATAAATTTTAATACAAATTGGATTACATATATGACGACACTAGAATTGTATTAAGTTTTAATAATTGCCGAATATTACATTTAATTTCTAATTAAAATTTTTATTAGAATTTGATACTCAGTTTGGATTAAACTTATTTCATAATATGATTTAAGCGACAAATTAATCAAAAATGTTTTTTTGCATAGTACCATTAAAAATGCTCTGGCGTATTATGAGATTACATAGTTTCTCAAATTTAATTAGTTTTTGGGCATAACATGCTTTCCAATGTCAGTAGTGAGTGAAAAAACGTTGCATGTGCTTGTCATCATGGCAAATGTAGAATTAAATAGCGCGATGCAAAAGTGCAATAAAGGTAGAAAACGGAAGATAAATTTTAAAAATTGGAAAGACATAAACAATCTACAAGTGGCTAAGAAATAGTGGAGAAGCATATACTGGAAGAAAAGGAAAAGTTTAACCCAAGAAAATCGCTCCAGAAACGGTAATGTGGAAAAACGTTGTAAGCGCCATCAGCGAAAATATAATGCTTACTGTAAAAAGATGCAATCTTCCATTGCGCTTGGGATATAAAACGTTTTTCCATTACGAAAGTATCTAAATCCTTTTTTCTTTTCTTCTTAAAAGGATATATTTTGTTTTTATATACAGGCAAATTTCTGTAAACAAACCTCTTATACCTTAAAATTGGAAATTGAAATCAAATGGCTCTAACTACGCCATTAAAAACGTTTTATCAATTCCTGAAAATTTATACACCCCGATTGTGGAAAACGGCGAATCAGTTGTGGCGAGAGTTGATCCGATCCGCACTCCCTTCACTTTTCAAAAAAAGCTACGGATTCAGTATTGTTGAATCCGAGCGTATAAATAAACTGCAACACCCATCCGCAAAACTCGCTCCGAAAAACAGCTGTGCAGCTTCCAAAACAAAATTTAAAACTAATTGATATGCAAAACAGTGGATACTAAATTAAATAACGAAAGTTAAGGTTTCAATGTAAGTATTTGAGGAATGCATTAAATAAACATGTTTAAAATACTTTCCAAACAGGAAATGGACTCTATTGCGTTGTTTTATAGACGATGAGAAAAACAGCTTTTAACTTCTACATTGGCCGCGTGTGCATATTTTCAAAACTCCATCTAGATATGAAGTTGATTTTTTCGGTCAAAATTTTAATTCAAATCCGATTTGGATGTTCGGAAAAAATGCTTCTTAAATTCTTAAAAAAATTTATATTAGTTTTTTAAAATGTGCAAAAATTATTTTTTTATGGAGAACTGAAATTTTGGCTTGATCAAATTGGAAAGTATAATTTTTTTCTAACGAATTGTTTTATGCTTTTTATATATTTTTATTTTATTTTTTTATTAATTTATTTTCTTTTATAATTTAAAAAAGAAAATTGTAGCGACTAAAAAAATTTTTTACCACAGATTCGGGTTCAGCGACCTTAAATTACCTTAAATTAATGTAGCTCATTCCATTATATAAATTTTTTTCAAATCCGCACCAAACTTGTTGCGGATGAAAAGTGAGTAATTTTGTATGGAGTGCGGATCTACTGCGTTTTCAACAATCGCTTTTTTTACTTCAAATCCGCGAACTTTGTTATTGATCCGCCCCGAACTTACTGGCCGGTTTCTACATTCAATAAATCAACCAGTTCGAGTAATTTTCCCACCGCAACTGATCCGCCGGATTCCACAATCAGCATGATCATTTTGTCTCTTACAACATTATTCGCGTCGACGCTTCAATTTATTCCTTCTTTTTTTTTCTTTTATATTATAATTTTATAAACTAACTCCTATTATAGGTTTCGAACTCACGTCATCATTGAAATGAAAGTAGTAAATGTTGCTTGTGCATCATAATCAAATAAAAAATGTTTCACAAAAATTTTATTATAAAGCTTTTTTAAGCGAAAAAGTAACTCTGATGAATCTAAGACTTTTGAATCTTTATAATCTGAAAATTAATACAAAGTATGGAAACATAATTCAGCATGGCTTAAAATTAAAATATAATATTCACCATTATATCAAATTTATCCCAAAGGGTACTAAAGCTTGAATTTGATTCCAACTTTATTAAATTTGACTAAAAAAATTTAAAGTATTTTGAAAAGTATCAATAAAAATTGCATTATTCTAACCAATAGTTTAAAAATGACTAAGATTTTTAACCGTGTACGAGGGAAATTTAATTGTCCACTGAATTATCAAACGGCCCTCGTAGTAACAAGTGCACCTAGTTGCTGCTTTTGTTGTTGTGTTGGGTGATGCAAATTTTACACACATTCACTTTGTAGATACTATTTATTTCCTTTTTTTTTTATTTGCTGACTGTCTTTGACAAGTGGTGCAACCAGACTTTAATGCGTTTATGATTTCGATTTTCAAGAGTTTGTGGCATTTGTTTATGATTAAGTGATTTTTCAATGTTGCACGCGTTGTTACAACGTCTACCTGCTGTACTACCTGTGAGCGATGTACTATTTATTTGTTTCCAATTCAGTTTTTCTACTACATCTAAGATAATCATCCTGCTGATTATGAGTATTTATCTGTTATTACTCATAACTCGATATGCAGCTAAGATATGTTCCGGAAATGTTGGCCATAAAACAAAATGCCGAAAATAATTCTTTAATTTTTTAAAACTATACAGCAGAGAATAATTTCAGGTAACTACCAGTTTGGTTGTTATTAGACCTGACTGTTTTAGGAAAAATTTAAGTTCCAACATTAAGTTAAAACTCATGCTAACTTAAGAATATTGTTATTAAATTTAAAAGAACACATCTGTAACTCAAAATTACTTTTTATGCTTAGATATTGACTTAGTATGCAATAATTTAATTTCAAAGGTTTTTCACATCTGTTTTTACAAAACGTTTTGAATATTTAAAATATCTAACGAAAATGAGAATTTGGTTCGACGAATCTGATAGTTTCATGAAAGGTTTTATTGGATCAGCTTCAACAGTTTTTTTAAGTTTCTCTTCTCCCGAATTTTTCCACTCAAGTGTTTTTTAAATTTCTTATTATTTTCAAACACGGTTTCGGATTTTCGAAAAAAAAAAACATTTTCGAAAAACAAAATTATTGAAGAGAAATATCTTTCGAGCTATCTATCGGATAATTAAGAAAATGTCCAACAGCTTAAATAACACTTTCTGAATTTATAAAGAATATCACACAAAAAACTGATTGTTTGATTTTAATTTGTGAAAAACAAAATAATTTAAATAAATGCTTGATTTTTGCAGCAACTAATAATTGTGTATTTGAAATAATTCCACTTTTATTCAAATATTGGTTATTCCATGTCAAATGGGACGCTTTTGTTTAAAAATTGTTTGTGCCGATTTCGTATTTTTTTAAATTTTGCACATCGATAGCAGACCAGTAGCCAGAATTTCCCTTGGGGAATTTTGATAAAAAGTCTATAAGTAGATACCAGTAAAAATTAAAAGCTTTTGAAATTTTTCCAAGCAAACCCGTTTTATTTTAAGATAATTCATGAGTGTGCCATTTTTTTTTATATCCATTAGAATAACCATAAGATGACAAGAGCTTATTGAATTGTTTTACCAAATCAATTTCAAATTGAGAGAAAATTTTTAATTTTGTCTTTCAAAAAGTATAATTGTTAAAATTAACACAAAAAGTAAAAATTTCACTAATACAATAATATTAGTAACATAAAAAGATTTCCTACAGTTTATTAAAATCAAAATTAAAATGAACTATGCAAAATTAAATTTTTTTTTTTTTAAATGTTAACCAGTTGAAACTTGATTTCCAACTTTTATGTGACATTTTCACCTAAACGGGAAACTCAAAAAATTATAGCCTTCAGATTTGATTTCTTTTTGGCTGTCTTACTTATTGTAAAAAGCAAAAATATTACATTTCTCGAAAACGATTTAAAAAATAGTTACCATAGAATAAAAAATAAAAAATAGTCACCAAGAATCGGCTGATAAGAGTAGTTATGAACCAACCCAGCAACACAACACGAAGTCCACAGCCAAAAATTTACAAAGGAGTAACATACGTACACGGTTTCACAGAAAAATTTAAAAAAACTGATATCTACGACAAAAATAAATACTTACTAGCTCCTAAAAATAACAACACTTTGAGAAACATATTTAGCAAAACAAAAAGTAAAGTGGATAAGATGGACAAGGCGAACTAACATATGCGGACAAGTATATGTTGGTACGACAAAATCTAAACTTAGGACAAGATTAGCATCACATAAATCCGACTTAAAATCAAAACACGACAATAAAACGGCACTTGCAGCCCACTGCATTCAAAATAATCACTGTCCAGACTTTGAAGAGACAAAAATACTACAAGAAGAGAAAAACTACGCCAGAAGATATACAGTTGAAAAGCTACATATTATAAACACTCCATCAAACAAACGACTCAACTTCAAATCGGACACAGAAAATTGCGCTCACATATACAAACATTTAATCAAACAAAAATCTAGTTAACATTAATATAGCTGACTGACAACACGCATTTGTGACACAATTATTAATTTTATGTAATTTGTTTAAAATAGTGTTTTGTGATTTTGTTTAATTTGTTTATTTTGTAATTTTTCTTCAGGTCCTGAAGATGGCTTAAAAATTAAGCCGAAATATCGAAAAATATAAATTTATAAAACATAAAAAAACTACAAAAAAGTTTTTTGATTTTATTGCTACGGCCATAGCTCAACCAAGCAACAAGTAAACGATTTAAAAAATATTCAAAAGAAAATATTATAAAAGATTTAAAAATTAAATGTTTTAAACTTCAACATTTTTTAGAATTTTTCGAGATATTAAAAAATACTTTTAAAATGCCGAATTCTAAAAATTTAACTGTTCCATTTTCTCATAAAAATTTGATATCATGACTGAAAATAATCATCCAATTCCCAATAAAATCACGATAATTATTTTTAATTTTTCGAGTTGAAGAATCGTCTCTGATAAAAGTCATTAAAATTTTAGAAGATTTCAAAAACCAGTAATTTGAAAACTAGTTTTTGCACAGAACCAATATTTGATACAAAATTTCACATTAAATGTTGACAACAAACTATGACTTTGTTTGAAAACCATTATTCAGCTGAATACATTTTTTTAAGGAGAATTACACATTACCTCGAGTTCGTAGCTACCGAAAAATCTAGGAATTACGTTTGATAGTAAACTATCATGGAAACGCCATATAGCTACCACAGTGGGAGAAGTTTACGGTATGTTGAGATCCTTGTGGGCGACGCAATATTTTACATCTTTCAAAATAAGAATGACACTTGCGAAAGCTTATTTGTTTCCAACATTGCTATATGGTAGTGAACTCTTTGCAAATTGTGACTCGGAAGGTAAACAGAAGTTGAGAGTTATAGTTATCAACATCACAAGATATATTTTTTATTATAAAAAGGTCAGATCACGTATCTTCCCTAGCCATACAAATTTTTAATAGGACTCTTGACCAGCAACTAAAATTTAAAACTCTTCTTTTGCTTCACACGATAATATATACCCACGAACCGTCGTATATATCCAAGAGACTCAGATTTGCGCGTTCCAATCGTTCTAACCAGCTGGTGCAATTTAGGCATTCGTCTCTTACGTCGGATCGTCAATTCTTTATTTCTGCTATAAGACTTTGCAACTCGCTTCCTGCTCGTTTTCTATGTAATAGTAATATTAATGTGTCCAAAAGGGATCTCTTAAATTATTTCCAAATGTAATAAGTGTCTCCACATATGACAGATTATATATATGTTGTAATAACGTTAATAACTTCAACTTTTATGTATCGTAAACTCCTTTTCATGTAATTATTGTCAACACATTAACATCTGTATTTAGATATAATACATCTGTTAACTGTATTAATTAAGTAAATTAAAGACATTGTTAAACTATATTTTATTAAGCTTATTAATTCAATCAAATTTTAATTATATAACAAAATCCGTACAAGTACACTATGTCGTTAGGATAATATTATAAGATTGCATTATCTTAATGTCCTAGGAGTAACACCTCAATAAACTAAACCTTTTTTTGGATATTTAAAATTTTTTTCTCTGGTGGATTTTAATATAAATAATTTGTACGATGAAAAATTTTAAAAAATCACAAACAAAATTTTTTGAACTTTGTATGCAAGTAACGGTGGGAGTATAAATATATTTGATGGACATAGATATGCCTTTTAATTCATTCTGTGCGATTCTGAAGAAAAACTTTCAAAAAAGTGAATATGTATTCATTTATTTAACTTTAAATAGCGTCACGTACGTTTTCGTAATCAAGTAAAATGCAGAGGTTGACTTTCGTGTTTTCATAATTAAGCCACAAAAAAATATACGTTAGCGAGAAGCTTATTTTTCTATCGAAGATATATATTTTGGTCAGATCCTTAAGCAGAAGGAAAAGTTAAAAAAATGGTTCGAGGGATTTTTAAAAAATTATTAAAATAGCGTATGCAACGCTTAATTTTTTTTTTTAATTTGATGTTCCAACATTGTGGCGAAGCTTTATATCAAGCACGCTCATCCAGAAGCTCATCTGGCCCGCGCTGCACCCACACAATTTGTTTTCTATCATCAGTTTTGTATCTTTTTTTCTTTTTTTTTAACATCTTGGTATCGCTTTTCTGTAATGTGCCCGTAATAGGAAATAATTTAAAAAAAGCCGAAATTTTAAAAAAAGTAATTATTAATTACTAGTATCGCCTGTGGCCGAAATTCGACCATATCAAAATTAATATTGAAGTCTTCACTTAATATAATAAGTACATCGTCAAATTTTTTGGTAAATATTTTTTGGAGTATTTTAGAATCTTTTTTTTTTTTTAATAAATCATCAAATTCAAATATTCGAATAAAAAAAAAACATTCTCCCGAACACATCACCACAGAGGTGATCCTTCAACACTTCTTATAAACACACCTAACCTCTATATGCCATCTTTTTGGAGGTCCCCCTGCAAGAAACACAAAAATCGGTAATCGTAGTTCATTTCTCTCCCGAGTTGACCCCTAGGGATGTCAATTATATGAGCTGGTCCTAGCATTTTTCCCCCTTCAGCATTTCTTCTCAACACCTTACCTCCTATCTGCCAACCTCTGGGGGTCCCCATACAAAAAACACAAAAAATGTCGATATCTCTCCAAATTAGCCTTCTTAACACACATATCCCCTATCTGCCTCCCTTCTGGGGCTTATCATACAAAAAACACAAAAACTGTCAATTATAGGTCATATCTCTTCGGAATTTACCCCTAGGCCCTAGCTGGCCCTGTAGTTTTTCCCTTCAACATTACTTTTGAATGTGTGTTCAAATCTGCCACCCAAATTTTGGTCCCATCTGGTCCCTTTGGACCGAGCTTCTCTCAAGTGACTTAACCTATATAATCAACCTTGAACGCGCCTAAAAAAATGTTTTCACTTCAAAAAGCAACAACAACAACAATGGCACATAGCTATGTAAAAGTGTCTGAGTCACTCTTGAATTCTACTCTTGAGCGCAATATCCATTATAAAAAAAGAAGCATAAACGGAAAATAGTTTCGGAGAAAGTGAGAGAAAAAACAGTAACAAAATATACAGGGAAGGAAAACCGTTGGCGTGCACAATTAAATTTTTGAAAAATGTTGAAAAATGAAGCGAAACATGTCTACTTGACAATGCAATAAAAATATGCACTTTTATTGGACACCCTTTCCAATCTATAAAATAAAGATTTTATTTTGTCTCAGCAACGCTGATCGAGTGTGTCCGAGAATTATAAGAAAGAAAAACAACGAGAACCCACACAGCTCTGCTGAAGCTCTTGGCTTTTTTTTTACTCTCGCTTTCTACTCTCCACAGCAATGCTGTTCAACAGTGCTGTGTGGCTTTGCAACATATTTTTTTGTTGTCTGTTTTATATCGAGAAAAGATGTTTTTAATTTTTACCTATCTTAATGACAAAATATTTGAATAAAAACTATAGTGTGCATTTGGTATAACGAGAGCTTTCAAATGATAAAAGTTTCATCCGAATCCGAATATTAATATATAATATTTTAGTATATTAAGATGTAATGGTAATGAAAAAAAAATTGCATTACCACTTTAATTTATAGCAACTATTATAAAATAATAGTTTAAGTAACATATTATCAAGTCTCTGCAGACAATGGCAAACCTCAGAGAGTAAAAACTGCCATGAAAAGCTTCTTGAGAACATAAGCCGTTCGAAATCGGCGTAAAACATGTAGGTCCAGTTCTCGATCATTTGTGTGCAAACATTTTAACATCACACACAACACAATTGATCACAAGAAGCTCGGTCAAAGTCCTTTCAAGGGCTGAAATGGCCATTTCGTTTTTTTTTTTTTTTCAATCTTTCATTTGGCCAACAAATTTTTCATTAATGAAGCGAAGTTTCTTAAATTTGTGTTGAAAGCATTGAAACTTTTGCATCTTTAAGTAAATTTACATCATCTCAGTGTTTTTTTAAAAAGAAGATCTTGTTTTGATATTAGTAGTCTCATTTGTATTATTTTTTTCATACTTTCTGGATCCTTAGGGGAGGGGCATAGGGGATTTAAACCCCCTTCTTTGCTCGGGCCTGATTCATAGAAGGTTTAAAAAATAAGGCACTGCTTGAACCCCTCATACCCCTTCTTAGCTACTGATGTATAGTAGGTTTAATAAAAAATAAAAATATTTGCATACAATTTTTTAAAATATTTTTTTTCTTTTGCAAGTTATGCACTGTAAAAGTGAAAAAAATTAAAAATTATCATTTGGAGACGTAGTAAAAAAACTATATCTTCAAATCCGTTATTCCTACAAAAAATAAACGCTTTCATAAAAAATTTTATTTTTTGGCCACTAAAAATTTCATTCACATTTTTCATGGTCAGCATTTTTTGGAGTTTTGAAAAAATTGTCGTATTAAGGCATTCAATTTTTAGTTCAAATTATATGTGGAGAATCAATGCTATTTTCAACCAATTTTTCAAAAACTGCCTGTTCAATTTTTACGTACAAAATACTTGTATTTTTGATTAAAAATGGGATTTTTAGAACTTTTTGTACTTCATACGCATTTTATAATTTTTAAGCTAGTAAATCACCTTCGACAACATTTCCTTATGCTTAAAATGTATATTGTTTTATTTTTATATTTTTATTTTTTTTTTTTCTTGGTAAAGGCTGGCGGAAGTATATTACCAGCTGAAAAAATATAAAATACCGTAAGAAGTAAAAAAATACTAAAAATCCCAATTTGAATGCTTCATTGGCAATACATAACCAGGAAACGAAATACATAGTAAAAGGGATACGTAGTGTATGTTAGGGTACTATAGCGCTCACTAAGAGAACAGTACGTTAACGTTGGGCAGCGTTGGTAACTTCACTCGTAGCGTTATAATTTGTGTGCATGAACGCTACAGCGAAAAAAGTCGACGTCTTAAAATTGATCACAATGTTACCATTTTTAAAATGTATTTTTCCATACAAAATATCGAATTTTTTAAATATTCACATATAAATTGATAATATTATATTGTTATTTTGACTAGATTTGTTTTTAAATTGAAACCTTTGTGATCTTTCTGCTGATTGCTCGAGAATGATACTCAAGGTGTTAATCGACGCACGATCGACCGCTATGAAAGCCTGCTTTATTTTTATTTTTTTTTTTTAATTGAAGTTTCGGGATTAAAAAAAATCTTCCCCGTATTGCCAAAAGTGTCAGATTGAAAAAATGTCTGAATATAGTAGACTCTTAAAAACATTTTCTTTAACCAGCACCTAAGGTTAAATTTTAAAATGTGCATCAGTTTACAAATTTCTTAAAATTGTTCTTATTTTTAATATACACTTTAATTAACATAGTTTTCCCAGTTTTTCTTTTATCACGTTTTTTTAGACGATATAAATAACAACAAAAATCTGATATCTGTTTATTCATTTGGTGTTTGGTCTCGTACTTATCTCAGTCATGAACATCTGTTGAAAATTGTTTCACCAACTTGTTGACCAATTTAGTTTCTCCTGCGACCACTTCATATTATCTGCTGCCAATCAATGCAAGCGACGACAGCAATATTAAGTCAACTGGCATGTAAATATTTACCGTTGTTATCGCGCATCTTGCGGATTACAGAATATCGCATTGAAAGCAACGACAACAGCCGCTACCTTAAATACGCGAGTGCTGGGGATTTGCTCACCTAAGCGTCTACAGCTATGCGCTGCAATTGAAAAATTGTTATGAACGAAAAATTTTTTTTGCATTGACTGGTTTTATTTTCTCTTTCATATTAGTTCTTCTTTTATATGCCGCATCAACATTGTAAACAATTTAAAAAAAAAAATAAAACTAAAATAAACGGGCTCAACCGGGATTTGAACCCGGGACCTCTCGCACCCAAAGCGAAAATCATACCCCTAGACCATTGAGCCTCATACAATTCAGTCGACTTGGCCAGTTTTTGTTGTGTATTTTGTAGATATTAACTTTTCATTTCATCGTGTGATGCTGAATTGGTTTATTTGTGTTGCCCAACACACAGTCGTCTTACAAATAAACAGCGAAGAAAACGTGCCCAGCGTTAATTTTTAAAATTGCGCCTAGGTGTCGACACTAATTTTATTTGTTCAGTTCACAGCATTGATTACAAAATTTGTAACTTTTCGTTGTGTGCTTTTAGGAATATGTTTTCATACCTTCATCTTTATATTAATTCAGTAAAAGTAACAAAATAAGCTGTTAATACGAGTAGTAATAAAGAATGTTCACATGCTTTTTAATAACCAAAAAAAATAACAAATTTGTATTCTTAAGCATGAATTTGCACAGCCCTTATATTGAGTAACAATGATATTCCGTCAATGTGGGGATCTACTGCACTATTTATTCCAAATATATTATTAAGTTCAAATTGAGAGTTGCTTTGTTATCATAACGCCGTTTTCTGTATTTTTTATTTAGTCTGTATCTAACATAATATTTGGTCATTATCTAGAATATAATAGGTGTACGCTTTTTACTAGATCTTCAATATATATTTAAAATTTTAATTTGTCCTAATATCAGACCTTGGCGTGTACGAGTACGAATACATTTTGACATACGAGTACATGTACTTAAAAATGATTAGTGCAAGTATTGCCGACGTACTTAAAAATTTCAATTACAAATACATGTGCTCTAGAACTCGCAAACTAGCGATAGTGGGCGATAGTTTTTTATAGATAGATAGAACCGATGTTCTCGATAAGCTATCCATAGTTTTTCATAGTATTTATGTTTATATGTAGTATGCACATTAGGGTGCTTTAAAAAAAAAATGTTGCCATTGCCATCGAATTAAAGTGTAACTTTTGGATATGTTTTATGACGATTCCCAAAATATATTGTTTATTATATATTGTTTACGATAAGTTGAACCCATTAAAGCTATTTTAAATAAATCTTTAGTTACGGGTAATTTTCTTGATGACTGGAAGATTGCGTTAATAACCCCAATTTTTAAAAACGGTAACCAAAACGATATATCTAACTATAGGCCAATTTCCAAACTATCTACTTTCTCGAAACTATTTGAAGGCATCATTAAAGACAAGCTTTACTTTGCAGTGAACCGCTTGATCTGTCCTCATCAACATGAAGTTGTTACTGGACGTTCAACTGTATCTAATTTAGCTATTTTTTCTGCGGATATCAAGTTGACACAATTTATACTGACTTCTCTAAGGCATTCGATAAAGTCTCTCACAAGATTTTATTACTAAAATTAGCTAAATTGGGCTTTAACTCAATTCTTTTACAATGGCTACGTTCCTATCTAACAAATAGATCTTGTACTGTTGTTATTGACAATGGTAAATCTGCCCCTTACCTTACTTCATCGGGGGTGCCTCAAGGTAGTATTTTGGGACCGCTGTTATTTTTCTTGTTTTTCAAAAGCTAATTATCTTTTATACGCAGATGATCTTAAAATATCCGCTGCAGTTAGAAATCAATCTGACTCTGATTATCTACAGTTTGAACTGTCTAATGTTTATGCGTGGTGCCACAAAAATCGACTTCCGCTAAATATTAATAAATGCTTTCAATTAACTTTTACCAAGTTACAAAATATTTTCAATATGTCTTATCACATCGTTACCTCTGTTTTGAAAAAAGTTTATAAAATTACCGACTTGGGTGTAATTTTTGATTCCAAATTTACTTTCTCTAATCATTTTGATGTTATACTCTCCAAAGCTTATGCTATTATGGCATTCGTTCGCCGTAATAGTACCGTCTTTTTGGACCCTTACACGCATAAAGCTCTTTATACTTCTCTGGTTAGATCTAGGCTTGAGTATGCCTCAATAATTTGGAATCCATATTATGGTGTCCATATTAATCGCCTCGAACGTCTACAAAAAGACTTTACCCGTTATGCTTTACGATCTCTGTATCTTAGTGAACCCCTTCCCTCATATAATGTTCGATGTTTACTTATATATTTAAAAACATTACAAAGTAGAAAAACTATGCTTTCCCTAATATTCATCTGTGATTTAGTTAGTGGTGCTATTGATTGTCGGCGTCTTTTAGGGGTGATTAATTTTAATATTCCTATCAGAAATCTTCGGTTCTATGATTTATTTTTCGTCGGAATGATAAGAACTAATTAAGCAATAAATGCTCCTTTAACTCGTGCCTTAATTGAATTAAACAGGCTTTCTAAAGAAATTGAAATTGATTTTTCAAGCACAAAATTGATTTTAAAAAATTTGTTAAACAGCTTTTATCCGTTAATGTGTTTAAATTGTATGTATTTGCTTATGATATTATTTATCTTTATTTAATTTAATTAAATTTATTTATCTTGTTATATTAATTGTAGTCAGTAAGGAAACAATTCCATTGATGAAATAAATAAATAAAAAAATATATTGGTTGTCACGATAACCGCCAGTGAGCTCAATCATTCGTAAATAATCTCCAAAAATCATGTTTTTCGTAGAAATTTCGCCTGGTGTGTTTGTTAAAATAGAACTAACGTACAAAAATAATAGTACAAAAAAAATTCTTCTAAGCTGCGTAAAAAAATTTAAAATCTTTACCGTTTACCCAAAGATAATGCTGATTTCCATGAATTTTTACTTATAGATTTAAATAAGTATTTTTTTATATTATTTTTACTAAAATTCAAAAAACTTCGTTCTTTTTAATGCTATCCGCCTTGTGCAGATATCGTTGGAAAGGTTTTGACTGCTTCTATTTATTCTTGGACAGAGTTAATCAATTTAATTACCATTTAAACTGAAAAATTTATCATTTATTATTGCTTGCACTATTTTTGCAGCAGGTGTTTGTTGCAAAATATAAAATTTTTTTTAAAATATTTTTGTCTAAATTCGATTCGTCGATTTTTCGAATTTCCTTTTTGAATAAAATCTATATGTATCAATAATATGTAAACAAAATTTGCCCCAAAAACCAAATTATTATTTTTAATTTTACAGCATAAAATGTGTGTTACATTATTAATGTCCCTACCAACGCGGTGTCACTCGCCGATTTGAATTATTTTCGGATATGTAAGAGAGGATAAAAATCTAAAGTTGACGTATTTTTTTATACGTGATCAATCGATAGTTGTTTAGGGTTTCAAAATCAGCAAAAATTTCGTTATTTTCCCATAATTTACATATTTTCCATAGAAACATACACATATTTGGTATCAAACGAAAGGTATTTAAAAAGAGCAAATGATGCCATCTAATTTTAAGAAATAAGTTTGTTATTTTTTTGTTGAAATTTTATATTAGTTATATATATAAAATTAGTAATATGTAATATGTATATAAAATTAGTTCAAGAAATAATTCGATTTTATTATGATATTTTAAAATTAAATCTATATATTTATTCCTGTAAGGGTTCCCTTATTCCAGCAAATCTACAAACGCTACAGCAACACTTGATACATCATGAGAAAGGTCTTGAGCTGTAGGTAAGCAGAAAACTATTTTGATAAGAGATAACGGTGAACAGATATGGGCGTTTAAAGTTAAAAAAAAATGACAAATGGACTTAACACGAACTCGAACTAAAGTGAATGAGAAAGTGTGATTTCCAAAGCGAAGTAGGCAAGTACACCCGTTTTTCGCGGCGTTATCACTAGTTAAGTTTTTAATAGCATAACTTCCATGTCAGTCTCCAGCCTCCGTGTATGTAAACCTGCATAGTAGTAATATAACTTTTATATTATTTATGTATTATTTATTGTATTATCTTGCTGGAGATTAACAAAAACAATAAACTACAAAAACGAAAGGAATATATGTTTCAAAAATTTCATACATACGTATTAATTACCAGTTACTGAACAATATTCGTAAAACGATTCTTGATTTTTATAATAGTAGCGCTGCGTTTTTTAAATGCCAAATATAAACTTATATAATGAACTATGCATCGCTTCATCGTATTGCAACGTCTTATTTTCTCAGGCATTAGGCGGACAAAGCGACGCTACCCTAACTGATAGGAGTCTGCCAGCAGACTGAAAGCTTCTTATGCATTGCTTGTAAAGCTCTGAGAAGTTCATAAAACGGTTCTATTCAACAAAATACACGATGTTGCGTTCGAGATTTCGGCACGATCTAATGCAACAAGCATGAATATACTTTGTTTTTTATTTTGAGAGAAAAAAATATGTCAAGGATTTTCCCTCGTAGGAGACTGGGGGGCATCGATAGGAGATAAGTCATTAACAAGTTTTATAGCAAATTAAAATATGAAAAAATAATAAAATTCAACGATAAATGTAAAATTTAACAATTTAAACTAATTTAATCTAATCCTTGACAGAGGTGCGGTGCCAACTCTGAGGAGCAGTTTGCTGAGCCTATAATGTCATAAATCAAGATGAGTCTGGTTTATTGCAACCTGATATCTACTGACAGAACTTTTGGCAGTGTGTTGTCAAATTAGAGGACTGCAAGGGTTAAAAAATTACAATTTTACTTACCTACTTTTATCGAGACTAAACTTGATTTCTATTTAACTTTAATTAAAATTGAAACACACCGTATTTCTCTTCACTCTTTATTAAGCATTTTTATGATTAACATTTGAAATATCTCTCTTTAGAAAATCGATGAAAGTGAGTGTATGTGTTTAAGTTTATGTGTGCATGTGTGTGTGTGTTTAGTTGTATGTATAAATAGTTGATGAATTATGAGCTCGTCATTCATATCAGTTCTTAGAACTAAAATAACCTGCTGGAACCAGTAAGAGCACTTTTTTTCGAAACATAAAAATAACTTATTAAAATAATATCTTAAAAAATTGTTGACCGCGATTCAAGCTAAATTAATTGCAACAAAAGAAAGGATAGAAACTAAATAGAGATATTTGCGAAATTATGTTAGTAGCAGCGCTTTTAAAGATATTAAACTTATGTTTAGTTTAAATGCCACAGTTGTTGATTTTTTTAGTGTTCCTTAGATTTATAAAAATTTAATTAGATTCGGGTTAGATTCGGTTGCAACATAATTTCGGTAGCATTGACGGGTTGTAATTTGAAGATATTTATTATATTGTTAATATGTGAACCTAAGATTATAGAACCTGTTATTTTTAACCCTTTTTTTTATAATGCAAACAGATTTTTTGGGTGAATTATTCTGTTAGCTGTTTACTAAATCTCATTGATATAATTTAAAATTTTATCTCTTATATAATACAGAATGTGTCTTGTTATTGCACCAAATTATTTCTTAGACATCCTTCAGCAACCTTTAAAGATAACTTAAGGCTTTACCTATGATCACCTATGAGTTAATAGTTTTTCTACAATATACAAAGTGTTCTTTTATTTCCTCCAACAACTTTTTCTTATCTGATATTTATACATTTTGAAGCAATCTCTTGGAACTTTTTTCTATGATTTAATTAAAAATATCATCCACCAGTTGTTTTGTAATGATACGATGTGGTCTCGTTGGATTGAGTTTCGGTCGTTGATAAAGTCTAGCATTGATCGCATAGAGACGAGGTGATAGGTCACAGCGCACGTTAAACCACCAATCGCAGACAAAGACTGCCTGTGAAAATTGCGTTCCATTGGGACACAGGAAAGATGCCTGGCGCCCATCGATGTCGCAATAATGCCATCCTATACGGAAGGGAAGTTCAGAGGATAAGTATAAAATTAATTAAATCAATTTGATATTTTTTCCTACCTTGACATCTTGTCTCCATATCAGCGAAGAATCCCGGGTAAAGTTGTTCATCACAGTAGAAGTTAGTGTAGGGTATTGCTGATAAGACAGGATAATCGACACCGGGACGTCCTATTGAATATACAAATAATTTTTATCAAATTAAAAGGATCAAATTAGAATGCTTAAAGAGATGTGTTGAAATTTATATATTTTGTTATAGGGGAGACCAATGCTGGATGTGTGACAGGGGTAAGTAGTTAACGTACAATGGCAATAGCGGCAAAACAGAGAAAGCTATAGTGACGGAGGAAAGGGATAAATAACGCCGCCAATATCGGCTCACATGGCGCGAGAGCCAGTGACGCTAGATTATTTGTGATAAGAGCATTTGCGTGACTCCAATAAAACCGTACGTTTGTAAAATTTTCGGTTTTTAGTAATATTGGTCTACAGTCTTTTTTCAGATAATCAGAGATGTGGCCTGTGTCGTTTTTGAACCCTAATGCTTCCCTTTCTTCAGTTATATTCATTTGCGTTTTTACTACTTAACCTCAAAAGATCAATTTTGGCGATGGGGCTAAAAGTGACATTTGCTCGTGGTAGGTTGTGGACTTGTAGGATCTGTTGATTTTTTTAAATTCTGTAATAATTTATTTTCATTTTTATTTTTGATGCATAAGGTAAGTTTTGTTGTTTGCTTCTAAGTTTTTGTTCAATAAAGAAGTTTATTATCTTCTTATAAGTGAGAAATAATCTACATTTTGTTTTCATAGTTATAAAACTAAATGGTAAAGATTTTAATTTGGTTCAAAATTTGTTTAGTTCTGAGTTTTATTTTAATAAGGCAAAAGATTGCTTTGTAGACATAATAATATGTTCTTAAATAATGAAACGCAACTGTCTGCCAAGGTTGTTCCCAATAAAAAGTTTTTTTTATTACGTTTGTTTTTGTTCGTAACATCTTGCCCCATGTAGTGTAACAACCAGTTCTTGATGCGGGGTTAAAAATGACATGCCTCCTTTCTGAGAATTCATTTATTTATCTCTAATCTAATCATTTAGTACATAAAAAATATTTTATATTTAAACACTGAATAGCTACTCAATCAAACAAATCTATACTCAGATAAAACAATCAAACAAATAAAAAATTTGACTATTTATAATTGGAGGGCTTATTCCAGAAACATTATAGGACCGCATAACACCAAAAACTGGTATTTTGTTTTATTTCTACTACATTTTACCATAGTAACACCTGCTGAAAAGAATGAGGCTTATTTTCCATAAATTGCGATCGTATATGATATGTATAAGTATCTTTTTACAATTAAATATTTCATTAAATTTTCTACTCAAAAACTCAATAAGCCACATACAAAATCTACCCTTCAAATAGAAACGGTGCATTTAACTGCGAGTTATATCAAAGTTCAAGATTTTATTAGCTAAAGCGATGACGGTATGATAGATTAACCTCATACCGGTTAGTGGTCCTATTAACCACTAATGGAAATATATCATATATGTTTTTACGCAAATAATTTTTAGGAATTTTCGATTTAGGAAAATGGCTTGGAAGCTTGTAACCATGCATAACCTTTAACCTATAACTTCTAAAAAACCATGTTTTCAAATTTGTATGGCTTATCATGTTTTTACAGAAATAATTTTAATTTTAAATTTGTAGTAGCTTATCATGGCTTTGTTCAGTAAAATTGTGTGGTGGCATCTAAAATCAACACCTTCGCGAATTATCCTAAATCAGATGATTATTTCGATATTTAAGTTTTGCTGCATATCAGGGGTTATATATGAAACACCGATGTTTGTGACCTATCTATAACTAAATACTATTGTATCACTTGATAAAAACACTTAAGCGCTTTTTCCATGAAATTTCTTTGGCCGTTGGAGTAACTTATTACATTTAAATTTTTTCTATAAAAGCCACATACCAACTTTAGCTTTTATATCGAGCAATAATATAAACTCAAAAATAAATGCCACCAATAATGAAGACTGTTTGAAAACAGCAATGATAGTATATTAGACGAAGATTTCATAGTCCCGGCATACACTCGTCAAGAATTGACGATCAAGTCTTGCATTTGTGAATGAGAAACGCGGACATCAATTGACGTCAATTCTTGATCAATGTAAATCAGGTAATACCATCGGATGATGAAGGAATTTCTGAAACCAGTGAGGTATATTTAAGGTATATTTAGGTATATGAGGTATATAATGAGGCAACAATGAATTGCATAACGAAGATTCAGAAGTGCTACCAGGAACCATTCAGGTATTTTTTGATTGTTTATCTTATTTAAAAAGAAACAGGTCTTCACATGTAAAATCAACAAAAAAAGAAAACAGAAATTGTTGAATGAGTTATAAAAATTAGTAAATATTGTTCCGTTTTTGTTAACAAAAAATAAATTAAAGAAAACTAACTACGGCCCGATAGTATAAAATGTGACCCTGAAAAATCGGTTATTTGAGCTAACCCAGAAAAATCCCTAGGACGGTATGTTCTATGGACCAATGGCAATCAGAAACCATTGGAGTTTTTTCAGTTATTTTTTGGTATCGCACAGTGTATTTGTCATATTTTGCGTTATAGAAGTAGTAGAAGAACTTCAGTTCCTGCAGCTTCGATAGCACTTTTATTAATTATTGGTAAGCAATAATATATAATTTCATAATATAAGACGACAGTCGCTTATGCAAGAATTTAGCACTTTGCTAACTTTGTTTAGCTGATTGTTGCGACTTCTGTAGGCAAATTTATCTTATAAATAAAGTCATGTACTCTCATTCATTCCCATTTCACATGCATTCTCCTATCCATTCAGTGTTGTTTTTTTACTTTTTTCTGGTAATAACAATGATCAGAATTGAGAAAGTTGAAAATGCAAGGGTGGGTGCCAGTATTGAAAGAAAATTTAAATTTAGGATATCGTAAAAATACAATTATTTTCTCTTAAAAACAGCGAAATTCTACCTCGATGACAATCTGAATGGTGATGTAGCTACAATAACAACGACTGCAATTTTGCATGAAATAAGAATGCGTTGATTTAAGTTTATTTTTTGGGTGCAGAATTGAAGCTAAAAAATATTGAATTCGCTAGCCAAAAATGGCAATTTGACCGCACGCTTGTTGCATATGAACAAAACACGTATTTTTTTGTGTGCATTTCTATTTATTGCTGTTTGGGTCCACTAAAAATTTGGCTTATATAGCTTGCAACAGGCTGGTTCCATAGTTCGAAAAGCAACACTCAATAATTGCAAGCTATTGACCTGCGGTCATTCAACAACAATAACAAAACAAACCGAAAGTGCAAACCACCACTAGTTGAAAATATAACAGCGTCCAGCATGATTGCTACCCCCTTACTTCTCAGCGTGTTGTTGCAATTCAATCCTTTATCATTTGGTTAAAATATACTGTTCTTTATGCTTTACTTTTGAACAAAAGTAAAAAATGTCCAAAAAAGAATTGCTTGAGTTGGTTTCGAGTGCATCTGCCCGTAAATTCATTTATTATCGAAAGATTTTATTTTGTGTGTTCCAATTTTTTTAGCTCGTACTGTTCAATGCAAGTGCATTTGACATTTTGGTGCATTTGTTGATATACGAATGAGTACAGCTAGCGAAAATGTAGAAATAAAAAATACAAGTGTCAACAATTGCGAGTTTTCGCTGTTGAAAAGAGTGCAATGAATGAACCTACGTTTATTTATCTGTCTATCAGCAATTATAACAGGGCGGGTACCGGCGGCAAGGTTAGTTCGATTGTTATTTGTTTTTCACACGATTGCATACAAATTGAAGGCTCTTGTATAGCTGTCATATGCTTCCTTAACCCATTTTTGTCCAGCGTTGCGTTAACGCAACGGTATACTTTTCTTAACCTGGAGGTCATACAGTGATAGATTTTCATGATCTCCAAAAAGAATATAAAATTTTAAGAATTTATCTAATCGACCTGTTTTCGCTCAAGGCTGAACAATTACATTTAATTTAGTAAAAATTAAAATTTTTACTCGTCTACGTTTAGGTCAGACTAATATAACTAATCAACACATTCTATGCTAAGAACCTCCACCGGCCTGCCAGTTTTGCAATCATCGTACTTCCATTGAACACATCCTCAATGATTGTACCAAATTAATAAACATTGGGTAAACTATCTTCGGAAGTAGCACACCAACGGATTCTTTAAAAGTCGTAAATTTGGAAAACGTTAAAAAATATCAAAATATATAACAGAATGCAACCTAATGCTTTTAATTTCAATCTTTTCGCTCGTTATCTATATACTTACTTTTTATTTCATAATGTTATTATCTTTATTTTATATTACTAACTTATAATCATTTACATAAAAATTTCGAGCCGAAAGCCCTGGCAGCTAGTGTTCTTGAATTTTCTTTTAATTACGAGTATAACAATTTATTATTGTAATTACTATAATAAATAAATAAAATACATTTCCATGCTTGGGGAGTTTGGGAATTTTCCATTTTTTTTATCTTTAATTTTAAACCTCTAAAAAATCTAAAAAAAAAAATAAAGTAAAATAAATTTCTTAAACGAGCGACTTTTTTAGGCTTCATATTTAACTCTTGTGGATTTTTATGAAGCAGACTGACATACGTGGCTCCCGCGTGTTGACACAACGCTGGTCTTTAACGAAATACGTTTTTGTATATTTTTTTGTTGTTTTGTGGAAATTCTTGTTATAAATATTGGCGCAAAATGCTCGACTTTGCTTGTAGAATATCGTTCAATATCGTTCAATTTGAAAATTAAAAATCTCGAGGTGGCTACTCGATTTTTACATTTTTTTTTAAATTTGTTGATATTTTTTTCTAAGTTAGACCAAACTAAATATTTTTGTAAAGTTTCATCATTCTAGCTCAACGGGAACATAGGGCAGTCCATAATGGGTTAATTGAGTTTAAAAAGCTTTGTTTTGGCATTTTGTCGACCATTTTTTTACGAATATTATTTATAACTTCAAAATAGTTTTTTCTAGATCAGAACTTATTACTAAGAGTATTATTTTAAACATTGGAATAAAACCATTTCAGCGTTGCAGGCAAACTAGGTAACAAAATACCCAGTAACTTTATAAACAGGTTCCTTTTAAAATCAGATGGTTAAATACATAAGATTAGTTTTAGAAAATTAAAAAAAAAAAATGGTAAAATAAATATTGAGAAAATGTGTTTCATTCATATTCCTTAAAATATTAACAAATTGAACAAGTCTAGTTTAGAATACGCTTGAGTTTCAAATAGTTGCTTAGTATAAGGTATGGCAGAATTATAATTGTGTCATGCGTATAAGGTAGCATTTTTTCGTAGATGATAATGGTATTGAAAAAACGAACGCTATCCCCCCTTGAAATTCAACAGGTTCATTAAAGTAGACTTAAGCCAATTTTATATGAAAAACCATTTTTTTTATTATGTGTATAGTCTAATAATTTTTCAATAATTAAGACTATATTATTATATTTCAAGCTGTAGACCTGTTTTTGTGTTTATTCGGATATTATTTAAATAAAAAAGGAGTGAACTAAAATATTTTTAAAGACTAGCCCATAGTGTGATAAATAATATATACGTTATAGAATTAAACATGATGTTGTTTTTACATTTTCCATCCAATTCATTTTCATACAATAAGCGAAGCATACTCGCTTCGAAAAAAACACAGTTATTATTATATTACTATATTATTATTATCTATCTATATATATATATATAAAATTGTAAAAAAACAAATCTGTACACGAAATATTTTTTTGAAATTCTTTTTGCGATGGACATTTTGAATTACGCTGAGTCCGAAAATTGCATTTTTTTTTTTTTTTTTATAAAATTACATGCAATAACAATAGAGTTCAGCTACTACAGCTATATCGCACTTCCTCAGCATTAACCCATCTAAAGCCACTACCCAGTAATCATTGAAAATATCAATGCTATGGATAACCGTGACCACAAACAAGTTAATGTGGGAAAAATTTACCCACCAATAAATGGGTTGGGCTCAGGGACAACACAAGACGTAACAACTAACCATGCGTATATATAGATCTAATTACACAACTAATTTTAATCTACTTTTGAGTTGACCTTTTGACAAATTAACATCAAAAACGCTACAATTGTTAACAAAGGAACTCATGCGACTTAAAGGAGCAGTAGCCATATAATTTGTTCTACTAAATGGCAAATAAATTAAGTTGTTAGCGTTTCTACTGCTTCTACGGTTAGCGTTAAAATTTATGTGAGAAAGAAGTTCTGGAGAATCGAATACACCTGTTATAAGCTGGTGTAAATATACGATATCTGCCGATTTCCTTCGATCACCTAAAGACTGCATTTTTAATAGTTTTAAACGATCCTCATAAGGAGGAAGGTCTAATATGTCAGCTCCACTTAAGCCCCTTAGAGCAAACTGAACAAAACGTTTTTGGATTCTTTCTATTCGATCAACATGCACATTGTAACTTGGGGACCAAACTTGACTTGCATACTCTAAGTGAGGACGCACGATTGCATAATACAACGTTGTAGTTGTAATCATGCTATTAAATTCTTTGGCCCATCGTTTTACAAAACCAAGCATTGAAGATGCTTTTTTACAAATATTATCAATATGAATGTTAAACGACAGCTTAGAATCCATGCATATACCTAGGTCTTTGACGGTGTCTACACGACTCAAGGCAGTATCTTTAATCTTATAATCAAATATAAAATTATTCCTTTTTCGCGAAAAGGTCATAGTTTGGCATTTATCTGAATTTAAAAACATATTATTTTTAGAACACCAAACTTCAAAGGATTTTAGATCAGACTGGAGTAGATCTGAATTATCTCTAGAATTAATCGTTCTGTATATTTTCATATCATCCGCATATATAAGCAGATGAGAATGTTCTATGATGTGAGTTACATCATCTATTGCTAAAATAAACGGAAGTTGACCAAGGTGGCTACCCTGAGGAACACCTGATCCAGCAATAAATTCAGAAGACAATGCGCCTCGGAAACGTATTTGATAAGATCGCTCCATCAAATACGATTTAATCCAGTTCACAAAATATTGTGGAAATCCCATTAACTCAAGCTTAAATAAGATTAGATTGTGTGGTAGCTTATCAAATGCCTTACTAAAGTCAGTGTAAACACAATCGACCTGGTTACCAGAATCAATAGAATTTAAGCAGAATGTTGTAAAATCGAGAAGATTAGACACAGTGGATCTGCCATTCACAAAACCATGCTGACGAGTTGTTATGACTTCCCCACAGTGAATTTTCACCCGATCATACACCATCCGCTCAAAAAGTTTTGGAATCGATGAGAGCTTAGCGATAGGCCTATAGTTACTAACATCGTTCCTGCAACCCTTTTTAAAAATAGGACTTATAAATGATTTTTTCCAAAAAAGTGGAAAATAACTTTCGTTAATAGATTTATTGAATAATAAAGAAAGTGGTTGACTCAAAACGGAACCGCATTGTGTTAACACTGCGGCAGGAACACCGTCAGGTCCAGCACCAAACTCCTCATCGATCGATCTAATATACATTAAAATATCCTCTGGAGTGAAGGATATATGTTCCAAAGATACTCTGGGTTCGGAATTCATATATTGAAAGTACTCTCCATCAGGAGTAAAAGAATCTGAACAGAATGATTCTTTAAAAAGATTGGCAAATAGGCCACAAATTTTGACGGGATTGTCAGTAAATGCCTCAGGAGTTCTAAATGAAGAAGGAAATCCATCAGATTTCTTCTTTGTGTTTACGAATCCCCAAAATTTCTTTGGATCTGTCAATATTCTCAGCTTAACATTATCTAAATATTCGTGATATAATGTAGCTGAGCGATTTTCAAATTCCAGAAACAAACGTTTGTAAGTTTCTAGGTCGTTTGAGCCTAAGCTACAGACGTATTTCTTCCATGCCCTATTCCTGTTGTTGCGAAGAGTCTTTAAATCCTTTGTGTACCACGGGTACGCAGAATTCCTCGCAAATTTGAGACTATAAGGTACTGATTGAGAAAACACAGCAAAGAGTTCCATATAGAAAAAATGTATGGAGTCATCAAGGCAATTTCCTTTTATATATTCCAAAATTGCATTAAGTTTACCATGAAGCAACTGATTCAACTTCAAAAAGTCAGCTTTTTTAAAATTGAATTCATAAAGCTTATCTGCTGAATTAGAATTTACTATATTTGCTCTGTCGGATTTGTACCAAATACTCAATGGTGGATGATATTCATCAACAGTAGTTAGAGCATGAAAGGCCCTCTTAACAACAACATTGTTACTGTCTGTAGTTAAGACCAGGTCAAGAAGTCTTTCAAGACTATTATAAATACAACTCACTTGTTGTAAGTCTGAACATATATTATCAACAAATATATGTTCTTGGCGGGTCTTCGAATTAGATGCACAATAGTACGTATCATCGTCAGAAGAATGCCATTTTAAATCAGGTAGATTAAAATCGCCCAATAATAAAATGTCGTCATTAACGTCAAGTAAATCAATTATGTAATCTATGCACTCCGCAAGGCTTGCATAGACCTCTACACTACTCTGAGGAGGAACATATGCATTAATAACATATACATTAGAGTTACAATGTATAACTTTAACGCAAATTAGTTCAATATTAGAAGAGCAGGGAATGTCTACAATAAAACTGACAAAGCAGTTCCTCACAGCCAAAAGGACACCACCACCGACAGAAGAAATATTGTCAGTGTATCTGTCTTTTCTAAAAACTTGAAAACTATTGTCAAACAATTCCAAATCAGTAATGCTTCCGTTTAGCCACGTTTCTGTTAACGCGATAATATCCTCAGAGCAATTTTGAGTTGATAGAAATAAGCTCTGCGTCTTAGAACGTAGTCCCCTTACATTTTGATAGTAAAGGGACAGCCTATTTAGTTTTTTTGAGTCTGGCGGGCGGCTTGAGTCACCCTTTTAGACTTATTTTTTGGCTTGAACTCAGTAACAAGAATATTATCGGCCCACAAATTAGATTTAAGAACAGTTGTAAAATCTTCGGCTGCAACTGTTAGAATAAAAGAAGCATGGGAAGGCTTATTACCAATTTGTTTGCATGAACAGAATGCATTTGAGTTCACTAACTTGGATTGCCTGACAAACGTCAATATATTTTCTATTGATGTGTCGGGCTGAAGACGTGAAATGAAAACATTTCTGGTCCTCGAAACTGCTCTTAAAGTCAAATGACTGTTAGGCGTTGTTGAAATCGTATTTGGGCTACTAGTCAATGGAGGAATAGAAGATGGTGTATGAGAAATCACCGTATTATTATTTTCTGATGGCATTGCTGGGGGCTGCTCTGCCTTGGAAAGTCTGGAGGACGCCTTCCGACGCTTATTTTTGTTTTTGGTTTTCCTCTGTCTTTTAGAGCTTTTTGGGTCTTTTTCTGATGAAACTGACAAAATTCCGGAAGATGCAGTCATGGACGAAGGAACCGAAATGTTTGGCGTGTGTATTTAAAATTTTTATCTGTCTGTCTGTTAAAGTCATTTAACAAATTAAATTTTGGAAATTGCCTTCTTTTATTTGAAGCATTCAATTTATTTTTTCATGATAACGAAGACGAATTAGACATGGGTTTGTTGCTTGAAAATTTATAAAAATACTTGCAGGTCACAGTTGTCCACTCACTTTTAAACACCGTTCAAACAATCACCGTGTGACATCAGCCTTTAAGACAATGCATGTCGAACGAAATAAAAAACATTTTTTGTTGTTTTGCAGCTCAGCACTCCGCACTCGCCTTGCGATTGGCTCATCTGTTTATTATGTTGTGCTGTGCTGGCTGACTGGAAAAAGAGAAGAGTAGAAAACAATATGGAGTTTATTGAAAATCTCGCAACAAAAACACGTGGAAACAAAACGATCATGCAATTCGTGGCATCGGGGAGGATTTCTTTAAAAACTTAACACTTTAATTAAACATACTTTTTATTAAAAGTTCGAAATAAAAGAACCCCTTTGCTGTAGCATCTGTAGCACAAATATGACATTTTAAAACTTATTTCATAATAATCTACCCTGTACTTTCGGAGTTTACCTGGAAACAAAAATTTCCACTTCAATTTTATATAATAGTATAGATGAGTTATGCAGAAGATGTGTTGCCAAGATTCTCAGACAGAACATTCAAGCAGCATTTTCGTGTGAACCCAGATGTTTTTGAAATTTTATGCAGAGACTTGCATGGAATTTGGAGTCATGAAGTTTGGCCAGGACGAAAGCCAATTTCAATTGAAAAACAATTGATGATAAACCCTGTGGTATCTTGCAAATTAAGAGTCTATGAGGTATGATGTTAGAGCAGCTATATATGATACGTTTATTAAAAAAAAAAAACAACAAATTAGTTCATATGTTATGTCAAGCGCTAAAATATTTATAATGCAGAGGCTCTTTTTCAACGAAAAGCTAGGATTGAAAAATCAGGTTAAGCGCCATGGGTGCGTTTTCGCACCCAACGAAAGGTAATGCATATATATCACAAATGGATATAAGCAAACTAAGACTTATGTTTTTGTTCGATCAATCTGCGACCGATTTGGCGTGTGTATTGCTAGTGTATTGTATGGAGGTGCATTTTACTGACCTGCGACATGCTTATCAAGCTTAATAGAGTTCAACGATTTATTAGATGGCCAAACACAACAGAAACCACCAAAAGGTCGGAATTCTATGCAGACAAAGATCGTTTAAAAGGTGCATGAATGCAGTATGAATATTTACGAAGGTGAAAGAGGACGTCGAGTTAACCAAACAGTCGTCCGGGAGAGGGGTCTATTTTCGCACCCTTATGAGTTTCGTGATTAACTGTTATTTCATGACTTTGATTCATATCTTTTTTGACTTAAGTCTACTTTTACCCTTTCGTTAACCTTGTTCATTGTAATGGGCATGCTTTTGAAATGAGTGTAGCGCAAATCAAACCGTTATTTTTGATAAAGAATGCATTGTAAACAGTGCATTGATCTATTCTTTCTTCTATTTTTGCCTTTTACGAGATTTATGTTCATAACAATAGCACGTGCTGAAAAGAAAACAAGCAAAGTGAGTGAAAGTTTTTTTTTTTTATTTATATTTATAAATAAACTTAATTGCTTGTTTTATTGTTTGATGTTATAAAAAATAAATGCAAAATAGTTGTGAATGTGATCAAAAACAAATTTTTTGTTTTACTTGGAAAAAAAATTAGTAAAGAGTAATGTCGATTATAATGAACATGCTCATAAACCAACTTCCATGTTAACATTTTTTAATTTTTTTTTTTCACTTTATTTAGAATGTGCTTATAATAAATGTGGCCTTTTTAGATTTTTGTCATTATTATTTCTTAAAAGATAGTGAAAGGGTTAATGAACCCGATGAACTTCAAGAGGTTGGTTGCGCCACAGTGGGGATAGTGAGGATATTCTTTTTTCAATACCATTATAATCTAAAAAAAATGCTACCTTGAACGCATGATACAATTATAATTCTGTCATGCCTTGTACCAAACAACTTTCTGAAATTTATGGGGATTCATTAAACTAGATTTGTTCCCTTTTTAACCGACTTCAAAAAGGAGGAGGTTCTCAAGTTCGTCGGTTTCTCTGTTTTTTGTTTTTTTTTTTTAAATGTATGTACATCGATAACTCCTAAACCATATGCCTGATTGCCATAATTTTTGGGAACAGATAGCATGGAGGTGCCCGTACAAAAGTGGGTGGTATTCGAGAACTGGGCGTGGCAATAATAGATCTCGCAATATTAGATACTACTGTATCTCGAATAATATTGACACTAGGGTACTGCAATTCAGTGTAGGAGTAGGCACAATTATTACAAATTACGGGCAAGAAAATGGACGTAATTCGACAAATGGGCGTGGCAATATTAGAAAAACAGTGTATCTTGAATAATTTTGAGGCTAGACTACTGCAATTTAGTATAGGGGTAGGCATTATTATTACAAATTATCGTCAATAAAGTGGGCGTTATTCGACAAATGGGCGTGGCAATATTATAAAAACACTGTATCTCGAATAATATTGACACTAGGGTACTGCAATTTAGTGTAGGAGTAGGCACAGTTATTACAAATTACGGGCAAGAAAATGGGCGTAATTCGACAAATGGGCGTGGCAATATTAGAAAAACAGTGTATCTTGAATAATTTTGAGGCTAGACTACTGCAATTTAGTATAGGGGTAGGCATTATTATTACAAATTATCGTCAATAAAGTGGGCGTTATTCGACAAATGGGCGTGGCAATATTATAAAAACACTGTATCTCGAATAATATGGACACTAGGGTACTGAAATTTAGTGTAGGGGTAGACACAGTTAATACAAATTACGGTCAAGAAAATGGGCGTTTGACAAATGGGCGTGGCAATATTAGAAAAAGAGTATATCTCGAATAATATTGATACTATAGTACTGCAATTTAGTATAAGGGTAGGCATTACTATTACAAATTATGGCCAATAAAGTGGGTGGTATTCGACAAATGGGCGTGGAAATATTATAAAAACACTGTATCTCGAATAATATGGACACTAGGGCACTGAAATTTAGTTTAGTGGTTATTTGACAAATGGGCGTGGCAATATTAGAAAAATAGTATATCTCGAATAATATTGATACTATGGTACTGCAATTTGGTATAGGGGTAGGCATTATAAGTAAAAATTACGGTGAAGAAGTGGGCGGATTTTGACTACTGGGCGTGGCAATATTAGAAAAACAGTGTATCTCGAATAAAATTGACACTAGGGCACTGAAATTTATTGTAGTACAGGGGAAGGCAGTATTATTAAAAATTATGGTCAATAAAGTAGGCGCTATTCGATAAATGGGCGTGGCAATACTAGATAAACACTATCGCAGTTAATATTGACGCTGGGGTACTGAAATAAAGTACAGGGGTAGGCACAATTATTGGAAATAACGCTCCAGAAAGTGGGCGCTTATTTAACAAAGGGGCGTGGCAATATTTGAAAAACACTATATCTCGAATAATATTGACACTAGGGTAATAAAACTCGTTACAAGAATGGGTATAATAATTTCAAAACAGGTGACATCTAATTTAAATTTAGGAGGCAGATATTTGAAATAACCAACAAACTTTCAGATTTTAATAGAACAAATTTTTTCGGAACAATTTTATTTATGTTTTTTATACATTTTTTTCGAAAATTTATCATATTCTCTAAAAACGAAGAAATAACAATTTTTTAAAAAAAAAACAACCGACTACAAAATCACTACAAAGTAAAAAATAATTTTAAAAATACTTTTCCTTTTAATTTCTTGGTCATATTTGATAATTTATTTAAACATATTATTATATATGAAATCTTATTATTTGAAGTTTTTCTTATTTGTTTTATTATCATAAATATATTAATTTCTTGATGAATACAAATGCTTTGAAGTTGGCGCTTCTGATTAAAAGTCTGAATATATTAGCGCCAACCTTAACAGCTTTTGTATTCATCAAGTAATTAATATATTTATGATAATAAAACAAATAAGAAAAAAATTCAAATTTTTTTTTAACAAAAGTTTCAACGAATTTATTTCATCTTCACATAAGCACAGCTCGGTAATGGATAATAGTGGTTTCATTAAGACATCGTTAGAAAGGTTAATTAATTGCTTTTGAAATGAGCTCTTAACAGAAGTTTTCCATCAGTTTGTTTTTCTCTTGTAAGGTTTTTTGCTTAACTCGACCTCCTCATTCATCTCCGTAAATATTCGTGCTCTTACACTGGACATCCTATATTTTATATATATTTGTATAAAGTAACAAATTACATAAACAATAACTAGGAATTGTTAGAAGTTGGCACCAATAATTTCCCTTAACTCATACATTAATCGAAAAAGATATCACTCAGTATTGCTTCAAGATGCTTGCAACCATAAAATTATGTTTTCATATTGCTATACCGGCGAAGCAGGTTCAATTCATGACGCTTTTTTGTTGAGGAGATTCGATCTTATAAACAAAATTGATTCAGGTAGCTCTCTTCTGGAACATCAGTAGCAATTCCAACTAACAAAAGAAAACATTTTAGGTGAATTTAATATAGCTGCAAATCAATTCTTTTTTGGCGATTCCGCGTACCCACTTAAAAATTGGCTTGTCACTCCTTATAAGGACTATGGTCATCTGACAGAACAGCAAAACATTTTTGGTACAGTGCATTCTAAGTGCAGAGTATCCATTGAACGCGCCTTTGGACTGCTTAAGGGAAGACTCTGGAGGTTATTTGGCATTGACTCTCTAAAACCGATGTCAATATTAAAGTATGTTATTACTTTATGTATTTTGCATAATATATGTCTGCAAAGCAGCGATATTGAAGACGATTTTATCCACGTGGAGGATCTTGAAAACTGTGGAACATGAAGACCTCAATGAATCTTTAGATTTGCAATCTGCACAGTCCATAAGAGATGGCCTCGTTTATTCTTTATTCTAAAACACAACTAAAATTTCTTTACCAGAATTTTGCTTTTTCACAAAATAGCTCAAGACTATGCCATTGCTACCTGTACTATCGTATTAAAATTTTGTTTTTTTTTATTTTTTACGGATTTATTTTCGTTAAATATCCAAACTAAAAATTTTCAAGATTTTGCTTACAGTTTTTTAATTTACTAATGCACTAAATTTTTAATGGTAATGAAAATAGAACATTACGATTAAAAATTTTCATTAACTATAAACTTTAATGGTATATATACCACTAAGTTTTACATCTATAACGGGTAAATCTATGGCTTATCGTTCTTACCCGGTATTGATTTTCCCAATTCCAAGTATTCACGCACCGAAGGACTTAAAAAATTTGTCGGTATATCTGGTATATCCTTCTCTTGGCTGCCACTATCATCGTTTTCCAAATCTTGATGTGCTTCTGGTTCAAAATGAACTGGCTCTGGGGCACGAAGACGCTTTGTGCGTTTCGAACGTACTGTTTCACGGCAATCTGTAGAAATAAAAGCAAGCAATTACGTATGTTATCTGATGTCTGAGGCATTTATTAAAATTAATGCTTCTTAAGAGCTTTAACTAGATTTACATTCTTGTATAGGTTTCTCGAATAACAGCGTGTCATCGATGTTTTGAAAATTATTATGTACATTATTAACTCTACTTTATGTCTTGTAGTCATTGAATACATATAATATTATAATATATATATATATATATCTACAGAATATTATAGACGACACCGCGAACATTCATCACTACGTTGTTCTAATAACTCTAGCCAGGTTCATGCAAATAGTTAATAATAATTCCAACATGATCCCAAAATAAACCGAGATTATCCAAATATTTTTTTTGGTTAGGTGTAACTTCTTAGGCGGTGATGTGGCGATTTTTATTGATGAGAAAAATTTCAAAAAACACGTATACATGTTTATTTACATGTAACAAAACAGTGAAACGTTTTTTGTAAACATTGTATATATATACGTACTATGTGTATCGGTGATTTGTATGAGTTATAGATAGCGCCAAAGTCAAAAATCCGGTGTCCATATGGCGGACAGTTAGCCTCAGGATTGGCTGGGCCGATTTTGAAAAACCTTAATTTATTTTCTTTATTAACATTCTCTAAGGCAATATACCAAAAAATCTTAAAAAATTAAAAAAAAATTAATTAGCAAAGATAAAAGGTCCAAAAATTTGGTCAATTTTTGTTTTTTAAAAATATTGCCCCAAAAAAAGTTTTGTAATTTTTTTAAGATTTTTTGGTATATTGCCTTAGAAAATATGTTAATAAAGAAAATGAAGAAAGGTTTTTCAAAATCGGCCCAGCCAATACTGAGAACTTCACTTTGACGCCATCTATAACTCATACAAATTATGAAAACTATTTTTTTTCCATTCTTCAAGGATGTATAAATTTTTATGTTAATATCTAATAAAGGGCCGAAGTTTTTAACTTTAGAAAATTGCTTACTTTTCCCCTATCCGAAACTGTAATGATACCTTAATGAAAAATTTTAATGTTTTTTGGCCTCGAAAAAGTTCATTCGCATTTTTCAAGGTCAGTACCACTACTTTTTGGGTGTTTTGAAAACGTCGGTGTATTAAAGCATTCATTCTTAACTCATTCTTAAAATCTTACGTTGGAGAATTAATGCTTACGAATGTTATTTTATACGAATTTTTCACAAACTACCTACACTGTTCTTATATACAAACCACTTTAAAAAAAATTAGATTTGTAGTATTTTTTGTACTTCTTACGGTATTTTATAATTTTTCAGTTAGTAGTATACTTCGGACAGCTCTTCCTTTATCAAAGAATAAAAAAAAAATAAATAAAAAAATATAAATTTTAAGCATAAAGAAAAGCTGTCGGAGGTATTTTTTAAATAAAAAAAAAAATTAATTTTAAGCATATGGAAAAACTGTCGGAGGTTATTACTAGCTTAAAAATTATAAAATACTTTAAGTAAAAAAAAAACTAAAAATCTGAGTTTTAATTAAAAATAAAAGTGTTTTGTGTTTAACAATTGTGTAGGCAGTTTTTGGAAAATTTGTTTATAATAGTAAGCATTAATTCTCCAAAGTAAATTTTTTAGAATGCACTAAGAATGAATGTTTCAATACGACTATCAAAACACCAAAAATATAGTGGTGCTGACCTTAAAAAATGTGAATAAAATGTTTAATGGCCAAATAAATTAAAACTTTTCATTAAAGTGGTGATAAAAAAACAACTGCACAAAGAAGATCAATTCAAGATCTCTTAAAATATGTAACACACATTTTTTTGTAGGACTAAAGGTTTTAAAGGTATAGTTGTTTTATTACATGTCCGAATGACAAATTTTAATTTTTTTTTTCATTTTCTACTGTGTATAACTTATAGATTACCCTTAATTAAAAGAGCCTTTATTTTTTTTTACTTTCAAATGCAATATTCTGGCTATAATATCGTGGCGATCATTTGACTTTTAACCGAGTAACAATGTGTCTGTTATATCTTAACATAGAAATTATGTTCATACTAGTACAAAAGCCCGTCCTAAGAAGAGTTGGAACCATTAACCTTCAAACTGTAATTATTTGTTGCCATTATTACAGTGCTTTTACCATATACTGTTCTGAAAAATGTTCAGCCTGTAAAGTATGCACATATGTTACATAAAAGGCAAGCATGTTACTGATAAGTATTAAATGAATTTTCTGTGCATACTTTCAGGCTGAACATTTTTCAGGACAGTATTTTGGGAAGAAACTGTAATAATCGCAAAAAATAATTACAGTTTGAGCGATGATAGGTGCAGAGCATTGTGCTTGCCTTTTATATATTAAGATGTCATATTGTATGAATATGAAATAACTTCACTACAGGGCTACAGGACTACATCTGCTCTTACTATAGATATGAATGATATAGATAACAATATCGTAAATGTTTCTGCATTATGAACTAAATTTTTAAATTTATTTTTTAAGTAAAAAAAACGTTATCTTTATAAAGAATTACTGGTACAGTTCAAGATATCTGATAAACGAAAATACACCGAAAAAAATCCACATGTTTTAAAAGTGGACACAATGTTATCATTTTCAAAATGTGTTTTTCTTCATATGACAATTTAGAATGTTTTAAATATTCACATATAAATTAATAACATTTTATGGTCACAAAGTGATTTGTTACAAATAACGAAGTGATTTGTTACAAATAAAGAAATGATTTGTGATCAAATTATGGCTTAAAAAAATTTCGTCAAAGTAACAACATAATGTTATCAATTTATATGTGAATATTTAAAAAAATCTAAAAATTTATACGAAAGAAATACATTTTGAAAATGATAGCATTGTGATCAATTTTAAAACATGTTGATTTTTTTCGGTGCACTTATAGTGCCTGAACGTTGGTTTTTAATTACCTCCAGTTATTATTATGTTATGCTATAGGACATTATTTTAAGAAAATTATAAAACGTTCACATTTGTTTATTGGGTCGGTTTTGTGTTTTCCCATTCAGAGTTATAACAACAAAAGAAATAACAAATTAAAACAAGTCAAATGCACTCTGTAGAAAAAAAAACTGTTGCTCAATTTTTTTTTTTTTTAATAAAGAATGAATCAAAATTATTTTTCAAGATTTTCAAGGACTTTCGAAAATAATTAAACAGTAAACCTCAAGCAAGCAAGTAGCAGAGATTAAAATCAAATTAATTTAATTTCTTACCTTGAACGCAACACTTAAAATTAATTTCATTATAAGCCAAAAAAAAAAAAATAAAAAAACTAACATAAAACAGTGTTGAGCAAATACGAACACCACACACACAATCCGGTACATAAATTATTACCAAAGCCAAAAACAAAAAAAAAAAAATTGGATCGCAAGATTAAAGTTAAAATTACAAAATGAAAAATTATTGTTAATGGACGACTTCGTTTAAAATGTGATTTTTATTTGAAGAATTGATTCAAAGGCAAACAAATTATTTCCGGGTCAATTAATAGTGCGATAAGCTTTTAATTGGAACGCGGTTAGATAAAACAATAAAAAACGCATCATGGAAAAAATATTACTACAAATAAAAGAAAAAAAAAAATGAACAATTGGAATATAATTTATGGAGGTCAAAATTAGGTTGTCAAGTTTTAAAATGATGGGTGGTAATTAGGATTGCCAGATACTGAAAGGCCGTGTTCGGGACAAATCAAGAAAATTCCGGAATTTTTTTATTAGTCGTCGGGACAAAAAAGTTGCATTTGTACTACACCCAAAAAAATCGACATGTTATAAAATTGAACACAATGTTATCGTTTCAAAAAATATATTTGCATATAAAATTCTAGATTTTTTTAAATATTCACATATAAATCTATGTTGTTACTTGACTATTTTTTAATCACAAAGTTTTCAATTTAAAAACAATTTGTGATCAAAAACAAATTTTGTCAAAATAACAACATAATGTTATCAATTTATATGTAAATATTTAAAAAATTAAAAAATTTTATATGAAAACATACAATTTGAAAATTATAACAATCAATTTTAAAACATTTAGATTTTTTTGGTGTCCTATGAGACCGAAAGAAGGAAAAAAGGAATATATATAGTAATTTCAAAAATTCAATAATTTTATATGAAAAAATTTATTTTAAAAATGATATCACTGTCAATCAATTTTAAAACGTGTCGATTTTTTCGGTGTTGTGTTTGTATTTGAAAACATGAACATAGAACTAAAGCATGTGAACATAAATTTATTCTAAATAACAAATAATATAATCTTAAATTAAAACTAAATAATAAACACAAAACAATTCACAATAAAAAAACATTTATGTTTCATAAAACGAAAATAACGTATAAATTGGGAGGCAGCAGAACAAACTTGTATAAATTCATTCGATTTTTAAATTTTACAGGAAGCTAAATATAAATGTAATTTGTTAGTTTTTGTTCTATATTTAAAAGCTATATTTAAAGGAGTTAAGTAATATTTAATCCGTTTAATTTTTGGTCAGTGGATCCGGTGATGGTTGAAAATGCCGAATAGAAAACAAGTCACTTTAGTTCAAAGTAGATTTACCTGGTTTTGTGTTGCTGTTCCTCAATTAAAAAAATGTTTCCTCAATTAAAAAAAAATATGCTTATTTTGATTTGCACGAGTTGTTTTAAGTATTACTTCACCATCTGGTGTATTTAATAAATTCTTGAAATTGAGACAAGATTCGTTGTTTATATAGTCTTATTGTAAGCTTAAATTTAATGAGCCTAAAAGCTCAACTCCAAAAACCTTTTACACTGGTCATAACATGAAATCAATTTTTTAGATTTTGTACACAAATTGCAGCGAATTGGGAGATTGGGAAATGGGAGCGTACAATTACTTTTGTACATACAATTTTTTCAATGTAATTTTTTTAATATTCCGGGTAAAAATGTCCGATAACGGGACAGGCCCTTCAAAAGCTGGTCAATCCCCACGAATCCCGGCAACCCTAGTAGTAATTATTGCAAACAAATTTATGATGTGCTGGATAAACTGAAATGTACTGCTGAAAATATGTGCGAATAGGCGTAGTTGACATGCTATGCCCTTCAAGGGGTCATACAAATAATACATATTAGCTAAAAAATTCGGATAGCTTATATCTTCAGAAAATGGTGCAGTTTTAATGTGCCTTTTATTGAAGTTTTGCGAACATGGGTGAATTCTCTATCTTTACTTCGTTATCACAATTTATTTAACTTCAAAAAAAAATGTATGCTTAAATGTTTAAAATGTATTTAACTTCCAATTTATCAGGGTGAATATGCTTCAAAGTTATGAAATTAATAAACAAATACCTCGATGTTTGTAAAAATAAGAAAAATAGATCTTCTCTAAAAAAAAATGGGAATGGAAAATATGGAGGCGGGAGGCCCTTCATAAAAACGTTCTTGGTGAATCCACACATAAGAATGGCAGAAATAAATATAAAATTCGATGAAATATCTCTTAAAGATTTAAAAAAAAAAAACTGCTAAATGGTACTGTAAAATTTGGAAGCGCCAGTTGCTATCGATATATATGGTTAGTATCGAAAATTTACGTAACGTTTTTTCTTTTTATGTTAGATTAACTCGCAGTAAAGGAGAAAAGTGAAATAAAACGCAGTTTTTATGTGATCTAAGTTTTTAATATAGTTAGGGATATAATCCCGGGAATTAAAAAAGGGAATTTTTGTATTTTAACAAGGTTCACAGAATTTTTGAAAAATTTGAACGCATTCATTATCAATTTTTAAGATTACAAAAAAAAAAATCTTTAAAAGCATATCCCCTGTCTAGAAAATGAAAACTCCCTTTTTCAATTCCCGGGAGATTTCATTTAGAATTGAACTAATGGAAAAAACTCATATTTTCGGTTTATTGAATGCAAGTGCTAAATGTCACGTTTGAGGTCATTAAACACATAAAAGGAACAATTATATTGAAGATTATGACTGGGTGTTTTTGGTGAAATATTTTTGAAAACATTATGTTTTCTAATTTTTTTTTTTTTTTGTTTTTGCTTAAAGAGGATTTTGCAGATATATTTGTTGATCTTTCAAAATTTTGCAATTTTTTAATTTTCTTCTGGTCATTAAAATTTTTGAAAAAAAATCAAAAAATTACATTGCCATCATTTCGGCAAAAACATTTTCAATTTCAAACCAAAATGTCCCCTTAATATCTAAAACAATTTAGAAGATATAAACAATTAACGAGTAATCTTTCTATAAAAATTTCCATTTTAAAATAACGGCTCTTTTCTCCATCCTTATATATTCCTTTTTGATGCCCTTCTGAGAAAAGAGGAGTATTTAAAAATAAAGAGAGGCATTAGCAAAGTAAATTTTTGTTATGTAATTTAGGCCCACTCTAGTTGGAATGATACGAGTGCCGTTTGATAATTCAGTGAATTTTTTAATATCCCGCATAGTAACTTTAAATGCAACACTGATCCTGTCAACTATAACCTGTTAATATTCTAGTTTGTTCTTAGCAGCCATTGACAGCAGACGATCTTGTGAATTTTGGCGAAAAAGTGGCGCCGAACGTTCTGGACGCCCAAATGAAGCCACCACACCAGAAATGGCCCCTTTAATTCACGATATCATATCATGCTGGCCGATCGCAGAGTTAAAGTGCGCGAGATTGTTGAGGCCGTAGTCATCTCAGACGAACGGGTGTGGAACATTTTGCGAAATCATTTGGATATGAAAAAATTATCCGCAAGATGAGTGCCGTGTTTGCTCACTCTCGACCATAAACGCGATCGTGTGACTGATTCAAAGGCGTGTTTGGCGATGTTGAACAAAGATAAGAAGGATTTTTCCGTCGGTTAGTAACCGTGGACGAAACATGTATCCATTACTAAACACCATAGACAAAGGAACAGTAGAAACAGTGGACTTCACCGACCAAACATGCTCCGAAGAAGGCGAAGGCAGTATTTTGGGATGAACGCGGTATAATCTACATTGATTACCTTCCACCGAAAAGAACGATCAATGTCGAATACTATGCAACCGAATTAGACCGTTTCAACGACGTTTTGAAAGAGAAACGTCCACATTTGGCGAGGAAAAAGTGCTCTTCCATCAAGACAATGCGCGCTTTCACACATGCTCAGCTCGCATGGCAAATTCGATGAATTGAAGTACGAATTGCTTCCTCATCCAGCATATTCTCCAGATTTGGCCCCCAGCGACTATTTTCTGTTTCCAAACCTGAAGAAATGGCTCGGCGGGACGAGATTCACCACCAGAGAAGAGTTCATCACCGAAACAGAGGCTTATATTGAGGACCTTCCGAAAACGTATTTTTCGGATGGGATGAAAAAATTGGAGGAACGTTGGACAAAGTGTATGGAGCTAAAAGGAGACTTTATTGAGAAATAAAACGTTTTTCTGCCTTAAAAATCATTCCTTTTTTAATTTCATTAATTTCATCTCAGTGAGAATTATCAAACGGTCCTCGTAATAAGTTAATAGTTATAAAATTTATTTTAATACCTTTCCAAGAGGGACTGAGTTACGATGTCTTAAAAATTTCAACTGTATTCAAAAATTGACAGGTCCATAACATCGCGAAGAATGATTTTATATATTTTTAAATTTTATATATTTTAAGTCAAGGCAAATCGAAGGAATGTACTCAAACACGTTTTACTAGGCTTGAAATCAGGTAGAAAAAAATAAAAATAAACATGGAAACATACTTGAGTTGATTTAAGAAACAATGTGCTGCCACATCCCATGAGTCGCGTTTTAAAGGCCCAAAAGCACTTTTCAGTCAACATTTCCTATCAAAATTCAAGATACAAAAACTTTGTAAATAATTTTCAGACCAACGATTAAAACAAAATAAATCATCGGGTCTAACTTTAAATTCCCTACAAACAGTCGTAGTTTTATTTATCGTTATAAACGCTTGTTTCTACAAATGCACCAACAATATAAACAACATGAGCACGTATTAATGCAGCTTTATTATCTGCTGAACTTTACACAAACAAGCGTCTAATGCGCAGTCATCCAGGCATCTACAGCTTTTGGGTTACTTACGAGTATTGTTAGCTAAAGACTTTCACGCATAAGAAACCATGCGGCACCACTTGCTGCTAGTTCTGCTCTGGAGCAGGAACAACACTTGCTGCACCTTAGCTGTTCACTGACTGCACTTGTGTGCTTTTGTAAAGAACGCTTCGTTAAGCATTACAAACAAGCACACACTGAAAGGAACAAGCAGCAAGAAACACCGACTGGCACACATACATTGACTAAACTCCAGCATTCATATGTCGAACAAGATATCGCGTTAAAAAAAAATCCCATAAATCGCAACTTTATCAATTTTTATTGGTAAGAGTTCAAAAAGCACAACCTATTTGCTCTACACTAGACCCAATGAGTAAAAAACATGTCTTTCGCTAAATTCTAACTAGTTGCTGCGCGACAAAGGATGTTTGAATGCTGCGCCTAGACAGCAACTGGTGGTAATTTGTATTGATATCTGTGTGTATGTGTGTGTTTATTCCGGTGGCTTCCCAAGTACTTGTAATTTTAGATAAACGCATTAAATTTGATTTATGTTATTGCAAAGTTGAAACGGAACTAGACAGGATGCAGCATCCTGTTGAATAATTGAGGTTGATTTTGCATAACTTGTTGCCGGTAAATATAACAGTGTGCAAAACTTAATCGTTTATCTATTTTGAGCTAAAAATATATTTCGAAAAATAATATACTTTACTTTTGGCAATTTTTTATGACTAGTTTAACCTTCACCCTGTAAAGTGGTTTTTTTGTTACTTTCGCTGTAACGCGGGGTCACTCATGTCTTACCCTTTTTCTACCTTGTTGAATCGCTCCTATGGTACTGCCAAAATTGATGATTGGTGTTTCTAATCGACGCTTGATGGGTTAATTTACTTATTAATTAATTATATAAAAATTGCTGCAATAAAATTTATCAACAAAAAAAAATGATTTCTTTTTTTTAAAAGCTGCCATTTTTTAAGGATAACCGTAAAGTAAATGAAACCAACAAGAAAATAAGCTAAATGCTTATATTTTCAAATAAAAATAAAAAATTAAGTAAGATGCTTAATTTTTCAACCTAAAAATCGGCTATTTTTAAGGCAGGAAAAATTTGGTTATTTTAGGGTTTAAGTTCAGTAATAGCAAGTTTGTTTTTTTTTTTTTTTGATGTATGTATGAAGTATCATACAGATTACCTAATACATCCAAATGGAAAAATCTGAAACGTCCGAAGAAATTAAATCTTTACTGTGACCTCACTATGCCCTTAATTAATAAAGATGGCGTATGGCTTTTCTGAATGCTTGTTAAATTTATAAAAAATATTGTCATTTGACTTTTTGATGGCTAATAAATTCGCAGATCTAGGCCTAGTATGAACTTAATCTCAAAATGACTTCCGTTGCGTTTCACGCCCGAACGCATGTTTAAAATAAAAATGTTGCTATAAAATTAAGTTAAATGAAAATTGTTTTATTTTGTTTTTATTATTTTTATTTTTTTTATTTTTTTTTTTTATTTTTTTTTTTTTATTTATTTAACATATAATGTTGGCAAATAAGAGTCAAATCTCTTTTAGAAGCCCAGAGAAAAATATAAAATACATTGCACGAGAGCATAACAACCATTACTAAGATACAGATAAAATTTATATAAAATTAAAGCAATTAACATTTTACAAATTTTGGAAGAAAAAATCATTAATAAGATGAAAATACAATTTAAACAGAATTTATATAAAATTTAAAGCAATTAATTTTTAAACATTAAACAATTTTAGTTCAAAATATAAAATTGAATACATTACACATAACAACCGATTTCATATAAAAATCAAAAGAAGTTACAATAATTTGTAGAAATAATTTTTACCAGCCGTAACATAAACGACAGAGAAAATAAAATTAGAGATAGCGACAGAGAAGAGTGGGATACAGAGAGATAGAATCAGTGGTTAAGAGAAGTATTTGAAAATTAAATGCTTAAAGGTCTTATTGTTTGGAATACTTTTGATACTGGGTGGAAGTGAATTCCACAATCTGATCGCGCTTACGAAAAACAGTCGACTGGAGTTAATGAAGTTGTATCTTGGGACCAAAATGTTCATACTTCTACTTGACCTGCAGAACTCAAGTTTATCAAAAAGATATCGTGGGGATCGCGAGTAGATAACTTTGTGTAAGAACATATAGTTTCTTGCCTTAAGGTAATCGAATAAACTCATGCCCAAAATTAGGTTACAATATTCCGAGATATGATCAAATCTTCTCAGATCGTAAATATAGCGGGCAGCGTTATCGAATGCAACTAACAGCTTGTGAGACGACCTTGAATCTAGCTGGCTATAAACAACTTCAGAGTATGTTATTATTGGGAGCAGCAGTTGTATCACCAACTTTCTCCTAGTATTTATTGGCATGAACGAAGCAGTCATACGAAGGTTTCGTAAAACATAATAAACTTTACTTACACACACATTCACAGGACAGAGTTGAATTATACCAATATACATATAGTTTTTCGATATTATACATCTATCCTAAATATATCTCTGGAAGCGTCCGAATGAAACGTCCGACACACTGGGATTTGCCCATATCCTCTCTTATTTTTGGCATTATAATATAATATAATATTAGCTTTGAATATCTTAAGGTGTGTTTCATATATATAACGCCACTTTTAAATATTTTTTTATTTAAAAATAAATTTTATATTTTATATATATAATTTTTATATTTTAAATAAAGAAATTTTAAATATTTCTGTAACGGTCAGCTTAAACAAAAGAGAATGTTTTGCTTTGGTCATCTATGCACAACAACAATAGTGAGCAAGACCAAAGTTTATTCTAGTAACGGTACATTGTTTATTGCTAAATATTACTTTTAATGCTGTTTCATATTTATAACGCCACTTGCAATTATTCCTTCTGCTGCATTTGAAGTGTAGAGATTAATAAAATTGTGTAGTTAGTTTTCAAGACCTTAACAATAGAAAAAAATTTAGACCGGAATAGCTCGTGCAACCCAACATACTTGCGAAAAAATGGAAAAAAAAATAAAAATTCTTAAAGAAGAAGGCTATGGAATTCAGGAAATCGGGCGTAGAATTAATCGCAGCCATAGAGTGATTCAACATTTTTTTAACAAACCTCAAAATTACGGCAAAACAAAATGTTCGGGCAAGAAAAAAAAATCCTCTTACCGCGATCAGCAAAATAATCCGAGCTGCGAGCAACACTACACACAGTTTAAAAGAGTTGCGGAGTTTTGTTGCTGAAAAGTTTCCCGAACACCGGTAGGGAAAGTACTACATCAGTGTAAACATATCCGTAGTGAACTTATGAAGTGTGTTTCTGCTCTTGCTAGCAAACATAAGAGAACGAGCTTGGAATTTGCAAGAAGGAACATAGGAACAAATTGACTACCAGTCAGCTTTTCAATAATGTTTTAAAAAAGGGTCCCACGTTGAAGTTTAATTTTGACATGTCATTTTTTCCGAAGAGAAAAAATGGAATCTTGATGGCCAGGATGCATTTTGACATTATTAATACGACATACGCCGCGAACCACTAACGTCAAAAGTTCAAAAAGAAGTTTTGGTGGAGAGAAAGTGATGGTGCGGGGTGGTTTTTCTGAAATTGAAAGTTCAAGCATGAAGAACTGACGCTGACTACACTCGTGTGCAGGAGAGCAGTTTGACCCCACTTTTGGAAAAAAACGGACAGACACAACTAGTTTTCCAGCAAGATAATGCGGCAATCTACGTAAATCGAGATGGTTTCAGGCCAATAACATTTATTTAGTGGAGTAGCCGGTGCACTCTTCAGATTGTAATCCCATCGGGAATTTATGGGAAGTACTTGTACGCCAGGTGTATAAAAATAACAGACAGTTTGGCAACGTGAAAGAACGGAGATCAGTAATTTTCGAAGAATGGAGTAAAATTAATTCAAACACATTAAAAAAAGAATTGCAAGTATGCCAAATCGCATTTACAATATTATTGGAGCCAATGGAAGAGTAATTTAATAAATTTATTTTTTATTAATTTAATAAAAATCGTTTTTATTAAAAATTTTGAAATGGCGTCATAAATATGAGACAGCATCAAAAGTGGTATTAAGCAATAAACAATGTACCGTTATTAGAAAAGAGTTCACTTTTGCTCACTATTGTTGTTGTGCATAGATGACCAAATCCGCAAACCATTATCTAATCTATTGTTTAAACTGGCCGTTACAAAAATATTTCAAATTTCGCAATGGCGTTATATTTATAAAACATACCTTATAATAAAAATTATTTGTCACTTAATAAGAACAAAAACTCTTCTTTTTACCTTTTACAAACGTTCGCTGTAATGTGGGGTCACTTGTGTCTCTTTCAAAATTCGAACGCTCCTTACTTTGCAACGACCGAAAATAAACTAATGAAACCGATGGCAGCTGTGAGCGCCCCAACTAAATTTTTTTTTTCGTACGAGGTAAATATCGTTAGCGCTACGCGTTCACCAGTTATACACCTATCAAGAAATCACCTGGCCACGATTGACCCCACATTAAAAATGGTCAAAGGGTTAAATTCAAAACATTTGCATTTTTGGAACGAAGCTCTTTAACGCGGCTTGCGGATGGTTTGACTTGGTTGAGACTGTCACGTAACTATGTGAGGCATGCTGTGTGTCTGCCTGAGATTATCGAGTAAACTACAAACGTGCTGGCGGGAGCGCAGCAGAGTTCGCAACTCTCTCTCTCTCTCTCTCTCTCTCTCTCTCTCTCTCTCTCTCTCTCTCTCTCTCTCTCTCTCTCTCTCTCTCTCTCTTATATTAGATAACCTCAATCAACGTTGATTAATAAGGTTTTCACTTAAGAGCAGCTCGGTCGTAATGTCAGAAGGGATGAAAGGAAAAAAAAACCTGACTCACACAATTTTTAGCTAACATCTACTTTGGCAGTTCCAACAAAGGCAAAAAAGAGTTATTTTCTCTCAAGTTACTTAACCCATATCAATTAAACCTTGACCTCAATACTGAAATGTACTGGCACGTAAAAATTTCGTTAAAGCTCATTTGTTACTTCTTTGTGTTTTTGCTGTAAATCATGCGTAAGTTATATTATTGCTTTATTGCAAATAAGTTTTAAGAATGGAAACTGCATGTCTATGTTCAACGTCCAAAAGAGGATCAAATGCGAAAAAAATTTGAAACTCATTAGAGTGCTTGTATGTATGTATATAATTTTTTTTTTTTTTAATTTAAATGAAAATTTTTGATATCTTGATTTGATTTATTCATTCGTTCAAATAAAAATTAAATTCAAAATATGCAACTTTTTTTCGAATAACATTCGTAGTTGAAAAAAGCCACAGTTTCGATAGTATCGTAAGTGTGGGCGTAGAATTTTTTGTTTGATATATTTGTTGATGAATTTGTTGTTCTTGTTCATTTTTATGTTGTTTAAAAATAAATATAATGCAATCGTTTGTTTAATAAATTGAAATAAATATTTAGGAATTCAATAAATAAATCGTATGTATTATATCTTAAAAATAAATAAAGTGTATAATATCATAACTACCATGTCAGTCTCCAATCTGCTTATATGTAAACCTGCATTGTAGTAATTTAATTTTTTTTATTATGTATGTATTAATTATTATATTAATCTTGCTGAGGATTAACAAAAGCAATAACAAACTTAAAAACGAAAGAAATATATATACAGTGGCTCACAGTAAAAATGGTCCACATGCAGCCAAACACTTTGAAGTGTAAAAAATCTATGAAATCAAGACAAATTGCAAAATTGTTATGTTATTTCCATGAGTTCATTTTATTTTAATAATAAATACAAAAACAAAGTCTATTAATTCATTTACATTTTTCACAAAAATAAACATTAAACAAATAAGAACAAAAATTCATGTCACAGTAAAAATGGTCCACTTAAAAGATATTTTAAAAAAATTGAAGGAAAATATGTTCCTAATATTTTGTTGGATATCTTTTCTGGCGTCTAACTGATTTAATGCGATTTGGCATAGATTCCACTAGTTTTCTTGTGTATTCCGGACTTATTTTATCCCATTCCTCCAAAAGGACCTTTTTCAAGTTATTTCTGTTTGAAATCTCATGTTTTCGTATTTCAATTTCCAGTTTCTGCCACAAATTTTCTATAATGTTTAAATCTGGTGATTGGGGAGGTGTTTTGATAACTCTGGGACAATGATATAGAAGCCATTCTTTTACAATTCCAGCTGTAAGAATTTAGAAATGTAAGCTGTCTTGTATGCCTAGTTTTTCAGCACTATGTATGAGATTATTTTTTCAAATATTTAAATATTGTAATTTGTACATAATCCCGTCCACAAAGTGCAATTTCCCAACACCAGCAGCCGAACAAGCACCCCAGACCATCACGTGCCCGCCACCATGTTTAACTGTCGGTCGCAAATGTTTGGGGTCCATCTCCTGATTGGGTTTTCTCCAAACATTTACTCTGCCATCTGACCCAAAAATGTTGTATTTGCTCTCATCTGTGAATACGACATTCTTCCAGAATGAAAAATCTTTCCCGGCGTAGCTGTGAGCAAACTCCAATCGAATTTTTTTATTCTTGGGGCTAATGAAGGGCTTCTTGCGTGCAATTCTGCAATTAAATCTATCTCTTCGCAGAACTCTCCGAATTGTCTCTGCATTACAGGTTATGTGGAAGTGTTTCTCAACCATATCCCGTAGTTTCGGTGCACCTTCTGGGATTTACCTTGATTTGGTTGACAATCCACCTCTCTTGACGTTCGCTTTATAGCTTTTTTGGGCTAGTTTTCATCTTATTAACAACTCCATTTTCATTTTTAAACCGATGAATGATATTTTCCACTGTTGTACGAGCTTAACAATTCTAACTTCTTAACAATTTTCGCGATTTCTTTCTGACTTTTTGCATTTTTATAGTGTTCAATAATTAAATTTCGCAACTCAAGAGTAGAATGGCGGCCCATCTTGAAATTAGAAATAAAATAACTGAATGAATTGATCAAAAGTGTGTCCGTTTCAATGCAAAAATGTAAATAAAATGAAACAAAACATAACGAAAGAAGATTTTGAAAAAGTTCCGTTATTCATGGCCGCCCTTGATTGGTGAACCATTTACACTGTGATATGAGTTTTTCTCTTATTTTGTTTAATTATTATCTTTGTCACAAGGAACATTGAATTAATAACTTTTTTTTTATTTATTATTTATTATAGAATAAATGCAATTTTTTTGGTATTTATATTAATTTACAAGATTTTTTAGGCTTCAAAGTGTTTGTACACAGGTGGACTATTTTCACTGTGAGCCACTGTATGCAAATATTTCATACACACGTATTAATAACAACAACACAAGCAATTACTCAAAAATATTCGCAAAACAATTCTTGATTGATATAATGGTTTATATGTAATAATAATATACTGACATATATATATATACTAATATACTGAACATGCATCGCTTCTTCGTATTGCAACGTCTTGTTTTCTGTGTACATCAGGCGGACAAAGTGACCCTACTCTAACTGATTGGAGTCTGCCAGTAGACTGAAAGTTTTTTAGCGGCGCAAGCATTTATATACGTGTGCACTGTTTGCAAAGCTCTGAGAAATTCATAAAACGTTTCTATTCAACAAGCAACACGATGTTGCGTTCGAAATGTCGGCACAAACTAAAGCAACAAGCATAAAAACGCCAGCAGCAACTGAATCATCAATGCATTTTTCTCATACAAAAATGTGAATTTTTCTTCTTTTCTTTTGCTATTGTGCTTTTATGCACAAAATTACTGATATTTTGGCATAAATTTTATCTTTGTACGATAAATATTAAAGGCTGTATTGCACCCTGAAGTGTCCCCCAATAAACGTTAGCATGACCTTGAAGAAATTTGTAAAAATCTATTGCGTAATTCTATGTCAAAAGCGTAAGGAACTTCCTTCCTGACCGGGTCCCTCGACCGCAATACTTTTTTTTTTTAATGGTTTCCTTATTACAACGATTCTTAAGATAAATCTAATAATATTAAAGGAGAAAAAAATCCGAATGAAAATATAAGCGATTGTGTAATTGTCGAACATGGCCTAAATAAAATCCAAAAATACAAGTTCAAGGAACAAGTTTCTTGTAGGCGAAACTATTTTTACATTTGAATTTTGTTATACGAATTAAGACAAATTTAGCTCCAGGGAACTGTTCGCCATTTATAAAGACGTTTACTTCGAAATTTGTACAGCGAGCAATATATGTGTAAAAATTCGAATGACTGTCATGCGAGACTTGCCGAGCACACTTAGCTTAGGTAAAGTTTCAATAATACGTTTATTTATATATTTACCATAAATATAACAACATAAATTCCACAATTAACTCACTATTTATCATTATAAGGTTCGTAACATAATTCTAACCCACTTACCAGATTTAAGAAAAAAAAATAAGCTTTCGACAGCACTCTAAAAAAGAAAGTACTACATGAGAGAAGTATGAGACAAAGCGATCTTAGTTTTTGTTGTACTTTGTTAGTTTACCAATTGATGCTAAAGCACCGTTAACTTTTTGCTTGCAGCTGCATTTTTGCTTAATTTTTAGCGTAACATAATTATAACCCACATTCGTTAAAGTTGTTTGACTTACTTTTTTTGTTATAAATTAATATTTCCTGCAAAATGCCACGCGGACCTAATTTAACAGACGAAGAAAAAGGAAAAATTTTGGCATATAATGACAGTGGCCTTAACATAAGCGAGATTTCCAGAAATATTGGCAGAAGTCGCCGAGTAGTGAAACATTTTTTGGATTATCCGAAAAACGATGGTGCTAAGCGCTCCAGAAGAAACCGACACTTAAATGACCGTGAAAAAAGACTCATTTTCCAAAAAGCCAGCAATTCTACTCCGTCTTGCTCGAAATTGGCATCGTATATTGTGACCAAAGTCTCTAAAATTACATTTTGTCGAGAGCTCAAAAGGTGCTCACACATTCGCAGCGCAAAAATGGCAAAAGAATCGAAATTGCTTCAACGTCACAAGGACGCACGACTAGAGTTTGCTGAGAAACATATGGATACCAATTGGGGATCTGCAAGAAGATAACAATCATCACTGCTTAATTTTGTTTAACGTTATATTAACATAATAGGTCATATTTTTCGGACGAGAAAAAATGGAACTTAGATGGCCCTACGTGGAGCCCCTGTACTTTTCAAAAAAGAATTTTGGTGGTGGCGGATCCGTAATGGTGTGAGACGCATTTACTAGCCGCGGCACACTTCAATTAATGTTTACATCTTCCAAAATGAACAGCTCAGATTATGTAGCTGTGCTGGAAAGAAGCCTTATCCCTTTTTTTGAGGAAAATAGAGGGGTTCCTTTCCTGTTCCAGCAAAATAACGCCCGTATTCACACCAGCACTGAAACACAGGCCTTCTTAACGAGATGTTCCGTTGAAACTATGGATTGACCAGCCTGCTCCCCAGATCTCAATCCAATGGAGAATATTTGGGTAGTTCTTGTAAGAAGGGTTTACGCTGAAAATCACCAATTTGATAGCGTTGCGTAAACGCCCGTGGAAGCCACATTTTTAGTAATTGCTTCTTTTTTTTTTAGAATTAATTTCTTACTTAATACTCACTTTTGAAACTTAAGAACTTTGAGTGGGTTTTAATTATTTTACGCTAAAAATTCAGCAAAATATGCAGAAATTAGTAAAAATACAATAAAAACTAATATCGCTTTGTCTCATACTTCTCTCATGTAGTACTCTTTTTTTTACAGTGTTTTCGAAAGCTAATTTTTTTCTTAAATCAAGTGGGTTATAATTATGTTACGAACCTTATCATATTTTCACCATACATTTTTAGTTAAAAAGAAAAAAATAAATAATTTTAAAAACAATCAGTGTTTGCGCCATGAGTCGAACCACCAACCCTGAAATTAATATACGAACGGCTTAGACCGCGGGGCTATCATAGCAAATTTTGGTCTGCGAATTATATGCTAATATTAAACAATTTCAATTGAAGTAGAGTCTGCTTTTGCATTTCATTGTAGAAATATTTAAAATTGCTTCAGATTTGCCGTTGTACGCCTGCTGTACGCTGTTTGACCAGAGATCTGCAAATGCCCTTTATACCGCCGAAAAAATATGTTTAAAATTAGGCCTTGTTCAATCGCTTTTCAGGTTTAGCTAAACAATTCTTATTTTGACTCGGAAAGGTGTCCTTAAAATCACTTAATCACTGCATTCAAAAAGCAAAGAAACTACTTTTAATCCTTTGCATGAGCTTCGGCTTGGCACATTTTTAAGCTACTCTATTGTTTTTGCTTTTTATTTGCACCGAGTTGAAAATGGAAAATAACTGTGTTGCAAATTTTATTTACTTACAATATTCACTGACTGACGCGAACTAAATCCTCTCAACTCTTGGAATGGCACGTTGTAAGCTGCAGCAACAGCATTCAGTGAATTATGCCACAATTGCATCGAATCTATTTAATACCACAATTATTTGTATAAATATTAAACACGCATAAATAAATTAAAATAATAACACCCAGCAAGGTGCTTATATAAAAAATCAAGCTATTTTTAAACCAAGTAAAGGGCTTAAATTATATCAGATTTAATATACAAGTTTAAGGTATAATATACGTGTAAATTTTTCAAACGCGCTTTAAACGCGATTTCCTAGATACGTTTTAAAATAACTTGTTTCGAGAAAGTCGTGTTTAAAGCTATTTACAGTTATTTTAAAACGGTTCAATATAAAACTTAAAATCTATTGGTTCAATTTCACTGAATCTTAGTGCATTTTGTTCGCAATTTTGTCCTTTAAGCATCCCCCCTAATTCAAGTACCTACTGGTTTTTTTTTTATAGACAAAAAAGCGCGCGAAAATTTATCTCTTTTTTTTAACTTTTTACTCTAACTTTCGCCATAATTTTAAAAAAAACCCTACGGTGGTTGTAAGAGGGATGCCGAGTTAATGGTCTGTACCTTCAAATGGCATTTAAGTTTTATTGTTTGAGATAGATATTCATCGAACCATTTTGGATGTCTTTTTTTTAATTGTCATTTTCAGCGCCCTCTATATAAAAGCTTGAAAATTATTTTCAAAAAAAGAAAGTATTTTTATAAAGTACTTTTTATGTACAATAAGCTGTATTAATTTGAACAGAAAATAATAACTCCTTGTGTCTAAAAATTTTTTTTTAAAAAAAGCTGCTTTTTTTTAGTTCTTACACGTTTATTGTGTTATTTAGTTGTTAAGATATAATTTTTGCAACAGAGGAGCCGCTGCTTATTACTGATAGCTTCTCTATATCTGATAGTTCCTCTACTTCTAAAACATGGTGTCATCCGCGGTTTTGCCTAAGAGGGCTTTAAATTTATTGTTATAATTCATAGAAAGAAGTTTACTTGGAGCAAAAACCTTTATTATGAGCGGAAAAAAGTAAGCATAACGCCATGTTCTGGGAGTGCTCCTCTACTTAAAAGAAGCACAGTGTAATGATATCGATTGACCCTTAAATTGTGGTTCACTCATGTGGACCTCAAAATTTAAACCAAAGTGTGTGCATAATGAAAGTATATCTTTTTCTAATTCTACTTCTACTTTCAGAGAAGTTTCAAGATGAGTTTCTGTTTCAATTTTGAGAAATGTTGACTAAATCGAGTTCAGTTGAATGAGAGTTTTGACTTGTTATGGCAAACTTGCCATAGTGGAAAATACATATCGGCACAAAGATTTGTGCAATAGGAGGGGTAGGCGAGGATTTTTCCAAACCCAGGATTTTCGTGATTTAAAAATGGAATCCTGGGATTAGTTCTGGGATTTTGATTTTTTTTAAGTAGTTAGTAGAATTACATTGTACAAATTTGGCATCATATAGTACTAGATGCATCAAAGGTACTTCAATTATGAACAAATCAAACAAAGTTCAAGAAATTAAATTTTTAACTAATTTATTTTAAATAAAAATAAGTTAAAAAAACAAAGAAAACAAAATATTTTAAAAAAGAAAACTTGGTTTTTAAAGAACAATGTATCACATGAAATAAACTTAAAAATACAATTCATATATGGGCATTTCCATATGTCGAACGTGACCGTCGCATTTAAAGTGAAAAAAAGACAAAGTAAAACATATTTGCATTTACTTCTTAGCTTACATTAAAGTTCTTAGGTAGCACTTTAATTAGTGGCAAAGTTTTTAGTAGGCATAATCCTGGTTCAAAAAAAGAAAAAAAAAAATGCGAAAAAGAAGTAATTCGAACGTGACGTTCGAACTTAAAAAGTCAGAATTCAGCGAAATCTTTCACGTTTTTTTAGTGCAACTAATTTTAGAATGTTATGAAGTAATTTAATTTTATTTTAAACACTTTTTTTATTTTAAATGAAGTAATTAAATAATTAGGTAATTAAGTTAGGTTAATTAAATTAGTTAATTAGGTAATTAAATATGTTGTTCTCTTCTTACCCCAATCATTTCATTATTATCTTTAGCCAACACCTTCCATTTTGACTAAAACAAAAACGTTTACGAAACATTTACCTTAAAAAAAAAACTACATTTGTTGAACAATGCAGACGATTTGATCATCATTGCTAATGAATTTATATATAAATTGCTTCAATAAATACAACTGAAATTGTTTTCTAATATAATAACATAAAACATTACGTTTTTAATAACTTTGAATTTTTTTAACAGGGTGGACCTTTCGGCGGAAATGCAGATATTTATTTTGTTTATTTCTCTTCTATATAACTTTTTTTACCTTAAGGTATATTTTCATTTTTATATGCAAAAATTTGTTATATCAAAGCGAGATTTTTGTGTAAAACTGAAACAACTTTTACTAATGAATATTATATCATATAAAAGGTAGTAAAAATGCAATTTTAAATCTATATTATTTTTACAATCAAAAACAACCTTTGCCATTTTTTTAAAAAACATTCAATATTTTGATTAAAATATAAATGGTCAACTTACGGTACTGTCGAAAAAAATTTTTTCAAGCACTTTGATATTTTTTAGACAAAAGAATATTGAATGAAATATATTAAAAACACTTATTTTTGGTTCCTCGAAAAAATTTGATTGGGGCTTATTTTATTAGGCGTTATTTCATAATGAAATAAAACCCAAGAAAAAAATGAAATATTGCCCAAAAAAAATGAACCAAACGTTCCGAAAAAATCTGAACCATTCCTAAATTTAAAGACAAGTTCCGGTGTTTCAAAGCGAAGCTTCGGAATCTCTGTTCTCTATAGCTCTATTCAGAAATATACCGAAATTCCGCTCAGATAAAAAAAAACAAAAAATATTTAAGTCAAATAAAGAAAACACGCACAACTGACAATAAATCACCTTATCTGGCGAGAGTGGCGAGAGTGACTTAATTTTTGAACTCAAATTGTAAATTTTTTTTTTATCTTAAACATATTTACCAAAAAATAAAAGATATAGGAAAGTTCGGGTAAAAAGGTATAGCATTACGTCCTGTTTATGTTGAATTGAAGTCAATACCATGGTACAATGAAAATAAGGTAGCATCGCGGCTGATTGTACTCTCTTTCTCAGCTACCATAGTTGTCAAAATCAATGCAAATCAAAGTTTTCTTTATAATGATGACAGAAATTGTAAGAAAGCTTGTATGAGTCATTTGCTAATAATTTCTTTTTGAGATGTCAATTTTTTTTCATAATATGCAGTAAGCAATTAAATTAAAAAAAAATGATAACATCACAATGATCCAATTGTAATTTTCCATTGATAACAATTACCGTTCTTGTAATCAATAGATTCTTCTATTTCAATTACAATAATTTTATTTATTTATTTATTTGTTCAACAACGGAGCTTACAAGACCTAAGTCTTATGACAAGCACCGTTACATGTAGATAATGATATTAATTACAATTATTTAGAAAAAGAATAAAGTTAAATTTCCTAAAATGAATTTACACATAACATTAATCTTTTTATATATTAATATGCAAACTGAAATCATTAACTCCATTTTTACACACTTTAATGACAACAGATTCGAATGAAACTTATATCATTTGAAGATAGGTAAGAATTAAAAATACCTTTTCCCCATATAAAAGAAGCAACAACAAAATATGTTGCAAAGCCACACAGCTCTGTTGAACAATGTTGCTGTGAGTGAGTAGATTGTGAGAGTAAAAAAAAAGTCGTATGCCTCAACAGAGTTGTGTGGTTGTTGTTCATTTTTCTTTCCCATCTTCTCAGACACACTTGATTCGCCTTGCTGAGACAAAACAAAATAAAGGGTGTCGTAATAAAAGTGCATTTTTTTATTGCATTGTAAAGTAGACATGTTCCGATTAAGTATATTAATCAAATTTCAAAGTCGTCAAACTTCAGAATATTTTTCAAAAATGCCACAAAATGTAAATCGTTCACACTTATTGGGATCAGTAGCGCAACCAAAGGGGATTTTAGGGTTTAAACCCCCCCTCCATAAAATTATCGTAGCGAAAAGAGAATTAGAACATAGAGTGACTCACACTAAAAGTAATCACAAATTTTTATCAAAAAAATGAGAACCCAAAATATAAATTTCAAATCTATTGTCGTTGAACCGTAATCTTTTAAACTATCCATGTTTTATTCATACAGAAAACATGTGTTTAAATTTTTTAGTTGTAATTCTGACCATTTGCGGTATTGTTGACAATTCTTCGATTTAAGCATGGTGTGAGAAACAAAGTGGTAACCGTATTTTCTCATTCTATTTAGTAGCTTATCTCTATCACCAAAGATGTCCCTTAATTTGTCAAAAACAGGCGATGGTTAATTTTAAGCAAAACCCATTAGCAAAACGAAGTTTGTGAAATTTGTGTTTTTTGTTAGTTTTTAACAATATACGAGTATTTAAAATAAAAGTGCATATACTATGGAAAACAATACTGCTATGGCGCCAACCATTGAATGACCAACTAGGGTGAAAGGGCGTTTAGTTCCCTAGGTGGAGCTGTGGTTGAAGTACTAATGCTTTATTATTAAATTACCACACATTCAATTTGTTATTTATACACATAGAATTAATTTATTGTATTCTAAGCATAAGGCCAACAAAATAAAAATTGATTTGACACTAATCAACAGTTGGCTCTGTCTCTGCCAAACTTTTTTGACAAGCATTTCATTTATCTCAAACCTAAGAGTTAGATTTTTAAAACATCTATTTCCACTATTCATTTCAACACTATTTCCTGACGCTACAAAACCGCTGAATATGGCGCTTTAGAAGCTTTTGATAAAACTAATTGGATTTGACTAATGAAACTGAATGTGTGGTATAAAGTTAGTAATAAAACTAACGATGGAAAAAATACAGTATTTGAAGCCTTAGAACTGTGCAATAAAGAAATATTCTCTAATTTATTTAATTTACCAATCATCCTTGTAATTCTTCGTCTCTTCGTGTAAAAATGAACGAATATTTTCAGTACTTCGCCTACTTAAAACTTATTTAAGAAGCACGAATTGCAAGTTAGATTAAACGGTCTCACATTGCTTAATCTATACAAAGATATGACGCCATCAGTGGATTTTATTTTAGATAAACTCGCTGAAAGTAATCGTAAACTGGATTTGAAAATATAGTTTGGGTTTGTTTTGTTGTTAATCGTAATCACAATAATCCTGTAACTAACATTTTTTTCTGTAAAAAGCAAACAATTGATCGCAATTTTTTAAATTTTTAATTATTTTTTTAATACAAATAAAACACTTCTTATAAAAACTTATTTTTAGTTATCGTTAGCTGCATTTCCGTGGTCTTTGATCTAGAGCGTGGCTCTATTTTATTCACAGTGCAAAAACAAAAACTATAACCAGCACTTTTCCTGCATCTTATAATGCTGTCAAGCTTAAAGTATTTTTTTCAAAACGAATATAGTTGGCAAATCTGAAGTACTCCTCGACGAGTTTTCGTCTTACTACTCGCACTTGTATTTTGACTCGTTTGCATCGCGAGTGGTGCAAAATTGTAATAAAGTTGATTTAAAACTGTTCCACTGAGATTTGATCTGATCCAGTGCCACGGGAATGCAGCTATTATGTATGTTATCATTGTGATGGAATTCTTTGTTTGTTTGTTAACTTTACCAAACTTTCGTATGCAAATATTACTTCCAAAAGTTGCAATTTACTACTGTGAGGTGGAGAAGTTCAATGGTAAGATGTTGCTTGCACTGGCTGAGGTTTTTACCAGGAACTATTAGTGCTAAAATCGGACTCACTAACAAGTACACAATAGCCGCTACAGTTACGTTTTTTTTATATGTAAGCCCAACATATTAGAAAATTCCCCCCGAATTTCTGGTTGGTAAAACTAAAATAGGTAAAACTAAACGAATGTTGAAACTTTTTACCCTAATAGAAAGATGAAAAACAACAACACAACACAGCTCTGTTGAACATCACTACTGAAGCATTCTCGAGGAAGAGAAGAATGCGGGAGTGCTTCAGACATATCAGTGAACGCCGCTGGCCGCTGACACCGTTCATTCTAAAGCTGAAAGTTCATTAACTGCGTTTGCATATGCGTCCGTCAATTCGCTGAACGCAATTGAATAGAAATGTGTGTAAGCTTATGAGAGAGAGTTTTATGGTTGCGTTTGTGACGTTCATATTGAAAATATTTCAACTTTCCTTGCGTAAATTGCGTTTATTGACAGCTCGTTACTTATAAGGATAGCGAGAAGAAGGAAAAGCAACTAGTTCGGGCATTGTGCCATTTTTATTTCGTGCTGCTTGTTATATTTTGCGTCTTACTGCTTGTTAGTGAAATATATTTTTGTATTTATTAAATTAAAAAGAAAAAATGGAATGAATCGTTTTGCACAGAACTCACTCTTTAATTACAACCGAATATATTTGCAAATCATTATAAATATCGCGAGAAGTAAAAGTAAATAATAGCTTTCAGGGATGGCGCTTCAAAAAAAATTTTAATGAATACAGATTTTGATGAGTATTTAGTTGATATTTGACTAAAATCACTTTTTTATGCTAATTTTTAAAAGTTTTTGCTATTATACATCACACAATTTCAAATATTCAGCGTTAATTTTTATAAAATTACATTTTAACAATATAGAAAATATTGAATATTTTTGTAGCCCTGCTTACTCTGAACGTAAAACGCAATTATTGTACTCTGCAATAATTTTCTTGCGTAAATTGCACCAGCGAGTAGACGGACGCAAATGCAAACGCAGTTAATGAACTTTTTCAGTTTAATGCGTTTAGCGATAAAAATTTTTATAAAATTGGTGAAAACAAATACTAAATATTAAAATTTTAAAAATAAGATAAAACACATAAAAGTGTTTTGTTAAATTATTAGATAAAACACTACGGTTTTAAGTCACACATATGTATATTGAAATTAAACAGATAAGCCGTATTTTAATAAAGTTAAACCAAGCTAATTTATTTTAAATATTCAAAAATTGGTAATTGTATTTTGTGTGTATACCGATTAAAGTAATTTTAATAATACTTTTTTACATTACAATTGCAGTAGTCGTAATCTTTAATTGTTATCGGAAAGTAATTGTAGTAGCAAAATGCTCCGCTCTGTTGCGAAAATGACCAACGAAAACTGTCATTTACTATGAAACTGTACATGCACAATGACCGATAACGACAACTATTATTATCGTTTTTTCGACCAGTTTTTGAGCAATAGTTTGCGAAATATTCTGCCACTCCGTTTTCAGTGCCTCTTTCAGATCAGTTTTGTTTTAAATTTTATGTTTCCGAATGTTATTTTTCAATATAGACCACAAATTTTCAATAACAAAGGTCTGGCTATGTATTAATACCTAAACAATTACTTTACAGATCTTTAAATACATAGTATACCTTCAAACTAGTTTTTTGGTAGATAAGATTTGTTAAAAAAGACAATTTGTGTTGATCAACAAACTTCAATTGATCAATTCCGGTAAATTGATACATCGAGGTTAATCAAGGTTAACAACCAAGGCGCTGATGTTGATGATGATTGAAGAAATAAGAAGTGCGCATTTCAAATAAATCAAGTAGAACGTCTTCTGATATTAAGTTACAGTTTGTCAAGAAAGTGTTTTTACATAGTGAAATAATAGTAATTTTTATTTTTGTCTTAAAAATCATAATTTTTGTTATGATTATTTTTGTTTATTGATTTAGTATTATTTATTCAATGCAGAAAATGTAGTGGTGAAAAAGAATAAAAAATCAGCAGCAGCAAAAGCAACAACAAAAACTTAGATCACTTCGAAATTTTACTGTCAAGAAAGTGTTTTAACATTTTGCTCTCTTTCTGTATTGAAGACGTTAAAAGGATTTATCGTTATTGGTTTTATTTTTTTCCAAGATGGGCTCATGTTTTAAAGCAAATACAGAAAATTAGTATTTGTTTTGTCTTATGTAACGCTTTAGATATCGTGCTATACAGTGGATATTAATACGAATAAAACTAAATACAAACGGAGATAAAAATGCCCGGTAAAAGGACATCTTTTGATATAATTCAGTTAATTCTTTATAATCATTCCATTGGGAAACTATGAAAGAGCTATTTGAAATGTTTTTGGTACAAGACAAACAGTTTATAACATTATAAATCGTGCTGAAAAGACTGCATCACCATCCATCAATGGGTCGACCACGCATTTTTTCGGAAAGAATGGAACGGTTTTTGACAAGAACAGTGAATGAGAACCCTAAACTATTGATAAGAGCTCTTGCTATTATGTTTAAGGAAGAGTTCGGTGATGCTATTTCGCTTGAGTATGTGAGACAATACCCAAGAAATGCATATCATTCAAGAGTAGCACGTAAGAAACCGAAGCTTACGACACTTCGGAGCCAGAGTCCTATTGGGATAATGTCATATTCTGTGACAAATCAAAAATGTTGTTATTTTATAATAACAGGCCCAATTAAGTATGGCGTCAGCCCTTAAAAGCATTGGCAAAACGAAATACTATTCCTACAGTGAAATTCGGCCAATTATTTGTTATGGTATGGGGATATATATCAAGCAGAGAGTTTGACGATATTGAGTTCATTGAAGGCACAATGACAGCGAAACAATATTTGAAGGATTTGGAGATAAATTTAACTAGAAGCGCTCGAAAATTTGGATTTAATAAAAAATTTTAATTCGACCAGGACAATTATCCGATACATAAGGAGCACACAGTGAAGATGGGGCTCCTTTTCAATTGTGAAAAAGTGCTAGATACATCAGCCCAGAGGCCGGATCTTAACCCCATAGCAAATGTATGGACGTATTTAAACAAGAAGGTTGCCAAAAGGCAGTCAAAAACACGTGCAGAGCTAAATACTGATATTGAAGAGGAATGGAAAAAATTTATATCCTATGGGATATGACGTAAAAATATTAATATATTCTATTAGAAATAAGTTACCAGCTGTAATTAACTCCAGAGGGGATCATACCAAATATACATTTTTTTGAATTAAAGTTTTGGCACAGTTTTAATAAAAATAGACTTTAATGCAAAAACACTTTCTTGACAGTAAAATTTCCACGTATTGTAAGTTTTGGTTGTTGCTTTTGCTGCTGCTGTTTCTTTTTTCTCTTTTTTCATCACTACATCTTTGTAATTACCCTGTAGGAAAATCAACTAATTTAAAAATAGTTGATAAAGTAGTTTTGTGTCTTTCACAACTAGTTGAAATTCTGACTTTTTTCCATAGAACTAACTAACATATTTTGTATGGTGATGTCCGCTAAATAAGTCAATTGACTTTCGTCTGCCTATATTTTTAACTACTTGTTAAATTAGTTATATTTAAATTATTTTTTAATTACTTTAAAATAACCAATTGAAAACTATTACTGATGGCCTAAAGTTAATAATATTTGATGAAATAACATGGTTACTAGGCGCCAATTGAAAGTATAAATTTGCATCAGTAGGCGTTAAAGTCATTTTGCAGCTTAATAATTTCAATTCGAAGAATGAGGACAAAGAATAAATAATTATCGTTATCTATTTAGACAAAAAAGGCGTTTCATGTTTTTTGCAAGCCATTTGTGGTTGATAAAGTAAAGAAAGTAGTCCATTTTCAAATTGATGTGCGACAATTGAAAGTATAATTTCTGGAAAAGTCAAGCTTTGGTGTTTTAAAATAAAAATTAAGCAACAAACAAATCTTTTAAGTAAAATTTTTATAAATTGGAAATATTTCACATATAATACTCAAAATTAAATTGCAGTTTTTTTAACAAAATGAGGAAAAATTAAGAAATATGAAAACTTATTGTGGCAGACAGAGAAAGTGGTGAAACTTATGCTTCTATAGGTAGAAAGTATAAAATTTCAATAGGTGGAGCACGAAAAATGTTTGAGAAGTTTAAAAAAACTGGTACATGCGAAACCCTCTACGGAGGAGGACGTCATTCAAAAATATCGGCACATGAGGTACGATTACTTGGACGAAGAGTAGCTGTTAAGCCAGATTCTTCTGCTCGAGAGTTGAAAGAAGAGCTCAGTTTAGGCGTATCTGAAAGGACAATTCAAAGGAAACTTCGATCAATGGGCTTAAAAAAATTGGCAGCTAAAAAAAGACCTATGATATCAAAGATCAACAGAAAAAAACGCCTTGCCTTTGCAAAGAAATATATTGAAAAACCAAATACATTCTGGGACACTATAATTTGGTCTGATGAGTCCAAGTTTGAGTTAAAAAATACGAAGAAACGAAAACGTGTATGGTGTAAGCAGTCAGATCGCCTCAAACCAAATTTTATTCAGCATACCGTAAAACATGGTGGAGGATCCCTAATGGTATGGGGTTGTTTCTCTGCGAACGGTGTCGGCAACTTGGTAAAAATTGATAGCAGAATGACGGCAATTATTTACGTAGACATACTGCAACAAAACCTAGAGCGATCCGCCGAAAAAATGGATTTAGGATCGTTTGTTTTCCAACAGGACAACGATCCCAAACACACCTCACGCATTGTCAAGACGTTTTTTGAGAGCAATGGGATTCAAAAGTTGGAGTGGCCGGCCCAATCACCCGATTTGAATCCCATTGAGCACTTGTGGTCGATTCTCGATACAAAAATATCTGCTCAAAGCAGAACGAACCTCAACAATTTTTGAGGTTGAGATGCAGGAACAATGAACCAAAATTCCTCACGAGACACTATTTAATTTGGTACGCAGCATACCAAACCGACTCCGTGCTGTCATCAAAAATAAAGGTGGAAACACAGATTATTAAAAAAAAAAAAAAAATAATATGTATTATTTGCTAAAAGGAAAAAGTTTTAAGTTTATACTTTCATTTGTCGGGTCCATATTATTGTTAATAATCTCAATGCTTCAACATGTGAATAAATGTATATAATTTATTCTGTTAAATAACTCTTTTACCCTTTCTGAATACGCTTTTATTGATTTAAAAATAAATTTTGTCAGTATTTTACCAATATTTGTATTTTAAGCATTATTAGTACTTTTATTTCACATTTATACTTTCAATTGTCGCCTAGTGTATATATAAACTTGTAATCTAATAACAATTTGCAATTAAAACATGTCAAAATCAGAGTAGTTCCCGCCTTAATATAATTCAAAGCAGTTTATCAATCAATTGTTTTTAAGTAGTATTTCAATTACTTATGTATAATGCAATAAAAACTATTTAGAATTGAAGTGGATGCCGCCTTAATATAATTCAAAGTAGTTCATATACTGGTTTATTTTAAACTAGTTTTTTAATTAGTTGTTTTTAAAAACAAGCTAGTTTGTTCCTATAGGGCAAATACGTAATAGTTGTGTTTCCGTACACATTTTCAAGTAAAAGTCGAGTAAAGTTCAATGTGAGAGAGTAAAATGAAATTTGAAAATAGTGTCAAAAGAGCGAAAACGACTTCTAGCTAGTTTCAAGCACGAAAACAGCTGATTGCTTATCAAATGTAAACAGCGTCAATTTTAACTTTTTACAAACACAAACGACGCCAATTTTAACTTGATATTTTATATTTATTTCTATGTATTGATATTTAACAATTTGTTAATTTGTTTTTTATCGTCCAACATAACCAAACAACGAACGACAATTTGACATTTGCTTGTTCTTCTTGATGCTTATTCTTCTTGATGCTTGTTCTTATCTAGCTGGAACAAATTTCTTCTAGCACACTTCGAGCAACTTTCGAGCTCGAAAGAGCGGATTTATGCTTGTTCTTCTAGCTAGAAAAAGTACGGAAACACATTGCAAGTTACTACAATCGAGTACGGAAATAGTCCTAAAACTAAATCAATGAATAGAAATGATCAAAACAAGAATGAAGATCGTTTTTTTTAAAGACAAATGTAAAAATTACAATAATTTTACTATGTAAAAACACTTTCTTGACAAACTGTAAGTAAACTAAAATTGCTGGCTAACCTTGTAAAATCAACTTAAACTGGTTGTATGGTATGAAAATATTCTATATATATAATATAATAGGCGCAGATATTTAAATTTAAATAACTTCAAGCGAAGCAACCGTACAAAAAAAATCAAAAAATAATTTAACTTTAATTTCAACGCACCTTCATAAGTTTTACTTCGTTACCTAAACAAATTTATTTAAAAATTAAACAATGATCACAAGTTAAGAAGCGCTACTTAACAAGGTCATCAAGCAATGAAATTGTAAAAAAAAAAAAAAATTCAAAAACAAACAATAAACAAAAGCATTGATTGCATCACAGTTGCACTTGCATGAATTGTCAATGTATGCAGCAAAAAGAGACGGACAGAAAAAGAAACGAAATGTGAAAAAAAAACATGTCAACAGAATAAAGTTTGTCAGCTGGGCATGAGTTGCAAGCTCCAAGCAATGAACAAGCGCGCATGCGAGAAGCACAAAAAACTATTGCGAAATGTTCTCGCGTTGCAAAATGTTGCTAGGAAAAAAAAAACATGAAACAAAAGCACATAAATACATTAAAAATAAACATTAAATAAATGCTTAGGCACAGCGCTTTTAAAAAAACAAAAAAAAAAAAACAATGGAAGAAAAAGTTGGCTCCGAAGCGGGTCAGAAGCTGTTTAATAATAGCTTGAAAAAAATCTTTCTAAGCCCCTGCGCAGACGCAATGGTGTTGCTTAAGTTCAAAGTTTAAAGAGCTACTTTTTAACATCGTATTTTTTTTCTTTTTTTTTATATACAACTAACTTTTTTTTTCTTGGTTGTTGTTGTGTCTATTTAATATTAATTATTTGACGTACGGTATCGAATTCGATTGTTTACTGTTTGTTTGCATGCTTTGCAAGGTATTAACTGGGTTAAATGAGGGTGTGTATTGCGCTGCCGCTGTTGTTGTAGTTGTTGTGTCGTCTGTAGCTCATCTGTTGCCGGAGAAAATCTTAATCTTGACATTAATGCGTTGCAAATAAGTTTCGGTTTCAGTACAACGAGGCAATTAATGCAAATTGCGAAGGAGTGTTAAATAGGCGATTGTTTGAGGTTTCAGCTTTTGTTGATATTTAATGCAAGATTAAATTCATTTTATAGCCTTGAATTTTATTCAATGAAGTTAAATAGGCGCAGTCGCAACACACTATTGTCTGATGAACAAGCTGTGAAATAATAACAATAAATAGTGTGCCTTAAATTATTTAAATTTAAAACAAAAAAAACTACTTTGCTTTTTCCATAATTAAAGCAAAAAACAATTAGTGAAGCTTTTTTTACCTATATGATCTTTTAATAATGAGTTTGATAAAGTCTATGATCAAAATGAAAGTAAAACCATTATTTGCATTTATTTTTTTAAAGATAATTCTTTTCATACGTTGGGCGTAACTGCAGCCACATAGTCAGTTCTCAGGGGCGCACTCAAAAAACAATTTTGGGAGCTTTTCATTTTTTTATTTGTAGACTTGTTCAAACTTTTTGTTAAGTAGTTAAAAGCCGCTAACCGTCTTAGTTGTTTACAAGCTTATTAGCAAGTGAAAAAAATATTATACATAAAAAGAAAATTAAGTTAAAAAAAAATGAGCAAAATAACAGGGATGTTTATAGTCGCATTGCCAGATTTCTAACACTTTTTTATATAATTAATAAACCTTAGAGGATAATGGGTATTTTACTTTTCTTTCGGCTGTTGAATTGTAAATGTCTTCTGTTTTCACTTCCACATCCCAGTGAACATTTAGTAGAGCTAGACTACTGAGCCTCTCTCCTCCAGGGTTACTTCTTATTTATGTTTTGAGTCTTCGAAGCGACGGTAACAAACGTTTTTCTGAAGCGACAAACATCGACAACGTTGCCCCACACGATCAAAAAATTTCAGTTTAAATATTGAGTTTATTTTTAAAATATGTCAAAGCTTACTTTCAAGGAATTGAAATATTTCTAAATGTGTATTTATAAAAGTGGGTCTTTTGAGAATAAAACCAGAAAAGCCTATTTTTAAAATTTTTTTTTTAAATCTTTTAAATCTTTAGGGTTGAAAAATCTTTAGGGTGACAATCCGGCATGTTTCCGACGTGAATCGGACTTACTTCCAATGACTTCCAATCATTAAAATTTAATCCGATTCCGCTGTGAATCGGATTTCAAAACATGCCTGAATAAATCACGAAAAATTTCTAATTCTGGCTTAAAGTTTACTTTTAAAATTCTGGAAAAATATAGGTTTGAAAATGTGCCAAGTCTCATCATTGTAGTATTAATATGTACCGAAATGTTTTCCTTTCCATTAATGCATTTTTTAAAATTTTCTGTCCACAAAAAAAGGGTGGGGCTTGGTGCTAAGTATATAGATATAACTAAATTATATTTCAAAAAATTTGTGCTTACATTACCTTATATAATAAAAAATATATAATTCAATAAGTTAAACAATGATTTAAAAATATGACTCGAAAATCAAATGTATTAAGGAGTAAGTTGAAATTTTTTTTTCATTTTTTATTTAAGTAGGACACATAGACTAAAAATATGTTATATTAAATATGGTTGCATGTGGAAATATTAATAATTAAATAAAAATAGAGCTTTTCTTTGCTCTACTGAAGCTCTCCGTAAATTTTGATTTGTTGATTGTTGAAAAAGTTGCCATCATGAATTGACATCTAAGGAGTAGTCGAATATCAAAGAACACAAATTGCCTATACTTTCGTAATAATAAAACTAAAAAATTTCGTGCATATTACGAAATTTTTGTTAAAATATACGAATTTTTTTATGAAATTCTTCGAAAAATTCATAAAAACCAAATTTTACGAATATATTCTTGAAATTTTACGGAAAATTCGTAATACTTTGAACAAAAAATCTCAATTTTAACGAAAAATCACGTGGCGACTAGATATCATGGGAGGTGATGGCTGCGCATCCTCCGGTGACTGCGAAATTATCTACGGTTCGGCGTGTTATCAGGGGATATGATCTTCGAATTTTTATAAAACAATTTTTTGCTGCTGAAAAAGGGTAGCTGGGAACAGTCCCGAGTACTTGGCTAACAAAAAGTTTGTTAAATGGAACGCTGCAAATATGTACAACTTTGACCTACGTTACATTTCACTTGGAAATTTTGTTTTTTATTACGAAAGTATTTCGTTAAATATATGAAAGTTTCGTTTCAAAAAAAAATTGTGTTCAAATTATTACAACGAAAGTTTCGTAATATAAATGAAAGTTTCTTTGATATTACGAAATTATTTGTTACGAAATTTTGTTTCGTAAAATGAAGCAGGGATTATCTTGTGTGCGTGTGTTTAAGACAAAAAAACACTAATGCATACCAGCTTAAAAGTAGCGGCATTATTTTCGTCGCGATGAAATGACTAAGCTTTCTTGAGTTGTCGGTATTATACGTTTCCATTGTAAATGGTTTGGAGTTACTTTAAATATTTCATAAATTCTCATTATTAAGAAACTCGACTTTGCTTTTCTGTAGTAACGCGAGTTATAAAAACCGTATTTTTCTGTAAAACCGTAAGTTCTTTTCTGTAGCGCGAGTTACCGGTAGCTTGCATTACAACCAAAAACCCCAAACGAAAGTTACATTATTTTAGTTTTACTCATTTTTTTTTTAAATGTTCAAGGTTTCGGTCACAATGTCACTCTCAGGAGCTGAAAGATGAGGAGAAGAAGAGAGAAATTTAAAGAAGAAGGAAGAAGAAGCAACTATGATGATTATAAGATAATCAAAAAGAAGAATGCCGAAAGAGTAGAGCTAAAAAGAAAACCATTACTGGACAGCTACCTAAGTGTAAACAGAAAAATATTCTAAGCGCAGAAAGAATAAATGTTAAAAAAAGACAAGTAGACTAGAACTACACTTGCATAGCTCAAGATGAAGTTAAAAATTTTCCTTGGGTGCAACCTCAGATTATGGCACTCTGAAGTACAGCATCCGATCGTTTTAGTCTCCGATGAAAACAAAACAAAGCAAATGCTGTAGTTTATATAAATGAAGTATTGATAAGTCTGCCAGTATGTGTAAAATGTGTTCGAATATGGTCTGATGAGCCGGTATCACAGTTAAAAAAATCGTTTTATAGCCGAAAGTATAAAGCTGTTTGAGGAAAGAAATGTAAACTATTTCGCGGCATCTCACGGCAAAGGTCCTGTCGATGGAATAGGCGGGGCCTTAAAACGATTTGTTCGGAGTCGAGTATTTAAAACAGAAATCACTGTATTAAACTCCGAACTCTGAGGCAGCAAACGGTTCGTCCATTAAAGTAGTTAAAGATCTCTTTCTTTAACGCACCAATAATATCCGGTATATCTAAGATGCACGCGATTAATTGGATTAAAATGACCGTTAGGTCATTTGCAAATGGCTAAAACATCTACAGATCTGAGTGGAAGCTGGATAACAAAAATTTTCTACCAGGAAATATATCCCTCCGGAAGCGAAAGTACTGAAGACATTCCTCTGTCTACAAGGTTTAAATAAATCCTTCTTTTGAAGTATTTACTTTCACAAGTAATTACCTACCGGTAATTTTTCATGTTAACAAGATACTCAAAATTAACTTCAAGTTAATTAGTGCGCGCAGTTCGCTTTTCATTTTACACTATATTTTACTTCACTAAATTTTCGTAAACACTCGGAACTAATTTGAACTCAGCAATTAGAAGTATTTGTCATCTAATTTAAACAAATTTACACTAAATCATCTCGTTATTTTTATAATTTATGTTGTTGGGCGTTTTGTATTGAGTTTATTGAATTTTACGTGTATTCGCGCTTTACGTGTACATGAACGATTTGTGTGTGTACATGGCTCACTGCAGAGTACACGTATTCAAAATAAATAACTACTTATTGACAGCCACAACAAACAATTTTGGGAAAATCATTACTTGTTATATGGGCATACTTTATAGTTGTTATTGTTAACTAATTCGTTTGGGGCTTGTGGTGCAAAATGATTGTAGCCATGCATTCATTGTAAGTTATGCGCATAATTTTATTGTTGAAATTAAAATTAAATTGCATTTTCAATTTTCATGGGGATTTGCATTTGTGATTTGGCTATTTTTTTTCTGAATCAAAAAAAAATTGTCATTATATTGATTGTTATGCGTGGTTAAATGATTTATTAGCAACAGTTACTAAAATAAATATTTTAAAACTAACTCGTGCTAAAATTTAATTCACTGTCTATAATCTAAACAGTTTTTTGTAATGTTAAAAATATAAGTCTTAATATTCGAACCCAGAAGAGGACTATAAATGCAAAATTAATTTCGAAAGTTTTTTTTTTGAATAAATATAAATGTGGAGGTATTTTATGCCTTAATTTTTATACCAAAAAATTTTTCGTTTTAATACAAGGCATCAATGTTTGAGTGGAGCTTCGAAATTTTGTGTTGATTTTATGATTGATTTTATATTAATTTGATCACGATTTAAACTGTAACAGTATTTATTTGGTAATAACGTGATGGCGGAGTCTCACGATGTTATCATTTTGCAAACTTTATTTGCTTAATCATCCATCTTATCAACAACATATTCTTGAATGCAAAAAAAGATTTTGTATAAACTTAATTTATGTGATGGTAAACAAACGGTAAATGATCTCAACCTACTCTTTTTTAATATCAATTATTTGTTTTATATTCCATTTACTTATTTTCCATTGTTAAAATGTTTTTTCCGGCTCTTAAGTTATCCTTTCTCTACAAACAAAGCCAACCCGGATGAAATCGTTTTGACTTCGTTAAAAATTTAAAACAATTACCAACCAGCAAAGAAACACTTGTTTGGCCAAATTAATTTACCGTTAATCACCTCTTTTTCTCTGGCCATTATGGCTCATGATGCAAACATCAATAAAAAAAAAGGAAAGCAAACGATTGGTTTATTTCATAAAGCATAAATTTAAAACACACAAATTCGCAAATTTAAAAATTATTCATGCATTTATTATAGCAACAGAAAAATAATTTCAATAATTCTCACAACTTATCCTTTCGGTTGACGGCTCATAACCGCAAAGCTTACTATTTATATACTTTTCCTGCTGACATCTACATCCACAGGAATATTAAAAACACAAAAAAAAAAACGGAGAAAATAAAATACTTAATACAACATTACCACAGGAGATAATCAAGCCTATCAAGGACGCATTATATAATAAGCTTAATTTATTTAAAACAACGCATTATGCTGTCGTATCCTCAAATAACGATGTGGACGACACATGTGCTCGCTTTTTTTTCTGTCGTCGGTAATTGGAAACTTTTGAAATGTTGGGTAGGATTTTAAGCGTGTAGCAAGCTTTTAAGAAGCTAGATTTAGAAACTATGTTACTTCTGTTAGCGCTCTTTTTGACTTCTTTCCTTTCTTAAGATCCAATAGGTATTAAAACTATTCACTGTTCTATAGAGCTTTTGAACTTCTTTTAAGCTTTGAAAAGCAACTTGTAAAGCTGCTCCAAAATTATTAATAGAGGCTTTAAAGCAGGGTTGCCCAAAAGTTTCTTATGGAAGAGCAAACAAAAAAAATAGACAGTGTCGATAGCATCGAAATGTTGAAGTAGGATTCGTTCTTATGCAGAATAGAGCAAAATTCAATTTTTTTTTATTTTATTGAAGCAAAGCTTTTTATGCCTCGTTTCTGTGATTTGCTTGAAAGAAATTTAAAAAAACGTTCCACAGAGGTTTTCTTAGAAATTGATGGTTTCTTTTCTGCTTGCTCTTATTGTTTACAAGAAAATTTAATACTTTAATATTAATATATTAAAAATATGTTTTCGCCGGCCGAGGGATTGAACTCATACCCTCTGATTAAGAGCACTATTCACTATCCACCAGGCAACAAAACTTTCTTAAAATGAGTTGTTGATTCCATATTAAGCATAACAAAAGCTATGCTGCAATAGATCGTCGCAATCTATCAATAGATAGAGGAGTGTGTATTGGCTTTACTACAAAAATTTGCTTCTACTTGCCACAAGATGTCACCAACATCGGTGTGTTTTGTTTTTTGTGATGTGGATAAGGAATGTGGATTGTCGGTCGAAATAAGGACATCCCCTTAAAATAAATTTTTCAAATTATTTTTATTATTGACCTCAGTCTTTTCGATTTATAAACACTAAGTATTTTTTAAAGTTTAAATTTGTCCACTTCACTAAATTTCGCTATTAGTACTTTAGTAATTAAAGCACAACTTACTTCTACGGCACATTTTGACAAAATTAAAATGTGAAGCAAGAATTCTGCGAATATTTAAGGAAGTGAGGAAGTGATATAAAGAAGTGAGTATATTGAGACTGAAACTTACCCGCACAATCTATGCATCACGGTCTGAAAGGGTTATAGTGAGCTTTGTGTATATGTGAAAAGTTATTTTATAACTTAATTGTTGGGCTTCTGCTATTCGCAAACAAAAAGCTTTCTCTTCTTGCATGCAGAAAGTCTCTTTTTTGAGCACTGAGCAATATTTTCTGGCAAAACCAAAGCAACTATTTTGCTAGCTGCAAGCAATACAGCGTCGAAGCCAATCAACAAATGATCCTAGATATATGACACCTATGACTTTTTTGTTGGAATTGTGAAGATCTTTCATTTCTTCATACATCATATCGACATATCTTTTATTGTTTAGGCAGGAAATGGCAAAAAAGACCTGAATTTGATAAAAATTTCCACTTACGCCAGATTATTGTCCAAAAACTTCTCAGCTTTTTAAAATATAAAAATTCTGAGTTAACAATGACACTCTACAATAAATTGTTTTAATAGTAAAAATTTCACTAAAATCGGTGCAGCAGCTCTTGAGCTTACCTCTGTCAACGCAAAAAGGCCAATTTTTCAAGTTTCATTTTTATATAATAGTAAGATTGAATCAACAGCACTGCGTAACAAAAGCTTTTTGGATTGGTGGATAGTAGAATGAACTCTTCAGGCCGGAAATACATTTAGAGGAGAGTAAAAAAAAAAATGATATTGAGGTGATGGTTTTTATTAGAAGAACTTAGTTTAGATTTTAAAATTTGGTAAAATAGGCATTTATGTTTAAAAAAATGTTTTGTTTTTCAAAAACAAAGATGGCGCTGGCTCAACGATTTCTGTAAAAGCTTGCTTGCTTGCTCCTAGGTTGACCAGAACAAAATATTTTTTAATTTTTAAAACGTAATAAAAATATCTCCTATCTGAATGAAACGGAATTTGAAAAAAAAGTCTTTTTTAAAAATTTGTACGTACTTGGAAAAAAATTGTATTTTTTACTTATTTTTTGTTTAAAATGTTCTTCCAAATATTGCAAGGACCGGTCAAGTAGTATTTGAGCAAGGTTGCCTGCAGTTTTGAAAAGCATAGTTTTGAGAAAAACGACTTTTAAGTTATACGAAACAAATAACACGAAGACGTTAGTGTCCAAAACTTAATTAAACTAAATATACACACAAAATAATTATTGCTAACATTCTTTGGAATTTTCCCCTTCTCGAATATATGGTTTGAGCAGATAAAATAAATGATATAATAAATAAGCAGCTGTAGTAACTTGATTTTTATATTATATTGAACTCACGCGCTGGTCTTTTTTGAAGCTTATAACTTTTTTAATATTCAACATAATTCTTTTGACATATTTTTGAGATGTTTTTAAGTCACTTAAAATGAAAAAAAAAAATTCGATTCTGGGATGCCTCTAAATGTATTGCCGACCTTTACATATAAATATTATTATATACTAATATAACGAGAATGTTCAAAAAAAAAATAAAAAAACTTAAAACCAATTGTGATGAGAATTTGAAAATTATTTAAAAGAATTTCCTCGAGCTGTCTCTTGAATATATTTCTTTCTGTACAGAAGTCAATATCGTTTGCAAAAGTGTTGAATTGTGAAAGACATCTTGTTATTGGTTTATTGAGTTCGTAATTAGTTCTATAACGAGGAGCAACTAATTGGAATATGAAACGAAATTAGAGCTAATAGCTTTGGAGAATTTATTCTTCCATCTATTATGTCTTTAATAAACATTATGTTCGACATTATTCGTCTTTGAGCCATACTACAAACATTTAACAAACGACATCGCACCCAGCACATCGCACCCATCGTACGAGTACATTCGACGTAAAGCAAACCTTGTGAAACGTTTCTGAATGTTATCGATTCTATTTATTGAATTATTATAAAAAGGTTCCCAAAAGTTTATTAATGTTCAACTATCTATCAGTTCCACTTCTGTCTTTAAGATCCAGAATTCATTATTCTTTATATCGTTATAGCGTTATTGAGTTTAAGCACTTGACAGCGTTACTGCGCTGGTACACTTGTTTTAATAAAAGTAACACAATAGCGCAATAGTACAAATTGTGTCTTGGTCGTTCCTCTTTCTTTGTTTACACAAACTTCTAACTTGTTTTAAAGATCAAAAGCTTGTGTGTGTCTGTTTGTACAGACAGACGGGTCTGGCCAGACGTATTTTGTTTTTCGACGTCAATTCAATATATTTGTATTTTAGATAGAGACTTATGCTTCCAGGTACCCTCCTACAATTTTATTGGCTATCGATATATCACTATGATAATTTGAAAAAAGTCCGACGGAAGGTGCCTGGCTAGACACCCTATGTATTTTGTATGGAAACATGAGACATTCAACATTTTTTTTTTCATTTTACCGCGTTTATTGCTACTTTTCATTGTATTTATTTATTTCGCACTGATGTCTATTGCAACACATACGATTAAGGGCATACATTCGTGTGAATCTTCACTGACGCGATGTTTCTTTGCTCTTCATTCGCATGGAATGACTTGTGCGTATTGAACGCATAACAAAATAGCGCGTAAAAAAACACACACTAGAAGGAGCCAAGCGCCTATCTCAAAGTGGTATCGCATATGTTGGCACCATTCAGGCGAACAAAAGATGTTTACCTGAAGAAATGAAGAAGAATCATACACGCCCTGTGCTTTCATCTCTTTTTGACTTTCATGAAAACCTCGTTTTATTTTTTAGCTATATTGCATGGGCCAAATGTGCACACATTTTTCAACAAAACGGCCAACCAGACGATGGACGTTTGCTTTCTTCTGCAATATATAAGATGTCATAGCACTAGCTGCTTTTGTCATTTGCAAGGAAGTCAATCGTCTCGATAAAAATTATGCTAGACGCAATTTTTTGTATACGCTTGCCAAAACATTGGTTCTACCAAACGTCGAAAATCTAATGAATAATCCCAACATTATCAAGATTCTAACTTGTCATTTGACTTTTGAATCGTTTTTTGGTGCTGCAATAACTATTCCAGCAAATACTTTCAATGCAACTACTAGCGGTACCGATATACTCAAAGCAAAGAGAGACTGCAAACTTTGTTTACATTGAGGTGATAAGCTGCGTCGTAAAACTCGTTTTTTTTTTTCAAAATGCACAAATCAAGTATGCCAACAACATTAAAAAATTTAGAATATGTGTTTTGCTTGTATTTCTCAGAACGATCAAAGAAATTCGTATTATAACAATTTTTATATGATTCAATATACAGAACAAAAACATACGAAACAAAAACATGTTTTTTCTTCGATTTAAAACAGATTTTGAATTTATTTTCCTCACACAGGCAGTTTATTATATGCCAAAACGAATGAAAAAGGTAAGGAATGAAAAAATATACCTGCTTGGTATAAAAAGGTGTCTGTAAATCTATTTACGTATAAATGCATGTAAATGTATAGGGGTCTGGCCAGGCACCATCCGTCGGAGCGAAGGTAATCGGAATGTCGGTCAGACGGAGGATTAAATTAATGTGGGCATTATGGATTCTTTGGTGTGTCAAACTGCGCTTGAGTTGATGTGTTCCTGCTATAAAGTCGATTCCTGCTATATCATTTTATCTCTTTAAGTTTAACTATAAACAAGTTTACATTCACAAAATTTTATAAGAATCAGTATTTTTAAGTAAGATATTCATGTTCGATGCTGCAATGGGCAACTTATAAACAATTTAGTTGAAAGCAATGCTTTCGTGAGTGTGTTTTTGGCACAGAAATTTGTCTTCTATGGCTAGTAATGTCTCACTTCAAAAGCATTCAATTTTGTCCCCTCAAAATATTCTCAAAAATAGATTACAAAATCCTTTAAGATTACTTTTAAGTTCCTTACATTACACTTTCCTGAGCGGTCGTTTGATAGTTATATTTCTTGTGATTAGAATAAGGAAAATATAACTTTAAAAAGACAAATTTATGCTGTAATTGAAACGGTATAAATCAGTGATGATCAAACGCATACAAGTTAAGCTGCTTGTGTGTATGTGTAACGTTTAAACCCTGTAGGAAAATCAACTAATTTAAAAGTAGCTGATAAAGTAGTTTTTTGTCAACCACAACTAGTTGAAATTCTGACTTCATTATTTCCATAGAACGAACTAACATATTTTGTATGGTGATGTCCGCTAAATAAGTCAATTGACTTTCGTCTGCATATATTTTCAACTACTTGTTAAATTAGTTATATTTAAATCATTTTTTAATTACTTTAAAGTAACCCATTGAAAACTATTACTGATGGCCTAAAGTTAATAATATTTGATGAAATAACATGGTTAAATATATATAAACTTGAAATCTAATAAAAATTTGCAATTAAAACATGTCAAAATCAGAGTAGTTGCCGCCTTAATATAATTCAAAGTAAATTATCAATCACTTGTTTTTAAGTAGTATTTCAATTACTTATAATGCAATAAAAACTATTTAGAATTGAAGTGGATGACGGCTTAATATAATTCAAAGTAGTTCATATACTGATTTATTTTAAACTAGTTTTTTAATTAGTTGTTTTTAAAAACAAGTTAGTTTGTTCCTATAGGGAAGCTTCTCACTGAAAGAAATAGAACGTTAAAGCATTTTGAAAGCATCCTGCAAGCTTTATGTACAAAACTAATGAAAAATTGACGCGAATAGAAAAATTATGAAATCGCAATCTAATTTTTTTTTATTTCTTTTATATATTATTAGTATATGTTTATTATTATTGCAAATATTATTATATTTATTATTATCTATATTATGTATACATTTAAAACAGAGTTACATTACATTAATAAATTACAAGATAATTTATGTCACTACAAAATCTATATTCCCTGTGCCATATATATTTTAGAATTGATTGTTAGTGTTTTCATGAATATGGTATTGAAAATTTAGTTTAAGAAATGTTGACAAGCGATAAACTTGTACGGCTTATACCATTTATAACAGTTTTGCCCATTTGCCAAAATTTACAGTAACACAAAATAAATATAAAATAAACAATTTTAAACTTGCAAACTATGAAAACACTGATAGCTTACATGAATAAAAAACACTGCGTTCCTTAAGTATCAAATATAAACAAATATACCAAAACTACGCATCGCTTCATTATTTTATTCTTTTCGGTGTACAAACAGAACGTAATTATTTTTAAATCCAGCGAACAAAGCGACGTGACGCTGCCGAGTCTGCCTGCAGACTGAAAGCTTTTTTTGCAGCGGAAGAATTTATTTACGTATACATTTTTGGAAAAGCTCTTAGCTCGCGAGCTGATTTTGTTCGTAGCTGGTATAAATAAATAAACAGATGCTTTTACAACAGGAGTGCGCCAATGGGCGGATAGATTTCACATGCATACGACAGCTTTCAATTAAAAAAGCTTTTAAGTCACTAAACAAAATAATACGATTAGTCGCTGTGCGAACTTCATGCTGTGAGGTTGCAGCCGCTCGCCTCTGCGTTGCCTTATTGAATTCGACAACATATCATTAGCGCGTTTGGTCGTTAATTCGATACGATCAGTCGTTGTACTAACTTTATGCCCTTAAGGTGCGGCCGCTCTATTCTGTGTTGCCTAAGGTTGCGAACATAGTGAACGCTTAATGCTGAGCCGAGTCAGAAAACACATTGGAGCAATAAAGAAACCAAGTCATGCATCTCTTTTGCTCCAATGAGTTTTTCGCAACCTTATACAACAAGACAAACTATCATTCTCGCGTTATGCTGTGATCGCACGAATGAACAAACTCATGCTTTTCGTTCATTGCAAACTCTTAAAACAAAAGCTTTGCAATACAATCACAATAATGTGAATATATAATTTTGCGCACCCCTGTTTTACAAAGTCACAAGCTTTTTTAAGTTTTCCTGCCTTTTTTCTTTTTTTCAATTTTGTAACATGATATATGAATCACTAGTTACACCTATTAGTAGTGAGTTCTGCCATGGTACTAAAACTTTCATCACTTTGATTTTATATTTTGTATTATTTCCATCTTGAATTTTTCTCATTGCCAATAATTCAGCATATATCACTTTTGTACCTGCACATTTTAATTGTTAAAGTTAATGTTATTTAAATATTTAACTCATGACCAACATTTAAAATTCTGCAAATTGTTGTGAATTAAACTCATATTATTTCGAACATCATAATAATTTCAACAGCATGTTGTTTTATGAACTTCTTCAGCTACGCTATAAATGAATCTTTAACACGATTAATTTTATTTGACGAGTTCCCCAGAATACCTTGTATATAATTTGCATATTGCAAACATGCTAAAAAAATTAAAAAATACATTATAGAAAAAAAAAGAAAAACAAAAAATACTTCAACGACAATAAAATAAATTTTAATTTAAAAAAATATTTCACAATAATAACTTAGTTATTATTACAGTGGTGGCTGAAAATATTAAATTAACAACAATATTATTACCTGAGCTTGGAGTGCGGCTCATTTGCACGTTGATAAACCATAAAGTGGAACTATTAACATTTTTTTTTTTGTCATTTATTTTGTTAAACGGAAAAGAACAAAATTAATTTTTCATAAATTATTGTAATTATCTCGTTTGTTTTCTGTTGTGAAGGATTTATAATTAATTTGGTTTACAAGCACGTGTGCGACCAAACGAATTCATGCGATGGATGTATTTGTTTGTTTTCGTGGTTTTTCAACGTGGTGGACATCATGTTTGTCCATTTCCGCTGCATGGTACTGCATGGCTTTTCCATAATTTTTAATGTAATTATAAATTTTGATTTATTTTGATTGCATTAAAATTGGTTGAACGGAAAACGACTCTCAGTTCTTTTTATGATATGGCATTTTTATTGTTTCCACGAGTATTTTTTTTTTGTGTTTTCATTGCATGCGCTTGGGCGCAATTTATAGAGTTAGTGACTCGTTGCTGACCGCGTTACGGAAACCTAAAGTAACAAATTTGTTAATTGAAATTATTTTTCGCATTGACCGCAATTAATGTGTTGGCAAGAATACAAAATAAAACAAAACAAATGTTGGTGAAAATGAGAACTTAAATAACATACTTCCATGCTGGCAACAATTCAGTCGAAGGTATAAAATGAACAACATGCACATATTGTGTCAATATTAAGTCCACTTTGCATTCACTGTTTATATTTTTGCACTTTAGAGCATTTTTCAAGTGTCATAAATATCTTATTTCCAAACGTTTTCCTTTCGAATAAATCTTAACATACACTTAAATGGAAATCATAAGCATCTTTTTTTCATCAGAAGCACATAAAACAGCACAACAAACACGACAACAACAATTTGATTCAACTGAACGGATGCTTAATGTAGCGCATCCGCCATCGAACATGTTGGTTTTATAATTTAATCATGTAATTCTATCTTTTCCATTCAAATCTTCCCATTTTCATGCATTGCACAACTAATTCAGAAAATATAGCAAAACACTTAATTAGGTAACACAGTGAAGGGTTTTATGAATACTGGCGAGTTTGAAAGAGATCGTAACACTTTGTGTAGCACGGAAGGATAGTGGGTGAGGCATAAATTGTTTGAACTCTAAAGGAACAGCTGTCCCTTTCCCTTAATATCAAAAAAGTTAAAACAAATAATTTTTTAAAAAATTATCAAGTGCTCCGATTTTACAACAAAATGTTCTGATAAAAAATGGTCTTTAAACTAAGGGTGGAGCTTCGGCAGGGTACCGAAGCTAAAATACTCCCCCGCGGCCATATTGAAGTATATTCGAAGTCTTTAGTCACGACATACACGATGACATTCAGTTTTTTATATTAACGAAAGTTTTCCTATTTTGATGACGTCACTTTGTATGGGAAGTAGGCGTGGTTTTGATCTGATTTTGCCATATATCATATAGATGGTTCATATTATATATCAATGCTAAAGTGCAAAATTTCAAGACATTTCATTAATTTTTGTGGATTTTCAAGAGATTTAACGTTTAAAATAAAGCCAATTTGTATGGTAGGTAGGCGTGGTTTTCATTCGATTTTGCCAAATATCATAGTGGTTCTATGTTATATATCAAAGCCAATATGCAAAATTTCAAGGCATTTCTTTAATTTTTGTGGATTTTAAAGACATTTTACGGTTAGTATAAATTCACTTTGGGTTGGGCACATTTTCGATCTTGGTCTTCCTTTTTTAAAAATAAACTTATATTTTGAATTTCATCGCAATAGCTTTAAAATTGCGGCTGTAATCATGTCGACAGACGAACACACGGAAATCGACTCAGGAGATGATGCTGATCAAAAATATATATATTTTTCTATACCTGCCACGCCTCCTTCTTGGTGTTACAAACGGAATGACAAAGTTAATATACCCCTTAAGCAGTACGCGTTGGGGTATAAAAATATAACTACACTGCTTTTTATCTTGAAATTCAAATTTTTCCACTTCAAATTCAACTTTTCCAGTGAAAGAAAATTTTTACAAATCAAACTTATAGTCTTTTTTTTTTAATATTCAATTCAATATCAGCCAAGAAATATCTTTATTTTTCTGAAATCACATAAAGTATTTAAGAATTACCAAAATTACTCAATCGAAAATAAAAATATCGGTTTTTGACCAACAAAAACCTATACAAAAAACCAATTTTTGGAATCAACATGACGTCATACTTTTAGATATGAAGTTTCATCAAATTCCAATACTCCTATTTTTAATTGTTTCATCACACAGATGAAGGATTGCACTTAATGCAATTTTTGAAAAAAGAAGTTAATTTATATTTTGGTTCTGGTAGAATACTGGGAATGTTTATATATGGTACAACCATTGATGCAATATTTCCACGATTCTTAAATCATGTAACTTCCGATGTTCACGTATCATATTTTAGTTACTTACTTACTTAGGTGGTCGTAACAACCCGTGTCCGGGTTTCAGCCGACCTCATCAGCTCTCGCCAGGCGCCTCTGCTTTGCGCGCGCCTTCTCCAATCGGATACACCAAGTGCGGTTAGGGCTTCCTCAGCCTGGTCCATCCATCGGAGGCATGGTCTCCCTCGTCGTCGTTGACCAGCGACCCTCGCCTCGAGCACCTTTTTCGCTGGAGCTTCGTCGTTCATACGATGGACATGACCCAGCCAGCGTAGTCGCTGCACAGTTATACGCCGAACTACGTCAATGTCATCGTAGAGCTCATACAGCTCGTGGTTCATTCGGATGCGATAGTCATCGCCGACTCGAACAGGACCGAAGATTTTGCGAAGAACTTTTCTCTCGAACACCCCCAGAGCGGCTGCGTCAGTTTGCGAAACTACCCATGCCTCAGCGCCATAAAGCAGCACAGGTAGAACGAGCGTCTTGTAGAGTGTTAGTTTTGTCGATCGAGAGAGGGCTCTGGAACTTAGTTGCTTACTGAGCCCGTAGTAGCACCTATTAGCAATTATTGTTCTTCGCTTTATCTCCAGGCTGATTTCGTTTTTGGTATTAATGGCGGTGCCAAGGTAAACGAACTCCTTGACTACTTCAAAGTTATAGCTGCCGGATAAAACGTGGGAGTCTAAACGCCGCGCTCCCTTGTTTGTAGACAGCATATACTTTGTTTTACCCTCATTTATCGTCAAACTCACTTTGGCTGATTCCTTTTCGATAGCGGCGAAAGCAGCGGTAACATCTCTCTTGGTTCTGCCAACAATATCAATATCATCAGCGTACGCAAGGAGCTGGACACCTTTAAAGAAAATGGTGCCATTACGATGCACACCGGCCTTTCGTGCGATCCCCTCCATGATGATGTTGAAGAGATCGCAAGACACTGGATCGCCTTGCCTGAAACCTCTTTCGGTATTGAAGGTTTCGGAGAGGTCATTTCCTACCTTGACGGAGCTGTGTGTGTTGCTCAACGTCATTCTGCAAAGTCTAATCAACTTTGCAGGTATACCGAACTCAGACATTGTTGCGTATAGGCAATCCCTTCTCGGGCTATCGAACGCAGCTTTAAAATTGACAAAGAGATGGTGTGTGTCAATTTGATTTTCGTGGGTTTTCTCCAGGATTTGTCGTAGTGTGAAAATCTGGTCTATGGTGGACTTTCCAGGTCGAAAGCCACACTGATAAGGTCCAATCAGTGTTTTTGTAATCGGCTTTAATCTTTCACACAGTTCGCTTGATAGAACCTTATATGCGATGGAAATAAGACTGATACCTCTATAACTTGCGCAGATTGTAGGGTCTCCTTTCTTGAGTATAGGGCACAGTACGCTGAGGTTCCAATCGTCGGGCATGCTTTCTTCTAGCCATATTTTGCTGATGAGCTGATGCATGCGCCTTATCTATTCATCGCCACCGGTTTTGAACAATTCAGCTGGCAGGCCGTCAGCACCCGCTGCTTTATTGTTTTTGAGTCGTTGGATAGCAACTCGAACCTCTTCATGGCTAGGTGGTGGTACTTCCACTCCGTCATTGTTGATTGGTAGCTCTGAACTGCGCTCTCCATGGGCGGCATTGGTGGAATCGTCGCCAGTAAGTAAATTGGAGAAGTGCCGTCTCCACAATCTCAGCACACACTGCGTATCCGTATTCAGATCTCCATTTTCGTCTCTACAAGTGGATGCTCCGGGCTTGAAACCTTGGGTTAGACGCTTAACCTGCTGATAGAATTTTCGTGCATCCTTCTTGCCCTGGTTTACCTCTAGTTCCTCACGCTCACGCTTTTCCTGCTCTCTTTTCTAGCGTCTGAAAAGGCGCCTCTCTTCCTTCCTTTTTTCGCGGTAGTTTTCTCGCACGGCTCACGTTGCAGCTGACTGCAGAGTTTTTCTTTATGCGGCGTTTTTTACTGCAGTCGCAATGCGACACTCCTGATCATACCATTGGTTCCGAGGTTGCGGGCGCCGGAAACCAATGACTTCTTCAGCGGCAGCGCGCATGGAGTGGGATATATGCGCCCAAAGTCCGCCGGCGTCGTCGGGTCCAGAGGTTGGTTGGTTGAGCTTAACCGAGAGTTGAGCGGAGTAGGCTTCGGCAGTCCGTTGTAGTTGCAGCTTAGCGACATCTAGCTTTCGTTGCATTCCTGTGCGTATGTTCTTCGCATTGCATAATCGCATGCGGATCTTGGTTGCAACAAGATAATGGTCGGAGTCAATGTTGACCCCCCGAAATGTACGCACATCTAGAACACTAGAGGCATGCCTTCCGTCGATTACAACATGATCAATTTGGTTTCGCGTATTTTGATCCGGGGACAGCCAGGTGGCCTTGTGGATGTCGATTAAATCTGGTGCTACTAACTACCATGTTTCGCGCCGCGGCGAAGTCGATCAGTCTTAGACCGTTGTTGGTTGAGGTCTCATGAAGACTGAACTGACCGACAGTGGGGCCGAAGATGCCTTCCCTTCCGACTTTCGCATTAAATTTTTTAGTTACACGAACCTATTGTTACAGTATTTAATAATGACGTTACTGTTAATGAAATTCATCAACTTAGCTCATAATGAAATTATGTAATATGTATCATATATCGTCGCTGCGCCAACAAAAACAGTTGTGTTTTTCAGTAACTTTTCAGGACAGCAAAAAAACTGATTCCTGGTATCCATAGGCAATATTTTGCAAATGTCATATTTTATGAAAATTATATTAAAAATATGATGTTGATTTGTGGAAAAATAAACCATTTTTTTTAACCCATAGCTATTTTTATACATGATTTCAATTCGTTTTATTCATTTACTTTATGCTCTTCCTTGTCCTCCAATGTTTAAAAAATGCCAGTGACAAGGTACCATTGTATTCTTTTATAACACGATGTCACCAAGTTAGGAAAAAAACATTTTCTAGAATTATTCCAAAAAATCATGATTGTGAGTACCGGTAGCTGTGAAATGCAGGTGGTTGGACCTCTGGATCACGTCGGAGTTCCGAGATCCATACTTTTTTTAATTTGAATGTTGCGATTACCTATTTTCCTATTACATCGTAAGTTCGAAAGAAGAAAAAATACCGACATAAACTTTCTTAACTCTTTAACGCCCAAATGTTCTGATTTTTACCTTGGCTTTCAACCTTTTGTAACATGATGAAAAAAATTTAATACAATTTCAAAAAGCCACATACTTTGTTATTTGAACATCGCTCTTTCGAATGGAGTGCATAAAATTTCAAAAAAATGTATATGCATTTAATGAAAAATACCCTTCATTTTTACAGAAATACCTTAAAAAAGTGCGTGCAAATTTAATTTTTTTTTAATCGCGGTTTTCTGGATGATACCGGATCTTTTGAGTGCATTGATATGCACGTATAACGTGTTCCCGGTGGTTCGACTTCAAAGGTATGTAATTACAAATTTTTTTTTCATCCTTCAAATTGAAAAATGGCGTCCGAAAGCAAACTTTTTTTTTGATTTTTCATTGCTTCTTAATTTTTCAAGTAATGATAAAAAAATTAACACTTAAATCATTTCTAACGTTTTTTGTTAACGTATATTGTTCAAAAAAATATAAATTTATCAAAAATTAAATCTTGTTTTTATTATTAACAAAAAAGGTTACCAAAAACGCAAGAAGTGGGTTAGGTGTTAATTTGTTATTAATTTGAAAATATTAAGAGTGAGAAGAAGTTTTCTGGAAGGCCGGGAGTCCAGAACCTACTTTAGAGTCTAGGTTTACTTATACATAATACATAATACAGGGTGTTGTTGTTTTTTGTTTTCTTCAGAAAGCAACGTAGACCTAGAGCTCGAAAATTAGAATTCTTAATAATTGAAAAATTGCACTTACTTACTTACTTAGGTGGTCGTAACAACCCGTGTCCGGGTTTCAGCCGACATCATCAGCTCTCGCCAGGCGCCTCTGCTTTGCGCGCGCCTTCTCCAATCGGATACACCAAGTGCGGTTAGGGCTTCCTCAGCCTGGTCCATCCATCGGAGGCATGGTCTCCCTCGTCGTCGTTGACCAGCGACCCTCGCCTCGAGCACCTTTTTCGCTGGAGCTTCGTCGTTCATACGATGGACATGACCCAGCCAGCGTAGTCGCTGCACAGTTATACGCCGAACTACGTCAATGTCATCGTAGAGCTCATACAGCTCGTGGTTCATTCGGATGCGATAGTCATCGCCGACTCGAACAGGACCGAAGATTTTGCGAAGAACTTTTCTCTCGAACACCCCCAGAGCAGCTGCGTCAGTTTGCGAAACTACCCATGCCTCAGCGCCATAAAGCAGCACAGGTAGAACGAGCGTCTTGTAGAGTGTTAGTTTTGTCGATCGAGAGAGGGCTCTGGAACTTAGTTGCTTACTGAGCCCGTAGTAGCACCTATTAGCAATTATTGTTCTTCGCTTTATCTCCAGGCTGATTTCGTTGTTAGTATTAATGGCGGTGCCAAGGTATACAAACTCCTTGACTACTTCAAAGTTATAGCTGCCGGATGAAACGTGGGAGTCTAAACGCCGCGCTCCCTTGTTTGTAGACAAACAATTGAAAAATTACACGGTGTGACAAAAAAGACAAAAGTGCTTGCACTTTTCAAGTGACCTATTACAGGTTGTGGGTCTAGTTGAGTACAACATAAAACGGTGTACAAAATTTTTTAAACACCCTCCAAATCTTGATGTACCTTAAAAAAAAAAAACCGGTTTTGCGTTCGTTCACGCACTTATGAGCCAGTAACTCCATTAGTTATAAACCTATTTCCGATCTCGTAACAGTTTTGGAAAGGTAAGATACAAGCCTTTTCAACGATGTATAAAATTTTCCGAGATACCTGCAGTGAAGACCTGCATTTACAAGGTAAATGCAATGTTGTTGACTTATTTTCTGGTTTTTCAACTTTGATGATGTGTTTAAGAAAAAGTTTCGTCAAAGACGATAACTTTTGTATTCATATTTTAAGAAAACGTTCTCTTGCAAGTAAAATGAGTGTTCATCTTTGTAAATCGATTAATAATTGATGGAGTTATGGTAGTTTTTCGAAAAACAAAATTTTCATGGCGTAACTCGGGCGTTTCTAAAAAAATCGAACGTAGCTAAAGCAAACACAACGTGCTGTTGTTGTCACAAATAAATTGAAAATTTTTTTGGCAAACTAGCCGTACATTTTGGGTATTATATCGGATATTGAATTATATACAATGTGGGTGTCATGTGTTTCAAATTAAAAAAAAATGAAGCGGTCATATAGTCATACAACATTTCTTTCGACCACACCTAAGCCGAAAGTCGTTGGTATGAACCACAATATGCTTGCTCGATGTGCTGCACTTAAAAAATAGAAATGTGGAAAATGCGACAAACACCGTATGCCATTTTCAATTCCCATGATTTCGCATCGCCAGAAGAAATTGCAGCCCGTTTCGAAGTACAAAGTCAAATCAAAATGATAGCCAATTATTGTTGGTCATTTCAACGTGAAACTCAGGATTTATCTTGCAAACGCATGCGATCAAGGAAGCATTCTAGTCCAGATCTTATTAATTTTTCGAAATAAAAAACTTTTGCTTTTCGATAAACGTCTATTTACTTTGTCAAATGTTAATCGATTTTAAAAAACATACACTCATTTCACTTGCAAGAGAACGTTTTGACGAAACTTTTTCTAAAAAACATCGTGAAAATTTAAAAAATCGAAAAGAAGTCAATAACGTTATATTTTCTTAATAAACACAGGTAGTAACTGCAAAACTCTCGCAAACTTTTATACATCATCAAAAAGGCCTATATTTAACCTTTTTACAAAAATTTTCACAAAATTGGAAATATGTTGATAACTGATAGACTTACTGAGCTTAAAGTACGTGAAGGTACGCAAGACCGGTTTTTTACCGGTATATCTCGATTTTGAGGGTGTTTGAAAATTTTTGTGCACCGTTTCGTGTTGTACTCAACCAGACCTGCAACCTACACTAGGTCTCTTGAAAAGTGGCGGATGACTGTCACACCGTGTTCTTAGAGTTATAAACACATGGCATACAAGTTATAAAATAAGTTGTAATTAATTTACAGAAATAGTTTTTTTTTGTTTTTTGTAAATGAAAACATTTTTTTTATGATTTTTGTTGGAAAGCTTTACGAATATCTTTCTCTTTTGTTGTTTTTGTAAATGAATATATTGCTGTTGACCAAAAATTTTGAAATTTGTGAAAGTTTTTATAAATGCTACTTTGCTCTACGATGGGTTCACTTCAAAATACGTTTGAAATGGCGTATAGAGCATAGTGGATTTTTTTACAGTGAGAAAATGTCCTGTTATACTTGAGATCGAGGATTAGGAAATATGTTTTCGGTATTGTCATTTTTACATAAATTTATGGTGAAACATTTAAAAAACCACATCGTACAGTTTTAAAAAAAAAAATACATTAAAATTTTAGCTTCGATTTGCTGAAAATGTGTTTTTTGCACGTAGAGCACATGTAGACAACGATGTGTGTGTGTGTGCATTGAGAATCATATAGACTTACGAAATGTTGCTATTTCATTAAGTTCTTATCAGAATACTTTTACTAAACATAAAAAGTAAAAATAAATTAAAAAAACTAAGGTTCCTGGTCTTTAAACCAACATTTTGTTGGTGTTACACATCACCCCACCGATTTGAAAAAGAGGTAAACAAAACATTTGAAATTTTTGTTCTACTTCATCTATTTCTCAAAGTATTCAACAGTCATGAAAGCATTCACTTCGAATTGATTCTTCTTAAACCAACCAAAAAATCAATTTCTTAATTAACACTTTTATCGGAGTAAATAAAAACTTGTTACACATCACCTAACTTCAGCCTATATGATGTTTATACGACATAACAAAAGATAATTTCTGTAACGCAGTGTAGTTTATGATTCGGAAAAAGTTTCTAACAATTCTTTGTAATATTTGGTTGGGCTTTTTTTCATTTATCTCTCGTTGCTTCTAGATCAATGTGATGGTGCACAACCTTTACTTTATTTTACTTTACTTTACTTTACTTTACTTTACTTTACTTTACTTTACTTTACTTTACTTTACTTTACTTTACTTTACTTTACTTTACTTTACTTTACTTTACTTTACTTTACTTTACTTTACTTTACTTTACTTTACTTTACTTTACTTTACTTTACTTTACTTTACTTTACTTTACTTTACTTTACTTTACTTTACTTTACTTTACTTTACTTTACTTTACTTTACTTTACTTTACTTTACTTTACTTTACTTTACTTTACTTTACTTTACTTTACTTTACTTTACTTTACTTTACTTTACTTTACTTTACTTTACTTTACTTTACTTTACTTTACTTTACTTTACTTTACTTTACTTTACTTTACTTTACTTTACTTTACTTTACTTTACTTTACTTTACTTTACTTTACTTTACTTTACTTTACTTTACTTAACTTTACTTTACTTTACTTTACTTTACTTTACTTTACTTTACTTTACTTTACTTTACTTTACTTTTTACTAACCTTACCTTAGTATTTTTTGGAGTAATACTAACTAAATTTTTGCAAAGTATCAACAAACTAATTTGAATGTCTTAAATTCAACGTCATTAGATAAAATTCAAACTAAATATATTCAATTTTTATTTATTAAAAAAATTTTAACAAACACAAAACAAAAATAATTGACACGCACTTACTTATGTGTCGAATTTGCATACACCGAGAAAATGTTTATGTTAAATGGAAAAAAAACCTTGTAAAATTTATAAGATGGCTTTGGCACTTTTCAGTCTCATAAAAGTACCAAGTACTTCATAAAAACGCCTAAGTTTTACATGTTATCTTGCCAATTTTAATTTAGGTGACAAATTAATGAAGTATTTGGTAATTTATACATTATTTAAAAAAAAATTAATTTCAAAAATATAACTTTTTTCCAGGTTTCGGTTTTTTTTCTTTTCCTTTTTTTTTTTTTTTGAAGCCGCCTCTCGTCCTGTGATTTGCTTTGCTTGACTGAAATTGGCAACTACACAAATTTTTCTTTTATCAACACCGTTTTTTTTAGAAATTCATGACTTCTCGGCTTCTGTTCGCTGCTTGCGTTTATTATAACAATACCATTAAATTAAATAGCAAATATAAAAATTTTACCTTCCGTGGAGATTTGAACCCAAACCCACTGATTAAGAAGTCACTACACCACGCATTGAGCCAAACTCCTTCGTTACGCAGAATGATTGATTCAATATTAATTACAACTGAAGCTATGCTGCAGCTTAACACAATAATCTATTAATAGATTTTTGTTGTACGGCTATCCACAGAATACTGTGGCATACTGCATCTGTTAACATAGCTGCAATTATGTCAGCAACCTGTAGCAAGGCTTTTTGGATCAGTGGGTAGAGCGATGGACTAGCACCAAAAATTCCAAGTTCAATTCCGCACGGCGGGAACAGACTTTTTTTCTTTTCTTTTTGTTGATGAAATGTAAAAAAATTTACTGGTGTGTATATTAATGTGTGTTTTTTAATTTACTTTATGTTATTTTTGAATTTAAAATTTATTTTATTACAAAAAAAAACCATTAAATTATCAAATCTATCCTTCTCTCGTGTGTCTAACGACGCACCTGTGTTTTTTTTTTTTGCAGAGAATAGCTGAAAACTATGCTTAAGCCATCCATGCTAGTTTTTTTTTAATTTGTATTTTTGGATTTTGGGCTTAGGTGAATCAAATATTTTTTTTTTTTGGCAGTGTATCGAAGTATGTGCTTTCAAAGCAATGTATTAAGCAATAAATTGCTTAGATGAATAAGCATAAGTTTATAATTCACATACAATTCTCTTTACCCAAGCCGACTTAGGTGATTTGATGACTATTGCTTTTTTTCTCGGTGCAGATTAATATTCATAGTTCTCCATATAAAAATATGCATTAAAATGTTCGCCGCACTTTTTAATTTTGTCGTTCTTACCATGCAAATATTTCAAATCATGTGTAGGCCACCGAAAAAAAATTTTTCACAACTAATGACATTCCTTGAGTTCCACGAGACAAAAAAATTGAATTCTCGCAGCTTAAAGTGGTCTTAAGCCCAGCTGGTGGAACAAATAAAAAATGCCAACAACTACAAAAAATTCCAGTTTGTGCTTTGTTATATATATATTAATGATAATATATATTATATTAATGATATAATTATAATATCGTAATAATATTAATAATATTTTATCATCAAATTCTGTTTATTGATATCTGAAATCATTGGTTTATTTATCATTGGTTTAAAAGTAGATCTAAGCTTTGCACATCTGTGTCCTCAAAAGAACCTCTCTGATAACGCTAATTCTGTCTGACTATAGTAGAAAAACAGCGAATCTTAAAAGTGAAAGTGTTGCGATTAAAAGTAGTTTTTGTTATTTGTGGTTATATTCTGTGTCTACTTCTGCTTAATGTGCCGCATCATTCCTTAATTTTGCTCATTGAACAAATTGGCTAAATGTAGCGTAAAATAATTTATCTACATATTAGCACTTTATTGCAATTTAAACACTTGCAGATACTTTCAAATGTGTCATAAGGAAGATTAGCAGATACTACTTCAACTCACAAACTGACATACTAGATAAGCCAGTAATTGCTGAATTTGCTGTCTACACATCTTTAGCTAGTTTTCATAAAGATTCAACTCCGTTTATGAGTATCTAACAAATGCTAATATTTCCACATTTGTTTTGTGCATTTTTATTTGTTCTCACAACTACTCAAACATTTTCATTTTATTTTTATGCGATCGTTAATTGAAAGTAGCAACAATAACAACAACACAAAAACCAAAACCAAACATAATGCACACATATGCTAACGTACATCCGCGTATATGCCTTCAAAGTTCCATTCAATTTTTCAAATGTCAAATGTTGCCGTAACGCCGCCAACATGGTTAAACATTTGTTGGTAGACATAATATTTGAAAATATTGGCTTTGTATATATGTTTCACTTTTCACACATAATATTTCTTAAATATAAAATAATCACGCTTTGCAAAAATTAAAGGCTTTAAGGATTTTTTTTTTTTTAAAACACTTGAAACGTATATCAAATACATAGATGCTTATTTATAGCTCAATCAATCAATTCTAATTATTATTTTTTTACTAAATGCTCTCTAGATGCTTTATAAAAACAAAGAAAAATGTTGTAATAATTTAAAAAAGCATTTTAATTAATTACTAGGTGATTCCGATATTACTCTGGACACTATTATTGCAAATGTAGATATGCTGAAATAAATAAAAGAGACAATAAACGAGGGCGTACAAAATGTGAAATAAATAATAAATAAATCACTTTAAATAAGTTTTCAAGTTGTTATTCGTATTTGTATTTATTGAGCCTAATTGTTGACAAATAAGATGATTACTCTTTTGAATCCCTTATTGAAAATGAAAATTACAACAGATAAATAACAACATTCAGATAAAGTACAATATAAATGTTATATAACTTAAAAACGAAATTATTATAAAAATCATGTAAATAGCAACATTAAAGTTATACCAAAATACTAAAGGAGGTAATAAGATGTTGTTTAGAAGAAGAAGAAGATAGATAAGCGAAAAAGAAAAAAAAAAAAAAAGAAAATTTAAATCTAGGAAAAGTGCTCATAAACTAAATGCTTAAAGGTGTTACTATTTGAAACAAATTGAAGTTTACCAATTGTTAGTTGGTAAAGAATTCCACGATCTGATTGCGCTCACGAAGAACAATCTGCTAGAGTTACTGAAATTGTACCTAGGTATTAAAAGATTTAAGTTTCTACTTGATCTACAAAAAGAGAGTTTTTCGTACAAGTAACTAGGACACTGTGAATGGATAATCTTATGCAGGAAAATACAGTTTCTAGATGACTCAGAAGACCTCGTCCAAGTAATTGTTTTGAGAAGATAGTAACGTAATCAAACCTTCTAAGACCGTAAACATAGGGGACCGCATTGTTAAATGCAACTGAAAGCTTATGCGTCGACCGCTAGTCAAACTTGGAGTACACTACTTCCGAGTAGATGATTATTGGCAGCAGGAGCTGCAGAACCAGTTTGCGTCTAATTTCGACAGGCACAAAGCTTTCAGTAACCCGAAGGTTGCGTAGTCCATAATACAATTTTCTAACGCAAGATTTAATGTGATCCTCGCATGACAAAGAGGAGTTTATAATATACCCGAGATTGGTTACCTTGCTAACAAATTTGAGCTCAACATTATTGAGGAGGATTGGAGGCAAATTTTGAATAATTGTCAAATTTTTAGCGAAAGATAGAACATATGATTTTAAAGCGTTTAACCTGAGCATATTTACCAGCTCCCATTCAGCTATTTTACTTAAATCCTCGTTAACCTTAACACAGAGATCCTCTAATAAACCGATTGGCCTGGATATATACAACTGAAAAACTTATTGAAAAGAAAAATAAAGAGTAACCGTCACGCGACGGTAAAATGTACAAAAAAAATGTACGGAAAAACCGCCCACTTTTCTAGACCTTAAACTGCTCATTATGCCAAAGAATATATGTGCAAAATTTGGTTGAAGTCGAAGAAATGGTTTAGAAGGAGTTGGATTTGAATTTAATTGACACGCCTCCTTGCCTAATTCTGCCCACTTTTCTATTCTAAAAACTGCTCAGTATAACAAAGAATATATGTGCAAAATTTGGTTGAAGTCGGACAAACTGTGGAGGAGCTGTTGGTGTACATACAGACATGATTATATTCAGATGGGCGGAAAAGTAGGTATGGCAACATTTATATGTATAGTGACCGCCACTTTGTCACATAGCACCTGCACACCTATCAAAACATGTAGAATTCAGGAATTATAATGATTTCTGAAAAGTGGGCGTAGTTAGAGTTCGACCATTTCTAGTGCATTTGCCGAGAGTAACCATACGAACGGTATAACAAAATTTTATTCCAATACAACGCAATTCGTCTGAAAACATTTATTAATTTGTGGGTGGTAATAGGGAGTGTGTCAATTTTTTTTTATTTATTACTAGCTTAAACCCGCCGCTTCGCCGGATTTTCAAAAAGTTTTCATTCAAAAATTAATAGTGGGTAGGCTTGATTTTTCGCTACCAAAACGATTTTTTATTGTTTAAGTTATACTACAAGTTATTAACCTTAAGATTGTTATATCATCTGATAAGAAATCGAAAACCTAAATTTTGGATTTAATTTTTTTTACAACAAAAACAACTTTTATCCAATTTTTTGGCTTAAACTAAAAATTTTTGAACATTTTTTAAAAAAATTTTTAAAAATATACTTTGGTTTAGTAAAAATTTCAACTTATGTTTGAAGGATATTTTAACAAACAACATTTTTCAAAAAAAATTATTGAAATCCATTGCAAACTGACTGAAGTATTTGCCTTCAAAGCTAAAAGTGTGAATTTCAAGTCGTTTTTCTCTCATTCGCAGCTTATAATTAATACTAAAAAGATCTGGTTCTAAAATTTTTCACAGTTCTCAAACTACATACATGATTTTGGTATCAAATTGAAGGAAATTTAAAAGCGTTTATTGATTTTGTTCTCGTTTAACCGAAGTGCAATTTAATCCATTAAGACCGAAAGAAAGCCATAAAAAACAGACATTTTTAGACTTGAAGCAACATTTTGGTGAAAACTATGTATGCCATTGAGCAGAAATAAGTTATTATTGCATGCTAATTTTACTTTTTTTAAAAAACTGGCACTAAAACTTTTGAAATATTATGCAGTATTTAATGAAAATTCGAGACGCATATGTTTCCATATAGTAACATTGGTTGTTAATGGGTAAATGCTGACCTATAAATATGTGTACAAAATTTTATAAAAATCTGAGTTGTCGTTCAAACGTGATGAGTGAACATAAAAAGTGGCTACAGATTTATTAATAGTATAGATTCGAGATATGAACCTTGATAACTGATGTTGTAAATTTGGTGCCCTTAGGTGTTACCGTTCCTGAGATCTTAACGGACACCAACCCGCCATAGACCACCATAGAGTCCACCATAGAGTCCAAAAAGTATAAAAAAATTATACAAATGCGACTACTTAGCTCAAAAGTTAATATTGTTCTCTTAAGGTGGGTCAAGACATTCGCGGCAGAGAAAACAGACCTTTTTTTAAAAATTCATAACTCAGTCAAAAACAAACATTTTTCCAAAATTTTATTATTGTAGAGAATTGAACAAATTACAAGAAAAAAAATTAAAAAAAATATATTTTTTACTCCAACATGGTTTTATAGAGCTCCAAACTGGCGGCAGAGAAAAAAACGGGGTCTCGTGGTTGCAGCGCTGGGAGTTGCAAAAATTGTCCGATCTGGAAAAAAAATGATTTTTTTAAATCTTAACAAAATTGGTTATCGTATGACACGAGCTTTTTTTTTAAATTTTTTTTTCAATTTTTGGTGATGTTCCAAATTTGAAAGTGAGTTTTTTCGAAAAAAATATTGACTTTAAAAATTCATAAAAAATCGAAAAAAAATTTATAAAAAGCTCGTGTCATACGATAGCAAATCAAGTTTAAAAAATACAAAAAAAAAAAAATTTCGTCACAAAATGAACCCGCTAGTGCCGCAACCAGTACGAAAAACATGGTTTCGAGATAAACGCGTTCAAAGTTTGTGAACAAAGAAAAAAAAGGTTACCTTCAATCTGCCATGCCTGCTTCGTACTGTATGCCTTCGTTATCTTGTATTGTGCTGTTTCTTATAGTTTTTTGCAATCGTTTAGCAATTCGGGCTTCTTTTGAAGCTGCATATGCCTTCACTCTGGCGCATTTCAAACGATTTGCATCATTTCCTTTGGAAAAATTCAATGCTGTAGCTCCTATGGTGATACCAAGTAGTTGAAACATTTGCAAATAACTATACTATAAGGTACGAAATAACAACCAGCAAAAGTCAGGAAGCAAGTAAAACAAGTATATACCAGCTGCCGTACGTAGGTAGCGCAAAAATTAAAAATGCGCTCTCACTAATCCGGCTGTAACTTTTGAACCCGTAGGAATTTTTCCTTGAAATTTTTTTCTTAGAATCTTAAGAATATTTACTAAAATACAAATTTTCAAAAAACTGCCAATGTCATGCCCCCCTTAGAAAAACAAAATTAAGGCAAACATAAAAATTTTCTTACTATATTAGGAAGCAAAAGATATATAAATTATCTTAAGTATATTCGAAGCCTTCAGCCGTATATTAAATATTTATGTATAATCTGCAAAAATATTTTTTGTATAAGTTTTATTTAATTTATTCAGAGCTTATTTAAAAAAAGCAAGTCAATACATTAATTTTTGTGATATTTTTGAAGGTTTTTCTATTTTGATGACGCCACTTTGTAAAAACTCACAGTGCATAATAAAAATCAAAGCATATGTGCAAAATTTTAAGTAATCATACTCTTTCTTGAAGAATTTTAAGGATTTTACGGAATTTTTTGTAGATTTAAGAGAATTTTAAGCTTGTTCATATATCCGCTTTCTATGGGAGGTGGGCGTGATTTTCATTAGTTTCTTCCTAATTTCATAGTCAGAGTTTATAATAGAAATCAGGGCTTCTATGCTACCGCCTGTTCAAAGCTGAAATTTGATTTTACTTTTTTCCAGATTCAGTTATGGAATCTGACCTGAATAAGAGTTTGATTTTTTGTATATTTTCAAATTAGAATAGCAGTTTGTAAAATGAAAGCCTGAATTATATTTAAATTTTAGCCCTAAAATCTGAACTGAAAAATGAACGCCTGATTATGTTAAAAATTTCAGTTTGAGTAAAGAGGCCTTGGAGAGTTTTCTGTTGGGTTTTGTTTTTGTCGAACTTTCAATGAGACTACCATTTAAACAACAACACTTTGTATAGGAGTTAGAAGGAGGGAGCGGTTTTCATTATATTTTAACAAATTTCATCAAGGACTCAATCAGGGCTTATACAAAAAATCAAAGCTTATGTGCAAAATTTCAAGATAAGTGACTTTACGGTTTAAATTTGTATGTATTTGTATCCCAAACTTTATATGGGAGGTAGGGTTTTTTTTCATCCGATTTGGTTCATTTCCGATCTTAATCTTTATTTTTTAGATAGAAATTTATACTCCGAATATCACTACTATCGCTTTAAAATTACAGCATTAAGACAAATTTCATAGTTAAATATTAACAATATTAAGCGATTATTTTCTCCCCTCCGTTTCATAGAAAAACATTTGTAACCTGCATTTATTCAATATAGAAAAAGAAAAGAAAATAAATAGGAATATGCATTGATTTGCAATACCAGTGAAAGTTCCAAGGAGTTTTTGGTGTGTTTTATTTATAAATTTTACATAACAGTAATTTTTTGCAGAGTTTGTGTTATCACTGCTTCAAGTGCATGACTGCAAGAAAAAACACGATTTATCGGTTTCAGTTTTACTAAATAAATGGCATTTTAAATGGTAATGGTATCTATAAATGGTAAGTATAGATTATTATGTCAGGAGTGTTGTCTATGATTTTGCGGTTTTCATTATTAAAAATAAAAACGGTTTCTGTATTTGACTGTTTAGTTTTAACTGTTTCGATACAATTTTTTTTTATGTGTTTATTGAAACAAAAGCTTTCCTGTATTCTGTATTGAATTAATTCTTCAAATGGAAACTAAGATATGTTTATTTAGAAGACTGATAGTTCATGTCACATGTCACATTCATGTCACAGTAAAAATGGTCCACTTAAAGGTATTTTTAAAAAATTGAAGGAATATATGTTCCTAATATTTTGTTGGATATCCTTTCTGGCGTATAACTGATTTCATGCGATTTGGCATAGATTCCACTAGTTTTCTTGTGTATTCCGGACTTATTTTATCCCATTCCTCCAAAAGGGCCTTTTTCAAGTCATTTCTGTTTGAAATCTCATGTTTTCGTATTTCAGTTTCCAGATTCTGCCACAAATTTTCTATAATATTTAAATCTGGTGATTGGGGAGGTGTTTGATAACTCTGGGACAATGATATAGAAGCCATTCTTTTACAATTCCAGCTGTAAGCTTCGGCTCATTGTCTTGGTAGAAATGGAAGCTGTCTTGTATGCCTATTTTTCCAGCACTTTGTATCAGATTATTTTTTAAAATATTTAAATATTAAAATTTGTCCATAATCCCAACACCAGCAGCTGAACAAGCTCCCCAGACCATCACGTGCCCACCACCATGTTTGACTGTCGGTCGCAAATGCTTGGGGTCCATTCCCTGATTGGGTTTTCTCCAAACATTTACTCTGCCATCTGACCCAAAAATGTTGTATTTGCTCTCATCTGTGAATACGACATTCTTCCAGAATGAAAAATCTTTCCCGGCGTAGCTGTGAGCAAACTCCAATCGAATTTTTTTATTCTTGGCCATTATATTTCTGCCATTAAATCCATCTCTTCGCAGGACTCTCCGAATTGTCTCTGCAGTACAGGTTATGTTGAAGTGTTTCTCAACCATATCCCGTAGTTTCGGTGCACTCAGCCTTGGATTTACCTTGATTTGGTTGACAATCCACCTCTCTTGACGTTCGCTGAATAGCTTTTTTGGGCTAATTTCCGGATTATTAACAACTCGATTTTCATTTTTAAACCGATGAATGATATTTTCTACAACTCAAGAGTAGTATGGCGGCCCATCTTGAAATTAAGAATAAAATAACTGAATGAATTGATCAAAAGCGTGTCCGTTTCAATGCAAAAATGTAAATAAAATGAAACAAAACATAACGAAAGAAGATTTTGAAAAAGTTCCGTTATTCATGGCCGCCCTTGATTGGTGGACCATTTTCACTGTGATATGAATTTTTCTCTTATTTTGTTTAATTATTATCTTTGTCACAAAGAACATTGAATAAATAACTTTTTTTTTATTTATTATTTGCTTAAAATAAATTTATAGAATAAATGCAATTTTTTTGGTATTTATATTGATTTACAAGATTTTTTATGCTTCAAAGTGTTTGTACACACGTGGACTATTTTCACTGCGAGCCACTGTATATCCTTCAAACTTTAAGATGCCGTTTGATTTTTTTTTTGCAATACTATTGCTAAGATATCCTGTCCATCGCACAACGCACGGTTTTTCAGAAGACGACTTCGACGCCCTCTCGTGGAGTTGTAATGAATAATTTAATTAAAAAAAAAATTGTTTTTGATGCCTCTCAATATATCTTTTCTTTTACCCAAAAATAACTAGACGTCCTCATTAATTAAGATTGAACTGTCTTCGCTTTCTTTGGAGCCAATTCTCCCCTTTCAGGCTATTTTTTTCACCGTTTCATCGTTTCAGATGTGTATTAATGGATCACCCGTGTTTCATCCGTAATTATGTATCGATGTAAAATAACGGCTTGATTGCTGTGAAACTTCGCCAAACACTCGATTGAAACATCATTACGACGCTGTGTTTGTTCCATTGTGAGTTTGTTCTCATGACCAAATTTTTTGATAATAACTATTCGATGTATAACACTCATGTACCTTGCAATCGATACTGAGATGTTCATATTAACAACCCGTACAGCTTCGTTTAAATTCTGCCATCCAATATTTTATAGTTTTAAACGAAGAAGCATGAGTCGTCCAATTCTGCCTCTGACTTGCCTTTGGATTAAATATAGTCTCGACACTTAAAGGAGCAAAGTATTAAAACTCGTTATTCTATTGTAATTTTCACCAGTCTTTTCATGACATATTTTTTGTCCATCATTTAAAAAACTTCTCCATTTTAAAGAAACATAAATGCCTGCAACAAAACCATGAAGCCGAAAACCGAAAATAATACTGAAAATCATAGTTATTTTACTTTAAGTTGAACAATTTAAGTTAGAAACTTCCAAAACAATATCCCGAGCAATGTCGTTTATTCTGCTAGTAAGTTACGAAGTAACTGATAACGTTGCTCTTAAAACTTGGCTTACCTGTTATTAAAAGGTATCCAAAAATAACCAACAGCAAAAATGATATCCTGCGTAGCATTTTAAATTTTACCGCAACAACTCAACAATCAGCAATAATTAAATCCGGTTATTAGTTGAAAATATTTTGATTTTAAGGTGGTTTTGTAGCTGAATTCTACAGCGTTTAGCGCTGGGTAGTTATTTTAGTTACGCCAAATTGATTTAATTGTTTTTCAAGCAAATTCAACATATATACGAGAAGAGGGAAATGAACAAAAAAAAACCAGTATCTAGGTAATTAAGTAATCGAATTTTCGTGCAGCGGCAACTCCTTGGAATAACAACAACAGCAACGGCAGTAAACGAAAGTGAACAAGTCGATCTTGTAAAGCTTAGTATGTTTGTAAGCTCAGGCAGGAGTTTGTGCAGGTACAAAAAACCGTTTCCACTTTTCCAGTAGGCGCAAAATATAAGGCAGTTGTATTAACTGTTAATTTTCAAAATTTTTTTTGTAATCAATTTTCTATTTTAGCATAAAAACTACTCCAGAGTAGGTTAACCTTTAACTGACATCTGATATGGCCATGAAACACGAGGTGGTTACCTTTTTTTATTTTAAGTATTACACATAATTGTTTGAATGATTTTTTTCTTTTTAGTTTTGCCTGGAGTTATTTTAATGTAGCACACACTTTTTTTGCCTTCTCACTCACTGATTGCTATCGGCCTGAATTTATCTAGATTCAAATTTCGATAACCGTAAATTTTGAAATAAATAATATATATATTTTTTTTATAAACGAAGTTTTTCTTAGCAATTGCTGTGCGTTTATCTCGAAATATCAAGCATATACTTTGTATCTATTAGATACGCGCGAATGTTACGCTAACGTTAGATAGTCACAAGATTTATTTTGTGTATCACGAACTTTGCAACAATCATGTATTTGGGAGTCCAGAAGACTGTAACTTAAAGTATTGTTGTTGTTGTTGTTGTTGGTGTTGGTGTTGTTGTTGTTGTTGTTGTTGTGGGTAGTTTGGTTATTGCAACAAAAGTAACAACTTATTATAAGAAACTTGCTTTTCTCTGTTCAGATCTGTGCAAATTTGCTTACATTCAAATACAAGTTATTAAGTATTTATTTGTTGTTGTTGCCAAACATTACTGTTTGTTATAACGTACTTATTTAAATGGCTATTAAAACGTTGTATCATAATTGACCCAAATAAAAAATAAAGGCGTCACACTTTAAGCCTAGCAGGCATAGATTGAATCCACACTCCACTTTAGATTGAAGCAATTCTCACAATTTTACTTACAAAAACGCTAGTTGTATTAAAGTACCTATGAAATTACACCGCGTTCGACTTGTTTTTTGTGTTTGTTTTTTTTTCTTACACCCAAAAATGGTCAATAGCGCCAAAATTGTCTGTTTAAAGCTTGATATTAAATATTTGTAATATGTTCCGATTTCGCCTGCTCGTGCATTTTAATGCACCTCAAAGTATCTTTCGCTTTGCCCGTTTGTTTAAATTTATTTTATTTTTTCGATTGCTTAACCACACCGACTATACAACTCCTTCGTATGACTTACAAGCTCAAACTGATCCCAGTTGAATAATCATACATTTTGTGCAATTCGAAAATTCATGTTATTCGAATTCGACTACAAGTTGAATTTCTGTTCATGCTGCTTCTCTTATTGCCATTCATCACGATGTTGTGGCTTAGCTTAAAGCTTTGATCGAGCCTTATATATTTATAAATTTTTTTTTTCGTCATTAAATCAGTCGTGCCTCCAAAGTCTATGTACTGCTTCAACTCTTTTTTTAAGCATTTTAAAAATTTGCCAAGTCAAGACGACATTTATGTTTTTTTTCTTTTATACTAGTCTGTTTAATAAGTATTTGGTCAATTTGAGCCAGTTCCATATGTGTGACTTTTATTTGAAGAAAACAACTCTTATTCTTTTGTAACAATGCAAAAAGTGAATTTTGCGTTTTTATAAAGCGTTGCTTTTAATAGGGGAACAACCGTCTTGTCAAGTATTATGGTAAATCTGCTCCACCTCTGGTCATTCATGATATCATAAAAGACGATCCGAACGTGGAAGAACGTAAGATAGTTGAGGCTACAAAGATATCAACTAGCTCGGTAGTTTCAATTTTAGGCTTAAGTCTAAAAATAGTTCAAAAAAAATAGTTACCTTAAAAAAAAATTTTTTTTAATATCTGAGTACCAGGGTGTTTTGTGACGCCGGATGTCAGTTTCACAGGCCAACTTTGTTTAAACATCGAAGATGCTATGGTATGTCAAATATGATTTATATTTACATATATATCGATGGTTAAGCGCACAAAAATGATCAGTGCTCTTTTGACGAAAATGGGTTAACTGCATTTTCCAACTCGTCAAGTTATAATTTATATTCTGTAAGCTTATATTAAGTGAAATCTCATTGGAAGATGATCAGTACAAGGCTAAAATAATTGTTTTGTAATGTAATGTTTGAAATTCAAAAACAAAATAAGCGTTGCTGAACATTTAAAATGTTTTATGTTAAATATGTATGCAACGCCTGCTTTCGGCTTTGTTGATATTTTGTTCGCTTTAAAAAAGAGAGGCAATGGTGCGATGGTAGCTTGTTGAACTTGTATCAATATGGTGAGCGGTTCAATGCAATCACGGATCAGGAAGAGGCAAATGATTCCTAACTGGTTTTTTGGCAATATCTTCTTTTAAATATTTCTAAATAAAAAAATATACAAAACAACAAAATAAAATAGCACGGGCTACCATCTGTGCTGTGAGGATCGAACCTGCCCAGCAGAAAATGTCATGGCTGATCAGGCTGGAATTCAAACCTTTCATTGAACACATCCCTGCTTTTTTCATACAAGTGCCCGCCTCTTCAGACCTAAAACTTTTTCTCAAATTTTTATTTATGATTTCTAGTCCGAATATCAATTTATATTTCAAATTCAGTTATGAAATCCGGCCTGAAATAAAAGAGGATTGATTTTTTGTTTAATTTCATTTTAGAATACGGGTTTGTAAAAAGGATGCCTGAATTCTATTGAAATATCAGCCTTAAAATCTGAACTGAATAATGGAGGCATGATTATGTTTAGAAATTCAGTCCTGAATTCCAGTCTGACTATTGGAGGCCTGAGCGAGTTTTCTTCTGGGTGGGTACGAGTTAAATCATCAAATAAAAATAAGTCTGCTCTTAATAACCAACCTACCCCAAAATTAAAAAAAAAAACCCTTATCTAGTCTAGTTATGTATTGCCATGTTAATAATACTGTAGACATTATGAGAGGTTGAGGAAAAAGAATGAAGGATCATGAAATTTTAGTTTAATATCTCAAAAACTGAGGCAGCTCAAAGCAACAACTGCCATTATTTTAGAATATTTTTATAGTCTCATGTTTGATTATTTTAAGGATATTGAAATTAGTTTTAAATCAACTTGGTCAATGATATCATTAGAGTTGGGGAAGACTGAACTCTTCAGTTTTCAGCTCTATGCAAAGTCACAAATTTTTTTTTTGTTTTGTTTTGCATTTTTTGTTTTCACAGCATCCAACGAAGCTGGAATAAATTAGGGTTTAGTAAATTTTATGTAGGCAAATAAAAAAAAATAATTTATAATCGGAGACTCTTTTGGGTTTTTGAATTGCACTTTTGCCAATTTAGAAGATTTAAAAACTGAACTACATCAAATATTGAGAACTTTCTTGAGAAAAAGAAAAATTTCTGCAATGTATATGTATGTAGATTCGTGTTTTGAGATATTTGATAATGGTTTAATGGCTCTGGCTCTACGCCACTTTTATATGGGTACAGCTTGCGTTAATAATCGCCCAAAAAAAGATGTGTGGCCCCCACGCACGGTAGAAGTGAAACTTTTACTTAAAAATAGAATTTCTGGGAAGATTACTGATTTATTTTAATAACATTCCCTCCTGCAGTGCAAAAAGCAGTCTGCCTTTATACCATCAGTAGTCCAAAAACTGTCTTTTTTCATAAAGCCAGCTAGTATTTTCAACATGGCGATATCAATATCAATGTCACTTTTTTTTATGGACAGTTACGAAAAAGTTTAATATTCACGTACAAAATTAGATCGCATTTTTTTTTACTTTTGTGACACGTTGGCTATCAGAGGATTTATTATTTTAATAATTGATGACTTAAGTAGTACCCAGGCTCGATCCTCATAGAACAGACTACTGATCTTGATGTTTTATTTTTTTTTTAATTTTATTTTTATTTATAAATAAAAAAGAAAAAATTTATCGAAAAACCTGTGTCGGGAATAATACACTTTCCCTTCCCGTACTCGCATCGAACCGCGTACAATTCGATTGCAAGTTGAACGTGCTACCATCGCACCATTGCCTCCCTTGCATCAAAGCGAACAAAATACGAACAAACCTGAAAGCAAGCATGGATCTCCAATTTATTCCATAGGATTGATGACAAAAAAATTTTGTTTATCCAAAAAAAGCATTTATTTAATATTTTTTTTTTTTAATTTTTCTTAAAATATAAATTGTAAGTATAATTGTAAATATTTTTAATTAAAAAAAAAACAAAATTTCAACTGCAGAAAGGACCACTAAACCCTTGCTTCGTGATCAGAAGCACTGACCTTATGCTACCGCGCATATTTATTTTTGTTTATTTTACCGTGCCTACACAGTTTAAAAGGTTGACGCGTTTTTCGGTACAAGACTTGCATCGTAATTTATGTTGCATTTGCGACGATATATACCAGTACTCCAAGTCTTAAAGAATTGATAAGCGAATCATTAACGATTTTTTTTTTCATCTTTGACGAAACATGCTGATTCGGACAGACATTTCATTGGCGAAAAGCCCATATAAAATTCCCAAATTCGTGCACGAACGCAATACAGAAATGTTAAGATTTTTCGTGCATGAATATATTACTGAATCGTTGCGAAAGTTTCTTCAAAACGACAGAAATATCAAAAAAATTGTATTCTCTTTTTTTCCCTTCTTATATATTCTTTGATTTTATTTTATGTTTTTTTGTATAAGATTATTTCCGGTTTGTGATCTTTGATATATCAGTCATCCAGTCCATTATAACAATACGTTTTTAAAATGATATGTATTGTAAATTTTAACGAAAAAATTATCCCGAAATATAAGCCTTTGAAGGGAAAAAATTAACGAGCAAAAAGCAGAAAGGTTGAAGAATATTCGACAAATTTTTTAATGAACGAACACAAACCGCCGGACAAGTTAAAAAATTTTCGTCAAGAAATACAAGAGAGAAAAGTTATCGGCATCGCGAGTTCTACTGTTTTCGTTGTTTCTTTGTTCTGTTTGTTTTTTAATGTTGACAAAACCAATGCAGATAGATGAGCTAAAGAATGTTCTGCAAGTCTGGCTTATGCAGCAATTTTTTAATTTCTTTAAAAGCATAGTAGATAGTCCGGTAGCTCAGTTGGTAATGTAACCATTAAGTTGTGTTTTCAAATATCGTAGCATGCGATTTTTTTTTTAATTTCGATATAAATGTGCTAAAAACTGCATTTGAATTATATGAAAGATATGGTATTTATATGAAAACTCACAGATCTAAGAATAAAACAAATTTTAGATTCAAAGTTGCATTCGTTATTGCAGCATATGCTGTTTTCAAATCAATCAATGCAAGGCTTACTTCGAAAAACGATAAAAACTGCACTGGAGTCATATACGGAACAAATAGCAACTCATATCACAAAAATTGATAACTGTGTATCAACGAAATAAAACTAAGCAAAGCAGAAAAAAGGCAACAGGAATATATATATAAGATATATTCTGGATAGCCAAAGATGGCCATATTCAGCCATCTAATGGTAGATATGCAGGCAATATTTCAGCTTATCGATTTTAATTAATTGAAATACTATAAAGTTTTTGCAGCTGACCCTGCACTGTTGTTGTTTTTATCGCAGCCTAATAAATAAAAAAATGTTCCTTAAAAAAAAATATATATTATATTGAAATATTATTAGCTTGCAAACTTTGAAACAAATAACAAATAAATAAAACAATTTAATCAACATTAGAATAATCATTTCACCTTCCAATTGCAAGGAATATTTTTTATCATATTAATAAAGAACCTCCGATTGTATGCTCTTCTTACGTTAGCAAGAAGTACATTTTAGTAGGTAATGTTTAAATTTCTGCAAAAGAATTAGCACCAGCGCAGTTATAGAACTGATTATGCTTTCTTTCACAGTGCCAGAATTGTCAAAACCAATGCAATAATTTTTCGTCACTTGGCAAACAGAGACTCTGCTCAGTGTTGTTTTGCGTTTTTTTGTTTGAGAGTTCAGACACTCGACTCTAAGCCATGCATCTACCTCTTTATTTTACCATGAGTCGAAGCGAGAGTTGACAAAGAGCTGGCAATACTTTTTGTGCATTCTATTGATAGCTATACCTGCTAAGACTCAATTCAATCATAAAGGAAAGAAAGGAAAAGAAGAACTGATGATTTAAGATGAGTTTGAGCTACGCAACTAAATATGCTTTCATAGCCCAGTGGGAAGAACAGCCACCTGCGGATGGCTGTTCCTCAGTGGAAGAAAAAATGTCTTAAATAGCAATTTTTTTCGTTTTAATACAACTAGTGCGACGAATAGCTGTGTTGTTGTTTTCATAAGAACCATTCCGTTACATTGGTCTTACCCCCAATCTAGCTCGCCGTATTGTTGTATACGCGGCTATAAAAGTTTCACTTCAAAAAAGCAACGAGTTCGTGGTCCTGAGCAATTGTCCAGGTACACACAAACATTGAGCGCCATGGCCGATTTTTTAAAAATTAAGTACATATTTTTCGTTAAATTGACACCAGAAGTGTGAAATAGTTTAAATTGAAGAAACTAAGCGTTATTGTGTTGAAATTTCTTATTCCATTTGAGAACATTTTTCATAAGCACTCAATATAGGCACTTAATTTGCAGCAAGCCAAAAATTGCTTCGTTAGCCCTGCGTTCGTTAGGTCCGCGATTCAAATCGGGGCTCAGAAAATTTAATTTTTTTTTTTAAGTTATTTTTCTATTTTTGAAATAAAAAATATGTCACGCAAGTTTGTTTTTTGATAGAAAGTATTTTTTTTTTTTATAATAAATTGAAAACTTCGTTATGAATTTTAACAAACTGAGACTCGAACCTTGGCATCGAACATTGAAGTCAAACGATTTCCCACTGAGCTATTATTCGCGTTAAGAATTAGGAATCAAAACTTCTTCATCAATTTTGCATGCTTTTGTTGTTCTTTAAAAGCGTTGATGGAAGCATTTTTTTATAGAAATATAAGAAAAGCATGCGTGAAATAAATCACTTGTGGTTTACAAAACAAAGAAAAACTAAAGAAATATCTGAGTATTGCGTCACCTTTTAAACTCATACTTCCCCAAATTAAAGAAATCATTGCAGTACAGTGTTGCAAGCAGTGGAATTGATATAAAGATAGTTTTTTTTTTCAAATTAATTCTGCTTTTAAACAATTTTTGGAAATATTAACACTTAACCATCTTTATCTCATATATTTAAGTAAAAACTTGTCTTCAAAACAAAGATACTGATGTGATTACGCTTCTCGAAATCAAGACCTCACTTCATTAAACCATGTTAAAATTCCTTCTTTTAAGGAGAAACCTTTATGAAATATGGAAAAATCCATGCCTGTGAATTGAAGCTATGGTTTCTTAATTTAAGGGAAGCAAATTTTTCTGAGTGTAGTTGAACCAAATAGATGTGCTCCGAAGCGGTCAAAGACATAATCGACTGGGCAGATTTTGGTCAGTGTTTTTTTAGGATTCTCACGGCATGTTATTAGTCGACTACCTTTGAAAAAGAAAAACAATAACAGGCAAATATTATGCAGCATAAACCATGCACTCAAGGCGAAACGGCCACATATAATAATAAACAAAAAGAATTTTTTTTTTTTTTGCAGGCCAATGGACGAACTCACAAGTCTTTGCTTCCTCATTCACCCTTTTCTATAGATCTGGCCCCCAGCGACTATTATATTTTTTCCAAGTCTCAAACGACATCTCATTGGGAAAAGATTTACTTCAAATGATTTTGACCAATACATATTATAAAGAATTGGACAAACCTTACTATACAAATGGTATCGAACGAGCAAAACGGGGAGTATGTTGAATAATAAACATGGATTCTGCCAAAAAGTTACGTGTTTCTTAATTAGACCAAACAAAGGCTTTTTAAACAGCCTAGCATTTGTTTATAAAGCATTTTTCGATTGATCACAAAACCGATAAATTGATGGCTTCTTTCCACTCCGTTTTTCTTTATCCTAAATTTTTAATTGTCTTAAATATGGCAACAAGCAGTCCTCAAGGGTTTCGAAATTTTTTTTTTCAGACTTCTTTGCTATCTAGCGATTAGCTTTTAACAAATAATAAGACTATACATAGTTATAATTATCAGAAAAAATATTAAATTTTTAAAAAAATAATTAACTATTTAACACCATTTGAATTGAATTAAATTTGTCTTGAATAAAGCATTTAAATAAAAACCTATATCTTTTTCAACTTATATTTTCCTTCTTGAACGACACGGAATTTATATTACTTAATCTTTGTTCAACTGTGGCGGCCGCGGCGCAGTGGGTAGAGTGTGTGGCCAATTCGCCAGAGAACCCTGGTTCGAATCCCCCCGAACACAGAAAGCTTTTCAATTGAATTAATTTTTCTGTTCGGCCGTCACCTCTCTGCAGACAATGGCAATCCACAGAGAGTAAAAACTGCCATGAAAAGCTTCCTGAGACCATAAGCCGTTCGGAGTCGGCATAAAACTAGTAGGTCCAGTTTTCGATCATTTGTGTTCAAACATTTCACAACACACACAACACCGCTGATCATAAGAAGCTCGGTCAAAGTCCTTTTTAGGGCTGAAATGGCCATTTCGTTTTTTTTTTTTAATCTTTGTTCAACAGTGTAGAACTGTAACAAGCCGAATGAGTTCCTAGTTAACAAGTTCATGGTTCAATGACACCAAATAAAGAATTTTTCCATAATAGCCATAAAGTGAAGAATATGATTTCGGCATCAAAATGGAAAAACTTCAGCAGTTTTTTTTAATGATAATCATATAAGGTTAGTATTCGTAATTAAATACTAATAAATTATGTTATCGTTCGAGTTGTGTTAAAAAGCAAAAATTTGGAGAAATAACTACTAAAGTAAGATTTTTCAGAAATAGAAAGTTATTTGGATTAGCCAAAAATGTTCTCATTTAAAAAAAAAAAAAAATAGAAAACAATGCGTTTTAATTTTAACACAAAGCGTCTTGATTCGTTTAAACAAAATAAAATCTGAATAAACAAAAAAGTTTTCAATTTGGGCTTTTCATAAAAAAATCTTTATCTTCATCTTTATCTTCATTTGAATAATGTTTGTTGCCGAAAAAAAACTTATTGCTCTATAAAGATTTAATGGCAGCAGAATTAGAAGAAATTTGAAAAATCAAGAGTTCTAACACATTTCAAGAGAATAAGCTGAAAAGAAAATCAAGAACGAAACAAATTTCAAAAAATTCAGAAAAGGTTGATTGTAAATTAGATTTTTAATTTGAAATTCAGTTAAAACCCCGAAGAAATGATATCCATAACTTACTGATTATTGATCCCATAGTACAGTCAACATATCATTATCATACTATTACCTTGGCATTTGCATTATATTACCTTACCATTGACATTACCATTACCATACCATGACCATACCATTACCATACCATTACCATACCATTACCATACCATTACCATACCATTACCATACCATTACCATACCATTACCATACCATTACCATACCATTACCATACCATTACCATACCATTACCATACCATTACCATACCATTACCATACCATTACCATACCATTACCATACCATTACCATACCATTACCATACCATTACCATACCATTACCATACCATTACCATACCATTACCATACCATTACCATACCATTACCATACCATTACCATACCATTACCATACCATTACCATACCATTACCATACCATTACCATACCATTACCATACCATTACCATACCATTACCATACCATTACCATACCATTACCATACCATTACCATACCATTACCATACCATTACCATACCATTACCATACCATTACCATACCATTACCATACCATTACCATACCATTACCATACCATTACCATACCATTACCATACCATTACCATACCATTACCATACCATTACCATACCATTACCATACCATTACCATACCATTACCATACCATTACCATACCATTACCATACCATTACCATACCATTACCATACCATTAAAATACCATTACCATACCATTACCATACCATTACCATACCATTACCATACCATTACCATACCATTACCATACCATTACCATATCATTACCATACCATTACCATACCATTACCATACCATTACCATACCATTACCATACCATTACCATACCATTACCATACCATTACCATACCATTACCATACCATTACCATACCATTACCATACCATTACCATACCATTACCATACCATACCATTACCATACCATTACCATACAACACGAAAACCTGTAGTAATTTTAAATAATCAAAATTTTAAATATTAATCATAAAATTATCATTTTGCATGATAAAAATCCATTTTTATTAGCCAATGAGTTAAATAAGTAACTGATAATAGAAATTTTTTTATTAAGGGTTTTGTTTTATTAACTTCCCTAACTTTGAATAATTTTTCCAAAATAAATACGACTTCTTAATGCTTAAATTGAATAAATTAGTTCTATAAATAAAAACAACTCATTTATTACAATCAAGTTTAATAGTCTTTAAGGCATAATATACGTGTAATATCCAGAAAAGGCAACTTTATCAAAAAAATTTTTTAGATACAAGGAGTTTTTATTTTTTTCAAATTAATACAGCTTATTGTGCATTAAAAGTACTTTATAAAAATACTTTCTTTTTTTGAAAATAATTTTCAGGCTTTTATATAGAGGGCGCTGAAAATGACATAAAAAAGACATCCAACACGGTTCGATGGATATGGCCTTTCCCATGTATCTGAAACAAAAAAATTAAATATCATTTTAAAGTACAGACCATAAATTCGACCTCGATCCTCGGGGGGTGTTTTTAAAATTATGGCGAAAGTTAGAGTAAAAAATTTAAAAAAAAAATAAGTTTTCGATCGCTTTTTTGTCTACAAAAAATAAACACAGGTGCGTCGTTAGACACACGAGAGAGCGAGGCTTTTTCACTGTTTCATAGATTTGATAATTAAATGTTTTTTTGTTTTTTGTGTAAAAAAATAACTTTTAAATACAAAAATTTAAAATAACGTAAAGTTAATTAAAAACACGTTTTCACACCAGTTTATTTTATTACACTTCATTATTATATTATTAATTTTATTACATGTTACAGCCATTGTTATTCCAACGAACTTGTGCGCAATTGTTAATTTTCCTTCGCACTATGCAAAAATAAAACAAAAGCATGTACCAAGAATATCACAAACGCAACCTGCAATGAAAGGTATCGTTTTAATAAAACATTTATTCAAAAATTTGCACGTATATTATGCCTTAAAGATAAAATAAATGAGTAAATGGAAATCATGGTTAAATATTCCTCTGATTTATTAAAACGCATTTCGCTTACTTAATTCGATATCAACAAAAAGCTCATAACTTACGCATCTAGCACGCATTCATTGTTACGCATGCGCAATAATAATTTCAATTATTTTCTATAGTTAATCCACTTATATTGCGTTTTAACATTAGTTTTGGTTCGAATTATGTTGCAGCTGCTGCTGCTGTATCTACTTAATATGTAGTTAAATTCATGTTAAATTTTTTTGTTTTCAACTAATTGATTTAACTACATTTATTTTGGAGCATTTAGACTTTTCTACTTGGTTTATTTTCAATTTGCTTCTAATGATCTTATAGAACTGCAACATTTAAACGTAACAGGCAATTATTTATGATTAAATATTTCGGTGCCAGGGATTTAAGCCAGTTGCGGCCAAAAAAAACACTTGCACTGTTCTTTCAGTTGTGTGCTAGTGCACGCACATGTGAGAGCGACAAAGGCCGCAGGGTTCACGACAAACGCGTGCATAGGCGCCCACTCTGATTTAAACTAACGTCAAACTAAGTATAAATTTATATGTGTAAATTCCAAAGTAGGGTGAAAATAAAACAAAGTAGCACTGCTCGCTCGACCATTTTTAAAAAATCTGAAAAAATTACTAAAAATTATCTTGGGTCTGTAGATAATAGAAAGGATATTTCAAATATTCAATTTTCAATTTCAATTTATTTCTGTAATAATAAGTACAATAAGAATAATTTCTTTTATAGTAGAACAATGTAGAAATAAGAAGCATGTTGTCTTAAAAACTAAAAATTAACTCTAGATTTATATCTATCTTAACCATAATATATAATCTAACACAAAGACCAATCATATAACAGATTTTTTAGGGCTAACGACAGAAGTTTTATGAGCTAAAAGTTAAAATCAGAAAAGTGCTTAAATATTTAAAGTTCCTTTTCCTATCAATACATTTTAAGTTATTGGGTAAAGAGTTCCATAATCTCTGGGGAACAGGGGGCGAACCTTCACATGGCAACGTGTCTGACCGCCTCAACCTGGCGAGGCCAGCATTATCCATGTCGAAATCGTCTCAAGTCGACTCAAACCTCCAAGTGGTGTTCCCTGGGCAACGGCAAACTGGCATCCGTCAGTTTGACGGCTAATTTGAGCGGCGGGTCACTCCATAGACCTTAAACATGGAATGTGCGCAGGGTTTGGGTCCCGCCACATTACTACTGCCCAATGAAAACTAAACCAGCCTCGGATAAGAACCCCAATTACGTTGACGACCACCGCAAACGAAAAACGGACAATGATTTACGGATATGCACCTGGAATGTCCGAACCCTTTATAGGGAAGGTGCCATTATCCAACTGGCGGAAGCCCTCAAAACGATAAAGGCTGACATCACCGCCATCCAGGAAATGCGATGGAAAGGGCAAGGCTGCTCTAAACAAGCACACTGCGATATCTACTACAGCTGCCATGCGGAGAAGCGCGAATTCGGATGTGGATTCGTTGTTAGCCGGAAACTACGCCACCTTGTTTCCCGGTTCACACCTGTGAACGAAAGATTGGCCACGATCCGCATCAAGGCAAAATTTTTCTACATAAGCCTTATTTGCGCGCACGCCCCGACGGAGGAAAAGGACGAAGCCGTCAAGGACGCTTTCTACGCTAGTCTTGAGGACGTATATGACCACCTTCCGGCTCATGACGTGAAAATAGTCCTCGGCGATTTTAATGCGAAAGTCGGAAGGGAAGGCATCTTTGGCCCCACTGTCGGTCAGTTCAGTCTTCACGAGACCTCTACGAACAACGGTCTAAGACTGATCGACTTCGCCGCGGCACGAAACATGGTAGTTAGTAGCACCAGATTTAAGCACCTCGACATCCACAAGGCCACCTGGCTGTCCCCTGATCAAAAAACGCGAAACCAAATTGATCATATTGTAATCGACGGAAGGCATGCCTCTAGTGTTCTAGATGTGCGTACATTTCGGGGGGTCAACATTGACTCCGACCATTATCTTGTTGCAGCCAAGATCCGCATGCGATTATGCAATGCAAAGAACATACGCACAGGAATGCAACGAAAGCTAGATGTCGCTAAGCTGCAATTACAACGGACTGCCGAAGCCTACTCCGCTCAACTCTCGGTTAAGCTCAACCAACCAACCTCTGGACTCGACGACGCCGGTGGACTTTGGGCGCATATATCCCACTCCATGCGCGCTGTCGCTGAAGAAGTCATTGGTTTCCGGCGCCCGCAACCTCGGAACCAATTGTACGATCAGGAGTGTCGCATCGCGACTGCAGTAAAAAACGCCGCATACAGAAAAACGCTGCAGTCAGCTGCAACGCGAGCCGTGCGAGAAAACTACCGCGAAAAGAGGAAGGAAGAGAGGCGCCTTTTCAGACGCAAGAAAAGAGAGCAGGAAAAGCGTGAGCGTGAGGAACTAGAGGTATACCAGGGCAAGAAGGATGCACGAAAATTCTATCAACAGGTTAAGCGTCTAACCCAAGGTTTCAAGCCCGGAGCATCCACTTGCAGAGACGAAAATGGAGATCTGAATACGGATACACAGTGTGTGCTTAGATTGTGGAGACAGCACTTCTCCAATTTACTTACTGGCGACGATTCCACCAATGCCGCCCATGGAGAGCGCAGTGCAGTGCCACCAATCGACGATGACGGAGTGGAAGTATCACCACCTAGCCATGAAGAGGTTCGAGTTGCTATCCAACGACTCAAAAACAATAAAGCAGCGGGTGCTGACGGCCTGTCAGCTGAATTGTTTAAAACCGGCGGCGATGAATTGATAAGGCGCATGCATCAGCTCATCAGCAAAATATGGCTAGAAGAAAGCATGCCCGACGATTGGAACCTCAGTGTACTGTGCCCTATACTTAAGAAAGGAGACCCTACAATCTGCGCTAGTTATAGAGGTATCAGTCTTATTTCCATCGCATATAAGGTTCTCTCAAGCGTACTGTGTGAAAGATTAAAGCCGATTACAAAAACACTGATTGGACCTTATCAGTGTGGCTTTCGACCTGGTAAGTCCACCATAGACCAGATTTTCACGCTACGACAAATCCTGGAGAAAACCCACGAAAATCAAATTGACACACACCATCTCTTTGTCGATTTTAAAGCTGCGTTCGATAGCCCGAGAAGGGATTGCCTATACGCAACAATGTCTGAGTTCGGTATACCTGCAAAGTTGATTAGACTTTGCAGAATGACGTTGAGCAACACACGCAGCTCCGTCAAGGTAGGAAATGACCTCTCCGAAACCTTCAATACCGAAAGAGGTTTCAGGCAAGGCGATCCACTGTCTTGCGATCTCTTCAACATCATCATGGAGGGGATCGTACGAAAGGCCGGTGTGCATCGTAATGGCACCATTTTCTATAAAGGTGTCCAGCTCCTTGCGTACGCTGATGATATTGATATTGTTGGCAGAACCAAGAGAGATGTTACCGCTGCTTTCGCCGCTATCGAAAAGGAATCAGCCAAAGTGGGTTTGACGATAAATGAGGGTAAAACAAAGTATATGCTGTCTACAAACAAGGGAGCGCGGCGTTTAGACTCCCACGTTTCATCCGGCAGCTATAACTTTGAAGTAGTCAAGGAGTTCGTTTACCTTGGCACCGCCATTAACACTAACAACGAAATCAGCCTGGAGATAAAGCGAAGAACAATAATTGCTAATAGGTGCTACTACGGGCTCAGTAAGCAACTAAGTTCCAGAGCCCTCTCTCGATCGACAAAGCTAACACTCTACAAGACGCTCGTTCTACCTGTGCTGCTTTATGGCGCTGAGGCATGGGTAGTTTCGCAAACTGACGCAGCCGCTCTGGGGGTGTTCGAGAGAAAAGTTCTTCGCAAAATCTTCGGTCCTGTTCGAGTCGGCGATGACTATCGCATCCGAATGAACCACGAGCTGTATGAGCTCTACGGAGACATTGACGTAGTTCGGCGTATAACTGTGCAGCGACTACGCTGGCTGGGTCATGTCCATCGTATGGACGACGAAGCTCCAGCGAAAAAGGTGCTCGAGGCGAGGGTCGCTGGTCAACGACGACGAGGGAGACCATGCCTCCGATGGATGGACCAGGCTGAGGAAGCCCTAACCGCGCTTGGTGTATCCGATTGGAGAAGGCGCGCGCAAAGCAGAGGCGCCTGGCGAGAGCTGATGAGGTCGGTCGAAATCCGGACACGGGTTGTCACGGCCATCTAAGTAAGTAAGTAAGTTCCATAATCTAATGGTGTTAATAAAGAAGATTCTCGTTGAATTTAAAAATGTATATTTAGGTATTATTAAGTTTCTACTTCTATTAGATTGGCTAAATTGCAACTTTTCATAAAGATACCACGGAGTTTTTGAATGAATAATGTTATGTAAGATAATACAGTTTCTTGCATTCATATGGGAAGTGATGCCACATCCAAGAATGCTTTTACTCCAAGATGAGATGTGATCAAACTTATGTAGACCATACACATACCGCGATACATTATTAAAAGCTATTTGTATTTTATAAAGCGATTCTAGTTTACTAGATCAAAGTAGCCACAAAGTAGGTGATTATAGGAACAATCAACTGAATCACTAATCGTTTTTTGGTTACTGTAGGTGTGAAAAAAGCAGATAGTCTTAAAGTCCGCAGTGTACAATAAATCTTACTAACTACACTATTAATATGATAATATGGTATTAGTTCAAATATAAAATAAAAATTAAAAATTCGAAAAATAAGCAAAATTTCAAGAACTCATTTCTTCTAAACAATCTTATGTGTATAGAATCTTGAAACTTCTTTTATTCTATTATTAAAACAGAGAATTTTAATATATTTACCCAAACTTTTTAATAAAACCTACGACTACTTTTAAAGGGACCAATTAAAGAAGATTTTCATAATTTGAGAATTTTTACGCCAGATTTTCTCGAAAGCCAACAAAAAGTTCCAATAATTTTTTTTTTTTTTAACTTAAAGATCCTTCAAATTTATTTGTAAATTAATTACGACCTTCTTTCATACGTTTTAAGTTATGTGTTTACAGGCGTTTCTCGATTTAACGATCATCAGCTTTGCCAGCACATTTCGTTAAATCGAGTTTTTCGTTAAATCGAGTACTATGATAATAAGGCAATTATTGTGAATAATTCGATGAAAATAGCAATAAGAAGAATTTTTGAACTTTTTATTAAAAAGAAAAATGAGCTTACATAAAAAAATAAGAAATCAATTCATATTCATTGATAGATTCCAAGATTTTCATTTAAAAAATGTATTTATATATGTTTGTTTCATTGGCATGCTGATGTTATTTTGAACTGCAACTTCTTGCAGCTGTGTCAACACCGCCAACTTTTCAGGATCAATGTTCATTTGCCTGGCCCATTGAATGCACTTTTCAAAACTGTGCATAGCATCTACGTGTTTAATTTTCGCAACTTCGTATTGTACACTGTCTTCACTCTCATCTTCAACGTCGTCGAAATCATACGCGGGAGTCTGTTGAACCCATCCATTTAAGTCGAATGCTGACAATTCCACCTACAAATTATTAGAAAAAGTTAAAACATTCTGAATAAGACGAATTTAAGAATTCATTACATCTGGGAAAATTGAATTTAACAATCTAACCCCGTTTCTCGTTGCTGAAATATCCTCATCTAGAATTACTAAATCCGATAGAGGTAGATTGTCTTCTTCATCGTAATCATCAAAACTGCCAAAAAGTTTTTTCCAACAATTGGCTAACGCTGATTCAGAAACAGATTTCCATCCTGAAACTAAAGCTGTCGCAGCATCGTATAGAGTAAACGATTTCAAAAAAGCAGTAACATCTCGTTCCTTAGTTGCAAAAATTCTCGATAGAAGGCTGTTTTTGTAGTAAAGTTTCAGCAACCGAATGGCATTTTGGTCCATAGGCTGAAGAAGTGGTGTTACATTTGGTGGCATGTAAAGGACCCAAATTTTTCCATCGACGGTTTCTTTAACCAATTCGCTAGCCGGCGGGTGACATGGTGCATTATCCAAAATCAATAATGCTTTCAATGGTAAATTTTTCGCATTTAGAAAATGTTCCACCTAAAATATAGTCACATGTATAATAGCATTCATATGTAAAAACCTTGTGCGGCACTTACCTGAGGAACAAAATTTTCGAAAAACCACTTTTTGAATATGACAGACGTCATCCATGCATTACATGAAGAAGAGTAATCAATAGGTACAGTTTTGTTGCGAAATGCTCGAGGACTTTTAGCTTTTAATATTAAAAAGAGCTTAATTTTCTTTGTGCCACTAGCATTGCTGCACAAAAGAACGGTTACTCTTTCCTTTGACACTTTCCTCCCTGGAGCATTTCTTTCCCCGCAGTGTACATACGTTTTATCGGGTAGATTCTTCCAAAACAGTCCGGTTTCATCGGCATTAAAAATTGCATCTTTTGATAATCCGAACTGCAAAACTACTTCTTGAAAATTTTTTTTGAATGGTCCAACCGCCGCTACATCGGACGAAAGCTTTTCACCACATTGCTTCAAGAGCCGTACACCGAATCTTTTTTTGAACCGTGTCAGCCACCCATGGCTAGCATTAAAACTTCCTCCATAAATTTTTTTGTGAATTGCCTTCGCCTTATGTTGTAACATTGATCCTGTTATAGGAATATGGCAGTGCCGCTGTTTAAGAAACCAGTCGTATAGTTTTTTTTCCATTCTTGGAAATTCCCCACTTTTAAACGCCTTTTGGTTTTTATGCAAGTTGATTCCATCTGCATGCCTCAAAATATTCTCTTTTGCTTTTAAAATTGTTGACACAGTAGAAGACTTCAAATTGAATGTCTTGGAAAGTTCGGAAACACGTGCTCCTTTATTATATTGATGAATAATTTTTCATTAACACTAGGCCTCTTTCTTGCACTCATTTTTAACTTTGCATGCGCACGCGTCAAACCAAACTGATCAGCTGTGAAATACTTAATACATACGTAAAATTTCGTAGCTTTGGTGTTTGCCCTCAGTAGCAAATGTAACTGTTTATTAACGTTTTTTTCGTCTGTTTCTCTTTAAATAAGACAAACTTGTGCATGAATACGCACATATGTATTAATAGCACATAGTATGTATGTACATATAAATTTTCTATGGAGACAGAGTAATTTTGTATGTTGTTTGTTAAACTGAGTACTGCCGAATTTTGTTTGTTCGTTATATAAGGTACTCAATGGAATGAATTTGACTGTTCGTTAAATGCGTTATTCGTAGAATCGAATGATCGTTAAATCGAGAAACGCCTGTATATAACTCCAATAATTTTTCAATTATTAAAGGTTATATTTTATCGAGCTTTAGGAATAACAACTAACAACTAACAACAACAATACCCTATATAGAGTATCAATCACATAGCAGACTAGACAGCTGTTTCGTTGGCCGCTACACCAACTCATCAGTAGCCTTTTATCGTGATTCTTGTAAATTATCCAGGGTAATTTACTAATTGCATTCGTGAAACAAGTAGAAAATTAAGAGCTTAGTGGATCACAGCAAGAATCACGATAAAAGGCTACTGATGAGTTGGTGTAGCGGCCAACGAAACAGCTGTCTAGTCTGCTATGTGATTGATACTCTATATAGGGTATTGTTGTTTTTAGTTGTTATTCCTTCAGTTGTTTTCTTCGGAAAGCAACATTGACCTTGAGCTCGATAAAATATAACCTTTAATAATTGAAAAATTATTGGAGTTATATAAACACATACTTGATCCTTCAAATTTGTTTCAAAATATGCAAAGTTTTTCAAAATTTTTTAATTTCGAATTAGTTTTATATCCCCCTAAAGTTCAGCCCAACAGCAAAAAAAGCATATTTCAACATTAGTGGTATTCACACCGGCTCGTTAGTTTATTAGTTGTAACTTGTTATTTTTTTAACGTTTTCGACAATTTTATAAAAAGAAAGTGCACGAAAAAAAATAAGTCGCAACTAACAAACTGACGAATCCGGTGTGAATACCCATTTTCTGTATCTCCTATTCGCACGAATAGAAAAATTTGAAAAACTCTCAAATGAAGTGTTTGATCAATTTCAAAGAATGTAACCATTGAAAATGGCGTACGCGAAAGTACCCACTTTTATAATTTTAGTTAAGAATTGTTGCAATTTGGTTTCCAGTGACTTTTTTGCTGATAGTCAATTTTGAATTGACTAATTACAAAATGTACACTGAAAAAAAAACATGCTTAAAAATTAAGGGGCTGTTCATAAATTTCGTTTTTGTTGTTTGTTTGGCCAATTTTTGACCCCCTCCTCCCTATGTCACACTTCGTCACAAAGTCTTTAACCCCTTTCCCCCGCCCCCTCCGATGCCACGACACACTTATACTTTTTACATTATTTGAGTTTTTTTTTTATAATTTAACAATTTATTATGAAAAAAGCATAGAACACGTATATTTATTATAAGTTTTATTATTATTGAAATAAGATGGAAATTTCACATTGTTCTATTGCGTTTGACCAACAGTTTTATGAAAAATTTGACCATGTGAACAGAGCTAAACACAAATTAAAGCTTTTCTGACGTTAACAAGAACACCCCGACGTTATGCATTATAACTTGGATATGCGACAATTGTGTAATGTTTGTTTTAGTTTTTTATTACTCTTTGATCTTCACTTTGAACTTGAAGCTATAACAGCTTTTTTTTATGACTATTTTAGAGTAAGAATTCACACTTCAGTTCAGCAAAAAAACTCTTTTTTGAAGCTGCTACAGTTGTTAAAGGTGTTTCAAACGCCTTTTGTACCTTTGATCGATTCAAACATAATATTAGCTGTCTTTTTCGGTTTGAGGTCCGTTAGTTCTATTAGGTGGGTCTTTTTATTGATAAAAAATTAAATCAATACTTTTATTTTAATAAAATTTAAAATTTTGAAAACTAAATTCAAACTTTTTTTGTGACGTAACGCACGACCTACAAAATTTTAGGTTTGAACGCATAACATATACCACTACTATAAAAAAATAATAGTATCCGCCGCACAGTGGCTCAGAATAGGTTTTCATTGGCCAAAATTCTATAACTTTTGAGCCGATTGAGATATTTGAGTAATTTTGTAATTAAAACTGACAAATAATTCTTTGAATTTGTTGTGTTTAAAATTTTGTTAAAATCAAATGAGTACTTATTGAGAAATTTAAGGTCAATGTTGAACTTTTGAAATTTTGAACTCTTAGTATGCAATTATGCTTTTCTTATTTTTTGAATCTTCTCTTTTTATTAAAAAAAGTGTTGATAAATAAAACATTTTATTATTGTCTATTAATATGATTTTGTACATTGGGACATTTTTTTTTTTCTAATATTATATATATCTTACTAAAACAAGGAAAATCATATTTAAATTATTATTTCTTTAGTTGAAATATTGCTTGCAAATATTCCGTACTCAGTTCTGAATTATTTTCGTCCCGTTGTAGCTCTTTCGCTTCTTTATCTAAGTTCAGGTGTTCCACTTTCCATTGATGTCGCATGCTAGAGATGAGCGGATCTGACGTTGCCAATAATATATTAAAAACATCTTAATTTGTGCAATTGCGTGACATTTTTCTGGTGTTGTGTTCTCTATAAAATCTGTAATCCTTATTCACCGAAATTGGTGTAATTGCAATAGTGTCGTTAGATGGCAAACAGTCCTTTTTAGCAGCAGTGATTGGATACAGATTTGAACCTTTTTCAATTGCACGCAAACTGAGCTCAGTATATTGGTGCTTTGTTAATTTCAAATCCAAGAATAATGCTAATGCCACCTCATTTGTGTACTGTTTTTCCTCGCTCGGTGATGGTACACTTTCAAGAATCCGTTTTGTTCTCACTGGACTAGCATCAATAACAATTTCCAGTTTTGCATATTTTTTATCTGCTCGCAATTGATGAAGGAAAGTTTCTTGAACATTTTCGCTTCCGATTTCATCAGTGGTATCCTTTAGCTTTCGCCTCTTAGATCTATCGCTGCAGTTGTCAAGTTCTTTTTTTTGGTCTTCCTGCGCTGATTTTGTCGGTAGTTTTTGAAGCTCTCTGCACGGTAATCTCGCATTCCAGCCATTTTTCGTTATGTTTATAAAATCTTTCTTTTGTGTAATTATACTGACTGTAGCGCTTTTTTAAATTTTTGACGAAAACTGATAATTTCTCTTCTAAGTCCAATGGTATTTCGAAGTTTATTTTTCTTTGAACGTAGCTTAGAACATCTTCCTGTTTTTTGTTTCTTTAATACTCCTGTCAGTTCTTTATAACTGAACCTCCATGATTTTTGAATTAATTTATTTCCAATTACAATGGCTGAGATATAGCAACTAAGATTGTTTCCGAATATCACTTCCTTATAAGACTTTCCGTACCATAGTGCTTTCCTAAGCCCTATTTCAAGAAATCAGTACCAGTATCTATTTACTTATTACCTGCACCAGTTCTATAAAGGTAAAATTTAAACCTACAAAACTCCACATGTTTCATACAGGTAGAATGAAATGGGTTAATTAAAAAAACTCTAAATGTCTTAAAACTCCAAAACTGCACATGTTTCATACAGGCAGAATGAAATGGGTTAATTAAAAAACTCTAGGCACTATTTTAATTACCAGAAACTGTATATATATTTTGTATATGCACTTGTCTTATAGAGTTGGAATAAAAAGGGTAAATAAAACTAAAAAACCCTTTAAATTGCATGCAATAATATACCTGTTACACCTAAATTTTAAGTAGAATACATCATTGCATACTAAGGGATGCGTTTAAATTAGCGCCATTCGAATATTTGTGTGATTAGTTTCAGTAAAATGAAAAAAAGCTTCTACGGGGGATCGTGGAGGAGACCTTCACCTTTAACTGAATGCTTTAATTTTTTTGATCAGTTTTAATCCTTAGAAGTTCTATTCCACTAAAGTAAAGGTTTATACAAAAAAAACAGTAATTTTGAAAACATTTCGTAATATCCAAAATATAAATAGAACAGCTTCAACCTTGTACAATAATTTAACGATAATAGTTCAACCAACCTAACAAAAAAAAATCAACCCTCTATTGATTATAGTTTGCGAGCAACAATGGCCATTCATTTTCCATTTCATTCAATTCATTTTCCAGAAAAAATAAAAAACTCACCCTTTTCTGAAATTAGCAAAAACAGGTGTGTTTAACCGTATGCCACGCCCACAATTTAAGATATTTTGACCTAAATTTTTGGCACCTAACTTTGGATATGTTTACTACAAAATGGCCCAAATATTTTATAAATCGGTTACCACAAAAAATGGGTATTGGCCAATGGATTTAATTCTTGAGAGACAGTGCTCCAATCATTTAAAAAAATATATTTATTTTGCAAAATTTCTGGAGGGACAAATCAGAAAATTTTCTTTTTTCTTGTTTCATTAGCTTCTAAATATATACATATATATATAATACGTACAGAAAAGTGAAAAAATAATAATTTTTATAATATTTGAACAAAAAAAAAATTATTTTGAATCCTTTTTTATTGACCAGCATACATACGTCATGAACAAAGGGAACCGATGAATTGTTTATACCTTTAAAGTAAACCGATGTTTGGTCGAAGATAACTTTTTTCAGGTAGCCCATTTCTTGATTGTTGTTAATTTTTAGGAAGCGGGACTTTTTTAGTCAAAAAACTGTTTGAAAAGTATCTTGTTATTTTTTTTTATTTATGGGCACTTGAGACATAAAAATTGTTCATATATATGAAACTAAGTTTATGCATTGTATTTTTATTTTACATTGAACGTACAATGGATTTATTAAATAAACAATATCATATAAAACTGAATCTGAATTATTACACATGAAAAGACATGAAGTGAAACTTTTATAGCTGCGTATACAACAGTACGGCGAGCTAGATGCGGGGTAAAACCAATGTAACGAAATGGTTCTTATGAAAACAAGAACACAGCAATTCGCCGCAATGGTTGTAAAAAAACGAAAAAATGTTTTTTTAAAAAATGTTTCATATATTTGCTTTCACCAAGGATTGAACACACTACGCTTGGATCCATAGCCGGCTGTTCTACCCACTGGGCCACGGAGACATATTTATTCGAGTAGCTCATACTCATGTTAATTTTTACAATCAGTAGTTCTTTTCTTTTCGTTCAATACTCTGAAAGTACAGTACGGTCTAAAAATTTGAATCCGAACGTAGGTTTCTTCAGAACATTAGCATACTTTGAGGCATTTCTCAAATTGAGTTTTTATAAATTCAGAAAGCAATTTTCGAAGTAGAACTTGCATTGATTGATTTGGAAACAGCACATGCTGCAATATTAACGAATGCAACTTTGAATCTAAAATTTGTTTTATTCTTAGATCTGTGAATTTCCATATAAATATCGTAACTTTCATATAATTGAAATGTAGTTTTTAACTCACATTTTATCAATATTAAAAAAAATTCGCATGCTGCGGTATCTTAACACACAAAATACTGGTTACAAGTTCTTTCAGTATCAACTGAGGTATTAGATTACCTACGCTTCACTACTTTGGTCGAAAATAAAATATGAGAAGGTTATGTTACTAAAATATTGTGCCGAAAATGAACTTGTCAATGCATATGTAACCCACCCGGCACATATCTCGTTTACAGAGAATGTTCGTTTGTAACGAACTTTTATCGAAGAAAAATTTCGTATTTTTTCCTAGTTGGCGATCTAGAATCGAAAGTTAATTCATACCAGTGTTGTCGCTCCAGTAACAATGAAAGTAGGTCTTAAGTGCCAAAAAAGTTATCCGAAAGTATCAACCTTACAGTAAAAAAGTAGAAAATATAATTAACTTCATATTTGTTTTGAAGAATTAATCGCTTTGGAATTGTTAACGAATAATTTTTCGAAACATAAGCGGACCTTCGTTTAGGAAGTAACCGTTACGTTCGCCAAACGTATCTTTTTCGAATCGTAACCGCTATTGAATTCGACTGTTATCATCGCAAACTGTTCGAAAATTTTAAAATTTTCGATATCGAAGTCGGGTTTTGTGCCTTGTGGAAAATAGCACAATTTTTGTGATAATGTTGGAGTTTCTTCTATATATATACACATCTGCATCATTTAGCATTAAATATCGTCGCAAATGCAACATAAAATACGACGCAAGTCGTGTAACGAAAAACTCATCAGCATTTGTAACTGTTTAGGCACGTAAAAGAAACCCAAACGAGTATGCGCGGTAGCATAAGGTCAGAGCTTCTGACCACGATGCGAAAGTTTAGTGGTGCTAACTGCGGTTAAAATGTTATGCTTTTTTTATATTATAAATATTTACAATCATACAGACAGTTTTTGTGTTTTTTTTTTACGAAAAATTTAAATTAAAGTATATAAATAAAGATAAAATTATATAATCACTAAATGATAAACAATAAATGCTTTTTGGCATAAATCCTATGGAATAAATTGGATGTATACTATGCTTGCTTTCAGGTTTGTTCATTTTTTGTTTCCCAGGCAGTGGTGCGATGGTAGCACGTTCAACTTGCAGTCGAATTGTACGCGGTTCGATGCGAGTACGGAAACCTATAAGTGCATTATTTCAGACACAGGTTTTTTGACAAATTTTTTCTTTTTAATATTTATAAATAAAAATATAATAAACAAAAAATAAAACAGCAAGATCTGTTGTCTGCTCTTTGAGGATCAATAAATGTATAATAAATCCTCTTGATAAACAACTGTCGCACGATAGTCAAAGAAACTGTGATCTAATTTGTACGTGAATATTGAACTTTTCAGTAACTGGCCATAAACAACAGGGACATTGATATCGCCACGTTGATAATACTAGTTGGCTTTATGAAAAAAGACAGTTTTTTAAATACTGATGGTATAAAGGCAGACTGCTTTTTAACCATTTGGTTGCACTGATGGAGGGAATGTTAATAAAATAAATTAGCAATCTTCCCTGAAATTCCATTTTTGGGTAAAAGTTTTACTTATACCGTGCTTGGCGGCCACACACATATTTTTTAGATAAGAAGATACACCAAGCCATCGAAACAACTACTTTTTATGACGGCTTGCATGCCTATTATTCGTTTTCTGTATAGCATCGCTTTTTATTTTCCCGACGCTTATACTTCCTGCTGTTGCTTCTGCCATTTTACAAAAAAATAAAATGTACTCGATTTTAAATGGAATCCACTGACAATTCACTAAATAATAAATAACAGTAGGTATTAACAACTAATAAAAATGTTTACCGTCTTACAGTTGTTGCATAGTTACCATAAATATAAAATAACTTAATTTCGTACAGTTAACAAACAATAAAATACATTTTTATGATAGAGATACCAGAATAAAATTAATTTTTATTTGTCATTGACTTTTTACCAATACCTTGAAGTTGTTTATTGCATAGATATGGAATTGTTGCATTTTGGTCTGAACTATCATATTTTGCTAGTACTCGCGTACTCGCGTGTGTAGTACAAAATAAAAATATCTAGTGGAACCAAGGAGTTCATAGAAACTTTCGTTGTTTCTGTTGAATTGTTAAGTAGCCCAGATATTACTTATCATAGCATTATAATAAAAAACTATCACATACTTTAAGGCATCACAAAGAAATTTCGTTGTTTTTCATAGAAAATTGTTTCGACTTTTTAAAAAAAAAAAACACAATATTTAAGAAAAAATAAAGTCTTATTGCACATCTACATAGCAAGACCTTTCAATTGCTACCCTATTTATGAAAATTGCGTCTATAGTATAGATTTGATAGTCATAAAAAAATGCGCTTGCGTAATAATAATTTAGATATTGAATATCGGTAAAAATATTGGCCTTTGGCATGTTTTATAACAATGGTTACATAGATTTGAATATGAAGAATTCGATTCAGTCAAAAAAACGAAAAATTTGGAAGTGTGATTATTGCGTTTTGTTATGGACCTCCTCATATCATGTATGATATTGAGCATCTTATACTGCCATACGACATCTTTGTGGTAAGCTCCCTCAATACACATCTCAGTAAGCTCCCTCAATTTCACTTGAGGTCGTTCAACTTAATGGCATGTTTTTTTTCTGGTATACTGACGTCCTTCGTGCTTAAACGTCATCGGTGCTTAAAAGGCCACAACGAAAATCAGAAATCCAATTTTGAATCATCTTCATTGACTGTACAGAGTCCGGATAATACTAATCTAGCTTGTCTTTAGTTTCGGTTATCGTCTTCTTGTGTGAATATGTATTAGAACACGAAATTTATATTTTCATTTTAAAAAAAAAGCGGACACTAGTTGCTTCTCACTGCTGTAACTGGTAAGCGCGTAAACATAAATGGCTGAAATTTTGACAGCTAGTTGTGAAGCGTTCACAATACTGCTCTCTTGGAATTATTCAAAAATTTTTGATCAACCAAGTATTCATATCAAGTGAATATAGCTTCATTATCTCCTGATTCGCTTTGGAAAAATATGTATTGTAACCTGGGACTGCAAAAACGATTATAGCTATCAATCAATCATTTCATAGCTATTATTTTTTGATCAATGTTTTTTCGATCAGAAATAAAAGTTATTTTTTGATCGTTATTTTATCAATCAGAAACAAAAGTTCTTTTTTGATCGTTATTTTTTCGATCAGATATAAAAGTTCTTTTTGATCATAATTTTTTCGATCAGAAATACAAATTATTTGTGATCGTTATATTTTCAATCAGGAATAAAAATTACTTTTAATCGTTATTTCTACGATCAGAAAGAAAAGTTATTTTTTGGCTGTTATTTTTTAGATTAGAAATGATGGATATTTTTCGATCAGATTAAAACAATTCTTTTTTGATCAAAATTATATCGATTTAAAAAAAAGGAACATGTGTATCAAAGCTGTAAAAGAATGCAATCATTTGTGATAAATCTTGTGATGTATATTCAAAATGAATGCAATAATTTTTGGCAAATCATTGATTGATTGATTGAAAATTATTGACTGCATTCACGTGATTTCATTCATTTATTCAAATCATTGAAAACAATAATTTGAATCCCAAAAATATGATGTTTTAAAATATTCGTTTGAATTGAATAAGATATTTTTTATAAAACAGTGTGTTTATATCAATGCTTTAATCCGGCTTCGGTTGATTCCTTGGGCCAAGGTGAGAAAAAAAATTGTGTGGAGGGGGTCTTTTTTTAACATATCTTATTATCAATGTTATTGATATCTCTTGAATATCTGTTGAACAAGTATGGGAAATCCACATGCTAATATAATGAGTTATATATTTTATTTGTGTTACTTGCAAACAAATATGTTATTCATTTTTGTTTGATTTGATTTCATCACAAACAAAAAAAAAAGAGATTTGTCCGGCTCTCTAAATGCGTGAGATATAAATGTAGTCGTTGTGGCAGACAGCTTCGTTTTTGAGGCTTTAATGGATAATATTGGTTCTTTGGGGGAAAAAAATGATGTAGCAAATTCTATTGCTCCTTTAATATTCATCATACACAGATAAAATATATGCCAAAATATCAGTTTTAGTACGAATGAATCGAATATATTTACTTGGATTTTATCATTTCTTTAATAAAGTCACAAAATGGCAATCTAAGAAAAAATTAAAATTTCAAGTCCCAATCAATGTTTTGAAAAAATGAATAAAGTCAATGATTTCCAATTAATCAAAATGATTGCATTCATTTCATCAAATCATTGATTGGGACTCAGAATTTCAAATCACAATCAATGATTTGAAAAAATTTTTGCACTCAGGATCTCTGACTTCCTAGCTTCATATTGCTACATTTAAAATTATTTTACAATTACTTTTCATACATGATCTTTTGATCTTAAAATTAAAAAATAATCATTATTTTCCATCCCTGATTGAGACTGATTTAATTTAGTTTTAAAACAGTATTCGCATATAGCGGCTACTGACTTGTACAAGTCTAATTTATGTTCTCTGTAAATCTTCCACTGTGCGATAGAATGATGTTTTCTGATGATTATCTCTCAAAGCAATCACCACTTCTCATACATTGAAAAATTAGGCAGACAGGGCGACATTTGCTTGTATAAAAAGTGAATTTGTTCGCACATCAACAACAAAATGTTGTTGCCAATAACGTAAACATTGGTTACAATTTTCGACAGTTGCAGTTCTTGAAGTTTCTGTTTTTGTTTTTATTTTTGTTCTTGTACGTTTTTGAAAGTGATTGTATTTTGTGCTTTAATTTTAGTTTAAGGTTTTTGTTTTTGTAATAATGGTCTTGTGATGAGTTATATGATCATTTCGTGCAGACGACTGTTTAAAACAAAAAAGAAGGTGCTTTAAACTTTGGTCTTTAATTTTAATGTTGTTAGTTTTGGGCTTGGGTTGCATTAACCATTTTCATTTTTCGATAATAAATTGATTTTTACTGCTGCGTTTTCTGAAATTAATATCATGATTTCATGTATATATTTTGTCCAAATATTAAACGAAGCTATCTAATAAAAATGTGTGGTTATAATTAGTCCCAGTAGATCAAACATAGACACCAACCTTTTCGGCAGAAACGTTCTCTTGCAAATTTCGCAAATGAAACATTTCTTAACATTCGCCAGACTTGAAGTCGTCTCAAAATATAAACTTATTTGTTTTTTAACAAATTTGTAAATTAATGACACTTTTATTATTTTTACGATTATGACACTTTTTTATGAATTTTCGTAGTAAACATCATTCAAAATTAACTTTTTAAGTTCAAAAAATGAGCATTTTTTCTTTTGTATAAGCTTCAGCTTTATGTTAAATATACCTTAAAGGATAACTACTTACAGTGAAAACGAGCCAATTCTATTTAAAAAAAAATTATATGTAAATATTTTGTACAGTGTGTACTGTGTGTTTAAAGTAAGCATTAATTGATCATTTCAAAGCACTTTGTTTTTATTTTCAATGCACTGAGTAAAGAAAAGTAAAACAAATTGTTTTTAAATTAAAAACTTTGTGAAGATATATCTTAAAACAAATTTCGTCAAAATAACATCATAATGTTATCAACTTATATGTGAAAATTTAAAAAAATTGAAAAATTTTATTTGAAAAAATAAATTTTTTTTCGGTGTAGTTGCCAACATAAACTATTCTTATCTTGTATGTGTAAAAGCAGTCATTCCTTTGAACAGGCATGGGAAGTTGGTATATACCCAGTAAGTATTGGCAGGCCTTCGAAGGGCTACTAACAGGCCTTAAAATGGGTATCGGAGGCCAACCCTACTCATATCCAAACCCATATACTTTTTTATATGGAATGGCCAAAAGACGCCTGCTATAAGCACTCCTTTAGAATGGCATAAAGAAGAGGTTAACCAAAACAATTAAAAAATCTTTTTTTTTATGTCTTTCTATGTAAACCTACCTATTTATTCTGTGATTTTATTTTATTTTACATATTTTTGTCATATAAGAATAGTTCTAAGTCATGACGTTGATTACACAGTACAACACATAATTTTAGAACTCAATTCTGACAATTGCACGTGAAAGTAGGCCCAAAATGAAGAACTTGTGCATCATTCGTTTTGTCTTCTTGCCTGCCAAAATATTTTTAATATCGATTTGAAGTTAGTAACTATCGTATAGGGGAATTTTTCACGTTTTAGGCTCTTTTGTTTGACAAAACTCGAGAACCACTAGTCCGATTTAGCTAAAACAAATTTAAAAAAGTTAAGAATTACAATTCCTCTAATCTGTTCTTATACCGTTTTCCTATGTGTGCAACACTTTCGAAGTTAAAAATGAATGTATGAAGGGAAAAAGTATTTTTTGCCTAAAAATTAAAATTTTTTTTTTTTTAAATTCATAAAAAATCCAAAATGGAAAAAAGTGTCAAATCTAAAAATCGATGAATAATTTTATTTTAATACCAATAATGTTATGAATGAATATACACAAAACTTAAAATAAAAATTCCGATTTGTATTGCAGCTATTCTTACACAGAAAATATGGAATTTATGGAATCTATGCATAAAAACATAATTTAGAACATTTTCAATTATAATTATAATTATTGTCAATATCCATTCTCGTTGAAGTTGACGCTTGTGGTTCTGATGATCTTCTTTTCTTTGTAGGTTGTTGATATTCGTGGTCTGAGTTTGCGTCGTCATCCGAGGAATCCATAATATTCAAGGGCTCGTTTTTTCCCATGGGTCCACCAATTTCAGTGTCATCTTCTTCTTCGGTGCTTTCATCTTCATACTGCATAATTTTCGAACTCCACCAACAAACCTCCGCCAGCATCGCATCTAATTTTTTGCCTTTGAATCGCTCTTCCATTGGCATGGTCACCTGGTGACCATGAGAGGTTTGGCATGGAAAACCTCTCTCCTTGTTCGTCTAATTCCTGAGGTAATTGTGCCAAAAAGGTATCAAGGTGGAAATACAGGAAATTTAATTTTAATGTCATGGATGCATTGATTTTTTTCAAAATAATACAGCAACTTGTCCACTCGTTTCTGTATGTCATCTCGCTGTACTCGGTTCTTTCCTAAAACGCCTTCGATGACATCTTTCAGTGCGTTCCATGCATGTAGGTGGTTACTATGGTTCGAAAGCACATTTGTGAAAGATTCGCTTTTGATTAATTTCCTTATATCTGGTCCATTGAGAATACCTGTTTTACATAAAACAAAAAAAACAAAAAAATTATTGGTAATGCGAATATATCGAAATGAAAAAATTTATATATGACAATATTTAAATACAGACAAAGATACAGCGTCCACAATATCCTTGACTACCACTGCAACGAATTTGCCAGCTATTCCTAATTTTATGTGGAGCGGTGGCAACAAAATATCATCCAGGTCCTTCATCATAGGTTCATTGCGTAATTGTAATTGTTTGTTGAGCTCGGGAGTTCTTGCTTCCCAATTTTTACGTTGACATTGATTCCCTGTGTATCGTGAATTCCAATTACAAAGGAAGCAGAAGTATTTTGGATAGCCGCCCTTTTCAATAATGCCTTGTAGTATGTTGACCACCTTCAGATCGCAACAAATCTTCCATTTGTGTTCATCGTATTTGATTTCCTTCGAAACGTTGGCCAATGATTTATACGTTTCCTCCTTGTATGTGCTGAATCCCAATGGAATGGACGGTTGGTTTTTTGTTTGTTTTGTTGAACAGCACAGCCTTCAAACTGGAAACTGAACCATCGATGAATAAACGCCAGTCGCCAGCGATATCAGGGCAGATATCATGGCCAAACCTGGGATATCATGGCAGTACGTGAACGTATTTGCTTCGTCAACGGAATAGAATTTCTGAAAATCAGCTTGGCGTTGTCTGTATGATGTTGCGCTGACATTTTGCTGTGTGAGTTTTCTGCTCATCAAAAATTATGTCTACCATTCGGAGTTTTGTTGTGATAGTCCCAGCTTGGCCACAACGTAATCCATTTCGATTTCTGTTATTGGTTGTGGTGCATTATTTTCAATATTGGGTGTCCAATCTGCATCATTCACATTGGTAGGATTGGTGAAAACGGTTTCGGCTTGCAGGGACACAGTATCCATACTCGGAGGTTTAGGTGCATCGATATCAGCAGGGCGGTTAACTGGAAGTGTGGCAGTAAATGTAGCAGTGTATACTTTTGTTTTCAATTGTTGTATGTTTAATCCAGGACGAAAATGTATGCATGCGTAGCACCTGGATTCATCATGTCCAGTTGTGTCTTCCACCCAAATTACTGGCTTCATAAAAGACAACGTACTTGTACGTTTCAAATTGTGCAAAACTTTCCAAATAATGACCACCCTTAAATGTGGGTGCAATTTCTGTAAAAAAATCATACAGATAGTTATCATATATTTATTAGCGTTTATTGCTTCGCAATCATAGAAATCAAATAACCTTTTGTTTATTCCTTTTTTTTAATTCTCAGAATCATTAGCGTTTCTTGCTTCGCAATCATAAAAATCAAATAACCTTTTGTTTATTCCTTTTTTTTTAATTCTCAGAATCATAAAAAAGGTGCCAATGTTTTCTCCAAATAATGTTGTGCATATCTCGAACAAATTTTTGAAATTCATACTTTACTTAATTGTGAATAAATGAGAAACGCGTACATCGATTTTCATGATCTATGCCTTATTTTGCTCATAGGTTATGTGACTTTACGTGAAAGTAATTAGATTTGACACTTTTTTCCATTTTGGATTTTTTATGAATTTTAAAAAAAAAAAAAATTTAATTTTTAGGCAAAAAATACTTTTTTCCCCTCATACATTAATTTTTAACATCGAAAGTGTTGCACACATAGGAAAACGGTATAAGAACAGATTAGAGGCATTGTAATTCTTAATTTTTCTAAATTTGTTTCCTACGTTTTGAGCCTAAAACGTGAAAAATTCCCCTATACGATAGTAACTAACTTTAAATCGATATTAAAAATATTTTGGCAGGCAAGAACACTAAACGAATGATGCACAAGTTCTTCATTTTGGGCCTACTTTCACGTGCAATTGTCAGAATTGAGGCCTAAAATGATTTGTTCAAAAATGTTTGACTGTGTTATTATTCAGTATTTTTGAACTAATGTATGTTTTAACTTTTAACGAAAAAGTAACCGTGAAATATAAGCAGAACCAGTTTTAGTAAAATAAATATAATTGTTGTACTGCCCTGGGAAGCGAAAAATTAGGCCTCATAGAAGCGCTCGCATAAGCAGCGAGGAAGTCATGTGTCTTACCGCCAAAAGTAGTAGTAAATGCACGCCTTCGTTTGAAGAGGCCTAGCTTCATTGCCTATTGGGTAACTTTGACACGCGCCTGTGAACTTTTTCGTGTGCATAACCTCAAATATCTCAAAATCCTGACATGATGAGCCAATCCTGAGCGCGGATTCGAATTCTACGCAAAAACAAACCCGTTATTTACAGATGTTTGTAACTGATGCACATATAGCTATTTCTAATAGGGAGAAAAAGGCTTGCTGCACGTTTTGTAGATAATGTTATATTTTTGAAGCAAAGGACAAGCAAATTCCATACTTACAATTTATCTTTACCGAAATCTACACTATTGTACGAATTCTAGTTTTCAATAGTTTTTAATGCACATATAGCTATTTCGCTGCCTGTAGAACGTCAACATTAAATTGGAACGTGTACGTTAAATTGATAATATTGAGATGAATATGAATACGTAAAATCTACGGACCAATCTGCGTCAATGGCGAGTACCGAATACGATGGAACGATGAATTGTATGAGCGATACGCAGACATCGACATAGTAAAGCGCACAAAAATCGAGCGGCTTCGCTGACTAGGTCATGTTGAGCGGATGGAAGACGACGCTCCAGCGAAGAAAATACTCGATTCGGTACCCAGCGGCGGTCAACGCAGAAGGGGACGACCGCATCTTCGTTGGAAGGACCAAGTAGAGGATAACGTGACGAAACTTGAAGCTTCCAACTGGCGCCAGCAAGCTCAAAACAGAAATGGCTGGCGCAATTTCTTACGACAGGCGGAAACCGACTTACGGTTGTAGGCGCCACCTAAGTAAGTAAGTAAGAGATGAATATGGAAACTATTAGCTACATATGCGAAATTGTATTGTATCCAATTATATTGGTGTGTATTCTATATCGTTTGTGAAATTGAAATCCAGTACTTTGCTTTTCTAGGTGTTTACCTTACTCGTTTGCATAAACTTGTATTGTCGTTTGGGTCTGTGTATCGTGTGTATTAGAGTATTAGAATTAGAGCAAACACAGACAGGCTTTCAGTTACTTAACGAATTAAGAATTAAAGATGTGATGGGATTGTTTTCTTTAACTTAAAAAAAAAGTAATATTTTGTTTTTTAGGGGATCCCGCTAAAATATCCTAAAAGAAAAAAAAAATATAGAAACCGCCAATATTGGTAAAATTTTGCCGAAACAAAATTTTTCTCGCTAAAGTGATTATTCAAACCGCCAATTTGGCAAAATATCGGCGTAACTGGTAACAGTGAACACTTTTAAAATAAAATGGAATTTTGGAACCACGGACACGAGTCACTTATTACCGAAGTCGCAATGACAAGCTCGAAAGTTTTTTTTTTCGAAAATAAAAACAAAGAACATCGCAATAATTGGAAAGCGTTATAAGGGGTCTGGGGGCGAAAGTATGATAGCCGAATATTGCTGGATGCAAATTGTGAAGATTCCACTGTACAAAAACGAAGAAGAAGAAGCATAAAGACGAGACGTATTTTTACACAGAATCATGAATGCATGAATCATGAATGCATCTACATTTTTTGACCGATTGTGGCAAATTAAAAGTTTTGTGAAATAATGAGCTTTCATTCTAAAAATATAAAATTCTTAAAATTTTAATTCTAAAAATATAAAAAACAATTTCTTTGGAAATAAACATTGCAATTGAAATTTAGTGACTTCAAAAAAATCCCCCGAAAAACCACTTTTTTTAATTTGGTCGCATTTAACTCCATCAAATCAATCAACTAACTTTCAAATTACGTACAATTTCTGTGGATCGGATGCAAATTGATGGATATATGGGCGAATAACTAAAAAAGGACCAGAAACTCTGTTTTTAGAAATATCTCGAACACCACCTTGGAAATTGAGATGTATATAAAAGGTAAAGGGGGTGAATAAAGGCATCTCTTATACCACCTTGTTCAAAAAGAAAGGTTTATTCACACTGTGAACCGGACTTAACTGTCCGATTCGAAAATGTTTTCTTCCATCGTAAAAATCGAAGACACGAAAAAAGTTGTTGTAAACAACACACTGTCACTTTACCAAATGTCAACGAGAGACGCTGGTATTTGGCAGCCTTGTCATTGACACATGTGGTGGCACCCTACTAAAAATTTTCGAATCGGATAGTTAAGTCCGGCTCACATTGTGAATGAACCTTTCTTTTTGAACAATGTGATAACTCCCCGGGTGTTCTAACCTACTTCGCCTTGGAAATCACACTTTCTCATTCACATTAGAGCAAGTTCGTGTCTCAAGTCTTTTTCCATTGTTTAACCTTTCAACGCTCATATCTGCTAAGCGCTACCACTAATCAAAATTCTAATAATTTTCTGCTTACCTACAGCTCAAGAACTTTCTAATGATATATCAAGTTTTGCTGTAGTATTTATAGATTTGCTGGAATAAGGGGACCCTTACAGGAATAAATATATAGATTACTGACATATATTACATAAACTCATTATGAGGTAAATTGATGAATTTTATTAATAGTAACGTCATTATTAAATACTGTTTGTGGTAACCAAAATATGATACGTGAGTATCGGAAGTTACATGATTTACGAATCGTGTAAACATCGCATTAATGATTGTACCATATTTAGTCGTTCCCAGTGTTCTACCAGAAACTAAATCTAAAATAAACTCTTCTTTCAAAAATTGTATTAAGGGGATGGATTGCCTGTATGATAAAACAAATAAAAATTCCCTTACATTTTTCATATTTTTTCTCTTTGAGATTAATTTGTGGACATCTTTTGTATTAAATGTCGCGTTATGTCGTAAAAAAATCTAGCTAGTTCTAAATCCAGCAAGTTTTATTTAATTGAAATCAGTTGAAAATTCATCGAGTTATTCAATTTAAAGTATTTCTATTTCACTACAAAATCACCAAAATAAGTATGTTTTGCTTGTTCTTACTTGTGAAAAACTCTATTCAGGCAAAATAGCATGAAAAACAACGACTTTGTGCTGTTTTTAACAAATATAATGCTTACAATTTAATATTAATAACTCGGCAAATTTTTAACTAATTTCAATGAAATGAAACTTGTTCGATTTTTATATTATTATCAATTATACAGTGGTCGGCATAATTATTTTGACGAAAAGAAAATGCAAATATTTTGAGTTTTTGAAATAGTTAAGAAAACCTGAATTAATACATTTTTATTTGCCTAAAGCACAACAAAAAATGTATACATTTTTTAAAAATAACATAAGAATAACATATTAAAAAAAAACCTAATTTCAAAGAGGGCATAATTATTTTGACAGTTCAATTTTAGTTGCATAAAACTAAACTAACTTAACCAAACTTAAATATTAGAAAAATTAATACAAAAACTTATAAAATATATAAAAAATAATATATAAAATATATCCGCCATTAGCTTCTATCACTTTTTAAAGGCGTTTAGGTACACGGTCTAAAATCTTGGACTAAATTTTATTAAATCCTGTACTGTATACATATATGACGACACCGAAATTGTCTAAAAATTTAAACCACGCCAAATACTAAAACTAAGTTTTATTCCCGCATGGATTTAAATTGCAATACCTGATGTGGACTAAAAACGAAACTGCTTTTGTTTACACAATTTATTTCTTTTTTTTTCTTTTATACTATAATTTTTAAACTAGCTCCGGCTGTAGGTTTCGAACTCACGAAATGAAAGTAGTAAACGTTGCTTATGCCTTGTGCGCCCTTTACTATAAACCTTTACTATAAAGTTCCAGCAGGCGTCCCACAAGGTTCTGTTTTAGGTCCTCTTCTCTACATAATTTTTTGTTCTGATATGCCCAAATACTTTGATTGCGAAATTGCTACATATGCGGATGACACAGGAGTTTTTTACTCGCACGAATTTGGTCAAACCATTGTGACAAAATTACAGTGCGCTTAAATAACTTAATTTCATATTTCGAAAATTGGAAAATTAAACTTAACGCTAGTAAAACACAAGCAATCTTTTTACTAGAATAAGAAATCCTTGTTACTTTCCTAGCTCTGAACTTCGAATAAATGATTTTAATAACCCATGGTCCAACAACGTTAAATACCTTGGTGTCATACTAGACAAAAAATTATTATTTAGGGATCACATAAACAATAATATCACTAAATTCAATATAGCTAAAAAATTGTTGTACCCCTTATTAAATAGAAACTCTAAGCTCAGCAATGAAAATAAAATTATCATTGTAAAAGTTATATTTCAGGCTATTTTACTCTACGCCTGCCCTGTATGGGGTTTTTGTGCCAAAATGCATTTAAATAAACTTCAAATTAGTCAAAGCAAATTGCTTAAAATGGCACTCAGCTTACCATGGCACTTTTCCACAAGAAAACTTCACGTGAAGAACAACGTAAGTCTGATTCAGAATCGTATTGCTATAACAACGAATAGATTTAAATTATTTTGCTCTATGTCCGAAAACAATTTAATACTTAATCTATACTAAGTTAACTATAACATCTTTAGCAAATATATAAAAAGATTTCAAAGTCTATGTTTTAAAAGTATTTAATATTTATGTATATATCTATTCCTATTTATAACTTTGTTCCAAATTAGTAAAAACGAAAAAAAGAAATGGCCATTTCAGCCCTTGAAAGGACTTTGACCGAGCTTCTTATGATCAATTGTGTTGTGTGTGATGTGAAATGTTTGCACACAAATGATCGAGAACTGGACCTACATGTTTTACGCCGACTCCGAACGGCTTATGTTCTCAAGAAGCTTTTCATGACAGTTTTCACTCTCTGAGGTTTGCCATTGTCTGCAGAGAGGTGACGGCCAAACAGAAAAATTCAATTGAAAAAAACTTTCTGTGTCGGATAGAGGATTCGAACCTGGGTTCTCTGGCGTAAGAGTCACACACAAATTAGTATTTTTCTTTAAAATGCCGTAATTATTAAATTTTATATATAATAAAGTTAGATGTCAGTTAAAATATAATAAATCTTCGGTTCTAGGCATTTTTCACCATAATTTATTTATTAATGCATTTATATTATTTTCTTCAAAAATTGTAAAGTTATTCATTTATTATTATACATATATGCATACATATTTTTTCATCTTTTCTTTCTTTTTTGCACCTTTAATCGAAGGTTTTTTGTAGTAGTTTTTCCTTCGAAAATATCGTTTTTTTGTAATGTACCTACATTATTTTTTTATCTCAATATAACTGTGATATTATTCTATAGATGTAATGTATTTAGCACAAATCTCTGTACATTTTTTATTAAGAAATATCGACATTTAAATGTTTAACTACTTAAATAAAGATTCATGCATTCATTCAAAAAAGTAACTCTGAATAATAAGACTTTTGAATCTTAACAATCCGAAAATTAAGACGGAAAGTATTGAAATATAATACAGCATGGCTTAAAATGTAATACATGTTGTATTAAATCTAATATCATGGCTATCTTAATTCAAAATCTATTCCAATTACACTGTGGAACAAATTCAGGTTAGCAAAAGTTAGGTCGATTCTGAGAGTGAGGGGTGAAAATAGAGGCTAAATTAGAAGACCCGTAACGCGGCATTTGTTTATGTTAGTTCGATTTTTTTTTTAATCGACCTTCGAACTGTGCAGTCAAATGCCGATTTTCAGCATATTGTTTATATGGTTTTTTGGCTATAACTCGTCGACTAATTGATATTTGTTCAACCTGTGCAACAATTAAAATTTTTTAAAAAATTGATTTAGAAAATTTTTGTGATGCTTATCAAGCAAAATGTTGGAAAAATTATTTTTTTTTCCTGCTTTTTGAAAATAAATAAATTTCAATGAATAAATTCATTTGAAAAGAAAATGGTCTTGGCGATAATTAGCGTTAAAAATCCCAAAACCTATAAATAAATATTTAGGTAGAAGTAATTAAAAAGGGAAGTTCCAAGAATTAAGAATTAGTAAAACAACTTTTTTGTTTTCAACCACCGCACAGGTAGCGATTTTTTTTTTTTATTTCGTTCAAGCGAACTAATTGCAAAAATAAAGATTCAGTTAAGACACGAAACTCAGCCGAAACTGATGTCTTTTAATTTTCGCTCGGTCGTGATAAAATTCGCTATTAATTTTCTTGGAACTTATTTCATTTTGTGAGTGATTTAAGTTAAGTGCATCGGTTTCATAAAAATAACAAAGAAAACATTGTAATATGTATTGTATTAAAAATGTCGGAACCAAAATGTAAAATGGACCATTTTTGTAATGTTTGTGGACGTTTCATAGCAAGCGATGAAAAATGTGGCAATGCGAGTGATTTTCTTTTTTGGAAGTCTATAAACAATATTTCTCGCCAGAGTTTATCACTGACACCCTAAAAAAGTTTGCTTTAATTGCTATTCAACGCATAAGAGTTGGATGGAAAAGTGAAAAGAAGAAGGCTATGCCTTTTGGTGTACCAATAATGTGGTTAAACAACAGCCCGCATCAAGAAGAAAATTGCTGTGGATGTATCAACTACCATAAAACTTTGAATAAAAGGGAAGCAAAGAATAAAACTTATGTAGCAGTGCCAAGTGCCCAATTACCATTACCGCACTCAGAATTCGTTCCAGTACCAACATACCGAAGTATTGATCTTCAAACAGATATCAGTACTACAACCGCCACTGCTACATCCATGGATTTCTTCTCAGAATACGACCCTGGTGAAGGTACATCCTATGAAACATCAAAGGACCCAATCCTAGTCACACAAAACCAATTGGATGGAATTGTTGCAAATTTGTGTTTGACTCAGAAAAAATCAGAACTAGTGGCTTAATTTCTGACGGGAAATAATTTTCTGGCGTAAGGTACCAAAGTAACAGCATATCGAAAACGCCAAAAAGAAATGCAAAAAATTTCGCTTATTGCAACGATATTAGAAAGTTAATGAAGACGATAGGGTTAACCTATAAAAAAGATGATTGGCGTTTATTTATCGATAGTTCACTAATCAGCTTAAAAGTTGTGCTTTTGCACAAGACAAATAGAATGCCTTCTGTTCCGATTGCGTATAGCACTGACACTAGTGAAAATTTCGATAATTTGAAACACATTCTGGAAGTAGTCAAATATGACGAACACCATCTTAACAGCATCTGGCCGTCCAAAATATCCGTGTTTTTTGTGCGATTGGGATTTACGATACGGAGAAGGTATTAAAGGAAGAAACCAGTACAAACAGCATAACTGGAATAGTCGCATTGGACGGAAATGGCCTAAAGACAATAGGCTACATGAAAGTCTTGTTCCTGAAATGAAAATTTTGTTGCCGTTGCTCCACATTAAACATGGCATCTATCGCAAAAAGACCAGCAGTATTCAACCGCTTAAAAGATATTTTCCCAAGACTAAGTAACGCCAAAATTCAGGAAGAGGTTGTTAATGGTCCCGACATACGGAAACTAATGAGTCGTCAAGATTTTGACCAAGTTCTGACAGACCGAGAATTAAATCCATGGCTCGCATTGAAAGCAGTCATTAAAGGCCTTTTGGGTAAAGAACGCAAAGACAACTACAGGCAATCTGTTGCAAACATGTTGGCAGCTTTCGATGAAATTGGGGTTAATATGTCGTACAAAATTCATCTCTTGCATCAGCATCTTGATCAACTCGCTCAACAGTTGCCAACTGAATCTGATGAGCAAGGCGAACGTTATCACCAAACTGCGCTTCCATTTGAAATAAGATTTTTCTGATATCTTTGTCAGAGTGCCCAATTTAAGCATGTTAACGATTGAAAACTATTTTCGTTTCAGGTACAGAGGAAAGAAATCTCCAGATGCAATACTCGCTGAAATTTGTTGGTGGTATAAAAACACCTTTGAAGAAGAGGAAGACGAGGAGAAAGAGGAAGAAGGGGAAGACAAAGATGAAATTCCAGAATATCTGTTGGACGAAATTATCCACCTTTCTGATGATGATAACGATGACTAAGATATTAGAGAGAGCAGTGATGTGATCCACAGCCGCCTGCTAAACGGCAACTGGCCAAATCATTAATTTAATTTTTTTACTTAAAACTTATCATAACTAACATTTCTTCAAAATTATATTTTTTCCATATTTTTATAATTTCTTTTACAATGTTTCTTCAAAAACAACACTGAAGAAAATTGGTACATAAAAAATGAGAAGTAAATTAATATTAAGCTGGAAAACGCAAGTTTTGTATTATGATTGTTTTCTTTTCAAATGAAATTTATTGAAGAAACTGAGAAGCATATTATAGATCAAACAGAAAGCAAAAAAGACTTAGCAAAATAATTTTTCCAACATTTTGCTTCATAAGCACCACAAAAAATCAATCAATTTTTAAAAAAATTTTAATTGTTGCACAGGTCTCTAGCAATAATTTGGCTTTTACAGGTTGAAAAAATATCAATTAGTCGACGAATTATAGCCAAAAAACCATATAAACAATACGCTGAAAATCGGCATTTGACTGCATAGTTCGAAGGTCGATTAAAAAAAAAATTCGAACTAACATAAACAAACGCCGCGATACGGGTCTTCTAATTTAGCCTCTATTTTCACCCCTCACTCTCAGAATCGACCTAACTTTTGCTAACCTGAATTTGTTCCACAGTGTTATGCTAGTTTTTGAAACCGATTTTATTACTTTTTAGTTATTTTGTATTAAATTTTAAACCGTAGGTACTAAAGTTAAAATTTTATTCCAACTTTATTAAATTTAAGTACAGCTTTGACTAAAAAAATTTCTTGTGTTTTGGAAAGTATTCTAATAAAAAATGGTTTAAAAAAACATTATTCCAACCATTGGATTAAAAATTACTCCAAGATTTTTAACCGTGTACCGATTCCACAAGATTTATCAAAATATCTGCCGGAATTTGCTCCCAAAGACTTTTATTTCAGAAATAGTCTCATTCCTAGTCCGAGTCAAGCAAACACTTCGCTTTGCTTTAATATAGGTCCACAAATTTTCTATAACGTTTAAATCAAGACTTTAGGGTGGTCAGTTTAAAACATCTAGGCCAGTTCCATTCAAAAAGTTCATTATAAGCTAAGTTTGCGAACATAGTGAACGCCGGTTCAGACAGACAGCAGGCCAGTGCCACAAAACTAGCTTCATACAATTTCATGTAAACCTGCTCAAAGTGTGCAGAGTAGAGTGGCAGCAGGCAGATCAGAACAGGTCAGGGGTGAAAGCTGGCTGGCTCTGGTTTCTCGCAGCTGGTTATGAGCAGATTATATTTCTTGAGTAGTTTTTTGATATTTTTAAGGAAACAGCTTTTTAAGAAGCATCTTAACGAATTCGGAATAGTATTTTTTAATTATTGATTTAATTTATCTTCGCTGCGTTTTAATCATTGTGTTATTGTGAGTGTTGAACATACAGTTCGTGTAAACCGAACGCAAAGAACTCTGCATTTTATCAATACCAACAATAATAAAAAATGCCAACAACTTAAATACGACATACATATTCAAACTTTGAGGAGCACAAGAAAAAAACATTCAAACGCATGAGAGTCAGTTTAAATCAAATGATGCAACACTGGTTGCAAGACCATTTTTAAAAATTTTGATATTTTTATTAACAGTTGTCCAATGTATTTGAATCTCAGAATTGCTTTCAAAAAGTTTTTTCTACTCATTTCTAAATTGCGCCCATATTTTATTTGCTACCTATAGCGATATATGCATTTGTGTTAACTTTTATGTATCAGCTCCTATTATAAAAAGAATGAGAAACTAAAAACCATAATATTAGGCACACTTTGGCCTTTAATCTGACATATAAGAGATGCATATAAAAAAGTTTCTTCATATTAAAAAAAATTATTACATTTTTGTATTCAAACGTGATATCTTGCAAATTTAAGAATTTTTTTTATTAAAACGGAGTAAGGCAGGCAGTCATAAATTTTTTTCTAGAGTACTTTTCAGCTAGTAGCTTAAGCAAACATTTCTTTAACATTCTGACTCATCAGCATTGTTATATCTAAATCAGATAATTGCTCCGTTTGGAAGATATAGAGACCTTCAAACTTGGTGAAAATTCGCCTTATAGTTTGTATATACTAAGGGTGGTTGTTATATGGATTTTTTTCAAATTTTAATGATGGATGGTTGTTGATTAGCTCCAAATGTCAAAATATGTTTTAAGATTTTTAAATGAAACCCTAAGTCTCCCTATTTGCCCATTTGTCTGCCCCATACAAAATAAAAAAAAATGTGTGGGAGATGGGCGTGACCGAAGTTTTTGTTCAATTTTGCACATAAATATATACCTCCCTACCGAGCTATTTTTTAAATCGGTCTAATATGAAGGAAAATATGGCGTTTGAAATTATCTGGATGTGTGGGAGATAGGCGTGGTTGTGGGTGGATTTGAAATTTTTTTTCTCTGTGTGTTTATATTCTTAATTACAACTCGCATGCAAAATTGAGTTCCTGTGCGACTATTTTTTCTACTTATTTATTGACATATTTTGTTTGACATTTGGAGCCAATCAACTGATCCATCATTTAAATTTAAAAAGACATATAACGACCACCTTAATATATAAATAAATCTTTATTTATTAAGAGTAAGGACAATTACAACAAAACAAAAAACATTAACAAAGCGTTGAACGAAAAAACAGCAGCGTCCACGCAACTGTTGATGTGAGTGCAATGGTTGCTTTTGGTCGACTTCGATAAGATTTGTGTTGTTTTGGTATGTTACTGTTTTTGCATAAGAGTGGCATAACATTTATGAATAAAAAATACAAATTTTTCCTAAACGCCATTAGAAAGGAAATAAAAAAAAAAAAAAGGAATAACAAAGTCAATCTCGCACTGATCAGATCTGATTTTTTCGCATTCAATCTGCACGGCGTATTTTCTAAGCAGGCTGGTCCTTGTGCCTGTCTGAACCGGCGTTTACTATGTTCGCAGCCTAACTCTTGTGACATGGTGCATTATCTTGTTGCAAAATAAATGACTCACCAATCTGTTTGTCACCAGATGGAAATGCATGATCATTAAAACATCCAAATATTTGTATTGGTTCATCGTTCCATGAGTTAGAACCAAATCACCACGACGACAAGAGAAAATGCATCTCCAGAATATTTCCGATCCGCCACCATGGCGATTTGTAAGACTGGAGCTACGAAGTGTTTTCTTTGTGATACTCAAACGTTCTTTCATCAGTCTACAAAACTCGGTTCCAAAATCTCATAGTCTTACAGAGAAAATCTTTGGTAAATTTGAGTCGTTTGAATTTATTTGCCGGCGTTATATACGGTATTTTTCTAACGGAATATGTGCCGAATTGGAATTCTTTTAAATGTCTGCGAATTGTGCGTTCGCTAACTGGATTCTAAGAAAAAATTTTCATCTGAAATGCTTGGCTTTTTGGAGTTAAACCAGGGTTCTTTGTGAACTCCGGTATAATAAGCTGGTCTTCTTTGCGTGTTGTTTTACGTTTTCTGCCAGAACGTGCCAAATTTTTCACTGAAAGGTTTGCTTTGACAAATGTAACTCGGAACATGTTTCTTTGACAGAAATACCACAATTATGCTTCTCTACGATTGCACATCTCATTTCAATACACCCAAAAAAAAATGTTGTAACATTAAAGAAAATTGTCTTCTTATTTAAAAAATCTTTTATTTTTGACTCCATCAAGATAACTTGTAATGTTACCAGTAGGTGTCGTTATATACAAAATTTTAAGAGTTGAGAGTTCAAAAAGAATGTTTTTAATATGAAAAGACAATCTTGTCATCTTTAAAATCTGTCTTGTCATCTTTAAAATATCGTATCTTTCAAATTACAAGATCATCAGGTTAAATGTAAATTGTTGATGTTAATGTGAAGATAGCACTTCTTCACATTTGAAAAAATCAATGTTGATGTAAAAATTCTTGATTTATGTATAAACTTACCCATGGTGACTGAAAAAACACTTGTGGTGATTAAAACAAAGGTATGATTTCGATTTAAAAACAGTTTTCTTTATAATAAAGATGGTTATATTTATATCAAACTGATTTCTTTAAAAAATTTTGTGTAATTAATTGCCTTATTTTGCAAAACGCATGCTATAACCTTATTGGAGGGTTTTTGTCTAATTTCATAAGAAAATTTCAGTGAGATAAAGAGTTTTTTTACTTTATATGAGCACGAAATTTTGTGGGGAAAAAACTCCAACTGAGGTAATTGCGTTTTACAAAATAAGGTCATTAGTGGGGCCAGTTATAAGGCAAGTATTAAATAAAAGCAAGTACATTGGTTTTATTTAGTGACTTAAGTATGAATTATGTTTGTTGAGGTACAAATAATTTTTCTTTAATAACACTGTGACAACCAAAATGTATCGGAGAAACCGGTGCTTGTTTCAAGTAGAGGAAAACTTCTAGAACACAGCCTTATACTCCGTCCATATATACGCAAGTCATGTATCTCTTTTGCCCCAATGCGTTTTTGAGTTAATTTTACCAAAGCTTACTTATTTCTGCTTCCGATTTATTGAATTTAATGAATTATATTCACGATTTTGCACATTTTCCAAACTTTTCACAAAACAAATAATTTCCTTAATATTTGAGTGCGTTCTCAAACGTCTTTATGCAAAGCAACAGTGTGTTTTTTGATGTCGGCAACTAGATTGTTCTTTTTAAGCATGCTTTAGTTGCACATTTTTGGTGAATCTACTAGGCACCAATTAGAAAAAAAAAACAGTAATGCTTATCATAAAGACGTTCAAGAACGCAGCCTTTCTTTTAAATTTGTTAATATTTTGTTTTATCACTCACACAATTCCCTATAGGAACAAACTAACTTGTTTTTAAAAACAACTAATTAAAAAACTAATTTAAAATAAACCAGTATATGAACTACTTTGAATTATATTCCACTTCAATTCTAAATAGTTTTTATTGCATTATATATGAAGTAATTGAAATACTACTTAAAAACAAGTGATTGATAAACTACTTTGAATTATATTAAGGCGGCAACTACTCTGATTTTGACATGTTTTAATTGCAAATTTTTATTAGATTACAAGTTTATATGAATTTAAAAATGTTATTTCATCAAATATTATTAACTTTAGGCCATCAGTAATAGTTTTCAATTGGTTATTTTAAAGTAATTAAAAAAATAATTTAAATATAACTGATTTAACAAGTAGTTGAAAATATATGCAGACGAAAGTCAATTGACTTATTTAGCGGACATCACCATATAAAATATATTAGTTCGTTCTATGGAAAAAAGTCAGAATTTCAACTAGTTGTGGTTGACAAAAAACTACTTTATCAACTACTTTTAAATTAGTTGATTTTCCTACAGGGTTATTTCACAAGCACAAACACATTGTTGCTTCAACAGCTTCAAACACACTGCAGTTGTGAGCGAAAAAATCGGAACAATAAAGAGAGAGAGCATGCATTGTCGAATTAAGGAACCCGTTCTTATTAAAGACAGTGTTGTAAATAGTAAAACAAAACATAAATATTTTTTTGACAAAAGAGAGAAAAATGACAATAAAAACTGGAGTAATACAATGATTGACAACATTGTTTGTAATTGAATGTTTGTTCTCTTTATTATTACAAAATAAGTATGCAATGAATTTAACGAGAAGCATCTCTTTATAATAACAAGCATTTTGTAACTCGGAGAAATAGCAAATCTTGATATTAAAAACTTTTTTTTTTATTAACAAGAGTCGAGTAATATTAACAAAAATTCTTACAAGAAATTTAACAATGCTACTCTTTTTAATAATACAACAAAATTTTGTTGGGTACACTTAGTTTCGACTTTTTTTCAATTTTTTTTTAAATAACCAAAATAAACAAATACATTTGATAAAGTTGAATAATTATTAAACACTTTAATATTAATTACCAAATCGTAACTTGTATAAACGTCAAAATACTTTTGCCGCCAAAAAAATTCTTTCTTTTTGTAATGAACGACTTACTACCTCGAAAAGCGTGGCTTAAATGACTTAGTTTATTCAGATTTAAATTCCTCACACCATGTTTTTGCAATAATTTATTACAATGAGAGAGAATCGTTTACCATTAGATTTTATTCAGAGAGCACGTGGGATGCCAGCTCAGGGATGTTAACATAATTTGATGAAATTACTGTGTTAGGCATTAAAAATGACTGTTTTTGGACCAAAATTACTGTGAATTGGAACAAAAGTTATTGTAGAATTACTATAAAACTAGAACGATTAAAAAACCAATAAAGATGGATATTTAAAATTTTCTTTTGTATGTATACGAGTAAAGCTAATGTGACTAACATTTTCAAATTAAAAAGGTGTCCACGCACATACTATAAAAAAAGAAGTACAAAGTACGAAAAAAAATATGTAAAAATGCATGAATAAATCCATTGCACAATAAGTTTTATTTATAATAGATTAAAAATTTAATCAAGCTTACAATTCATTGCTTATTAATCTTTAATCTTCTTCTATATATTTATTCCGGTAAGGATCCCCTTATTGCAGCAAATCTACAAACGCTACAGCAACACTTGATATGTCATTAGAAAGGTCGTTGGCCGTAGGTAAGCAGAAAATTATAGGATTTTTGATAAGTGGTAGCGTTGAGCAGATATGAGCATTTAAAGTTAAAAAATGGCAAAAGGTCTTAAGACACAAACTCGCTCTAATGTGATTGTAAAATATTTTTTTCAAAGCGAAGTAGTTAAGTACATGCGATTTTCGGTGCGATATACTGGTATAAATTAATTTTGTTAATTTTTGAAAAGACAAATCGACTTTTTTTTTTTTTTTGAAGAGTGATAGGAAATAATGGCGTGAGTATTGTGAATTGATTTGTGAAAAAATGTAGTTTCTTTAAAATTTTGAGTTGTGACGGTTACGTACTGCGCGTGTGATAGAATATGCTATTTTTTACCAAAGAAATCAATGCTAAAATCGTTTTATAAATAAAGGGTGCAGAGTATTTTGTAAATTCCAAAAAACTAACATAAGCATTTATCATATGCAAAAAACTTATGTTTGGAATTTTTTTAATTAATGAATGTCAAAATATCCATTATATAGAAATCATTCATCTACATATATGACCGTACACATTAGATCTTCGTAAAAGCACAAAATGATATCATTGGATTTGCACGGCTTAACAATCGGAAGTTTTCATTAAAGATTTGGTATGAAGAATTCCTTCCATTGTGCCTGTTTTCAATCTCTTTCCTATTCTGATTTTATTTACATTTTCAGTTGAAAAAATTCTTTCAACGGTCGCCGAACTGTGTGGTAAGCAAAAAATAAAAGCAAATAATTTGTTTAAAAAGGGAAGCATTTAGGTACTATTATTAAATTGTCTTTATTTTATGGTTCATCATTTCCGTATATATCATCATTTCCGTATAATCATTTTCATTTATGATATAAGAAAAAAAATTAATATCAAGAGTCATAATCGACGGATTTTTATTAACACATAGGAATCTTAAATATTCATATTCAAAGGCATTCAATTTCAATAGTTAACTTTTAAACCTTTTTTGAGTTTGAATTGCACTTTCAACATAAAAACTTAAGCAATTTCTTCTCAATTCAGCAGTTATGTTTTCATCATTGCTTAAACTTAATAAGGATGCAGTAATTTTACCGCCCAAATAACTCTTAACCAGGGAAATATGATAGGCTGTATTTTGAAAATCTATATTTGCAAGCGCACTATCTAAATAAAACGAACCAATGAAATTACTTAAAATATTTGAAAAATCCAATGAAATTTATTGATATAAAACATGGATTTTAATTTGCTAGCCTTGCGTTTCCAAGTTAAGGTTTGTAAAAAGTGGCAAAACGAGTTCTCAAAATGCTAAGTACACTTTCTTCAAGCCAATTACAAATATTCATTGGATTGTTTCGTTTTGCACTAAATTCCAGGGATGGTAAATGATCAGATATGTTGCAAATTTGATTTTACCAAATTTTTTCTAAAAAAACGTCACTTTTTTGTCCGACTATTCAAATTACTTGATATTTAAAAAAAAAATTACTGTCCTACTGTATGAGCGGTCAAATTGCGGTAGAAAACAGTAATTACTGTGTTGTTAACATCCCTGTGCCAGTTTTAGTCAAAATATTTATGCCGACCACAGTAATAAAAGCGCACTTTAATACAAGCTACTCGTTTGAGCAACGGCTACGATGTAAAGAGTGAAGAGGCAACGTGGAGTTTATTGAAACTCTCTTAGCACAAACTAATAAAAAGAAAACAACCAATGGCATCGGCGATGATTTCATACAAATCTTTATATTTTAATTAAATATACTTACTGTTAAAATTTCGAAGGGAAAATGTGCTGTAGCACAAATATAATATTCTAAAACTTATTTCATAAAAATCGGCCCAGTACTTTTGGAGTTATATAAATATTTTCAATTCAATTTTATATAATAGCAGATTGCTGCTGTGTGTATTTTGTTGGTATTTCTTTATTGTTGGTATTTTGCTGCGCATTGTCGGCTGAGAGCCGAGCGCGACAACTGTCACAAAACGAATGACAGAAAACGTAACGCTTGAGTTTTTGTTCAGCACTTGATTTCACTCCCAATATAAAATCGATTCTAAAGAAGTAAACTCCAAAAATGGTTGCCATATTAGGTGTAAACTATTAGTGTTTATATATGTAATATGAATCCTGAATTCATATATTTTGGATAATATATCTTACTTCTTTTTTTTTTTTTTTGGTTTATGATGGTCAATATACGATAGCCTTTAAAGATTTTTTTTTTAATAGAAGAATCAATAGATTTTTTGCTTTAAGATCACTATTGATTTAAAAATAGTAGCATTATTTATTTTATATGTTAATTTTACTATTTTTGTTTGATTCCAGGATGTCAAATCTACCGAAATCCAATTAGATGAATATGCTACACAAACAGTGCACGATATTTCCAAATACTTTCTAGAATTGCACAGTTTCTTGCAACTGGAGGAGCGTCGTATATTGGATGAATTTAATGAAATGACCCAACATGCTCAAGAAAAATTACGCGAAGCTTACTTCAAATTAGGCGAAACACAAAATACCTTAAATGTAAGTATAAATGTTCCTGAATTGTTAAACGAAGTTCAAAGTGTAGGCACTGAAATACGTTATTGTGGGTAACCTCAAAAAAGACATTTCATGTAGGTTGGGCAAAACAAAAACTTAAATATTTAAAAAAAACCTGATTGAAGTCTTTTTCTAGGCTAAACCATCTATCGAGCTTTTCAGATTTTTTTCGATGTTAAGTAATTATAACTTAATTAAACTTGTCAAAAGGATCTTTTGTAATAAAAATAGTCGCAACAAAAACTATTTATATATTATAAAATAATAATCATAGAACCAGTATAGTCTTGACCATAACTTCAAATATAGAATTTAACCTGAATCTGTACTATTTCCGAAAAAAGAGATCTGAAAATCAAATCACCCTTTTAGTGAACACTATATTCAGATCCAACTTCAGTTTGTGTATGAACCTTAAATGGCCGTATTTTGTAAAACGCATGAAATCACCTCTTTTGAAATTTTTTTGCCAGACACTCTCTTCTGGCACTTCTCTCTTACTGAAATTGTGTAATGAAATTTATTAAGAGACAAAAAACCCCAAGTGAGGTGATTTATTCCCCCCTCCTCCTCCCCATCCCCCCCAATAACTTTAAAAAATTATAATAACAGTACGAATCACGCTTAATCGAAAATCAACTGAAACAGCAAGAAGATCTTTAACAACGAACAACAAAATTAAGCCATTTCTATGACAATCCCTTAATGTACGCTAATTAATGTACGCTGGCTAATTTCTTTCTGCGCTACCACATTGAAATGCACTTAAAAACAAAACCGTCATGCGCTAAAAAACCACTACCACTAACATGCATTATGAACACGACATACAAACTAGACATGTGCATGAATACATCTGTTTTGCCTGCAGCAAAGTGCACACCTTCGTACTGTACCACATTTTATAGTATCTTTCAAACTTGTATACAGTACTTTCAAATCTAACACAGGCTGAAGCGAGTAGTGTACAACATCCGGTTAGAACTTAACTCTTTCCGTGGCACTATAAGTAATCGGTAAAAATTACACATAATTTTTATTTGCTTTTATTTATTTTTGTTAACCATTGGAAAAAATGTAAAAAAAAAAATTATCCTTGTAGGATCTTGCGCAAGGATGTGGTACAATAATTATACCACTGCGCATAATTTACAAGTTTTACTTATGAAATTGATTAAAACATGATTTCGTTTTGCTAAGACAAAGTGGCACATTGCAAGTAGAGCACATCCACTGAGTTCTTCTTTGGTCGTGGTTCTTTTTTCGCCGTGCTGCAGTGGGCACCAGAGATTAGCATAAGACCATTCGTCATTACTTGCCACTCGAATAACATTTGCCGTCAGCCACAATCGCGCATAAAAATTAATGCATGCATGGTGCTCGAGTTCGTAAACAACGATTGCTGCTAAGCACAGCTTTTCACGATTTCGAAGCGAAACAAAGGCACCGTCCAGACAATGCAGACTTTCGGAAAATTCGCTTAAAGCTCGAGTGTCTGCAACAGCTGGAGTTTCTGCTGCTGCATGAGTTTTTGTTTTCGTATTTCACTGCCGTTTTCTAGCAGCGTATTGGTAAACAAATTACTGTTCTGCTTTCAATAAACATTCAAGAGGAAGAAGAGACAAAATTATTATTTATTTATTTTAAATCTATACGAGTATATCTTTATTCAATGCACCAGGGGCTCTACTCTCTATTGCGATGCGACAAAAAAATTCGCAAAATTGATTTGATTGTGCGGATTTGCGTACGCATCGAATTTCATTTTCGCATCGCATTGATTGGCGCATCGCAATACAGAGTAGGGCATCAGTTCAATATTTTATATAATCATTTATTTTTCAATTAATTTTTAATAAAAATTATAATTTTAGAGTTCAGAGTTCAGTTCAATTAAGGTTCAGTTTAAGATTTTTTCAGTTAACAATCAATACACTATTTTGTTTTTTAAAATTATGTTAGTAAAAAAGTCTTCATAACAGAAACAAAACAAACTTAAAAAGTACTTGTAGTAGTAGCTTAGTATATGGATAAACAAACAAAAATAAAAATATTTTTCTTGAAATTTCTAAAAAAATATGTTAGAAGAGAAGTGCATTTTCGAAATTTTGAACTACCCGGGTAGTTTAGATTTTTTGATGTTTTAATTTGGTAGTAAAAGCGCGTTTATTATGCACGGTTAATGCATGTGACTGGTTTCTGTTTGTTTTTAATTTTTTTTTTGTTGTGTTTTGTGAAACTTTTGAAGTGGGAAGAGTGTGATGAAGAGCCGGACAGAGGTGAAAAGAAAGAAAACAAAGAACATGAGTTTATTTTTAAGGTTGCGAACATAGTAAACGCTTGTTTCTGATCAGATCAGATTAAATTTTCACATTGAAGCAGCAGAGATACCAAGTCATGCATCTCTTTTGCTCTAATGTATTTTCTGATTTGCCTGCCTGTCTGAATTGGAGTTCACTATGTTCGCAACCTTAGAAGCTACCAACAACGCAATGTCTCTTTTTTTATAAAAAAAAATCACCGCAAGTTATTTGTTTTCTTTCCCTTCACATTCTTCCTATTCCAAAATTTTCACAAAATGCAACACAAGGAAAAAAATTAAAACAAACAGAAACCAGTCACAAAGCAGCAATGTCGCAACATAAACGCGCCTTTACTTTCATAAATAAGCTTTAAACATTTAACCTACCCGAAACTAAATACCTGAAACTTCTTGGGTAATTCGAACTACCCTGGTAGCCCGGGTACTCGAAATACTCGAAATTCGAAATACATATAAATAATGCAAATAAATGTAGCTACAGAGCCAATATGTAGTTACAAAAATTGTATTACTAGCTGTAGTGATGTTAAAGTTAGCATATTTATTTATTTATTGCATAATAATTCAAATTTATATAAATAAACTTCAACCAAAAAAACAGAATTTTTCTCTGAATTTGAGAAAAGAATTTTAACAAACAAAATAAATAATCAATCAAATTAAAATCTACTTTTATACTATTGCAATTTTTAGTATACAAAAAATTCAACACTGCAGACTGCAGCTATAATTTTTTCTTGGAACGAATGGACATAAAAGAATTAAGTTTCGTTGCTTTTGGCGAATGTTGCTCATGTCATGCTTTGTTGGCCATTCGTGTCTCGTAGGCATTCGTAATCGCAGGCGCTCGAACTCTATGGCATTCGTAACCACAGCGAAACGCCACCTTGTTTCCCGGTTCACACCTGTGAACAAAAGATTGGGCACGATCCGCATCAAGGCAACATTTTTCTTTATTAGCCTTACTTGCGCGCTCGCCTCGACGGAGGAAAAGGACGAAGCCGTCAAGGACGCTTTCTACGCTAGTTTTTAGGGCGTATACGACCACCTTCCGGTCCATGACGTGAAAATAGTCCTCGGCGATTTCAATACGAAAGTCGAAAGGGAAGGCATCTTTGGCCCCACTGTCGGTCAGTTCAGTCTTCATGAGACCTCCACAAACAACGGTCTGAGACTGATCGACTTCGTCGCAGCGCGAAACATGGTAGTTAGTAGCACCAGATTTAAGCACCTCGACATCCACAAGGCCATCTGGCTGTCCCCGGATCAAAAAACTCGAAACCAAATTGATCATGTAATCGACGGAAGGCATGCCTCCAGTGTTCTAGATGTGCGTACATTTCGGGGGGTCAACATTGACTCCGACCACTATCTTGTTGCAGCCAAGATCCGCATGCGTTTATGCAATGCAAAGAACATGAACATACGCACAGGAATGCAACGAAAGCTAGATGTCGCTAAGCTGCAATTACAACGAACTGCCGAGGCCTATTCCGCTCAACTCTCGGTTAAGCTCAACCAACCAATCTCTGAACCCGACGACGCACAGTGATGCGAAAGGGCATGCTAGACGGAAAAAAGTCGAAATCTTATTTCTGAATTTTGAATATGTAGAACTCTGAAGAACTGTCCACTGATATCAGGAAAAAAATTTTACTTACCTCCGCTTTCTACAAAAAATACTAAAATTGTTGAATGTTGACCCAAAAAGTGATATTTTTGAAATTTTAGTTCATGAGTTTTGTAGTTAAATTTAATTATATGTTTAAAATATTTATCAACATCCAAAAAAGTTGAAATTTGGCAGGCGTCATAAATAAGATATGATCTTTTGAAATAAAATAAATTTAATAACGTATCTTATAAAATGTAGGCGCTATAAAACAGTATTTAAGGATAAATATGCATAAAAACGGAAAATTTGGTGAAATATTTTGGAAAATAAAAAAAAGGACTGCCTCAGAATTGCAAAATTTTTTTTTTTATTTAATAATTATTTTGTCTTCTTTAAGCCCTGGGAGTGCCAAGGTGCGCAACTTTTTTTTGAATTTTTTGTTCGAATGTATATGATGGTCTTAAAAATGGCTGTAAAAACCGTGCTCTAACCGTTTTGTATGAAAAAAGTCGAATTTGAGGTCAATGAGAATGTATGATGAGCTTAAAATATTTTTAACACATCACAAAATATTTTTACATAAAAAAAAAAAATTTCAATACATACAAAATAAAAAAAAAAAAATTTCTTAAACGAAGGTTTTTTCTTAGTTAAAACAGAAAATTTGGTAAAACCTTTTTGAAAATAAAAAAAAAGGACTGCCTCAGATTTCCAAAATTTTTTTGTTTAATCAATATTATATGTACTTTAAGCTATAAGAGTGCCGAGGTGCGCAAATGTATGGTTGTCTTGTTATTTAACCTGTTTGATGGACCTAAAAATGCTATTTATTTTAATTGAAAAACCAGGTTCTGACCGTTTTTTTCAAATAACGGCTGTAATCGTGACGACAGATTGGCAGGCAGTCATTGCTAAATCTACTTAGGAGGTGATGCTGATCAAAAATATATATACTTTTCTACACCTGCCACGCCTATTTTTTGGCATTTCAGACAGAAAAAAATATATTTCCCTTACAAAGTACACTTTTCGGTATTAAAATATGTATACATGAAATAAATAAAAATATATAATATATATCAATATAAAAATATATATATGTATTACGAAAAGAAAACACTGCTCAAACTTAATGACAATGAATTAAAAAATATTCAAAAAATATGTCTTGCTAATATTATATGGGAGTAACATGCAATTTCTTTACATTATATTCTTTGCTGTTTGTTCTTCTTGTTTTTATTTAAATGTATTTTTCTTACTCGCTGATTTTTTATGCAATTCTTCAATTCAAAAAATGGGTAAAATCGAGAAAGTAAACGTGGTGGTATAAAAATATATATATTAAGAAAACTATACACTCTGCTCAAACTGACATGAAAATCAATTAAAAATTATTAAAAAAATATATTTTGCAATAATTACATGAGGGAGCAACATGCAATATCTTTAAATTATATTCTTTGCTGTGGGCTCTTATTGTTTTTTTTTAAATGCCTTTTTCCTAACTCGCTCATTTTATGTACAGTTATTTGCTTTGTGAGAAAAAAATAACAAAAACGAAAAAGCAAAAAGTAAACAAAACAAGCAAGTGAAAACGAAGTCAAAGTTGATAAAAGTATTAACAAAAATAGTTAAATAATTAAAAGTTACTGAAGTGATTTGAAGATTAAGAAAATTAAAAATGACAGATTTTACTGGAGGTTTACTTAATAAAACATTCATTGCTTTAAAAAAGTTGCTTTAAAAATATTTTTCGTAGGAATAGTTATTTCAATATCCCGTGTGGAGTTTTTTGAGTTATGGTGCGATCAACAAAGTGATGACTTTTAGGATACGGTCATAAATTTTGTTTCTTCAAATGAAATTTTATCTGATGAAATTGTTAATGAGATGAAGGTGAACATTCGTTTTTATGCAAATAAAATTCAACAAAAGTGGAAGTCAGCTGGTCGCCGTAAGGATAGGTATAAATGCAGCTATTGTGCTTACTACACTATGCGGCAAATTTTTAAGTTTCAAAATTTTGAAGTTCTACTACACAGCAAGACTGTTTTGAAATTTGTCATATAGTGTAAAGATAATATTTTTGTCTTCCTGTAAGAATAAATTGAAAATACTTTTCAGATTTTTGATGAAGAACTCAGATTGGTTACAAATGGAAGATATTGTATTAGTTCAACAGAAAAGTGATCAAGCCTCTGGTCAAAACGTCTTAGAAGAGCTCCCTACTACGTCTAAAGGCTCGCTCGGTAGGCCATCAAAACTTTTTGCAGATTGCGGAGAACGTTCAAAGCAAAATAAAGTACGTGATTTGTTGAAATCAAGAACTGTGAATGAGCTCTCATATGCTGCTCAAATGTCTAAACGGGCAAGTGGACTCCGTACTGTTGCAGATATTATAAAATCTGTTTGTGAATCTCCCGAAGAGGCGAAAAAAATTAAAAAATTAAAATATAGTACAGAAGCACAACACACTTACACCAATGTGGAGGCGCTAGCCATTTACATTGACAGTAGGTTAACTTCCTATGCCTACAACAATCTTCGAAAAAGAGCATTACGAGCGGGCCATAATTTATATCCTTCTCTTTATAAACTTGCAAAAGCAAAGAAAGACTGTTTTCCTTCAGAAAATTCAATCACTGTGACTGAAAGTAGTGCTTCCATAAATATGCAAGACATTGTCAATCACACTACGGAAAGGCTGTTAAATGTGATACAGTCGGTTATTGCTGGCAATATTGAAAATTTTAGTACATTGACTTTAATTTGTAAATGGGGTGGTGATGGTAGTTGTGGTCATAGTACTTATAAGCAAAGGTTTAACGAAGAGGATAGCACTGATGAGTATTTATTTGTAATGTCATTTGTTCCTATACAGTTGCGGCTAACTGAAAATTCAAATGAAGTGGTATGGCAAAATAAACATCCATCGTCCACTCGGCTTTGTAGACCAATCAAATTGGTATTCGCTAAAGAAACCGAAAAAATAATAAAAGAAGAATTTGGAAATATTCGTCATCAAATTGAAAGTTTGAAAGATGCTGACTTTAACATATCATCCAAATCATTAAAAATTAAATTCAAATTTGTTTGCACCATGATCGACGGTAAGATAGCCAATCATCTTTCGTCTCACAAGTCAACACAGTCGTGTTATATATGTGGTGCCAAGCCAACTGAAATGAATGAAATCCAAAACCTCAAAGAACCTCGACCAGAATTGTATTCTTATGGCTTATCATCTCTACAGGCTTGGATCAAAACGCTTGACTGTATCTTACATATAGGGTACAGGCTAGATGTAAAAAAATGGGCAATCCGCGATATCAATGATAAGTTATCTGTCGAGAATAGAAAAAGCAAATTCAACTTCGTTTTAAAAAAGAACTTGGTCTAGTTATAGATAAGCCCAAGCCAGGCTATGGCTCTTCAAACGATGGGAACACTGCTCGACGATTTTTTAAAAGCCATGAAAAAAGCTCTTCTATAACTGGAGTAGACGAGAAGCTTATAAAAAGATTTTATATAATTTTAAGCTGTATCTCCTCTGGTTATAATATAGATATTTCTTCATTTGAAATTTATATTAATGAGACTAAGGCATTATATATTCAACTTTATAGCTGGTATTTTATGCCGGTAACAGTTCATAAAATTCTCTGCCATGCTAAAGATATAGTGCAACAATGCATCGTTGGAATAGGGCAATTATCTGAAGAGGCACAAGAGGCTCGTAACAAAGACTGTAGACGTTTTCGTTTGAAAAAAACACGTAAAAGCTCAAGAATCAATACAAATACGGATTTATTGAATATCTTCTCATCAGTTCTGATCCTTTGGTTGATTCCTACCGAGAAAAGCCTCTAACTAATGTTAGAAAATTGCATCCGGACGTATTAGTTTTTCTTATTCCTGCTGGTGAATCAGTAATAACCGCCATACGACAATCTCGTTTTCCTCTTGTTAATGATGATTCAACTAGTGATGAATGGTCCGATCCTGAGGGCGATTCTTGGTCGTCGAATTAAAGATGAACATCCAATTCTTAATAATGTTAATATAAGAAAAAATAAATAAATTCTTCAATTTAGAAAGTAAATTTCGCAAATCACATACTAGACGTCTATTCGTAATTTTGTAATCGTACTTTTTCTTATTTTTTAGATATAGCGCTAAATATGTTTAAATTGTATGGCAGCGTGTGGGCGTGGCAGTTGTCCAATCACGCTGAAATTGTTTTTTACTTTTTTGAAGTTATACATTAGACGTCTATGGCTAATTTTGTTATCATAGCTTATCTCATTCCTAAGATATAGTGCAAAATGTGTTTAAGTTGTATGGCAGCTGCCACGCCCACTTGTCCAATCGCGGTGAAATTTTTTTAACTTTTTTCAAATCTTATATTAGACGTCAATGGCTAATTTTGTTATCATAGCTTATCTCATTCCTAAGATATGGCGCAAAATGTGTTTAAGTTGTATGGCAGCTGCCACGCCCACTTGTCCAAAATTTCTGAAATACTTTTTTTTTTACTTTCTTGTACCATAAACATCGAAAACTACCAAAAAATAATATTTTCCATCTAACTTGTACCAATCGCATCACTGTGCGACGCCGGCGGACTTTGGGCGTATATATCCCACTCATATATCTCACAGTCATTGGTTTCCGGCGCCCGCAACCTCGAAACCAATGGTACCATGAGGAGTGTCGCATCGCGACATCAGTAAAAAACGCCGCTTACAGAAAAACGCTGCAATCAGCTACCGCTCAATCAGAAAACTACCGCAAAAAGAGGAGAGAAGAGAGGCGCCTTTTCAGACGCAAGAAAAGCGTGAGCGTGAGGAACTAGAGGTATACCAGGGCAAGAAGGATGCACGAAAATTCTATCAACAGGTTAGGCGACTAACCCAAGGTTTCAAGCCCGGAGTATCCACTTGTAGAGATGAAAATGGAGATCTGGTTACAGATACGCAGTGTACGTTGAAACCTATTGGCGAAGATTCTACCAATACCGCCAATGGAAAAAGCAGTTCAGCACCACCAATCAACGATGACGGAGTAGAAGTACCACCTAGCCATGAAGAGGTTCGAGTTGCTATCCAGCGACTCAAAAACAATATAGCAGCGGGTACTGACGGCCTGTCAGCTGAATTGTTTAAAACCGGCGGCGATGAATTGATAACGCGCATGCATCAGCTCATCAGCAAAATATGGCTAGCGGAAAGCATGCCCGACGATTAGAATCTCAGCGTACTTTGCCCTATACATAAGAAAGGAGATCCAACAATCTGCGGCAACTATCGAGGTATCAGTCTTACTTCCATGGCGTACAAGGTTCTCTCAGGCGTACTGTGTGAAAGATTTAAGCCGATTACAAAAACACTGATTGGACCTTATCACTCTGGCTTTCGACCTGGAAAATCCACCATAGACCAGATTTTCACACTACGACAAATCCTGGAAAAACCCATGAAAACCAAATTGGCACACATCATCTCTTTGTCGATTATAAAGCCGCGTTCGATAGCCCGAGAAGGGATTGCCTATACGCAACAATGTCTGAGGTCGGTATACCTGCAAAGTTGGTAAGACTTTGCAGGATGACGTTGAGCAACACATGCAGCTCCGTCAAGGTACGAAATGACCTCTCCGAAACCTGCCGAAAGATGTTTCAGACAAGGCGATCCACTGTCTTGCGATCTCTTCAACATCATCATGGAGGGGATCGTACAAAGGTCCAGCTCCTTGCGTACGCTGATGATATTGATATTGTCGGCAGAATCAAGAGAGATGTTCCCGCTGCTTTCACCGCTATCGGAATCAAAAGGAATCAAAAGGAATCAGCCAAAGTGGGTCTCGGGGGTGGTATGGCATTCAGGGTGTTTCTCAACCGATTTTGATGGTTTTTTTTTAATGAATCAGAGTAGGGAGAAGGTGTGCATCGAATAGTTTTTAAAGAAAAATGCTAGCTGGAATACCCGGCGTCGCTCGGGGGTGGTATGGCGAAAAGGGTTGAGCTTCGACCACTGGCGTACTCTAGTAATTATAAACATATAAACTAAAATGAGATCCTGGGTGTGTTGCTATTTTACTGTTCCGCTAATTATTAGAACGATAATTGATAACCAATTTTTAAGAGATTGTGAAAATCGACACGAAGTCTTCAGAATGTTAGCTGTAGATGTGTCTTTGCGGTTGCGATTGACATGCAAGAAGTTTTACTTTCTCACAAAGCTTCGTTTTTGGACCCGCGACACAAAGATCTTTAAACTGAATCGTCTGCACAAAGAACAGTTTTAAGGGAAAAAATTGCGAAGGAAGTTTAATCGGTTTTTTGCTTGGAACAACAACTGTGCATAGAGAGACCATCAATTAGTATATTGGATTTTTTTTTCTAATAACAGTCAATCACCTATTACCAGGAAGAACTACAAATTGATGTCAATATGAATCCTCTTGAGTGGCGGAAGTCACGAGACAAAAAGTTTCCACAATTAGCTAAATTACCCAAAAAGTATTTGTGCGTCCCAGCTACTTTCGTGGCTTCTGAGTGCTGGAAGTATCGTTTCTCCACGACGCAATTGCCTCGCTTTTTATTCCGAAATTTGTTTTCATATTAGTTTTATAAAGCCAAATTAACAGTTTTCAATATAACCTTTGCATAAATCCTTGTTAACCAACTTTTAATGTTAAGGGTGATCCAATAGGAGGTACCTTTTTCAACTGGGTTGTTTTGAAAACTGTTATGTGTCAAATGGCTGGTCCATATGACGTTTGTGTTCAGTATTCAATACGACCCAATCATGAATAGATTTACTCCTGAACAAACGAAAAAAAACGAAATGGCCATTTCAGCCCTTGAAAGGACTTTGACCGAGCTTTTTATGATCAGTTGTGTTGTGTGTGTTTGTGAAATGTTTGAACACAAATGATCGAGAAATGGGCCTGCAAGTTTTATGCCCACTCGGAACGGGTTAACCTCCTCGCCACTTGAATACGACCCTTTAGGTCTTTTTTTCATCGTCCATTGCTCCCAAACCAAGCATGCTAGAGACTTAATTTTTTTTTTTTAAATTAAAGTTCATTAAATTGTTGTTATTTGACCAAAAGGAAGACTTTATGCTAAAGCTTTAAGTATTACCAATCAATTATTAACCAAAATCCTGGAAAATGCGGGATCCTAATTTTGCGCCACTTGAATAGGACACTTTAATAAGAAAATCTTTTAAGAGTCTTATGATTAATTTTATTGTAAACCTTTCTTAAATTTAAGATAATTGGTGTATTTAAGATTAAAGAAAACAGTTTTAATAGTGTGTTGAGCCACCTTTCTACTCCGAAACTTCACACATCCGGTTTGGAAGGGATCCATACAAATTGCCCAAATAATGTAGCGAAATCGAACTCCAAGCTAATTCGATGGCTTGGCTTAGTTCGGGTAAACTCGAATATTGTTGCCCTGATCCATATATTTGACGAGTCAACCATCCCAAAACATTTTCAATGATGTTCAAATCCGGTGAGTAGGGTGGCCAGCTTAATACCTCCACATTTTGGCTCTGTATATACGTTTTAACTACCCGAGCTGTATGTATTGGCGCATTCTCGTGTCGATAAATCTACCGCAGAGGTCCAAAAAGGGTTTGAAAGTATGGAAAGGCCTCTTTCAATATTCCATTGTAAGAGAACGACTTAATTGTGGTGGACATAAAATATAGTTTGCAGGTGCCATAATAAGAAATGGCCCCCACACCACTACACCTCCAGCTCTGCTATGCAGCCTGTCTAAATGATGAGTTTCTTTGCGAAGGTCGTGGAAATAGTAACTGCAGCCATCGGGCCCTTCCAAATTACATTTTTTTTTCGTCGGAGAAGACCACTCGATGCCACTCTGAAGTCCAAGTCACGTTCACGACAAAAACTGAGGCGTTGCTGCTTTCGAACCGGGTTAAGAGGTGGGGTTTCTTCTTTATTTTTAGTCTTTTTATATGCTTAGCTTTTAAAATAACACGAAGCATAGTTGTGAGACTTGCCTTGATTTATCCCTGATTTCTGCCAAAGAGTTGTGAGAATTTTGCGGCATTTCATGTTTTTCCCATATTTTAATTCATCACTTAAAAATGTTGATATAACGTGTCGGCTTCTCTCGATTTTTTTAGCTATTTTGGCCATATATAAGCCAGCGTCCTTATAAGCTTTGATTTTTTCTTTTTCCGCCTCGGTTAATGTTTTTCCTCGTCCCATTTTATTTTTTTTTTTTAATTAAACAGTCGAAATTAACAAAAAAGTTCGATCAACTAAAAATATGAATCCACGTGCCAAATATAACGAGCAAACTATTCAAGTGGCGCAAAAATATTGCTTCAATTTCAACGAATGTTAACGCAAAGTGGGAAAACACAGATAACGGCTTTTTTCCAGAACTTGCAATTTGTCACAGAGAAAAAAGAAGATAGCTGCAAAAAGATAACGGTCAAAATACCATTGTCTTATTCTGCTTTCAAGTTATGAGCTGTTGTACCATATATAAAGTTTACAGGGTAAGGGTGTCCTATTCAAGTGGCGAGGAGTGTATGTTCTCAAGAAGCTTTTCATGGCAGTTTTTACTCTCTGAGGTTTGCCATTGTCTGCAGAGAGGTGGCGGCCGAACAGAAAAATTAATTGAATTGAAAAAACTTTCTATGTCAGGTGGGAATTGAACCTGGATTCTCTGGCGTATGGGCCACACACACTACCGAATGCGCCACGGCCGCCACTTACTCCTGAACAACGTTTTTTAATTGTGAAAACTTACTACCAAAATCAGACATCAGTTAGAGAATGTTATAGAGTTCTTCAACATGATTTTAGTTTTTATGAGCGTTCAACTGAGCACTATTCGTAAACAGTGATTTGACGCCATTGGACTTCTTTCTTTGGGGATATGTTAAATCACTTGTTTATGTCGACTAACCCAAAACTATTGACGCTTTGGAAACCAACATAACTCGTGTTATCCAAGGAATACCGGCCGATATGTTCGAAAGAGTTGTCGAAAATTGGACCCACAGAATGGACCATTTAAGAGTTAGTCGTGGGCAACATTTGAAGGAAATAATTTTTAAACATTGAGTTGTAGGAACCGAACTATCATTCCAAATAAATATTTGCGTCAATACAATGATTTTTATGTATTTTATTCACCGTTTATTTTGCGAATTTTTTTATTTTTTTTTACCCTAAGAAGTTGCAGAAGTCTCTTACAAAATCTGAATCTTTTCACTAAAACACATTCTGTTATTTTTGCAATTTGTTTTTGAACTGAAAACAGGCTAAATACGAATTAAACAATAAGCAGTAGTTTCATTCTACAATTATTAAGTATCCATCATTCAGAAAGTGATTGAAAATTATATGTCAAATTAAAATAAATAAGAAGAAACATAATATATATCTCAAACTGCGTATCATTCGAAGTTTTGAATTCTTCGAAGTTTTTCCTATTCGAATAGTAACCTTCGAAGCTTCGCATCAAAAAACTTCGAAGTTTGCTTCGAAGCTCTATCAATGGAAAGGAATAAAGAGACCTTAGGTAACTACTGGTGAGAAAATTCATTTGATTCCTTCAAAAAGAAAAAATTTATAAAACTTTGTATGGAGTTATAAATTAAAAGTTGAAAATGGGAAAATATGAAGTAAAGCGCCACTTAATATGAAGAAATGGAAATTTATTCATTTTTAAAACCTTTAATGGCACAAAAGACAACGAAAAATAGCGTAAAAGACTTCAGAGCAGAAAAAAATTATTCATCGTCCGCATCAGAATCGCAATAGTTGCAGGTGTAATAGCCGGCATGCATGTCAGTTCACCTCAAATGCACCGGCCGGTGGCACGTGTTGCATTCGATGGAAGTTTGGGCGGTCAATCGAATGTGCAACAGCTTCTCGCAAATGATGCAAAACTCGCAATACTCGTCATCATCATCAGATGAAACACACCCTTAAGATTTAAGTAAGATTTTCGGTGCGAACATTTTGATCGCAAAGATATAAAATCACAAAATATATTAAATTTCCTTCAAAATATACATTATATGTTACTAAAATTTTTGCAATAATTCACTTCAATTTATCGCACTTTGAACGCAATAAACAATTAAAACACTGTTGATTATCACACATGAAAAGATATTAACGATTGTAGCTACTACGCATATGAATCTGTTCGCTTTAGTGTCAGTACTAAAACATCGAGCTGACATTGCGCACAAACGACAATTATCAGATCATCTGCATCTTCTCACTGTCAAAAGTTATACAGGGGTGCTCACAACCGGTTAACTTACCCTAAATATATTTATTCCACTGACATCAATGGTTTTTACTTTTAGATGGCTGTTCATGAACTGACTCCGAAGTCATGGGGATGAGTAGAATTAAGCTATCATGGCAAGGGTCTACCATAAGTCATAGATAAAGAGATAGAAATCTTCGATTTTGGACTGTGCGAAAGGGATAGCTCTATGTCCCGCTTATGTCAAATGGAAGTCAATACTAACACAAAAACCACTCCCCAAAATCATGGGCATCCAATCTCAAATTCATAATTCATGAGTGTTGCATAAAAAAGAGATTTTAAAAAGGTTAAAATTTGAAATAACCTTGAAAAACATGAAGTTTCCCAACTCTACTATAAACACTAATGTAGGATATTGATATTGAATAGAAAGAATTATTTACTCTCATTGCTGCAGGGTGGCCTACATGGGAGTCTCTGGGACTCACCACTCCCCTTCTTTTGAATGAAAAGCCAATCCTTTCTTAAAATTATTACTTAAAATAAAACGCAAGAAATATTTTTTCCGATGGTCTACAAGTTCTTGGGTTGACTCCCTCTTTCCGATTCAATAAAAGAATCCGTCTCCTTAAGGAAATCGTAGCCGCCTCTAGGGTAGCCTTTTTATATTTTTTATTTACTCCTTTTCAAATTTTGGTAAGAAACATGCAATCTACTTGCAGTGCAACCCACAAGGGTGAATGTTCTGAAGATCAATTTGCGTCCGTTGAACGGAAAACCCATAATTTTTAAAAAATATTTTTTTAAAATAAAACACAAATAATTTTTTGGCGGAAAACGTATTTCATGGGGGACTCACAAGCGTAAAGGATCCGTGGATGCGGAGGGAGAGGGAGGGGGGGTCATACGCATTCCAATTGGGTCGAAAGCAATAATAATTTCCTGAAAGTATTACTTGAAATAAAATACAAATTGTAAATAGCTATTGTAAATACACTTTTTACCCAGTTCCATTAGTACTTTTTAAATGTATTTCATTTGTACGAGAGATGCCACATTAACTTGTCCAATCAAGCAATCTTTTTAATTTTCAGATAATCTTCAATCAAACAATTTTAAGTTATCATAAATAAAAATTCTAAATAAAATTTGGTTAGCGACTAACAGAAGTTCGAATAAATTCAACATTTAGTATATTTTTGTGTTGCGCATGAGCACATTGTGCGATCATTCTTGTGTTTTTGAGTTCTTACAGTAAAAACCTTAAATTAGAAATTAATGTGTGCCTTTCATTTATGTTATTATTTCAGTCAATGCGTTCGACTATAGAATTTCATCAACGTAAACCACCGACCGATATACTATTACATGAAGTCATCTCTGCCACAAATACACAACTGGAGCAATTGCCGTGTCAAGTGCAGATATCCAAAGAGAGACTAACAAAAAATCCATTCTTGTAAGATTAGTATTTGTTAAGATTTCTATTCACATTCTCATCCCATTCACTTCACTACAGGTTTCAAGTAAAAAGAGATATTTTTAAGGAATTTTCCAAATACTTTCTCTATGAGTATGTAGATCCACAGCTAAGCATACGCATTGGACCCATTTATGGTGATATCAATCGTTCAATTCTGGAAACTCAATCATCCTTGGATGATACATCTTTAAATATTGAAGAACATAAGATGCGCAATAATAAGCGTAATCAAAAGAAAAAGCAAGCAACAGCCACAACTTCTAAACAGAGCCATTCTACAACAACCTCACAGTATACAAGTTGCACACCGCCCTCATTCGCTCAAATGACCGAAATACCCAATATAAATCTTGCTGCAATTGAGGCCGCAGATTCTCCAATTTTTAACAAGCCTTTGCAGACATCTTCTCATATGCAAAAATCTGCTCTCGGAGAAGAAGAGCACTTGATGCGCGTTTGTCACGTGACGTCGCCAGAACAGTTTTACGTACAAAAGGAAAACACGTTGCTCCAGCTCAGACAACTCTCCAACAAGTACGTTAATTATTCTTTTACGGAAACTGTTCCGAAAAGCATTTCGGAAGGCAATTACTACATGGCTTATTATGCCGAGGACAAGCTTTGGTATCGTGGCTTGGTCAAGAAGATTTTGGATAAGGATCTTTACAAAATTTTCTTAATCGATCTTGGCATGCATTTACAGCTTCCTAAAAATCGGTGAGTGATACCCTCGAGCCAGTATTCTAGTTTAGAGGGAAAAACATTGGGCTTTTTTTAAAATTAAATAAAAAAAAAACTAAAAATGATTTTAGTATCCATATTTTTATTATATGTTTATTAATATATCAATAATACACGAAATATTCAAAATTTTAAAAATTACAGGCTGTTAGAATGAGGGGTGCTAAAAAAAGGGTGTCTCCATCATCTTGACACGATTTAAACTCATCTAAAAAAAAAAAAAAAAAAAAAACGAAATGGCCATTCAGCCCTTGAAAGGACTTTGACCGAGCTTCTAATGATCAATTGTGTTGTGTGTGATGTGATATGTTTGCACACAAATGATCGAGAACTGGACCTACATGTTTTACGCCGACTCCGAACGGCTTATGTTCTCAAGAAGCTTTTTATGGCAGTTTTTACTCTCTGAGGTTTGCCATTGTCTGCAGAGAGGTGACGGCCGAACAGAAAAATTAATTCAATTGAAAAAACTTTCTGTGTCGGATGGAGGATTCGAACCTGGGTTCTCTGGCGTAAGAGTCACACACTCTACCCACTACGCCACGGCCGCCACAGTCTAGTCATTAAACTCTGCTAGTCATTTAAAAAAGAAAAAATTTAAAATTAGGGCTGTTCATAAATTACGTAACACTTTAAGGGTGAGGAGGGGGAGAGGGGCGGGGGTTGTCGAACATTTTGTTACGAAGTGTGACGGAGGGAGGGAGGTCGTGCGTTACGTCACAAAAAAATTTTTGAACTCAGTTTTAAAAATTTTATTCAAATTTAATTTTATTGTAATATTGCTTTAATTATTTATCAATAAAAATACGCACCTAATAAAACGAACGGATCACAAACCAAAACAGACGGCTAAAAATATGTTGAAAGGAAGTTTAAGGCAAATAATTTTTTGAAAATCTAATTTTTTTTAATTGATTTTTGTTGTAGAACTATTCGAGAATATGTAAAAATATCAATCCCGCTTATAATACAGATTCCACAGCGCTTAAAGCCCGGTGGGCCAGAGTACTAATCCAACAAATCGAAGAAGCAGTTAAAACGCGTGATGTTCGCTGTATATGTGTATGCTAAAGTGAATGTGTGTATGGAATGTTTCTATGTATATGCCTATACTATAAAACCATACCATGTAGAGAAAAAACATCTTTAATGAGTTTTGATTTGGAATTTGACCGCTTTGATGCTTTTAAAGTTTGAAGCTTTAAATGCGTTTTTCTCGAAACATACTTTTTGAAAACGACCCACACTACTGCAGAAAAACTTATAGTCCGATTTTTTGTTATTCTACACATCTCTTACAAAAATAAGCGTCTTTGAAAAAATTTGTATAGTTTTTACACGCAACAATATGGTCAAAAATGACGTTAAATTTCTGATATACTGGCTTTATTGCTTCTAATACATTGTCATTTAGAGCGAGGTTTTCATAAAAAAGTCATCTAATGTACCCTCAGCCGCGGCTTTTTGCCATTTACACCAGCTTGATGAACCAGGTGGGCAATACATGTGTTGTGTTTTTTATCAGTTGAACTTTTATAGTAATAAGTTTGCCCTTATTTTCTCGACTAAATCTGGATGCCGACGAATAGTCAAACCATAGTATAAAAATAGTTCATTAACAACTTTATCTGTTAATTTGCCACTGCCTTTACCACCCAAACCGTTTCTATCTTTTTTATGTTTCCGCAACCTTGAGCCCATACGTTTCTGCATATGTTCTACACACATTTTTTTTCCACTACAGGATCATCATTATACGGATTTACGTCGAGAATTCCTTTAAGTGTAGTACTTTAACTGGAGTATGTATTGGTAGCTAAACCTTGGCTAATATCCATAACACTGCAGAATCTATAGTCAAATCCCAGTGTGTCGGACGTTTCATTCGGTCGTTTCGTTTAAAAATTTTTCATACGATCCAGAGATATATTTGGGTTAAGAGTATATTATCGGAAAGCTATCTATTGGTATAGTAAAAAAAAATATAAAAAAATTTGTGTGTTTATTACATTTAATATGTTGTTCTTTCCTTGCCTCAATCATTTCTTGATTTTCTTTAGCCTATACCTTCCATTTTTAATAAAACAAAAACATTTACGAAAAACTTGCTAAATATTTACTAAAAAGAATAACATTTATGAAACGCTGCGGGCGATTTGATCGTAATGTAACTTAATATATACAGTATTGGCCAAAAGTTAAGCACCCCATCGGAACATTTACTTTATATAACTATATTTTTATATAAATGAAATAAAATAAAAAAGTTTTTGGTTTTATAGTATCAATATTAAGTCTATTAAAGAAAATTAAAACAATGTCTTCTTCATTACTACAAAAAAAAAAATTATACATATTTTTCTTAAAACGCATAAAATTTTCGCTGGTCATAAATTAAGCACCCCCTTAAGAAATTAAAATGTTTTTTTACGACCGCTAAGTAAGTTGTGATTTAACGCTCTCATGCTCTCCGTACTGTGTTCTCAGACTCTTGCACTTTATTTGCATTGCCTTATTTCACAATAAATTTAACCGTTACATTTTTTTAGAGGCTCATTTTAGTAAGCTGTAAGCTGTGTGTTTGTTTGATTTAAAAATGTCACGAAAATCGTATTCCAGTGAAATTAAAAAACAAATCATCGATGATTTTAATAAAGGTTCATCTCGACATGAGATTAGTAAAAAATATTCTATCAATCGCTCTATAATAACTTGTCTTATCCAAAAATATGAACAAACTGGCACAGTTGCCACCAAAGCTCGTAGCGGAAGACCACAGAAATCTTCAGAACGAGACAAATCAGCGATAATAAGGCTGATTAGGAGTGACCCCACTATATCTTCCAATGACATAAAATCAGTTTTAAACCTGGAAATAAGCGATAGAACAATTAGAAGAATATCTGTTGATGGCGGCTTATTTTCTCGACGACCAGCGAAGAAGCCCTTTATTTCTGAGAAGAATAGAAAAGCCAGATTGCAATTTGCAAAAGACCACATCGACTGGAGTGTTCAAAAATGGAAGACAGTCCTATTTTCAGACGAATCAAAATTTAATTTAAAATATTCGGACGGAATGCGGCGTATACGCAGGCCTCAAGGACAACGCTTCAACCCAAAGTACTGCATACCAACAGTAAAACACGGCGGTGGGTCCGTAATGGTGTGGGGCTGCTTTTCTGGAAATGGAATGGGACCAGTGCATAAAATAACAGGTATTATGGATCGATTCATGTACTGTGACATTTTAAAAGATGTAATGCTGCTATACGCTGAGGAGGAAATGCCTTTGAGATGGATCTTTCAACATGATAATGATCCCAAACACACCTCTCAGATGTGTAAAAGTTGGTTAGAAGTCCAGAAAATCGAAGTTTTACGTTGGCCTGCTCAATCTCCCGATATCAACCCGATAGAAAACTTGTGGGAGATTGTAAACATGAAAATTAAAAGGACGAACTGTCGTAGCATCGATGATCTGTTTCCTTCAATAAAAGAAGCTTGGGAAAATATTCCACAAACAATAATAATGAAATTAATTGAATCTATGCCAAAGCGATGTCAATTTGTTGTAAAAAATAAGGGACTTTGTACAAAATATTAAAAAATAATTATAATTAACACAAGGGGTGCTTAATTTATGACCACCGAAAATGTTATCCGTTTTAAGAAAAATATGTTTAACTTTTTTTTTTGTAGTAATGTAGAAGACATTGTTTTAATTTTCTTTAATAGACTTAATATAGATACTATAAGACCGAAAACTTTTTTGTTTTATTTAATTTATATAAAAATATAGTTATATACAGAAAATGTTCCGAAGGGGTGCTTAACTTTTGGCCAATACTGTAAATTGCTTTAGTAAAATTTAAATGTTTATCCAAGATGATATCCTAAAATTATAAGATTTTAATATAACTTTTCATTTTTCACCTGTGTTTTACCATTTTTGGGATTTGTTCATATTTATACCTTCTCTTTCGACTCCTAAAAGTGCCATTGCCTTAACAATTCTTCGATTTATTTATATGCTTTATTGATGAATGGTGAGGATTGAATATACCGAACATCTTCACAACTGCATTGTAATGCAATTTTCAATCCTAGTTCACGAGCAGCAGTTTAAGAAAACTTAATTTTTTTGCATGTAGTACATGCAAATCATGCATGATTTTATATAGTACATAAAATTAATGTAGAAATTGTAGTACAAAAAAAAGAGAAAAACTCGAATAGTATGCAATAGCCGAAATTGTTTTCAATTATAACTTCTTTGTCTTCCGACTTTTTTCATTTTGATGCTGATGCACTAGTGATACTTGTCTCGTCTTTAACAGTATGTCGATTTCCATGGAACCTTTTTTTTCTGTCTATTTGACTGCGAAGTGCTTCCTTGTTTAGTTTTTTAAATTCACACTCACAATTTATAATATTTCAACTGCACACACAGTACATACGTATACGATGCTCGGAGCAAACACGAAAATATTTCAACAAAATATACGAGTGATAACACCCCGAAAATCGGATGTACTTGCCTAGCTACTTTGTTTTGGAAATCACACCTTCTCATTTACATAAGAGCGAGTTCACATCTTAATTCTTTTTGCCATTTTTATCAACTTTAGACGCTCATATCTGCTAAACGATACCACTAATCGAAAATCTAATCATTTTTGGCTTATCTGCAGCTCAAGACCTCTCTAATGATATAACAAGTTTTGCTGTGGTGTTTGTAGATTTGCTGGATTAAGGGGACCCTTAAAGGAATAAATATATAGAAAGAAGAAGAAATGATTACACTGGCCTCAATGATGAATGAGGCCGCCTCATGGATTTTCAGTATTCATGGTGTTTAAATAACCATCCCATCTATTTTCCTTTTGGGAAGATCCTCCTTTTTAAGCCGATTTCAAATTTCAAAAACCTCAATACCTCCTTTTTCGCCTTGAATCCTTCTTTCATCCTCCTTTCATATCCAAATTATAACACAAATTATAACAAGGGACGAGCGCCAAGTGTCACCTAATTTTCATGTAATTCTTATGGGACGCATTTTTGGAGACTTTGTGCCGACATTATTGCGCGGCTTTGTCATCAGCTTCAATTAAATTCTAATTTGACAGGCGGTAAGCGAGAATTACTTCCAATCAGAGTTGAGAAATCAAAAAGTTCTAGTATGGCTGCCATTTTCTGAAATTTTTGCAGAAACAGTAGCAAATAAAAGAAAGTTTAACAAAAATAATTCTTTGTAAATCTCGAAAACACTCACTGCATGTGGAAGGTGGACAAAATAACATCCACGGACATAAGGTCCATAAGGCGTAATACGTGTAGTAGTAATGAATTTCAATACAAATTCAACAATCTTCGACATTTTTTTTTTCTACGACAACAAAACAAAAATAAAAAAGTTGAAAGCTAGTTGAACTTGTATTGAAAATTCTTTACTACTACACGTTTTACGCCATAACTTCAGAACCCTTTAAGGGCACACCTTAAATTTACATCGTTGGAAAGGTGAAAAAGAAAAAGAATTATAGCACCTGTTGCTGGCATATTATTAAACTTTGAAATTAAGAATGGATAATCTTACTGCAATATTTTCAAAACTTTTATATTTTTTCCTTAAAATAGAGGAAATGACTTTTCCATTGATACTTTATTTACGAAAATCGGATTTAAATTGACTGCTACGTTATCTGAAAATATAACCTATTTTGGCATTTGCATGGCTGTGGGTCCGCCACAAAATTCTTTAAATCTCAAACTCTGGAGTTGGTTTTCTAAACAATAAGCCAATCTAAAAACAAAATTTGAGCCAAATCAGAGATGGTAAGTGCAACTGATATTACACTTCAATTTGAAATGGGCGATTTATAACCTTGTTTTTAAGTACAATAAAACACGTATTTTTTAGAAAGTCAATATTTTTGTTATATATCTATTTATTAAAGAATAAAGGGACAGAGTGACAGATCTGGGACATTGAGCTAATATTATATATTTTTCTATGTGGTGTGTGGAAATCGAATATGTATTTTAAGTACTTACCCAATAGTGTAACAGAAACCCGTGTCAATGCAGGACAACTAACAATTTCTTCACTAATTTGGTATTTGGTATAAGTGGTATTCGAACTTTCAAAATAAACGTTCAATAACATACTAGTAGCGCCATCTCTGGGGTACGATGGTGTATTATTTCGTTAGTGTGTTATGTAGCAGTGATTCAAAAATGAGTTAAAAGGGAATCAATACGGTCGGTATGGACTTTGTAGGATATTTTTTAGTTTGTTACAGAAATGTCACAAGGGTCTATAAGGGGTTAGTACAAATTGTTAAATTTTTATACATTAAAGTATTTATTATTTTATGATATAATGATTTGCCCTTGTACGGAATTTTGTTTTTAACTTTAGAAAAAGAAAATATCCTAAAAATGTAGGCTTTAATTTCATGATGAAAAATAGCCCCACACCTAAAAAGGAAAAAATGGACATAATGTTAATTTGGACATTATGTCAGTTCAATGCGGACATAAAGTCCATGATCTTTATGTCCGTTTTGATTTCGACATTACGTCCGTTTGCGAAGCAGACATAATATACATGGACCTTGTCCGTGAACGTTATGTCATCCCACCCTTCCTGCCATTTGGATGATTTCGACTACAAGGAAATGGGTAGAATAATTGATTGCATCCTATGCCTGCCTGGTTCAACTGCTTCTGTTGAAAGAGTTTTTGCTGCGATGAATAAGACACGGACAATAGCAAAAACTCAACTACAAGTCAGCACACTAAAGGCCATTCTGACCATCAAAGTGAATTTGAATATTTCGTGCCTACAATTCTATTCGTTCATCAAAACGCAACCATGTATGATCCGCCAAATTTGACTAAAACTTATATAATTTTGTCAGCGACGAACAAACAGTTGGCAAAGATAAATATCAGGAAATTCACTTGAAATAAAAATTGGCAATGTATTTCGTATTTGGTGCTTTAACTAGAATTTCATTTAGAAATGTTTTTCATCGTTAACTAGAATTTCGTTTAGAAATGTTTTTCATCGTTAAATATTGATCCTCCTTTTAAAAGAAAAATAAACACCCTTTTTGGCAAAATTCGGAAGGAAAATCCTTCTTTTTGACTTAATTGAGATGGGATGGTTATGCATAAATTATAAAGGAGGTTCTGGGAATTATTTATCCCCATTCAATAGTCAGAGAACGTCAGCCTCCTATTGTTTGATTCGGTAGAACCGATTTAATCGCTATCTCACGGAATTAACTAATCTTCAAAAAATATGCAAGAAAAATCTATTTTTTTCAAAATTCCATACTTGAATAAGATATTTTTATTGATTTCTTCTTTTACAGACTTTCTGATATTGATGAAAAGTCTTTGGCCATGCCCTATGCTGCAGTTCGTTGTGCTATACATGACCTCATGCCAGATGGAGGAAAATGCTGGTCCGAAGAAGCTACCCAACTGTTGATAGAAATAACACGCAAGTAAGTAAAATATTTCTTTCTAAATACTCAAGTCGACTATCCTAAAATTGCAATTGGGAAAAGCTTAATCAGAGCTGCTAAGAACTATTACTTCCAATGCATTTGTTTATACTATTATAATTTTATTAATTATTCTTGCATGTTAATGTATTTAAATGTTAAATTAACAAGACTATCGAAGCGAATACTGCGCTAGACGCTGACGACACATATTTTCGGTTCGAAAATTCCACTGTTCGGCCTTTGCCGATATAAATATGTGTACAAACTTGTATTGATTATATTATCAAAACTCATGATTTTCGGGTTAGAATCTGCTAATTTTCACTCAAAATGAGTTGCACTCTAATTCTTCTTCTCACTTATTTTTATCCTAATTTTTACCTATAGCAATCCAGTTCGTGTGAGCATTATTGAACAGATTAAAAATAATAACTGGAAGGTAGACCTTATCGCGACCCATACAGCTGAACCAATTTCTTTACGGGATTCTTTTTTATACACTGGCCTGGCTCAGGAGCGGCCAGGTGCAACCAGCTTTAAATTTCAACCAAAGGTATTTCATATTTAATTGTTCTAAAGTGCCAGCTTATAAATAATTCTGTCCCCCTTTTCAGAGGTTGGCTCCTGTATCTCGCATCAATCAGCGTTTGTCAAAGCAAACCCACCAACAGGGCGAAATGCTGACGGTCCAAACGACTCACGTTGAAGATCCCCAAGAATTCTATGTCATAAAGGTTACTTACTATCTGAATCACGTATTAGCATTGCTTACTCTAAACAAATTTTTCTTTTAGACCGATCAAAGTATTTCAAAGAAACAAATGTGTGATCAACTTAATCACCTTCATGAAAATCATGGTATGGAGCAAATCTATTTGGGTACACTACAAATGTGCTGTGCACTACGTCTCGGAGATGTTTGGCATCGTGGCTGTATTGAGGAAATCAAGAAAGGAGGTATGTTTGGTACTTTTTATTAAGGGTCTCCGGGAGTTTTTCGAAGGAAAAAAATACACGTTTTCAAAAATGTTTTTTTTTAAGCTATATTTTATTTTAAACCAAAAATTTTTTACAATATTAAAATATAACTACACTATCCCCCGTTTTACACGGTAGATTGGTTCCTGAGAAAACCGTGTAAAACAAAAAAGTCATAATTGTAATTATATTTATTTTATTATTTATTGAACGGTAACTTTGAGGAAAATATTAAGTAAATCATAAAAATAAAAGTTTAATTACAAAAAATATAAAACATCAATCCATTTGAAACATTGAATAAACGTAAATACATCTACAGTACCTTAAAACATGCAATAACAATAGAGTTCAGCTACTACAGCTTTTTCGCACTTCCTCAGCATTTACCAATTCATTGCCACGACCTAAATATCATTGAAAAATATCAACGTTATATATACCAATGAACCCAAACAAGTTAATGTGGGAAAATTTTGCCCACCATTGAATGGGCTGGGCTCAGGGACAACACAAGACGTAACAACTAACCATGCATATACATAGATCTAATTACACAACTATTTTTAACCTACTTTTGAGTTGACCTTTTGACAAATTAACACCGAAAACGCTACAATTGCTAATAAAGGTACACATGCGGTTTAAAGGAGCAGTAACATAATTTGTTCTACTAAATATCGAATACACCTGCTATGAGTTGGTGTAAACAGACGATATCTGCAGATTTCCTTCGGTCACTTAAAGACTACATTTTTAACAGTTTCAAACGATCCTCATAAGGAGGAAAGTCTAATATGTCCATTCCACTTAAGCCTCTTAAAGCAAACCAAACAAAACGTTTTTTGATTCTGCATATTGCATCATGCACATTGTATCTTGGGGACCAAACTTGACTTGCATACTCCAAGTGAGAACGCACGATTGCATAATTCAACGTTGTAGTTGTAATCATGCTATTCAATTCTTTGGCCCAGCGTTTTATAAATCCAAGCATTTTTAAATGCTTTTCTACAAATACTATCAATGTGAAACTAAATGTGAAACGATAGCTTAGAGTCCATGCATATACCTAGGTCTTTGACTGTATCTACACGACTTAAAGCAGTATCTTTTATCTTGTAATCAAAAATAAAATTATTCATTTTACGTGAAAAGGTCATAGTTTGGCATTTATCTATATTTAGAAACATATTATTTTTAGAACACCAAACTTCAAAGGATTTCAGATCAATTTAGAGTAGATCTGAATTGCTTTTAGAATCAACAATTCTGTATATTTTCATATCATCCGCATATATAAGCAGATGAGAATGTTCTATGATGTGAGTTACATCATCTATTGCTAAAATAAACGGAAGTTGACCAAGGTGGCTACCCTGAGGAACACCAGATTCAGCAATAAAATCAGAAGACAATACGTCTCGGAAACGTATTTGATAAGATCGCTCAATCGAATACGATTTAATCCAGTTCACAAAATATTATGGAAATCCCATTAACTAGAGCTTAAATAAGATAAATTGCGTGGTAGTTTATCACATGCCTTACTAAAGTCAGTATTAACACAATCGACCTGGTTACCAGAATAAATTGAATTTAAGCAGAATGTTGTAAAATCGAGAAGATTAGACACAGTGGATCTGCCATTTCCCAGTTGTTATGACTTCCCCACAGTGAATTTTCACCCGGTCATACACGATCCGCTCAAAAAATATTGGTATCCATGAGAGCTTAGCGATAGTCCTATAGTTATTGAAATCGGCCCTGCAACCCTTTTTATTATTATTATTATTTATTTATTTGAATGCTAAGCACAAGCAATTCATATTAGACAAAATTAATACAATATATGTATGTACAATTAAATTTTTATAAAAATCATTAAGCTTACTATGAAGTAACTGATTCAACTTCAAAAAGTCTGCTTTTTCTACTGAATTCGTATTTACATATGTTTTCTCTATCGGAATTGTACCAAATACTCAAAGGTGGATGGTATTCATCAACAGAAGTTAGAGCATGACAGGCCCTCGTAACAACAACATTGTTACTGTCTGTAGTTAAGACCAGGTCAAGAAGTCGTTCAAGACTATTATAAATACAACTCACTTGTTGTAAGTCTGAACATATATTATCAACAAATATATGTTCTTGAGGGGTCTTCGAATTAGATGCACAATAGTATGAATCATTGTCAGATGAATGTCATTTTAAATCAGGTAGATTAAAATCGCCAAATAATAAAATGTCGTTATTAACGTCAAGTAAATTTATTATGCAATCTATGCACTCCGCAAGGCTTGCATAGACCTCTACACTACTCTTTGGAGGAACATACGCATTAATAACATATACATTGGAGTTACAATGTATAGCTTTAACGCAAATTAGTTCAATATTAGAAGAGCAGGGAATATCAACAATTGAACTGATAAAGCAGTTCCTTACAGCCAAAAGGTCACCACCACCGACAGAAGAAACATTGTCAGTGTATCTGTATTTTCTAAAATCTTGAAAACTATTGTCAAACAATTCCAAATCAGTAATGCTTCCGTTCAGCCACATTTCTGTTAACGCGATAATATCCTCAGAGCAATTTTGAGTTGATAGAAATAAGCTCTGCGTCTTAAAACGTAGTCCCTTACATTCTGATAGTAAAGGCAACAAGTTGTAGGGACGTATATAAATTTAGAAATTTTCAAAATGTAAAATATACAAGTTTACTACACAATATCAGTGGAATTGAATCTTTTAGTAGGCTTATCTGTATATAAACCGCAATCCATTATACAGGTTTACTACACAATATCAGTGCCTTAAGCTTTTAAAATTTAAATGTATTTAACATTTTGAAACTTTCTAAATTTATATACATGCGTCCCTAGAACTGACCTATTTACGTACGCTTTTATTATGATGATGGGTAACCAAGAAAGAGGTTCTTCTGAATCTAGAATATACCTACAATATACATATATGACAAATGTCACTGAAATTTATTTTTTTCTTTTTAGTTCACGTTTTGGTTTTAAATAAAAGCTCCTATTTTAAAAATTTTTTTTATATATATTTTTTATTTTTTACTTTTTAGTCTTACAGTTTTATTATGAACATCTTTTATTTTGAAAGCCTTACATATAGCATTTTAAGTTTTTAAACCATTAATCTTAACAGTACATATTAACATGATTTATACCATTTACATTATTTATTGCATAATATACTTTACTAGCTTATACCCGGCGCGCTTCGCTGCGCTCAGCGCTTATCCCCTAAAGAGGGCGTAGCTTTAGTCAAGCCATGCTTTTATAATAAGTTCGAACCGAGTTTCATTTATGTGTGACTTATTTCGAAAGCTATACCGAACATTTTGGGTGCTGAAAAAGTACCACGTCCCTTGTCCAGCGCCCGTAAAATATTACCAGTGGAACGGCATGTGTAAATTGAGGTCGAATACTGAATTCCGAGGCTGTGCGACCTATATCTTCAAAACTGTTCGATATCGAAAATTTGAGGTGTAATTAAGGTGCCTTTTACGATCGGCACCAGACTTCACAGGAATACTCTCAAGGCTTTGGTATAAAAATTGGCTAAGCGGTTTCAGAGGCTACGTGATATACACATATACCCACATACGTGTATACATTAAGTCGCCACACGCTCCAAAGAAAAAAAAATTGTTCAGTCCAGTTCTTCAAAATAATCCATGGCTTATGTTATGATGATCCCCAAAATATTTCGACTAAAATATTGTCTGGTATGGTAGTTAAAAACAAAAACAAACGGTCAGAAATAAGACTAATGAAAAAGTTCTTTTGCGTCAAAAGATCTAGAATTTTTTACGTTGGGCCAAAAATAAAGCGAATTTTTATGGATTGTTTTAACTTTTTTCATATTATTTCCATCAAAATTCAAATGAATTTTTTCCCATACTACTTTTATAGCCCTATTCTGTTGATTGACAATTGTAAATTTATTGACAACTGTAAAAATGTCTTATTCTTCAATATAATCAAAAGCTCATAACATAACAAAACTGTTAGCAACATAACAAAATATTCAGAACAAATAAATTGGCGAAACATTTTGAATGTTTTCAACCCTTTGGACCAAAAAATAGCACATAAAAGACTAGCTTGTCAATGAATTTACAGTTGTCAATCAACAGAATAAGGCTATTAGTCAAATAAATTGTAAAATGTAAAAACTGTGTCAATTTTTTTGTAATTTCATTCAATTTAATTCTTCACTTTACACTATATTTTATCATCAATAGATAATTTGTTTGACTAAAAGTAACATGGCAAGACATAAAAAAATTTTAATTTGAATTTTAATGAAAATATAAAAAAAAGTTAAAAAATTAATGAAAATCCGCATTACCTCTGGTCCGACTGCAAAAATTTAAAATTTATTGATGCAGATTGAAAGAACTGTTTCATTACTCTTATTTCTATGATATTTATAGTCAATGTGTTTTGTTTTGGAATGATGTCCACCGAATTTAGCCATGTGTTGAGCACTTTGTGAATCTCCAAATATTATTATCGCACCATGCAGCTTACACCCTAACTCCTCCAGTAAATATCCTAAATATAAAGCTTCTTTTGCGGCATCTGTTAAAGCTACATATTCTGATTCTGCACTTGAAGTTGCAATAACTTTCTGCTTTCGAGATTCCCACGTAATAGCAGCACCTGCAAGTATGAAACAAAATCCAGATTGGGACTTTCGATCATTTACATCCTGTGCCCAGTTAGCATCCACATAACCAATAATTGGTAAGCCAGTTTTTCGATATGTTAACACAGCCTTTTTAGTTGTATTGAGATATTTCACAATTTGTAGAGCAGCGTTCCAATGCTGCTTTCTTGGATCTTGTGCAAATTGTGATGATTGGTTGACACTGTATCCAATATCCGGTCGACTATATATAGCAATGTGTAACAAAGAACCTATTAGTTCTTGATATTTAACTTTTTCAATTTTATCAGCTTCTCCTGAAATTGTTGGCTTTTTTTCTTTTTTGAATTTTCTAAGCCATATTTTTTTACTAAATTTACTATATATCCTGGTTGTGAAATAGATAGTTGTCCATTTTTATAATCAATTTTCAATCCAATGCAATGTTTAGGATCATTCATATCTCGAATTTCAAAATTGTCTTTTTAATTTTTTTATAAAGTTCTCAACAATATTGCAATTATTGTATGCAATAACAATATCATCAACATATAACGCAACAATTATAATAGTGTTCTCGTTTCTCATAAAATAAATGCACTGATCATATTTTGATTGTTGCAATCCAAAATTTTTAATGACTGAATCAATTTTCTTAAACCACTGTCTCCCTGCTTGTTTAAATCCGTAAATAGCGTTTTCAAGTTTACAAACTTTGTTCCGTGTGGCTTCATCAATGAAGCCTTCTGGTTGGTCCGGAGTGTATTTTGGCGTACAACAGGTGCAAATGTATCCATGTAATCGACACCAAATTGTTGTGAAAATCCTTTTGCTACTAGTCTAGCTTTTCTTTTATCTATACATCCATCAGGTTTATATTTAGTCGTAAATATCCATTTACAGCCCCCAGTGTTTCTTCCTTTTGGTAAATCTACCAATTTCCATGTATTGTTTTTAATTAACGAATTATATTCACTATTCATCGCGTTTAACCATTCATTTTCATATTCTGATAATTTAATTTGTTTAAATGTTTTCGGATCATCCTCCATTGAAATTTGTGCAATATCTTTAAATGTCCATGACCTTAGTCGTGACTTAATCGAATTCAATGGGTTTAATTGTTGCACTTCTTTTTCCTTGTCTTCATTAATAGGCAATTGATAATATTCCTCAGAATCTTCAAAATTATCTTCCTCATCTTGTTCAATGCCACGATTTGTTTCAAAATGTAATTTAAATTCAATGAAATTTCCTTAATTAAAATTTAATTCTGCTAAATCAACTGAATTAAAATTTCCTTCTATAATTTTGACATCACGACTTTTAACTATTTTTCGTGTAGCTTGCTTTAATAATCTATAAGCCTTTGATTCTTCAGAATATCCTACCAAGATATATTCTTCACTTCGAGTTTGCCATTTGTTTTTACTGTAAGTTTTGTCCAAAACATATGATTTACTACCAATTTGACGCAAATGAGATATTACTGGTATTTTTCCAGACCATATAGTTTCGGGTGTTTTGTCAAAATTTAAATTTGTTGGCCATCTATTTCGCAAATATGCTGCAGTACTAACTAATTCAGCCCACAACATTTCAGGTAAATTTGCCTCAAGCATTAAACATCTTCCCATTTCAACAAGTGTTCGGTTCATCCTTTCCGCGACACCATTTTGTTGAGGTGTGTATTCAACAGTTAACTGATGCTTAATTCCATACTCTTTCAGATACTGCGAAAATTCCCGACTTATCATTTCTCTTGCATTATCACTGCGAATAATTTTAATTTTTCTACCTGTTTCCAGCTCAACCTCTGTTTTAAAAAATTTTATTGCTTCAAAAATGTCTGATTTTTGCTTTAAAAATGAAACAAATACTTTACGAGAATAATCGTCGATAAATGTGGCAAAATTTAATTTATTACTCATAGACTCTGTTCTCATGGGTCCACATATGTCCATATGCACCAATTCTAACAATTCCTTTGAAGATTTTTCGTTTTTCTTTGGAAAGGGATCACGTGTTTGTTTTCCTCTAAAACATGTAACACATTTTATTTTATCAATTTTAAATATTGGTAACCCCTTAACCATATTTTCACTTTGTAATTTGTGTAACGACTGAATATTAATTAATATGTCCATATCTTTTATGCCACACTTCAATTTGATTTTTGGTATTTTCAATTTGATAATTAACTCCATTATAGGCATGGTTACTTAAAACATTTACTTCATAAAGACCATTTTTCTTAAATGCCTCAAGTAAAATTTCGTTTTCTTTTATAATTTTACTACTTTTACCTTTCATTTCGACTATACATCCATTGTCTGTCGCTTTGCTGGTTGATATTAAACTATTTTTCAAACCTGGAACAAGCAATATATTAAAAAGCCTAACTTGCTTAATTTGATTTTGTACGTTAACGTATAATAGAACCGTACCAATTCCTGTAACTGATATTTCTTTTTCATCTGCTAACTTTACATTTTGTGCTAAACCTGTCGCGATTTGTAAAGCTACAAATCCACTAGAGCTAACAATATTTGTATGTTCTTACATAATTTGATTTTTTGTTTACAGTTTTTGGCCATATACATGCAATAACAATAGAGTTCAGCTACTACAGCTATATCGCACTTCCTCAGCATTAACCCATCTAAAGCCACTACCCAGTAATCATTGAAAATATCAATGTTATGGATACCCGTGACCACAAACAAGTTAATGTGGGAAAAATTTACCCACCAATAAATGGGTTGGGCTCAGGGACAACACAAGACGTAACAACTAACCATGCGTATATATAGATCTAATTACATAACTAATTTTAATCTACTTTTGAGTTGACCTTTTGACAAATTAACATCAAAAACGCTACAATTGTTAACAAAGGAACTCATGCGACTTAAAGGAGCAGTAGCCATATAATTTGTTCTACTAAATGGCAAATAAATTAAGTTGTTAGCGTTTCTACAGCTTCTACGGTTAGTGTTAAAATTTATGTGAGAAAGAAGTTCTGGAGAATCGAATACACCTGTTATGAGCTGGTGTAAATATACGATATCTGCCGATTTCCTTCGATCACCTAAAGACTGCATTTTTAATAGTTTTAAACGATCCTCATAAGGAGGAAGGTCTAATATGTCAGTTCCACTTAAGCCCCTTAGAGCAAACTGAACAAAACGTTTTTGGATTCTTTCTATTCGATCAACATGCACATTGTAACTTGGGGACCAAACTTGACTTGCATACTCTAAGTGAGGACGCACGATTGCATAATACAACGTTGTAGTTGTAATCATGCTATTAAATTCTTTGGCCCAGCGTTTTACAAAACCAAGCATTGAAGATGCTTTTTTACAAATATTATCAATATGAATGTTAAACGACAGCTTAGAATCCATGCATATACCTAGGTCTTTGACGGTGTCTACACGACTCAAGGCAGTATCTTTAATCTTATAATCAAATATAAAATTATTCCTTTTTCGCGAAAAGGTCATAGTTTGGCATTTATCTGAATTTAAAAACATATTATTTTTAGAACACCAAACTTCAAAGGATTTTAGATCAGACTGGAGTAGATCTGAATTATCTCTAGAATTAATCGTTCTGTATATTTTCATATCATCGGCATAAATAAGCAGATGAGAGTGTTCAATGACATGTGTTACATCATTGATAGCTAAAATAAACAGAAGAGGACCAAGGTGACTACCCTGAGGAACACCTGATCCAGCAATAAATTCAGAAGACAATGCGCCTCGGAAACGTATTTGATAAGATCGCTCCATCAAATACGATTTAATCCAGTTCACAAAATATTGTGGAAATCCCATTAACTCAAGTTTAAATAAGATTAGATTGTGTGGTAGCTTATCAAATGCCTTACTAAAGTCAGTGTAAACACAATCGACCTGGTTACCAGAATCAATAGAATTTAAGCAGAATGTTGTAAAATCGAGAAGATTAGACACAGTGGATCTGCCATTCACAAAACCATGCTGACGAGTTGTTATGACTTCCCCACAGTGAATTTTCACCCGATCATACACCATCCGCTCAAAAAGTTTTGGAATCGATGAGAGCTTAGCGATAGGCCTATAGTTACTAACATCGTTCCTGCAACCCTTTTTAAAAATAGGACTTATAAATGATTTTTTCCAAAAAAGTGGAAAATAACTTTCGTTAATAGATTTATTGAATAATAAAGAAAGTGGTTGACTCAAAACGGAACCGCATTGTGTTAACACTGCGGCAGGAACACCGTCAGGTCCAGCACCAAACTCCTCATCGATCGATCTAATATACATTAAAATATCCTCTGGAGTGAAGGATATATGTTCCAAAGATACTCTGGGTTCGGAATTCATATATTGAAAGTACTCTCCATCAGGAGTAAAAGAATCTGAACAGAATGATTCTTTAAAAAGATTGGCAAATAGGCCACAAATTTTGACGGGATTGTCAGTAAATGCCTCAGGAGTTCTAAATGAAGAAGGAAATCCATCAGATTTCTTCTTTGTGTTTACGAATCCAAAAAATTTCTTTGGATCTGTCAATATTCTCAGCTTAACATTATCTAAATATTCGTGATATAATGTAGCTGAGCGATTTTCAAATTCCAGAAACAAACGTTTGTAAGTTTCTAGGTCGTTTGAGCCTAAGCTACAGACGTATTTCTTCCATGCCCTATTCCTGTTGTTGCGAAGAGTCTTTAAATCCTTTGTGTACCACGGGTACGCAGAATTCCTCGCAAATTTGAGACTATAAGGTACTGATTGAGAAAACACAGCAAAGAGTTCCATATAGAAAAAATGTATGGAGTCATCAAGGCAATTTCCTTTTATATATTCCAAAATTGCATTAAGTTTACCATGAAGCAACTGATTCAACTTCAAAAAGTCAGCTTTTTTAAAATTGAATTCATAAAGCTTATCTGCTGAATTAGAATTTACTATATTTGCTCTGTCGGATTTGTACCAAATACTCAATGGTGGATGATATTCATCAACAGTAGTTAGAGCATGAAAGGCCCTCTTAACAACAACATTGTTACTGTCTGTAGTTAAGACCAGGTCAAGAAGTCTTTCAAGACTATTATAAATACAACTCACTTGTTGTAAGTCTGAACATATATTATCAACAAATATATGTTCTTGGCGGGTCTTCGAATTAGATGCACAATAGTACATATCATCGTCAGAAGAATGTCATTTTAAATCAGGTAGATTAAAATCGCCCAATAATAAAATGTCGTCATTAACGTCAAGTAAATCAATTATGTAATCTATGCACTCCGCAAGGCTTGCATAGACCTCTAAACTACTCTTAGGAGGAACATATGCATTAATAACATATACATTAGAGTTACAATGTATAACTTTAACGCAAATTAGTTTAATATTAGAAGAGCAGGGAATGTCAACAATAAAACTGACAAAGCAGTTCCTCACAGCCAAAAGGACACCACCACCGACAGAAGAAATATTGTCAGTGTATCTGTCTTTTCTAAAAACTTGAAAACTATTTTCAAACAATTCCAAATCAGTAATGCTTCCGTTCAGCCACGTTTCTGTTAACGCGATAATATCCTCAGAGCAATTTTGAGTTGATAGAAATAAGCTCTGCGTCTTAGAACGTAGTCCCTTACATTTTGATAGTAAAGGGACAGCCTATTTAGTTTTTTTGAGTCTGGCGGGCGGCTTGAGTCACCCTTTTAGACTTATTTTTTGGCTTGAACTCAGTAACAAGAATATTATCGGCCCACAAATTAGATTTAAGAACAGTTGTAAAATCTTCGGCTGCAACTGTTAGAATAAAAGAAGCATGGGAAGGCTTATTACCAATTTTTTTGCATGAACAGAATGCATTTGAGTTCACTAACTTGGATTGCCTGACAAACGTCAATATATTTTCTATTGATGTGTCGGGCTGAAGACGTGAAATGAAAACATTTCTGGTCCTCGAAACTGCTCTTAAAGTCAAAAGACTAGTTGAAATCGTATTTGGGCTAATAGTCAATGGAGGAATAGAAGATGGTGTATGAGAAATCACCGTATTATTATTTTCTGATGGCATTGCTGGGGGCTGCTCTGCCTTGGAAGGTCTGGAGGACGCCTTCCGACGCTTATATTTGTTTTTGTTTTTCCTCTGTCTTTTAGAGCTTTTAAGGTCTTTTTCTGATGAAACTGACAAAATTCCGGAAGATGCAGTCATGGACGAAGGAACCGAAATGTTATCCTGAACAGTAATTTCATCAGAAACGCTGGTAGTGGGTGCGGCACTAACTTCGCTAAAAAATGAAACAATTTCTCTGAAGTTATTATTTAATAAGTTAAGGCTTTCCCCAAAAAGCTTTATTTTAGAATAGAGTTCATCCGGGGATAGGGCCCTGCACGAAGCACAATACCAGCGAAGACCAGATCGGACTGACATTAAATCGTCAAGGCACGATTTAGAAATACCAGCACAAGAAGCATGGAACATTCGCTCACATGGGCCAGAACAGCTGAACATAGGGTACAGAATATTCTGGCTTTTGCATTGCTCGTTCAGAGAACAAGCAGCAATATTATCAATGGAAAAATAATCCATTGGAAAAAAATTTAAATTATTTTGTGAGCGTTTTTAAATGTAAAAAGTGCTTTCAGGGTTGGCACAGTTAAATGCAGCGTACACAAAGTGTTAAGCACAATAACAACACTAGAGACTCTCACTGCACAACAGATAAACAAACACCGCACAAAGAGGAATAGAAAAAATTAGGCATACAAACACTAGATTGTGTGAAGTCCAACAAAAACTGTTCTATATTAATAACATAAATTATGTAATCACTAAAAGAACACTAAACAAAATTAATTTTTTTTCTTTTAAAAACACATAAATACAATTCTTAATAGTTTTCGGGATTAGTTTTCCAGATTTTCCGCAACGAAAACATATTATTGTATTTTTAGACGTACCTGAATATTCTGGTTTATTACTTTTCTTATGATGAAAGTTAGCATTTAGAGCTTCGCTTTGTTCTGTTACTCTGCTTTGATTTTCTTCAATTTCCAATAAACAGGATCGAAGTGTTGTGATTGAGGGAATGTCCTCTTTAGTGGTGAATGCTGCTTTTATTTCTTTAAATTTATCTGTCAATCCATCGATTATGATAACAGCTTGTAATTCTTCTTCAATCCTTCCATCCATTTCCTCGAGTCGTGTATGAACCAAATCAAATTCTTCTAGATATGAAGTAATAGTTTGTTCTTCACGCATTTTGATATTAATAAGTCTCTGATAGAGTTCTGTTTTCTGCCTTATTGATTTCCGATCATACGTCTGTTCTAAAAAATCCCATATTAATTTAGATGTTTTAAAACATCTTACCAATGTTATTATTTTTGGTGCCAATGCCATTAGAATGTCTGCACGCGCATCTTGATCTTTCTCGTTCCATTTTTCAAGTTGTTGTGATTCTGCCGGTGCAACGGTCTGTCCGTTTACTATATCCAATAGTCTGCTTTTATGTAGCAATGGTTCCATCTGTGTCTTCCAAATGGAATAATTTGATCCATTGAAAACCGGGATTTTTCCCGCAAATGATGTGTTGGCCATCTTATGATTTTATTAAAAAAAAACTTATGTGCAGGATCTCTCGACCTGGAGTCCTGGGTCCATAACCTATTGTAGGTTGTGATTCGTTAAAATATTTTTATTGAATAATCAAAATTATTTTTTCATTAAACAATATAAACAAAACATATATAGATATCAAACATTACAAAGTATTTTCAAACAAGTACAACTTGATAATTCAACATACTTGAAGGAAATTTACTACCAAAATTTCATCTGAATCGGCCTAGTAGTTTTCGAGATATAGCATTTGATTGATTTGTGGGCGGTAAAAGGGAGTGTGGAAAATTTTTTTTCTAACCCATGCAATACTTGAAGGACATTTACTGCCAAAATTTCAGCTGAAACAGCCCGGTAGTTTTTGAGATATATTAATTTGTGGGCGGTAAAAGGGGGTGTGTTCAACTTTTTTTTAAGCCCCATTTTCTACTTGAAGGAAATTTACTACCAAAATTTCATCTAAATCGGCCTAAATACTAAATAAGTAGTTTTAGAGATATAGCATTTTTATTGATTTGTGGGCGGTAAAAGGGGGTGAATTAAGTAAAAGGGGGGTAAATTTTTTTCATAATATTGCATTGTCACCGGGCTTACACATGTATGCTAAATTTTAGCTTAATCGGCTGTCGAAAAATTGTTAACCCACAAGCTGTCGAAAAATTGTTTGCAAGATCTGCGGACATACATACATACGAACGAAGCAAGTTAAATAAAAGCTTATAAAAGGCGAAATTTTCTTACTAGTTTAAATATAAAAATTAAAATTATGCTACATTTTCGGCAATTTTTCATGTCCTTATTGCGTTATTTTTTAATAGTGGAGTTATTTTTTGTGGTTTATTTATATACGAATGGGATTTTTCGTGGTTTTTTTTTATTTGCGTGGGACTTACATGGTTATTTTCAAAGTGCGTGGGTTTTTTTTAATTTCGGTGGGATCTTTTTTTCCATTTTGTAACATGGGAATTTTCGTTGTTATTCATTTTTGCTATTGTGGGAAAATGGTTTTTTTGTGAAAATTTGAGGTGGCAACCGTGAACTTTTTTTTAGCTGACTATCTTGTAAGTACAAATAAATTCATATTTTTCGTCCGTTCAAAATTTAAACGCGATTATCAAGCCTACTTTTTCAAAAACGGCGTTCAATCTCATTTCAAAACTACTTAACCAATTGGTTAAATTTAAAATGTATCTAAAATTTTCAAAATCTATTAAGACAGCAATTATATACAATATGAGTGAAATAATTTTTTAAAAGGAAATGATTTTACAAAAAAATGAGTGTTTTATTTTTTCTCATTCGAAAAATATTCTTTTTTTTACAATTCTGCTCCACTCATATCATTGGAAAATAATTAAAAAATTAATTTTTTACTTTAGATATGTTTCAGATTGATGTAGCAGACGCAATCGTCGCAATCGTACGCGGTCAAAAGTAAGGCCTAAATTGAGAATGTCAGGAAATCTGCCATTTTGAAAAAACAAAAAAAAACTATTTTTATTTAAATTTAAATTGTATAACTAATGGAAAAATACATGTTAAAATTGCAATACTCTAAGTTTTCTTTTTCTACCTTAAATTTACTCATGAAAAAAAGTATTTTTTTTATGAACCGACTTAGGGCCTTAGGAATTTAAACTTTCAAAAGTTATGACACAGTAGAAAATCCCACCTAATCATCCAAAATCCCACACGTTCTCAAAAAGTCAAATATCCCCAAATAAGCCCGAAATTCTATATCTCTCGTTCGGAGGTTTTGCTTTCGCCCAATTGGGTATTGGAGAAAAGTTCTTCCAAGCTCTTCTCTTCGCTAAAAGAAAATCGTTCAAATGATGCATTTTTTTTGGTGTTTAATATTTGTGAATAGTTGGGAGTGGATGAATCTATATCAGCTTTCGAAATTCACCACATGAGGAGAACTTCTATTGACAGCTGATTTTATAAAATATGTCATAAAATTTTACGAATATGGATACACCTATTAAGCAAGTATTTTTGTTTATTTGATTTTATTAAATATTTGTGTAAAATTATTAACTCAAACTTATAGCAAACCGAAATATGATCGTGCCACATCGGAGCAGCTGCAATTTTATGTTAATTTTTGCCGCGAGCGACCACAATTGCAAGCTGGAAAAAATTGCCCGAAGTCGCCGCGGCAAATGCAGGAGCTCTGGAACGAGCTGGCGGATGGATTAAATGCCTTACGAGGCCCAACTCGGACAGCAGCGAAGTGGAAAGAAGTAAGTGCTATTTAGTTGTTGTTATCGCCATAAGAGGCAAAAAAAGGCAACAGACAGTGTCTTACTTGTGTTGTGCTTTTAACTTATGTGTTTTTTTTCGCAGACTTTGGACGCTTGGAAAAGCCAGTTGCGCACACGGACTTTGAGGAGCAACGCATTTCTGGTACGATCCGTGGCCAAAAAGTAAAGCGTTGCCAAAACACGTATTGTTAAAGGCAATGATGTCCTTAGAACGTCATGAGGCTGTAGATCTGCTATTAGTTGACGGCTAAGAACTCGAGTCAAGCGAAAATTCTTAGTGAGTTCTTCTAACGACAGGGTAAAAGGATCACTAGCATCCCGCAATCTGCGTAATTCACATCTACGACTTCTTTTTTCTTCATCCTCTAATAGCAGCAATAACAAAAGGACTTCTTCCATTTTCCTAAATTTCCACAAAAGTTAATAAATGTGTATCAAATAAATAATTATTATGTTAATATTTACCTCAAGCTCCCACAATTGTGTAAATTTGAAGCAACAATAAAGTAAAGCTATTTGTCAATAGCAAATGAGATATTGACAAATTTGTCAATGAAGCAGCTTTTTTTTTGGTGACAGAATATGAAATCTTGATAAATATTCAATTATTGATAAATATTCGATATGGTGAATTTAGCAAGTACACAGAATCGGGCTCTTAAAATGTTTCAAATCGATTTGTTTTTAGAGCATTGTTGCTCAAAGGCGCACAAATGTGCACAAAAGTTTTTGTGCTTTCACACGTACACACATGGACAAAAGTGATCGTCGCTTAGCTTCTACACTCTATCAATTATCACCAAGCCCAAAAAATAATTGCAAAATAAAAATTTTTTTTTTTATTTAAAAGAGAGCATTGATGTGTTTTTAAAATAAAAAATGTTACGCTCCAGCTTGCTTGTAAGAAAAAAAAATAAAATTTATTTTCTATGCTGCGTTTTATGTGGACAAAAAGTTTGCTTAAGACGCGCGTGTTTTGCCATTATCGCGAAAATGAGCCAAGTTAGAAAAGAAACTACGATTGAAGAGCGAAAAGTTATAATAAATGCCTATAAACAAAATAAAACTATTAAACAAATTTCTGAATTAGTGCAACGACCACGAACAACCATTTCTAGCATTATAAATCGGCACAAAAATGATCCAAACTGTGAAAATCGCCCCAGAAGCGGGCGTCCTTCGGCGCTATCGGTGCGCGAGAAACGCGATATCATAAAAATTATAAAAAAGGAACCGAAAACTCCATCGTCAGAAATCACAGCAGTAATAAAGGAGACAACTGGAACTACTGTACACCCTCGTACTGTCCGTAGAGTGCTAAATTCTGCCGGTTATAATGCTAGAGTTTGCAGAAAAAAACCTTTGATAAGCAAGGTAAATCAAGCGAAGCGGCTTTCCTTTGCTAAAGAGCATTTAAACAAGACAAATGAGTTTTGGGACAAAGTCATCTTCACGGACGAAAGTAAGTTCTGCGTTTATCGTTCAGATGGCCGTGCTTTGGTCTGGAGGCAAGAGGGTACTGCACTACAAGAAAAGAACATTCAGACTACAGTTAAACATGGTGGTGCTGGAGTCATGGTGTGGGGATGTATGTCAGCTGCTAGTGTCGGCGAGCTTGTTTTTGTTGAAACTATAATGGATAAACATATTTGTCAAAAAGTGCAAACAAGCTGGGCATTGAATCCGATTACTATTTTCAACAGGACAATGACCCCAAGCATACAGCCGAAATTGTCCGCTTGTGGATACTGTATAATACACCTCACACATTAAAAACACCACCTCAATCGCCGGATCTCAATCCAATTGAACATCTGTGGGATCATTTGGATAAGAAGATTAGAGAACACCACATAACATCAAAAAACAGGCTGAAGGAAGTTTTAATGGAGGAATGGTCAAAAATCGGGTCCGATGTTACAAAAAAGTTAGTGCATTCAATGCAGAACCGGCTGCGAGAAGTTCTTAAGTTCAAAGGAAAAAATACCAGTTATTAAAAACTATATTTATTATTTTTTTGTTTATTTAAATGTAAGCGACGAACACTTTTGTCCACAGAAAATACGAACCATATTTCTTTTTTGAATTCTTTCTTGTACACAACCAAATACAGAATATTTTGTTTTTGTTTGAAAAATAAATAAATGCATTCTAAAACTTATAAAAATTCTTAAATTTTTGTTTTCAATTATTTTCGGGGTATGTTGGCGCTTTAAACTGAAGAAGAGACAAGTGACGATCACTTTTGTCCATGTGTGTATATAAAGCTCACGCATATAAAAAATCACCTCAGTTCGCTTTGGCACTTGAAGCGGTGAAGACTGCGTTGTTTAGTTTTATTAATGCACACAAAAAAAAATATATATTTTTCGTGTATTTAATATTGTTCAAAATGATTTCTGGTAGTGATCAGATAAAATATTTATTTATAATAAATGCTTTTAATGAAGCGCAATGTATACTTCGCTACACTTCACTAGTAAAAACTAGTAAAGAAGCTTAAAGCTCTCTAACACAGACGCAAAAATGTCTATGTGTAGAATGAGCACCACATACAAAACAAAAATAAACAAAAACTCAATAAAAAGTGTTGCCGCCTTCACTTACATTTATAGAGTTGCGTTTGGAATTTCAAGCAATTTATTGATTTAGAGGTATATTCAAAATGGATTTTTGTAAAAAAGGCGGAACAAAGCGGAATTTGTCTTTTCATAGCCCTTAAGAAAAAAAAAGCTTCTTGAGAACATAAGCCATTCGGAATCGGCATAAAGCTGGTCGGTCCAGTTCTCGATCATTTTGGGTTCAAACATTTCATAACACACACACAACACAATTGATCATAAGTTCAAAGTCCTTTCAAGGGCTGAAATGGCTATTTCGTTGTTTTTTTTTTTTTTGCCCTTAAGTTAGAGGTCTAAGGTAATCAATTAAGAAAAAATTGCTTTCATTAAAAACCATAAATAGAGCAGAGTCTTTTCTTTTAAAGTTTTTTTTATTTTTATTTTCGATTAAAAATTTATTTTTAGAAGAATGTTTTCTGTGAGTATCAAGATCACATCGGACGCTACCTTGCAAGTTACTAGTTAGATAAGTTTTACATGTTGCCGTGCCCACGTTTCCAACTTTTAAGCAAAAATATTTTGGATATAGCTTAATGGAAGTATTAGTGGTATTCGCTCTTTCGTGTATTAGATGTACTGATTGTAATTGTACCGATAAATACAAGGGAAAGAGTGAGTGACTTCTTCCACAGCAGTGTATCTACTATTGGCTACACTGGTGGCAATTGAACGTTTTTTCCTTATTTTAACATTTTCCATTACAGATTCCATTACAGATGGATTTTAAACAGTTCTAATTAGAAAACGATATGATGTGACGAGCTAGCGCGAAAAATTATGGCGAACAAAGGACAAGAAATGGTTCCAAGAATGCTGCCAAGTAATGTCAAAATGATACAATTAACACATACAACTACATTACAATCATCTTTTGATGTTGTAAAGAAACACATAAAGTGTAACTTCAAAAGCTATGATATTTGTTGTTGCATGTGTATTTAGTGTAATTTTTTGACAGAAGTACACTAGTGTATTCATAAATACATAAAAGAGCGAATACCACTATTGTCTTTCGAATGATACCAATTTTGTACAATTCCGAGAGCCCACATTTTTTTATTTATTTCCACAGCGCAAAGCACTGTGCGTCGCTTTGTTCGCTGGATTTGAAAATAATTACGTTGTGTTTGTACACCGAAAAGAATAAAATAAGGAAGCGATGCGTAGTTCTGTTATATTTGTTTACATTTGATACTTAAGAAACGCAGCGTTTTTTATTCATGTAAGTCATCATTGTGGCGGCCGTAGGGCAGTGGGTAGAGTGTGTGGCCCATATGCCAGAGAACCCTGGTTCGAATCCCACCTGACACAGAAAGTTTTTTCAATTGAATTAACTATTCTGTTCGGCAGTCACCTCTCTGCAGACAGTGGTAAACCTCAGAGAGTAAAAACTGTCATGAAAAGCTTCTTGAGAACATAATCCGTTTGGAGTCAGCAAAAAACATGTAGGTCCAGTTCTCGGTCATTTCACAACACAATTGATCATAAGAAGTTCGGTCAAAGTCCTTTCAAGGGCTGAAATGGCCATTTCGTTTTTTTGTTTTAAAGCCAGCATTGTTTTCAGAGTTTTAAATAGTTTATTTTATATTTATTTTGTTTTACGGTAAATTTTCTCTAAAGAATGCTTTATTAAAAATGTATTAATGTATTAATTTATTTTAAATATAAAAAGTTTATTAGTTTAATGTATTTAATTTAAATTTTGTTGATGTTAAATGAAAAAATAAGTGGCAGGAATAAGGTAAGTACTATTCACAAATGTATATGTTTGTACTCGTGTTGCAATAATGTTTTGTACTCTTTCTAAATTTATTTTTTAAATGAAAATGTTTGCTTGCCGAAGAGGATCGCGGCACGTGAAGTCTTTATAATCCGAATATGAAGGTCGCCTTTTTTTGACTTTTTGGATTTGACATATGTACTGTGTAAAATATTAAGGGGGTTCATGCAAATGGGATATAAAAGGTATAAGCCGTTTAAGTTTTTCTAAAATATAAATGGCATAGGGAATATAGATTTTGTAGTGACATTAATTCACTTTGTAATTTATTAACGTAATGTAACTCTCATATAAAAGTATACATAATATAGATAATATAATTATATTTGCAATAATAATACATAATAAGCATATAATAATAATATATAAAAGAAAATATATACAAAATAATAATTTATTTGCGTCTATTTGTTATTATTATTGTACATAAAGTTTTCAGGAAGCTTCTAAAATGCTTTAACGTTCTATTTCTTTCAGTTAGAAGCTTTAAACGTTACACATACACGCAAGCAGCTTAAGTTGTGTGAGTTTGGTCATCATTGATCTATCCCTATAGGAACAAACTAACTTGTTTTTAAAACAACTAACTAAAAAACTAATTTAAAATAAACCAGTATATGAACTACTTTGAATTATATTAAGGCGGCATCCACTTCAATTCTGAATAGTTTTTATTGCATTATATATGAAGTAATTGAAATACTACTTAAAAACAAGTTATTGATAAACTACTTTGTATTATATTAAAGCGGCAACTACTCTGATTTTGACATGTTTTAATTGCAAAATTTTTATTAGATTACAAGTTTATATATATTTAACCATGTTATTTCATCAAATATTATTAACTTTAGGCCATCAGTAATAGTTTTGAATTGGTTATTTTAAAGTAATCAAAAAATAGATTAAATAGAATTAATTTAACAAGTAGTTGAAAATATATGTAGACGAAAGTCAATTGACTTATTTAGCGGACATCATCATACAAAATATGTTAGTTCGTTCTATGGAAAAAAGTCAGAATTTCAACTAGTTGTGATTGACAAAAAACTACTTTATCAACTACTTTTAAATGAGTTGATTTTCCTACAGGGATATATCTATACTATTATATAAAATTGAAGTAGAAATTTTTGTTTCCAGGTAAACTCCAAAAGTACTGGGTCGATTTTTATGAAATAAGTTGTAAAATATCATATTTGTGCTACAGCACAGCATATGGGTACTTTTATTTCGAAATTTTAATAATAAGTATGTTTTATTAAAATGTTACGTTCTTAAAGAAATCATCTCCGATGCCACGAATTGTTTGATCGTTTTCTTTCCACGTGTTGTGTTGCGAGAATTTCAATAAACTCCATGTTGTTTTCTACTCTGTCTTTTTCCACTCAGTCAGCACAGCACAACATAAAAAACAGATGAGCCACGCTCAAGGCGAAAAGGAGTAACACATACAAATGCGGTGCTGAGCTGCAAAACAAAACAAAAGAAAACAATTTTTTTTTTATTTCGCTTGACATGAATTGTCTTAAAAGCTGATGTCACACGATGATCATTTCAACGGCGCTTAAAACTTTTGCTGGAGTAAAAAATATGTTGCTGCCCTTTATTGATAACAAAAACGTCCGTGGCGAAGCCGCGGACGCTGCGACCTGCTAGTACATTTATAAAATCGTTCGTGCGGGTTGGTGTCCGTTAAGATCTCAGGAACGGTAACACCTAAGGGCACCATATTTTCACCATCTATTATCAAGGTTCATGTCTCGAATAATAAATAAAAAAAATTGCCACACCCCCTATTACCGCCCACAAACCAATAAAAATTATATATTTCAGACGATTGTGGTTGTATTGCAATAAAATTTTGTAATTTAGTTCGTATGGTTACTCCCGGCAACTTCAATAAAAGTGGGCGTGGGCAAAGAAAAACTACACCTACTTTTCGGAAATCATTATAATTCCTGAGTTGTATATGTTTTGATATTTAAAGTTGGTGTGTAGATGCTATGTGACCAAGTGGCGGTCACTATATATAAAAATGTTACCACGCTTACTTTTTCCGCCCTTCTCAATATACCACCTTGTTCAAAAAGAAAGATTCATTCACACTATGAACCGGACTTAACTGTCCGATTCGAAAATTTTATGCAAATTGTGCAGATATATTATTTGGTATAATGAGCAGTTTTTAGAATAGAAAAGTGGACAGAATTAGGCAAGGGGGGCGTGTCAATTTAATTTGAATCAATCTCCTCCTCCGCGCACCATGTGTTCGAGTTCAATAAAATTTTGCACATATATTCTTTGGTATAATGAGCAGTTTAAAGTATGCGGTATTAGACAGGGGTCGGGGCACTATTTTTTCCATATATTATATACACTCTAAATGCTACACCTGGGCTTCGCTGGGTGTTTCATCTAAGTAGTTATATCTAATATTTTGGTGATTATGTTTTGTAGAAGTGCAAAAATTAAAATTTTAAATTATCATCTTTGGTGTTTTTTAACGAGAATTGAACTTCCGTTTGTTAAAAGCATGCATCAGGATAATCGACCTAAAATGTTAAAAATTTGAGAGAATTTTGTGGGACTTGTGCCTGAGGAATATGTGTGTTTTGGCTTTAAAAAGGATGTGTTGTCAGTTTTAAGATGATGTTAAAGGTTGCGATCGTTGTTATTAAATGATGGTGTTATTCTTTTGTGGAGTTTAATGGTGTATACTATTCGGAATAAAATGTACCGGCACAGTATTTGACGATGGAAATAATGTTAATTTGATTTTTGATTGTTATCCAAAAATTTACTGGTTTTGGCGGTTGGAATGGTGAATTTTTTATAAATGTTGTCTCTACGAAGGCGAGAAGGCGAAAAAGTTTTTAGTTGCGATTATTTTATATAGGTTCCTTTTTTTATGAGGGTCGACAATTTTTGGTGAATAATCAAATATATTTTGTTGATTTATTTGTTTTTTAACATTCAGAATTTACTATATTTGATAATTCAATTTAATTTGATTACAATTTTTATTGATGACCCTTTTATTCATTCCAATAAAAAAAATAAAAAAAAAATGGCCATTTCAGCCCTTGAGAGGACTTTAACCGAGCTTCTTTTGATCAATTGTGTTGTGCGTTGTGAAATATTTGGACACAAATGATCGAGAACTAGGCCTACAAGTTTTATGCCGGATCCGAACGGCTTATGTTCTCAAGAAGCTTTTCATGGCAGTTTTTACTCTCTGAGGTTTGCCATTGTCTGCAGAGAGGTGACGATCGAACAGAAAAATGAATTCAATTGAAAAAACTTTCTGTGTCAGGTGGGAATTGAACCAGAGTTCTCTGGCGTATAGGCTACGCACTCTACCCACTGCGCCACGGCCGCCACATTCATTACAATATTTATATTTTTAATATGTGAAACTTTTAGATCGATTAATATTTTTTTTTAACTCAAAATTGAAAATGATTAAACTAAAAATAGTACAAAGTATATTTTAAAGTAAAGTACAATCGAAAAGGTATAAATTAATGTCACTGCAAATATAAATATAAACATAATATATTCTTATTTACTTCTGATCTTATTCTAAAACTCTAACCGTTTGTTTATCTACATTTCCAAATAGGCAAAATTCGCGTTCGACTTGTAGATGAGGGGTCTCATGAGATTGTGAGTTGGAATCAACTGTTTGTGCTGCCAGACAAATTCCGAGAACATAAAGAATTCGCAATCAAATGTGCTCTAGCTGATATTGAGCCATTGCAAGAAAATAACTACACTTGGACTGATGAAGCAATCAAACAATTTAAGCAGTTCTGCGCCAATCCCCTGCTGCAGCTCTTTATCATTGCCGCCAAGAATGGAGAGCACAAAGTTTCAATGCACATAAACAAGAAACATATAGACATCAATATCGGGGCCATGATAGTCAAATACGGATACGGTTTATCTACAGGTGAAGCTACCCAGGTGCCTGAGATATTTCGTACACCCAAGAAACGCCTTTGTATGCCCAGCTCTGTGTTCCAGCATGCAGTATGTGATAAAGAAGAAGACGATGCTGTTGGTAATGATGCCAGGACAAGCTCCAGTTCTTTGTCAGCAACAGAAAAGCCTGAAATTAAGATATTGAAACGCACACCCATAACTTTACGTCACATTGAGACACCCGGAGAGTTTTATATTGCCATTAAAGGTGTTGAGGCTGGTATCCGAAACTTTCACCGCCAAATTCAAGAGCGAGAATTGCATCGACAACAACTCCGTGACAGATCATCCGAAATGAAATCGGATTACAAGGATTGGTTCGTCGGCGATCACTGTCTTGTATACTCCAACTTAAGTAACAAACAATACGAGCAGCCAAGCGCACTCGCCAATAATCGTGACGATGAAAAGAATGAATACTATCGCGGCATAATAGTGGCTATCGAGCTGGAACCCGATCCACAACGCCCTTTCGTTGTATTTCTGCGTGATGTTGGTGTCACTCTACGCTCTATTAGTAGAACACAGCTGCATCCAATTGACGCGCTATTAGATCGTGTGACCAATGCTGTACAGCGCTGCCACCTGGCATGTGTGCAACCTACTGGAGGCGTAGCCACTTGGTCACAAACATCGATTGAATCTTTTAAGCGCAACTCTCAGATTTTTAGCAATCTCAGCATAACATTGCAGGGTGAACGACGACCGAACTCTAAATCCATACCAGTCGTTCTCTGGGGCATGACTACCGAGACCGCTGATCCCCTTGCACCCTGCATTTCAAAATATGCCAACATCAATCGCATTCTGGTGAATGGTGGCTTGGCGCATTTAATGGAGCGCCTTGATGTTACGAAACAGATGGATCGCTTTATGCAACAAGAACTACAGGAAGGTGAAATCACGATCGAAGATTGGTTCAAAAACTTTTCGGAAAATAAAGCTTTAAAAGGTAGGTTTCATACGGACTTTCTTTCCTTTTTTTTTTTCTTAATTTTTTCTTATAGCTATTTACTTTTGCAAATGTATGTTTAATTGTGCATAAATCAAAAAGGAGGGAGTAAGCTAAATACTATCAAAAAAACATAACTTTGCGTCAGAAATAAAAAAAATTCCTTTTGGTTTTTTATTATAAGAAACTCATGTTGAAATCATAGCTTCGTATAAGCAAAAATACTTGAACAAAACATCTAAGGATCGGAAATCGAAAAATCGGAAAAGTTTAAGGATTTTTTTTCTTAAACTATGAATCAGCATATTGAAAACATTTTTAGTATTTTAAACTCAAATGGCGCAAAATTGTATACCAGGTGTATGCATAAACTCTTCCCGGTTTGACTGAATGATGGCCTAACGAAAAGCACGCAAAGAATTAATTTGACACATATGTTACGTCATATTATTCGTCTGGCATTTTTACTGACAACTACAAACACACACAAGTTGAGTCCGCCAAAAGCAAGCGTCTTTGTTTTATCATTTAGTGATCATGTCGAGTTTTGTGCCTGAAAAAGAACATTTGCTTTTCTTATTTAATCAAAAGAAAAGGCTCTTGAAAGTCATCATTTGCTAATATAAACATATGGTGAAATCGCTCCATCAATTAGAATATAAAGGGTGGTTAAATTTTAAGGGCCGATGTTGATTTTGAATAAAACACAATTTTTTAGGAAATCATTGTCATTTCTTTTTATTATGATAATATTGGTATAGTTGGTTCAATTATGCATGGAACAAAATATCGGCCAAATGGCCGCCGCGACCTCGGCGGCACACCTCCATCCGATGGTCCAAATTTTCAATGACTCTGAGGCATAAGTGAGATTCTATGCCGTTAATGTGCCGAATTATCTCATCCTTTAGCTCTTGCATTGTTGCTGGCTTATCAACGTACACCTTTTTTTTCAAATAACCCCAAAGAAAGAAGTCCAACGGTGTCAAATCACATGATCTTGGCGGCCAATTGGCATCGCCACCACGTGAGATAACACGGCCATTCAATTTGTCACGCAAAAGAGCCATTGTTTCGTTAGCTGTGTGGCAAGTGGCACCGTCCTGTTGAAACCACAAATCGTCCACATCCATGTCTTCTAATTCGGGCCATAAAAAGTTCGTTATCATCTCACGATAGCGAACACCAGAGGTGCTATTGTTGGGCACGACGACGAGTTGAGGTGGACGGCTCTTCAGCCACACTATCGCGAACAGCAGCAATATTTTCTGCAGTACGAGCTGTACGAGCATGCACTGGTGTTTACACATCTCCTACAGATCCGGTTTGCTCAAATTTTTGCACGATTTTGTCGATTATATTTATATTTATTTATATATTATATTTATATTTAAATGTAAATGTGATTATATTTAAATGTGATGATTTCAATGTGATGATTTCAATGTGAAAGTCAGTGATGAGCGCTGTGTTAGGCCACAATAATGCGAAAACGAGCAATGGCAGGAGTTATTGGATGATGGCCCAACTCAAACTCAACGGCAATTGGCATAAGCATTGTCATAAGTGGCATAAGCATGTATCACAAGAAACATTTAGCAAACGTTTACGAAAAATGGGGAAGATGAATAAACTCGGTAAATAGGTCCCACACGATTTGATTTAAAGTCAAATGGAAATCGCAAAGTCACTTGTGAAAAGCAGCTTTAACGCAAGGAAAGGAAATCATTTTTATGACGGTTGACGAAAAAGCCGGTCATTCAACACCAACGCGTCTGGTGGAACCATAGCGGTATTGTGTATTATGAACTCTTGAAGCCAGGCGAAACCGTTAATACACAACAATATCGCCAAAAGACGACCAGAATGGGCCAAAAGACATGGCAAAGTGACAGCAAAACTAGTAAAAGACACCTTGAAATCGCTAGGATGAGATATTCTTCTGCACCCGCCGTACTCCCCAGACCTTGGCGCCATCTGTCTATCACCTCTTCACATCAATGGGGCACGGGCTCTCAGAGCAGTACTTCAGCAATTTCGTGGAAATTGGAAAATAGCTCGACGGATGGTTTGCCGCAAAAGACAAGCATTTTTTCTGGCGAAAACCGATTAAAACAAAAATAATAATTTTCCAATAAAATGGACGTATTTGTTCACCAAAAAAACCGGAAAACTTATGCATACACGTGGTACTCTTCCATTAATCCAGGAATATTTTTTTACTGAAGGATCAACGGCTTTTAAGTGGAAATTTCGACTTTTTGAGGATTTTTTTCTGATCATATATCGCTTATTATTGGAGTAATTCTTTGGGAGGCAATCCACAGTAAATCAACTTTAAATTTTTTGCATTTTTTTCTGTTTGATATGAATCTGTCTTAAAAGTATTGACAGCAAGGCATAGTGTAAAATTCAAACTAATTTCGGAGTTTTAGCTTGATTTGTAAACGAGAACAAGACTATTGTTCAGATCAATAGATTAAGGAGGCTGATCTAAATCCTAATCATCTGATTCACCAAATTTGTTTTTTGTTATATCTTATATAAATTGTCACCGAAGGATATTTTCAAATTCAAACTATTTTCGGAGTTAAACCTACTATTGTAGAAGTGCTGTTTATGTAACTTTTATCACGTTTTTATAATATAACGTTTTTCATATTTTTGGACAAGATTAGGAGAAAAATAAACCGACTTTCTTCATGATCGATATCTCATTCTGAAGCTAATAAAATTCTTTGGTATGTGAACCTAAAAATTTTAAAAAATTGTTATTTTCCTATCAAAGAAATCAAAATTTCCTGTATTAAACAGTTTTCATTGTGCAAATTTAAAAATTTTTTTCATTTTTGAGGTTCACATACTGGAAAATTAAATAAATTAAATTTGTACACAGCTGTTAAACAGTTTAAAAAAAATTAAATTACGGCATGAAGGGTCAGCATTAAACACAAATATTTTTATTTTATTTTTAAAATATATCCAGCCAACATTTTGAATATAAATTGTTCACCTTTCGCCGAGGCGATGCGAAGCGAAAGTGATACTTTTGGAAGATATTTAGGCGAGATTCCTTTTGTGCGAAAAGAAAGCGATTCGCTTTCGTTACTTCTGGGTGATATATTTTTTTTTTCCCAAAATCAAAACACCACAGTTTCGCCCTTTTTTCGCGAAAATCATTAAGGCATTTTCAAAAATTTCTGCTCAATAGGAAAACTCATTTTCTGCTCTTCTAGAAGACTTCGCCACGATGGACTTTTTTCTCCCACCCACGAGCTCGCCGGCGAAAAATTGTTCTTGAAGAAGATTGGCTTTCTGCTCTTCCGCGATACAAAATGCTGGCTGGCTGGATATAATAACAAATTCTGATATTGACAATCGTTACCGTAGATTGCCCTCTTACAAATAAATTTGTGCTTAAGAATTTACCTCTCTTGAGATATTTATGTAGAATTAACTGTTTCGCGAAAATCGGAAGAATTTACATTTTAAGTGATCGTGGCACAAAGCTCACTAGGTAAAATGGGAAGAACTTTAAATCCCTTCATTAAATTCCCACTGAATCGATTAAAATTATTTCCAGCTTTCCGCCAATACATTCAATTATTTTTCTATTTAAATTTGTCACGCTCTCGTCATTTCTATTGCATCTCCCTAGTCCGACCATCAGATCATAAAAATTGTATCACAGAGATATTAATGTTACTCACTGTACATATCGCACCCTAACTACAAATGGACACAACTAGAAATGTTCTCATGAGAGTTAAAAAGCACTTCTGTTTTTGCCTGCAACACCACAAAGTGGCAAAGACTTAAAAAACAAAAAACGAATTGAGAATTATACTAAATTGACAGCCGATGGAGTTGTGTACTGGTTAACTGAATTTTTTATATTATAAAGACGTTATTTGATGCTTTGAGCTGTGTCTCTCTTTTGCAGAAACGGTGTGATATCTTTGTAGTTTGGTGTAAAAAGTTTTTCTATTATTTTTAAGCTTTACACTACTTTTAAAATTTTCTCTTCTATCTTTTACTTATATCTTTTATATATTTTACTTCATATCGTTAACAGTGATCGAAAACGCACTCGAAGTAACTCATCTAGATAATAAAATTGAGACTGATTCGGTGCAGTCTGGGCTTAATTCCCATTTTGAGCTAAATAGTAACACAGAAGATCAAGAAGACGAAGCCTTTTTACCACTTCCTTCCATAACTGGAACAGCAAGAGCTTCAAGCTGGCTCAAATCTAAAACAATCAACAAGTCAATATTTGTCGCTTATCCAACCTATGTTGATTTTGATGCCATCATATATCTTCACGACGCAGATGATCGCGATTTGCTTAAAAAACTGCGTGCCAAAATTAAAAAAATATATGGGGAGAAGAAGATACCCAATGAAAACGAACTTAACTACCTAGTTGGACAAGCTTGTCTTGCCATGTACCATCAGGATAATCATCTCTATCGTGTTATAATAAAACGCGTGCTTCCCGATGATGAATTTGATGTATACTTTATTGACTACGGTAATGTTGAGCGTTGTAAGAAGTCCGATTTGCGTCCATTCATGGCTTTTCCCAAGTTGGCATCGTTTGCCAGCAAGTACCGTATTGTGGGTATCTGCCCTAAGAACGGCGAAGCTTCCTATCCGACCAAAGTCTTAGATATAATGCACGCCACTATTGTGGGCAATCTTGTGTCAGTGCGCGTAACTAATTCGCAAATGTCTCAGGAAGTGAAGAACTGTTCCATACGTATTGGATCAGAGGATTTGGCAGAAATGCTGATTGCACAAGGTCTTGTGGATAGCAAGCCACGTAGTCCAGTAAATGCTTCAAGTGGCAAAGAACAAGATACTAAACGTTGTCAGGTACACCCTGCATTGCTGGAGGCACTTGAAGTAGCATCGGATGGTGAGACCGAGCTAGACGACGATGATGAAGACCTAGAATTGCCGCCATCTGAAAACGCATTTGTGAAATCAAAGGGGCGTATACGCGGCTTATTGTTCGCGGACATTGAAAAGAAACTGGACATCAGCCAGAGACAACATTCAGAGGATTATGAAATTGATGAGGTAATAAGTGCAAAAAATATTTTAACCATCCAAACCAATAATAATTATTACAACTCTCAAATGTCATTTTCTAGTGCAACATTCAACATCCTCAGGATGAGGTCAGTATCATGCACTTTGACTGCGGTGAAGATGTCGATGATGAGCTGGACGAACGTTTTAATCAATATTTAGATCAGTTAGATAACGACGATATAGCATTTGATAACGATGACTTAACCAATATTAAAGACACAGTAAAATCCCATGAAAATATGTGTCAGCAGCTGCAATCCAAAACTGCTCCACCGCCATCATCCAAAAAACGTATGTTCGATTTGGAAGAATATAAAAAAATCCACGAGCAACTGCAGCATGGAAATTTGTACAAGTCCATTGAGGATTCGGAAAACTTTGAATCAACCGATATGGATGCCGCACTTACTGCTAGTCCACCAGCAGAAGTCGCAGCTGATGCTCCAGTGGCACTTCAAGAGGACGAGGATGTCGTCGAATTAGAGTACAGTTTTGCTTCGAACTATTGGCACATACAAGGCGTAGAGACTGCTGACGACGATAATACGGTTACAAAGCAATGTAACCACCATTCACAGACGTTAGAGAAACCCAAGGTAAGTGTGCCAGTAAGGTGACCTTTATGCTGAATTTCAAAGAAAGACATTATTCATTCGAGCACTTTATTCTTTCTTATTATGTTTCAATAGTTGTGAGGGAAATTTCTGTTCAATGTTAATGTTCAAAATCGTTGCTTCTCTTTGATATTGATTTAGGTCTATTTATATTAGTTTGATTCTACCCGACCGGCCATCTAGAAAGCGAACCGCAACTAAACTTTTCTTAAGGGTACCTTTATGTAATATAAGCGATTCTCAAGGCGTTTTTTTGAAAGAATACTAAAAAAAAAATGGCCAGAGATATTGATATTAAGTTTTTTTTATGATTTCACAACAAGTATATAAAAAAGTTTTTTGTTTTTGTGACGTCATTTGCGTTTACGTGACGTTATCATGAAGAGTTGCGAGAAGAGTAGGACCATTTTGCTTGCAGAATAACATGATCTGTAATCATCTGAAAAAAAATATTATTTGTAAACACTTACGCCAAGGTAGTGACTTCGAGTTTTTTGAAAATTTTTGTTTGTAAGAAAATAACGCGTCTTTAAAGTTGATTGAACACACAGAAATTATTTAAAAAAATGCGTATAAATTTTTATGTCAATCGATGCAATAGATTTTGAGTTATCTTACATGCAAATTTCTAAAAAATTCATTTTGAGAAAAACGTATATAAAGTTTCAAAACGATTTTTTTTTATTCAATATTAAACAATTTATGAAATATTGTTATTTATTAATAATATTACTAAAAACAAAGACGAAAAAAATTAAAATCCATCAAATATTTATCGAAAAATTAATAAGTTTTGAAGGTTAAAAAAACGCGTTTTTTGAAAAAGTATATATAAAGTAAAAATCATATTTTTTCAAAAAATGAGTAAAATTAATCGAATTTTTGCTACTAACCAATTTAAATCAGTTCCAGGTTCATCAATTAACTCCTCTAGAGCCTCATATTCTACTTGTAGCTCGCAGCATCCTGCTGTTTTAATGATTTTTTTCGTTAAGCCAGTTCAGTGCTCAAACGGGTGGCCTGTTTCGTGCGCATATGATTGCGGGCTTGTTATTATATATATGTATATATATATATTATGTTGCTATATAAATATAATATATTATATATAATATACACAATAGAAACCGATATACATGAAAAAAGGGAGAAGCCCAGCGAGAGATTAAAATTCTATTCAAATTGATGAAACCAGGTGCTCGACGGCGTGCGCAGATATGCTTATAAAAATATTTCTGGTTCAAATTTTTAAAATAAAAATTTGTATACACATTCTTTAAACATAATTGAACAAGTTTGCTTAGAAGTGAGATCCCAATAAAATATCAATCGTACTTGAGAAACACTTGATATAGATAAGTGAATCTAAAGTATGCTTAACCCATTTTAGCCCGCTGATCGATTTTTCGACCACTAACTGGATTTAGTTAAATTAATTTCTGGAAAAAATATCAAAGATTTTTTTAAAACTCTTTCCGCATATACACGGTTCGGTTAAATGGAAATTCAGAAAAAAAAATAAATTTTTAAAATTTCCTGTTTTTACATATTCAGGTAAGCGGTTAAAAAAATACCTTTTTTTTTTGACAGTTTTTGAAAAAATCGAAAAAAATATATAAATGTAATGTATAATAAAATTTTTTACGAAATCAGGCAGCCAAAAGACTAAAATATGACAATCAGTTGATTTAAGACAACGCATTTAAATTTAACGTTTACATGTATTGCATATGTTTAAATTTTTTAATTTTTGTATACAGATTGGGGTATTTTTCGATTTTTCGACCACCTCGTAAAGGAAAAATTTTAAATCGAATAAAATCTTAGACTTTAGAATTAATTTGATCACTAATAACAAAATCTTAAAATTTCATTATGAAATTCCAACGCGTTCTGGTAGCGGACCAAAATGGGTTCATAAACACCTATAATCATAATTGCTCGAAAAAGCTTATAAAAATCTTGCATGAGTAATATTATCACGAGGGTTCCGTTTCAATTTTTTTACAATTGCTGCGATAGTCTTTTTCAATAGTTTCTCAAGATTTTTTCAAGCTTAAGGCCTATGTTGTTAAGCTTGTTATAATAAAAATTAAAAATTCTTTGACTTTGTTAACATAAAGCGCAAATCTAGCCATTGTCAATTTGTCCAACCCTCATAAAATCAGCAACTTATATGCGGATCATTTTAAGGAGGTATTTTGTCAATCTACTACCCAATTTGAAGTCCCTCCTCCAATCTCAACTATTGTGGTGGATTGTATAAATTTAACGCAGGAAGAGATTTCTAATGCCATAAAAGAACTGGATTTTTTTACGGGACCTGGACCGGACCTAATACCTACAAGATTCCTGGTGCGATGTTTAGACCAACTACTTCTGCCATTATACATAATTTTTAACGAATCACTGTCTTGTGGGGCATTTCCTTCATATTGGAAATCATCCCATCTAACACCAATTTACAAGAGTGGTGATAAAATGTCTGTTGAAAATTATATAGGCATAGCAATTTTATCAGCCATTCCAAAACTTTTTGAAAAAATTACCACTCTCATGATCATGTTATCGGATGTTATAATCAATATTGAAAAAAGGCACCAAATAAATGCTGATTATACTGATTTCAGTAAAGCCTTCGATCGATTTGATCACAGCTTGCTAACATGTAAATTAGAAAAATTCGGTATTACGGGACCCATACTAAGTTGGGTAAAGTTGGCAGTATGCTAAATTCCAAGGAATTCTGTCGAAAAAAATTGCAGTCTCCTCAAGAGTTCCGCAAGGTAGCCACCTTGATCCTCTTCTTTTTAACATATTTATATGTGGCTTGTCAGAAGTTCTGAACAATACCCCACACCTTATGTATGCAGATGATTTAAATATGTACTACGCAATCAAATCAGAGGCAGATGTTAATTTTTTACAGTCAAAACTGTTGTCTCTGAAGCAATTGTGTATCCAAAATAAACTGCATCGTAATGTCAATAAATGCAATGTTATAAGTTTTTCTCGTAAGAACAACATTACATTACATACCTACCACCTCAATAGTACCGAGCTTAATAGAGTCAGTCATATAGTGGATCTTGGAGTTGTCTTTAATTGCAAGATGTTCTTTAATCTGCACTATGACATAATTTTGTCCATAGCCAGCAAACAGCTTGGTTTTATAAAAGTCGACTACATCCTTATTCTGTGCATTAGTTCGGCCAATACGTGAATATGCCTGCACAATTTGGAATCCGTCTTTCGATTCACATAGGGAAAGAATCGGATCTATTCAAAAGCAATTCTTACATACACGTTGAGAGACATGTACAACCCCCTTGATTATAATAGCCTTCCTTCACATGAATACAGATTCAAACTTTAAAACTTGATGAAATTATCATCAAGAAGATCATTATTGGGCTCATGTTTCACTTTCGATGTTATTAATGGTGCTATTGACAGCGAATATATTTCTAGTATGATATGCCTCAACGATCCAATAAGACGTACTAGGCATACTCGGCTGTTACCTGAATATCAGTAAATAAAATTTTGATAAAACTCGATTATATTATGCAACATAGTTGCCTTCGAGAGCGATACAACAAGTATAGCGATTTTCCAACTTTTCGATACCATTTTTATAGTACGATTTCTCTTTCTCGTCAAAATAGGCCTCAGTTTCAGCGATTACTTCATCATTGGACTTGAATTTCTTTCCAGCAAGCATTCTCTTGAGTTCTGAAAACAGGAAAAAGTCGCTGGCGGCTAAATCAGGAGAATACGTTGGGTGGGTAAGCAATTCGAAGCCCAATTCATTCAATTTTGCCATCGTGGTCGTTTCTTGGCGATTTCAGCCTTGAATCGATCCAAAAGTGCACAGTAATAGTCGCTGTTGATGGTGGTTCCTTTTTGGTGATAGTCGATGAATATTGTTTCTTTCCCAAAATGCAGACGCCATCACCTTACAAGCCGACTGTTGGGTCTTTACTCGCTTTGGATTCGGTTCGTTGACTGCTGTCCACTCAGCTGACTGTCTTTTGGATTCTGGTGTGTAATAGTAAAGCCAGGTTTCATCCATTGTCACATATCGACGATAGAATTCGATTTTATTGCGATTTAAGAGCGCCAAACACTCCTCTGAAGCATCAATTCGTTGTTTTTGGTCGACTGTGAGCTCGCGCGGTACCCACTTTGCACAGAGCTTTCGCATACCCAAATATTAAATACAAAAATATTAAAAAGTAAATGGTAAAAACACTACCATCTGATATCTTTACAATGTCAGCTAGCTCGTGCACCTTCAATTTGCGATCGTTCATAACCAATTTGTAGATTTTTTTTGATGTTTTGTGGAATAACAGTCTGATTTGGGCGTCTACTGCGCTCTGCATCATTTGTGCTGGTACGACCACGTTTAAATTCAGCAATCCAGTTTTCTACCATTTTTCTCAATGGAGCAGAGTTCAGATAATGTTTATCAAGCCATTGTTTGGTTTCCACTGTATTTTTTTTTTGTCATAAAGCAATGATTTATCAAAACTCGAAATTCACTTTTTTCAATTTTTTTTTTTCAATAACAACAGTTGCACACAAAATGCTATAACTCACGAATCAATTGTCAGATTGTAGTCAAATTTTTTCACTATGAATAATATACCTTCAATCACCAAAAACAAGAAAAGGAGAAACAAGTTAAACAAGTTAAATTTTTATTCGAATATATTGCCGTTAAGATAGGTAAAACTAAGCAAACGTAAAAACCCTTTTTCCTAATTGGACAATGAGAAAACAACAACAAAGTTCACTGCTCTATTAAACATTGTTGCCGTAACATACATGAGCAAAAGTAGAATGCGAGAGAATAGCAGACACTTAAAAAGAGCTGTGCATCATTATTGTTGTTGTCTTAATTTCTCTCTTAACAAAATAAATTTGCCACCGCGTCAGCGTCAAAAAAACTGTTAAACTGATGCTTGCTTAAACATGCAGACATTTATAATTGTTTATTTTGTTCAATACTTCTGTTCAGGCTGTGGATTGGTGCGTTCAGCAAAAAAACAAAAGATAAACTGATTGATATGGCCGAATTTCGGCCACAGGCGATACTTATAAAATTAATGATTTGGATAATGTATGGGACGCATATTAATATTTTTTTTAGCGTCTTTTTTCAATCCCGTTCATGTGATATGATCACACATTTTGTAGACACAGGTTTGCAAATAGATTTTGCAATCAAATTCATTATTCCCTAAGTATTTTTATATGCAAAAGATGAATTTTCAATTTAAAAAAATCTTTCTACCACGTAGATTTTGAGTAAATCCCGGATTTTATTGTCAAAGAGCAAAAACTCAGTTCTATTTGAAAAAAAAATACGGTGTATTTGAATAAAGTCAAATTTTAACTTTTATTTTTGATCGAACAAATAAAAGTCAAATTTGAACTGTTATTTTTGATCGAAATAAAAAAATTAAAAAACAAAGATTATTTGCTGACTTTTAAAAAAAAAAAATCAGTAAAATTAAAATCTTTTAAGATTATTTTTCCTTAGCTAAAGCCCGTATGATACTTAATTAAATTGATCATTGAAAATTATAACTAGAGCAGTTCAAATAGCACGAATGCATGGATTCAATAGGTGTGAATGAGTACGCATATAGTACGAATTGGAGAAAAATATGTAGGACGGACTGTATTTTCTTTGCATTTTTTTGCCGTTTCTTTCAATTCGTTAAGTTTCGATCAAATATTTACAGTGCTGTTAATAATTAATTTGACATTTTTAGAGTAAACAAAACTATTTAAGATAAATGTATTCTGAATTGGAAGTGATGTGTGTAGCTAATATTAATTTATTAAATGCAGCTGCTCTTAAAAACACCAGAAATAAAAAAGTACCAACGTTTATCTTTTTTTTACAAAATATGTCTGTCCTGTCCACGCGCCACTTGTTTTCAGATTTTAAAATTGGACAAAAAAATGAAGAATCATACGGGCTTAACAACTTAACAATCATCATACTGATATATTCAAATATCGAAAGGACTTATTCTTTCGTCTGACTTTTTAAATTGAAATTTTGAAAATAACTGTTATTTCCGGTCCCTGGTTTTAACTGAAATTTGCCTGATATTTTACTCATATTTCTCTGAATATTTACCGAAATAGTATCATAACAGGCTTGAACCTTAACTGTAATGTACCCGAAAAGTACTCGATGTTTTAACTGAAATTTGATCTATATTTTACCCACATTTCCCTGAAAATTTACCGAATAATGTCAAAAAAAACGACCGACCATAAGGTGTTACAAATATTTTATAAAAGTCTTTGAATACTTTTATTTAAAAAAGTCAGCCATAAGAGTCTTTTGAGGCTTTTATATTATAAAAGTCTTAATAAAATTGTTCATTAAAAAAAAATTAAAACTAGTAAGGAACGTATTTTCGACAGGGTACCGAAGCTAAAATATCCCCGCGGCCGTATTCAAAGTATATTCGAAGACTTTAGCCTCGACAGACGCGATGACATTCAGTGTTATATATTTACGAAAGTTTTCCTATATATAGGAAGACTATAAGAATTTGCTACAATGAAAAAAGACGTTGAATAAAACAACGTCCAATCTAAATTTAAATGTGCTGAATTATTGGAAGGAAAGTGTGTATTTATTCCTTGGAGAGATTGTACAACTTATACATGGCGTTCCTGCAACTCAAGTGTCAGTATAATGAGCTTTCCCGACATTTAATAATTAAAAAAAAAAGTCTTTAAAGGCTTTTATAAAATTCTTTTAAAAATAAAAATCTCAGCAGACTCTTATATTTTAACTTTTTTGAATAAAAGATAAAATTGAAGAATAACTTTTATTCTTAAAAGTAAAAGTTAACTCTTAACTTATATTTTTATATATTGAAATTTAAAGTAAATTGATAATGATACCTTTAAATTTTCCTTTTAAGGGGGTCCTCTGGTAATCCGAAAAATCCGAAAAAAAATTCCATTTTTTTTTTTCATATTTCTATTGCTCAGATACTCAAAAATATTTTCCCAAAAGGATTTTTCAAAATTCGAAATAGTTTAGGAGATACAGGCATTTTTGTGTAGGTATGTTTTCGTCAAAATAACGCATCAGCAAAGTTGTTTATTTGCCTGCAGTCATTAGTCGAAAATTCTGTGGAATTCTTCCAAAATATGTATTGATATTACAAAATATACACACACAGTATGTATACATGCAGTATGTATACATGCATGTTTTGATTTAGGGGTTGAAATGATTTTGAGCCCAGGTGTTCACATGAAAGAAGCAAACGAACGAGATTCAGTTTATTTTCGAACGCTGAAAGCTACGCGTGCGCGATAACTGCTGTTGTAAAATAAAAGAAAAATCGTTTTGTGTTTTTTTTTTTGCTATACCTTGATCCGTATAACGGCGACCCCGTTGTCACAAAAAAGGAGTGCATCGCTCACGTGCAAAAACGCATGGGCACACGGCTGCGCAAGGCCAAAAAAGAAAACAAAGGCATCGGTGGAAAAGGCACTGGCAAACTGACAGACAAAGTCATAAGCGAGCTGACTACTTACTATGGACTTGCTATTTGACGTAATAAGGACTCTGTGGAAAACATGAGAAAAGAAATATGGTCAACATATTATCACAAAAGTTCAAGTGATAGTAATCCACAACATATGTATTGCCCACCTGGTGAGTCCAGCTGGTGCGCCTATCAAAAGTCAGCAGGAGAAGGCTCATTAGCCTCATTTCACCACACGTACGCCCCACTTGATGGAAAGGTTCTGCAAGTAATGAAGCCCATATACGAAGCGTTATCATCCGACGATCTACTCAACCGATGCACTGGAGGTGAAACGCAAAATTGTAACGAATCGTTCAACTCGCTTTTGTGGACCTTTGCGCCGAAACATATCCACTGTGGTGCTACCACAGTCGAAATCGCAAATTTTCTGGCAACCTGCATTTTCAACGAAGGCTTCACAAGTATTTTAAAAATAATGTCAACAATGGGTATTGTCATCGGCCCACAAGCCGAGATGTATGCTGAATCTCGCGACGGAAAACGACTTCAACGCTCAGAGCTAAAAACGTACGCATCATCGAAAGAGGGTCGCACAGCCCGCAGAGCCCAAAAAGCCATGGAAAACTCGTTTTATGAGATGGAGAAGGCACACTTTATGGGGCTGGAATTGCCGATTAATATTCGTAAGTATTGTATTAAAAAAATATGTGTTAATGTCATTTGTGTGCCTCAAAATTGAAGTCAAAACTTTAAACGCGTTTTTCTCGAAACCATGTTTTTCAAAACTTTGCGCACGATAACTCAAACAGTTTTTGACCGATTTTGATATATGAGGCATGAAACGACGCAGAATTTACGCCGCTATAGCCCCTACCTCAAACTTGCCGAAAAAATAATGTTTACTATTTTTTTTCTACACTAGACTACAAAAAAAAAGGTCGAAATTCGATTTTTCATTTTCAAAGTGGCGGCTCCCCCCCTAAAAAAATTTCGATTTTTGTTTCCGAGGTAGGGGCTATAGGGACATTCATTCTAAGTAACTGAATATTTTTTTTTTTTTTTCAGACGATGTTTACACTTGGAATCGTGCGCAATTTGGACCCACCTTTTTTCCGGAGAACCTCGTTACCAGGCCGAGAACTTTCTGAACGGTCCATAAATTCACTTTTTCAAAATTTTGTATTTTTTTCAATAAATTAAGCTACCCAAATCAAAAAACGAAACTAAAATATCTTTACTCGTTCTCTTTCCACAATATTTTGAAAAAAGGCTAAAATTTGGCATAGATTACCAGAGGACCTCCTTAATTAAATCACCTAAACTTAACTTTCCGTTAGGCGCAGCTGATCTAGTTTTTTTGTTGTAACTTTAGTACTTATACAGGGTGAGTCTGTTAGAGAGGTCAATCCGAAAACCGGAGGTTCCTTGGGTCAATACAAGAAAAAAATTGTATGGGAGGGGGGGTCTATTTACACCCCCCTCCGAGATAGGAGTAAAATAATGTAAAAAAGTCGAATTTTAAGGTAATATCACTTTTAGCGCAATAACTTTGAAAGTATGATAGCTTCGTAAGATTTAAGTGCAGTTTTGGAAACACAATTTAACAGGTCTAATAAAAAAATAAACAAATTAAAGTTAACTCGTTTGGTAAAAACAATTAAGCTGACCAAACTCAAAAAATAATTTTTTTCACGAAAAAAATTAGTACGAATGCGATTTTCTCTAAAGTTTATCTAAAAAAAAAATTCAGTTTATTACGTATTTATGTTCTCTTAAGTGTTCTCTAAAACTTCCGAATACAAAGTTTTTACCTCAGGTCAACAGGTCATCTGTTTTTTGAGTTTTAATTTGTGCTTAAAATACCTATGTAAATTACAAAAGCTTACATTGATATGTAAACAATAGAAAAAACAAAAATTTACTTTGCAGTGTAATGTTTTTGTTGTAAAATTTACAGTTGATTTTAAAACTAACGCTACTATTATAGTAAACAACAATAAATTAGAGTGTTATAACGGTTTTAAAAAATATCGGCATTCAACTCTCTTTTATTGTTGTTTACTATAATAGTAGCGTTAGTTTTAAAATCAACTGAAAATTTTACAACAAAAACATTACACTGCAAAGTAAATTTTTGTTTTTTCTATTGTTTACATATCAATGTAAGCTTTTGTAATTTACATAGGTATTTTAAGCACAAATTAAAACTCAAAAAACAGATGACCTGTTGACCTGAGGTAAAAACTTTGTATTCGGAAGTTTTAGAGAACACTTAAGAGAACATAAATACGTAATAAACTGAATTTTTTTTTTAGATAAACTTTAGAGAAAATCGCATTCGTACTAATTTTTTTCGTGAAAAAAATTATTTTTTGAGTTTGGTCAGCTTAATTGTTTTTACCAAACGAGTTAACTTTAATTAGTTTATTTTTTTATTAGACCTGTTAAATTGTGTTTCCAAAACTGCACTTAAATCTTACGAAGCTATCATACTTTCAAAGTTATTGCGCTAAAAGTGATATTACCTTAAAATTCGACTTTTTTACATTATTTTACTCCTATCTCGGAGGGGGGTGAAAATAGACCCCCCCTCCCATACAATTTTTTTCTTGTATTGACCCAAGGAACCTCCGGATTTCGGATTGACCTCTCTAACAGACTCACCCTGTATATATTACTACTATTAGTACTTAATATATTTGTAAGATTTTTTAATATATTTTGAATTGAATATTGTTCTATTTTGTTTGAAAAATAAAGTAGTCATTTATTTTTTCGAACATATTTGTATCTTAACCCTTCTCGTGACACATGACACATTTTGTGTTTAATCCTGTTTTTAAAGGTAAAAATGGGGTCCAAAAAATCTGAAAAAAACTTTGATACCTACTTTGAGCATTGCTCTTGATATTCAAATAGATATACAGTAGTAATTCGAAAATCCGACTATTCTATAATCCGAAAATCCAGTAATCCGACGGTTTACTTTCACAGCGCTGGCTATTCTGTAGTCCGAATTAATTGCAATTCTGTAATCCGAATTGCATGATTTACTCATGTTTTCATTAGAATTCAACGTTGTAACAGGAATATAACGTATTTCAGCAGTCAGAATTTTGCAACTGAGCGAGAGTGTATTATATTTTGCCATTGATTATGAGTTATTGCGAGTGACAACACATAAAATGAATAATAAAAAACGTGCTCATAAAACACTGTCTCTATTAGACAAAATTAAAACATTAGACGGTCTGAAACAAGGAAAATCCGGTAAAGACCTAGCCAACCAATTCGGAGTGGGACGTGCTACTATCTCTGATATTAAAATGAAACGAAATGAGTTAAAAAGGTTTGTAAGAGATACACTTATAACTGAAATGTAAGTTTTTTAATTTGTTGCTTTGTTTATAGTTTTTCTGCGAATTCTAGCGCTAAAAATTTAAAATTACGCAAAACTCTAAGAACTGGTGAGTATCCCGAATTCGAAGAAGGCCTTTACTCTTGGTTTTTGGAGCAGCGGGAGAAGCAAAACATTTTGTCGCGTGAAATTGTATATGAAAAAGCCAAAAAGATGTTTAAAAATATGTATGGCAATGACAAAACTTTTAATGCTTCATATGGATAGTACCAAAAATTCAAGACTCTCAAGCCAACCCCATTTAGTACCCCAATTCATACTGCAATTAAAAGAATTACAATCTACAGAAGGCTTATGCGACACACAAATTTATAATGCAGATGAGGCTGCACTTTTTTGGAAATTACTGCCGAGTCAAACTTTGGATCATGATAAAGAACGATGTGCTCCGGGAAGAAAAATGTCAAAAGAACGAGTAACTATTCTCTGCTGTGCAAATAATCTGGAGATCATAAATTGCGTATTGCGGTTGTAGGAAAATCAAAGAAGCCGCGTTCATTTAAGAATGTTCCTCCGGTGGAGTACTATTCATCTAAGAATGGTTGGATGGCTTCATTTATATTTTCGGAATGGTTTTACAATTCATTTGTTCCACAAGTTAAAGCATACCAATCTGAAAACAATCTGGAACAAAAGGCCCTGCTCATAATAGATAACGCACCGTGTCATCCAACAGAGCTTTCTCATGAAAATTATAAATGCTTGTTTTTACCACCTAACTGCACAAGTTTAATTTAACCCATGGACCAAAACGCCATTAGAATAACCAAAATGTCGTATAAAAAGTCACTCCTATGTCATATAATTGGAGGATGTCAAGATTACGATAAGGCATTGAAGTCATTTACATTAAAAGACGCATGTATTTTATTCAAGCATTCTTGGGGCAACCTTCGAGAGGAAGTTATTAAAACTTGCTGGTCAAAAATATTTGATGAAAACTGCATCTCTGAAGATGATATAACATTATCTATCCTTCGACAAAATATAAATTCTATAGAAACACCAGAAGAAAGCATTACTGTGGATTTTATGAGGGAACTTGTTCAAAACACTATGCACATTAATTTGACCAATGATAATTTAAATGAATGGATTGAAGAAAGCTTCAATACTGATAATGAAGATGAAGATGAGAGTCTACAGTTGTCAGAAGACGATGAAGCTGAAATTCATGTCGAAAAAGGTGATCAAATATCAAATTCTGAAGCACTTACTTATTTAAACAAATGCATTCTATGCGCTCAACAAAAAGATCTTGCGGATGAAAAAGTTATACAGCTGACAGATATGCGAAATGAAGCGTTGGAGTTATGTACAAATAGTGTAAAACAAACAACCATAAAAGATTTTTTTAAAACCTAGTTTTTTTATTTATTTTTATTTAGTTATTTATTTATTTATTATTTACATGTTTTTATACATGATTTGAACTGATTTTTGATTTATATTAAAATTGATTGATTTATATTATATTTTTAACTAATTGAATAAAAAAACCTGAACTGTTAAACTCGTAACAAAAATGAACTCTAACTTTGTTATTTTTATATATCGCTAGAAAATAAAATACATACATATTTGATTTTTCATTGAAATTTGTGTTTTTCTTTAATAAACTTATGGAAAATAAAACTATCCAATAATCCGAATGTTCCGATAATCCGAATGGGGGTCTTCAATCATTAATTGGGATTATCGAATTACTACTGTATGTTAAAAGACATTTATTATAAAATATATAAAAATTAAATTTAATGTTGTTGTTATTCCGTTTTCTAACAAGCCTGGCTAAAAAATTCATAACTTTCGATATAAAAAAGATGACTCCAAAAATCCCACGGGATATTTAATATCTTCAAACTATAAGAAGAAAAAATATTTGTCGAAAAAGAATTATTTTAATTGCTTAATTTGGCACTCGTAGATGTAAGCTTTCTTAAGGTAGGAAAAGTTTTTTTTAAATAAAGATACAATAATTTTTTTATTTGTTAAAATATTCAATAATTGTTTACATTAAAAAATCAAAATTCATTTGCTACACATTGAAGGCACAAATTCAGGCGGTGCTTTTCGAAAACTGGATTTTTGCATAGAACGCGACAAAATTTTATTTTTTTCCTCTACTCGTTCGCAGTAGTAGCACAGCACCCCTTCCTCCTTTTCTCCAACTTGGCCAACTATTCATGTCGCCATTGTTAGAAACATTTATGTTAAAAATGTCGACTATTTGACCTTAATAAGTTTTTAATGCCAATCTTGTTGGCATTATAAATCTAGTGTTCTAAAATTATAGTTTTGTTGATAAAAAAATTATAAAAAGTTACAGTTTTTTATGTACTTTTTACTTACGTACCGTAACACATGTGCTCTTTCATATCCAGCAAAAAATTTCAGTAGCTTCTTATTACAACACAGTTAAAAGGATACCGTTCAACTCTTGTCAGCAGGTCACTGCATTCCCAAAATTGTTTTCCGCGTGACTCGGAGTCTCATCTATACACCCGTAAAAAAACTACTATAATCAATTTAATTAATTATCAATTTATTAATTTATATCAATTTGAAACACCGCGCCTAGTCTCGTTAAAAAAACACTGTGCAAACCAGAAGGTTAAACATACACGTTCTGTTCTGTTCCATGTCAGAATCGGATTTGTTAGTAATATTGTTATTTAGAATTTTTAGAACTAATCTATTAAATAAACGAAAACCACTTAATTTGTAAAGAAGCATCTTCACTGCTTAGATCTATAAAACGCTGGGCCAAAGAATTTAATTGCATGTTTACAACAACAACGTTGAATCACTTGGAGTTTAAGTCGGATTTGGACGCGAAGTTACAATGTGCATGTAAATTCTCTTTATGAGGATGTTTTGAAACTATTAAAAGTGCAGTCTTTAAGTGATCGAGTAAAAGTTGTATATTCGATTCTTCAGAGCTTTTTTCTCTCACAAAATTTAACTCTCAGGGCAGAAGCCAGTTTCGTAGATACCATACCTATGGAAACCGTTAACCTTGATGAAATTTTCAGCAAAATTTTCTCATTTGGAAAAGTGTTCTTGGGATACATCCATCGCATCAATAGTATTTTTGCCAGAGCGCTTTTGCTTCTCAGATTTACTTTTACAGTTTCACAGTCGAGAAATTCCTCATAAAACTTCAAGGCAGTTTTGAAACCACTTTTTGAAGTATTATCATCAAAAAGTACCTGAAAAGTACCATCAGTTTTTTATGGATTGTGAAGCTTTCCTGAAAATCACTTTAATAAAAATCTATAAATTTATTAAAAATTTCACACGAAAATGTATTTCTATTGGCAGATCGACATTCTTCTGAGCTCTTCTTAGTCTTACCCTTACTTCAATGCTCTCTGCCAACGAAAACTTTCTTCATTCGAACGAATATTATCAATTTTTTGCTGAGCATCGTCTGCGAAACCGATTGCTCAACCACCATATCTACGAGTAAATTTGGTTTTTGGAAATTTGTACTCAACGGCAAACAATTTTTTTAAATTAAAACCACAATTATAAGAGCCAAAATAAATTCCAAATCAATTGTATTTTTCAATATCCAGTTTAATTGAATTTTTACTTACTAACTTAGGTGGCCGTAACAACCCGTGTCCGGGTTTCAAAACTTTCTTTGAAAACCATTACTCAGCTGGACAAATTTTTATAAAAAGAATTAAACAGTAACTTGTTTTTGGATATTTAAGAATTAAATCAGTAGTGGGTTTAAATTTAAATCATTTGCAAATTGAAAAATTAAAACTAAAATTTTTGAACTTTAAAATTGTTTTTTTATTTTTTAACATAGGTACTAAAAAACAATTATAAAAATGCCAAAGTCTAAAAAATGTTAAATTTTTTTTTTGAAAATTTGGTAACATGATTAAAAAAACCATCAAATCCCCATAAAATTGAACTGTATAAAATGTTTCAGAAATATTTTTTATTGTGAAATTTTTTTCGAAAAAAGCATCTAAATATATTTAGATTTAATGTGATTTCCCAAAACCTGTAATTTGGAAAAGACTTCGCACAGGGCTAAATTTTTGTGCCAAGTTGAAGATTTTAGATGTCTTATATACAAAGAAAACAAAAAATAGAGTGGGCAAACTTTTTAAAATTGTAAAAAATGTCGTGGTTCATGTATTTTTTGCATCATACAGCTTTTAAAAATTAAAAAAAAAAAATCCATTCAAACGAATGCTTTCTCAAAGGTTTTGGGTCCAAGGAGCTTAGAAATTGCATAAAAAATGTCAACCTAATTTTCTACAATTTATAAAATTATATTCGTTCTAGGTATATTTTCAAATATATAATTTTCCGGATATCAAAACCCATATCAAAACCCACAATTGAAAATGGTTCTTTAATATGTGTTCTTTTTTTCATACTTTCTGGTTCCTAAGGGGGAGTTTGGACACCTAATCTCCCTCCTCCCCCCTTCGTTGCGGGCCTGGCCAGAATCATTGCTAATTTACATTTACCCGCCAAGAACATTGCAGCCTACGATCTTTTGTATAAAGTACGTTTAATTGTAAAGCATTTAAGAGCCGGAACAGTATCAAAGAATATGAAATAGAATATGAATATCAAAGAAATAGAATGCATGAAAACGTATGAACACGTCCGAAATGACATCGCTGATCGTCGGTAGCGGCGAACATTTGCCAGATTAGAATCTATTCATTTTTTCCGGCGACCTAGCGATCCTCTCTTTGAGTACTGTCAAACATGATAAGTATTGCCCATTATTCAATCATTATAAGGTTATCCAGATATTTGACATACCCTTATTTTATGTAAACAAAAATATTTTTACTCTCTTGAAAACATGACAGCCAGGGTTGTGTGGTCGTCCCAAAAAAAAGTATGTTTCAGTGTTCTGCTGTGTTTTTTTTAAAGTACTTTTTCCATATGCTTGTGGTTATGTTAAAAAAATCAAGTGTGCAATATTTTAGTAAAATTTATTGACATGAAGATAATTTGTGGAAATTTGTATAGAAATTTTATAGCGTTTATATTTTATTAGAAATTTTATTTATCTCTAATTACTTTGCGTCTTAGTATGGGATATTTTTAATTTCGAACTAGTGTTAAATAGTTAAAAAAAAAAATGCCTTCAACATGTAGGATATTTAAGACATCGTATGTGATCGGCAGTGAGCAAGTGCGAAAGTACGCAGTGCCGTTGGATTTCCTTTTTAAAAAATAAAACAAATTTATTCTAACAATGACCAATTTTAGAATAAAAAGGAAATTCATGTTCAAATTAAAAATATAATTTTTGATTCAAAAATTTCAAACTTAACCCTACTTTTTTTCACTGTTGAATTTAAATTTAACATTGTTATTTTTAATTTTATATTGTTTTTTTCGGTGTTATTCTCTGCGTTGTTTGAACAAAACTAGCTATCTTTTGAGAAATGAGGAAATAGTATGTTTGATTTTCCCTAATATAAATGTAGAAATCACTATCATGGTGAAATAAATATAAGGTGTTCTCATCCGGACAGCCAGAAAAAAATTGACTGCCTTATTTTGACATTTTCATAGAATCAAACATCGAACCATGTATGAGACTTGTCAAAATAAGGCAGCATGTCAAAAAATATATTGAAAAATGTCATATGATGAGAACACCTTATAATTATTCCACCATGATCCATGATCCTTTTAATTAAACAAGCGATTTCAAAGCTTTGTATCACAGATTTAAAAACATATTTTCAATAAATTTTACCTCTAAAATGGCTATTGTTTATTACTTATTTTAGCCCAATGCTCAAAAACATAATAAAAATAGTCATACAAATTCTTTGCAAAATTTGTTTTGCATACACAAATGAAATTTTTTATCAATCAAATTTATATCATTTTACATCAAAAATGTAACTATTACACTTTTATAAGCTCATAATATAAGTTTTGTTCAAAACAAACAGGTACTAGAAAACGTAGTAGTCAAATGTATCTTTAGTATTTTGTACTACGAAAATGTATGATATTCATGCAACTGCGGGATTTTTATGTCTTTAAAAAATTGCTCTTTTGCTCTCCTCTTCAAATAAGGGTATATATTCTTATTCTTGTGAGAAGACGTCAAATATCTGGATAACCTTATAATAATTGAATCATTGGTTCATCAATATAGGTTTATCAAGGTTCATTAATATAGGTTAAGTCACCTGAGAGAAAATCACTCTTTTTCCGCCTTTGCTCAAACTGTCAAAGTAGCTGTTAGCTAAAAATTGGCTGCATTCCGCCAAGGCGAGCGCTATGTAGCGATGGATAATTTTACGCTGGATTTCTCTGAATGCGTTGCTACGTCGAACGTCAGATCTGTTGACAACTGACGTTTGACGTAGCTTGTTCGCTTGTTTTGCTTTGTTGAATTTAAAACCTAATTTCTTTCTGCTAAGAGGTTTACTTAATGCAAAACGTAGTGCTAGAGATGCTAATGAATGATGATCTTGATATGGCTATTAAGGAGCACATTTCGGACTCAACCATTGCAAGGAGCAAAGGATAGTTTAAAACATTAAAAATAGCACAAGCCACGAAAATTTGCATTTATTTTAAGGGTTCCATTTGAGTGTTTGCAAATTCATGCAAATTGGAGCGCAAACAGCTGTTAAATGACATAACTTGCAACTGTTGAGTAGAAGTAGCGTAATTTATTTCGCTACGTAAAATGCACATCGCTCGAGCATAGACAGCTGCCAGCGCTATCAAAAGTGTAGCCATTCACCCGAATTTTCTTGAGCGCTCGCCTTGGCGGAATGCAGCCATTGTACAGATTCAGGTTTTTTTTCTTGATTTCCTTTTATCCATTCTGACAGTTCGACCGAGCTTCTCTCAAGTGACTTAACGTATATAAATGAACCTTGGTATTGCCATATTTTCGTAATGATGGGGTACGTTCAGAGCTATTTTCTTAAATTTTTTTATCTTCTGACATTTGTTATCGGTGTGTATGTTTTCTGCACGTCAATTGAAAATAATCTTCTGACCAGAATCTATGGAAATATTTCTGATAACGTTGTAAACTTGGATGCTGAAGATCCCGAAAGTTTAGCGCAAGATTTTGAAACGCCAAATTGCTCTTTTGGGAGATGTCCACATTCTCCGGAGATGCTAGATGACTCCATTTGTTCTTTGTCATCTGAGAACACAAAAAAAAAAAGAAAGCGTGATGATATTCAAGAAAAATGTTACACTTGTTTGATAAAGCTTCAGCAAGCATTACAAACTTGTGCACAAGTTTTGAACATAAGCAGAGGGCGCAAAACAACAGCACAAGATTGCTATTTACTGCTTTAGAGAGCAGAATAGAAAATGCAAACTTGTCTCCAGACCAACTTGTGGATCTGGAAAAAAATATTGCTAATTTCGTGTACCAACAAAAAAAAATGGATTTTTATATTTTAAAATTGAAGCACCAAGAGCAACAACCGGATAACTCCACTTTTTTCAAAAAATGTTTTTTGATGCAGATATTAAAAGAAAAAAATTCCGCGTAAGTTGGTGTAATGAAAATTCAACTATCATGACTCTAAAATATTCAAAAGCAGTTTTGAAATTCTCTTATTTCAAAACGGAGCAAGAATAAGACAACTCCTGTCGTTGTTATCGTTAACTCGTTAACTGGAGTTATCCGGTTGTTGCTCTTGGTGCTTCAATTGATTATTGAACATGTGAGTTTGAAGTCAGTTCATATATTTATTTATTTATTTTTTTTTTTCAAATGAAATGTGATATAAATTTAAATGGAATATAAATTTAAAATTATGTTTAGATTTTTATTAATAAATTTAAAAAAGAATACCAAATTGTTTCATTTTTTCTCGATTAAGTAAATAGTTCTTAAATTGTTTCGCAGTTCAAAAACGACATTCGAAGGCCGAACAAATGTGATGCAGATGGCATTCAATTTTGTGTTTCCAAGAAGTCCTCATTGCAGTTATAATAATTACAATCCTTTTGAATTATTAAAAAATTGTGTAACACAACAGTAGCTTAAACTATTTTATCAACATTTTTTGGACTTGCAGGTATTGTTGTGTGTAGCACTCTCCAACGATTTGCTAATATTCCAAATGATATCTCTATACGAACTCGTGCCTTCGATACATTTTTATTAAAGTTTGACTGGTCAAGAGGTAAATTCTTTCCAGGAAAGGGCGCATTATATTTGGCTTTAGGGGGAAAGCATTATCAGCAACAAAATAATATGGGAACGTTGTTTTTGTGCTAGGTAAAAACTTTGGTTTTGCACGCAAAAGGTTATTATTTAAAATTTTTTTACCAAAACCACTTCGAACGAAAACTCCACCATCACTCTGGCTGCCAAAAGCTCCAACATCAACAAGCGTTAAAATGAAGTTTGAGTCACAAGCTGCTAACAGTACGACACTAAAGGTTTTCTTATGATTAAAGTACAATGATCCACTTTATAGAGGCCTGACGATATTTATATTTTTCCCGTATATTGCGCCAAGGCAATGAGGCATTCCCGTTTTGGTGTAAAATTGTTCAGAAATATGTTGCCAGTCACTTTCTTTAGGAGTTGCTACATAAATTCCATGCAACTCATACCAAATAGCTTGGCATGTATCGTAGATAATTTCTCTGACCGTGGATATACCGATTTTATGAGACCATGCTAAAAATTGGAAGCTGCAACCGTGAGCTAAATACCTTTAAGAGGTTTTTTTAATATAATTACAAACTTGTGTTAGTAGGAAAGGTAAACTTACAATATTGTAATTGCTAGTCGAGTCTCTGTGGTTTGGTTTTCTCTGTGAGTGTGTAATTATTCTTTTAATAATGTATTTACTTTCTTTACTTAGGTGGTCGTAACAACCCGTGTCCGGGTTTCAACCGACCTCATCAGCTCTCGCCAGGCGCCTCTGCTTTGCGCGCGCCTTCTCCAATCGGATACACCAAGTGCGGTTAGGGCTTCCTCAGCCTGGTCCATCCATCGGAGGCATGGTCTCCCTCGTCGTCGTTGACCAGCGACCCTCGCCTCGAGCACCTTTTTCGCTGGAGCTTCGTCGTTCATACGATGGACATGACCCAGCCAGCGTAGTCGCTTCACAGTTATACGCCGAACTACGTCAATGTCATCGTAGAGCTCATACAGATCGTGGTTCATTCGGATGCGATAGTCATCGCCGACTCGAACAGGACCGAAGATTTTGCGAAGAACTTTTCTCTCGAACACCCCCAGAGCGGCTGCGTCAGTTTGCGAAACTACCCATGTCTCAGCGCCATAAAGCAGCACAGGTAGAACGAGCGTCTTGTAGAGTGTTAGTTTTGTCGATCGAGAGAGGGCTCTGGAACTTGGTTGCTTACTGAGCCCGTAGTAGCACCTATTAGCAATTATTGTTCTTCGCTTTATCTCCAGGCTGATTTCGTTTTTGGTATTAATGACGGTGCCAAGGTAAACGAACTCCTTGACTACTTCAAAGTTATAGCTGCCGGATGAAACGTGGGAGTCTAAACGCCGAGCTCCCTTGTTTGTAGACAGCATATACTTTGTTTTGCCCTCATTTATCGTCAAACCCACTTTGGCTGATTCCTTTTCGATAGCGGCGAAAGCAGCGGTAACATCTCTCTTGGTTCTGCCGACAATATCAATATCATCAGCTTACGCAAGGGGCTGGACGCCTTTGTAGAAAATGGTGCCATTACGATGCACACCGGCCTTTCGTACGATCCCCTCCATGATGATGTTAAAGAGATCGCAAGACAGTGGATCGCCTTGCCTGAAACCTCTTTCGGTATTGAAGGTTTCGAAGAGGTCATTTCCTACCTTGGCGGAGCTGCGTGTGTTGCTCAACGTCATTCTGCAAAGTCTAATCAACTTTGCAGGTATACCGAACTCAGACATTGTTGCGTATAGGCAATCCCTTCTCGGGCTATCGAACGCAGCTTTAAAATTGACAAAGAGATGGTGTGTGTCAATTTGATTTTCGTGGGTTTTCTCCAGGATTTGTCGTAGCGTAAAAATCTGGTCTATGGTGGACTTACCACGTCGAAAGCCACACTGATAAGGTCCAATCAGTGTTTTTGTAATCGGCTTTAATCTTTCACACAGTACGCTTGAGAGAACCTTATATGCGATGGAAATAAGACTGATACCTCTATAACTTGCGCAGATTGTTTGGTCTCCTTTCTTAAGTATAGGGCACAGTACGCTGAGGTTCCAATCGTCGGGCATGCTTTCTTCTAGCCATAATGTATTTAACAGGTTAAATTTGTTGACGCTCATCCTGGTGGCTTTAAAAAAATTATCTTCGTCCCTAGACTGCAATTGCTGTAAGCAAGTATTGAAAAAAACTTCTTCTTCTCGAGTGAGATTTACTGGGCGAACCCACCATCTCCTTCTTGAACTATCAAGCAATTCGTACATTTCATAAACCAAATATATTATGTACATTATTTTTCTTATTATTAAAATTAGCTCGAGTTCTGACATATTTAACTTCACTTTAATATTATTTTCTTTGATAATAAAAACGGAAAGAAAACACAAAACTAATTTTTCCCAAAAATGCAATTGGCAAGTGAAAAACACATCACCACTTCTGCTTATCATCCACAAGCTACCGGAATTGTAGAAGGTTTTCACCGCCAACTCAAAACTTCTCTAATTGCGAGTAACAACCAAACAAACTGGTACACAGAGTTACCACTAGTTCTTCTAGGGCTCAGGTCCACGGTATAAGAAGATCGGTTTCACCGGCTTAAATGGTTTTTGGTCAAACACTCAGGTTACCACATCAATTGATAGTACACAATAGTCAGATGTTTTAATTCGTCGGACGCCTTGTCCAAACTTAAAGACGTCATAGAAAGTAAACAATAAAACATTGTACATCATAACTATAACTTCCAGTCATATATACCTCGAGCACTCAGTACTTGTAAATTTGTCTTCGTTCGCAATGACACAATTCGCAAAACTCTCCAAGAGAAAAAGTATTTCTAAATATGTTTAATATTTTTTTTTCCAATCAAATATAAAAATCGTGGTTTTCTGTATATATGTAAGCATATAGTTGTGATCAAAGTGAAATTAAGTTGATATCGATTTGTTTCAGTATCAACAAATTGAATTGTGAAGAGTAAGCATTATTAAAGTAATTTCAAATTGTAAAAGTCCCTTCGAAGTTTTTGAGAGAAGACCAAAATTTTTCAGAATACGCAAAAATAATACTAACATTACAGTCAACATAGACAGAACAAAATCATTAGACACCGAAACAGCGCAAACACATACAACCAAAATTAAAAATAACAAAGTACACTTTAACCTATTAGCCAACACGAAAAAAAATTTTTTTAAAAGGGGAGGGGAATAATGTGGTGATTCAATACTACCGCCACAATATAGAAACACGATATTACACTTGACTTAAATACACTTTGTTTTTAATTATGTTTATATAATTAAGTTTTCATAGAATTAAGATTTTATATATCAAAAATTTTCAGTTTTGATTTTCAGTTTATGAAAAATATTAATCAGAAAATGTTGTGAACAAAATAAAATTACAATTTGAATTCCAAAATAAAAATTATATAAAAATAAAAAGTTTGCTCCCGCACCAAATATATATATTTCTATATTATAAATATATTATATTATGAAAGCACGCTTGTTTTCAGTAGTTGTTTTCTTTTTGGTAGTTTTTTCCACATTTCAACTTCGTTAAATTTTAGGTAGCACTTTTTTTTTCTTAGTTGGCTTTAAGGTAGTTTTTTTTTTTTTGTTTCTAAATTAGTTCTCGTGTAGCTTTTAAATGTTTTCCATTTTCCCCACTTTTCTGTTTTAATGTAACATTCAGTTTTTCGCGAAATTAACTTAAGGTAGTCTTTTTATCCACTACGAGGGGTGCCTTTTATATTTCGGGATTAGAGAACAAAAACAAATATTAATCATCGAAAATCAATTTATTGTTTTTCAAAATATTCTCCATTAAGATCTATACACTTTTGCATGCGTTTGAACCAATTGTCGAAGCACTTTTGCCACTCTGATTGAGGTACATATCTCCAAAACATGCATTCTGAATGCCGCAACCGCTTCTTCGGGCGTCGAAAATCGTTGTCCACGCAGTTTATTCTTCACGGTTGGGAATAAAAAGAAGTCATTCGGTGCCAAGTCAGGACTATACGGCGGATGACCCATCAAATCGATGTTTTGGGTGCTCAAAAATGCAGTTGTTTGAGCCGATGTGTGAGAGCTCGCATTGTCGTGGTGAAGAGTGATCCGTTTTCGGCGGTTGGTTTTCCTGATTTCTTGGAAGACAACTGGCAAACAAATGGTTGTGTACCACTCAGAGTTGACTGTTCTGCGTTGTTCTAGTGGTACGGTTGCGACATGTATAAGACACGTATAAGATTAGCTTAATCTAAAGATTTTTAATTATCTTAGCTTAACTAGGTCGAAGGTAACACATTTTTCTCCTTTTTTTTTTAAGCGAAGCTTTTTGCTCCTCGTTATGTGATTTGCTTAGAGTGAAATCTGAAAAATTTTCGACAGATTTTTTCTTGGAATTTTGATGGTTTCTTTGTTGCTAGCGCTTATTGCAACAAGAAAATTTAATACTTTAATATTAAATACTAAAAATATGGTAGCCCAGCACACTACCCACTAGGCCACAAAGACTTGTTGAAAACAGATGTTAATTTAATCTTAGTTATAACAGAAGCTATGCTGCAGTAGATCGTCACCATCTATCAATAGATAGAGTATTGTGTATTTGCTATGCTACAAAAATTTGCTCTTATTTGCCACAAGGTGTCTCTAGCATCGATGTGTTTGTATTGTGAATGCGTTTGTGGTGTTGTTGGCATAGAGAATAAATTGTTATCTAGAGATTGCATCAACTGTGCTAAATCTCTGGCATGTGTTAACAGTGATTAACAGAGTTTTTTTTGTCTTCATGTTTTTAAGTGATATAACTCTGTTAACACTGTTAGCAGAGTTGATGCAATCTCTAGATAATAATTTACACTCTATGTTTTAAGTGTCAAAAAAATAGATGATATCAATAAATATGGAATTAACAAACGCATGCATGAAATCGGCAAAGTATCTAAAATGTTTGTTAAATTTTGTTTCGTGTGCGTTCTTTAATATATATTTTAATATATTTTTGAGGTTTTTTACTCCTCGTTCTGTGATTTGCTTGGAGTGAAATCTGAAAAATTTTCAAAAGATTTTTCGCTACGCAGTACGCTGTTGAAGGAAAAAATTTCTTCAGTGCAGCCAAGTTCACAACCATGTGTGGAGAGTTAAAATGGAGAGTCGCTGGCATTATATGCCCGTATATGTAATTGGCGTGGAAATTTGACATTCAACAATAAAAAATAAGCAGTAAATATGTTTTCTGTATATATGTAATTAATTTTATGTTATTTAAAATTTTTGAATTTAAAAGTTTATTTATTGAAAAGAACAAAATTATTATGCTATCAAATCTATGTAACTGCGAAAAAGCTTCGCTTCTCTCGTGTGTGACGCACCTGTGTTTTTTTTTTTTATTGCTGTTAAATTCATTGTTTGTTAAGTTAGTTTTCATGTCGTTTTTTTCTAGTTTGTCTGTTTTCTGGTTAGTTTCACTTTCACTTTCGATTTCTTTAATTTTTTTTAGATTAATTTTAACGTTCTAGTTTCCTTTTTTGTTCTTCTTTTAAACTTATTTTTCAGCTAAGCCCACAGCCACACAGCTACTCGCTAGGCTGACGTACAAAACTCCAATCTCCAGAAAGCTTTTTCTTTGTTCGCTAGATGCCAGCGTTTGTGACTGCCCGATGTGAGCACTTATTATTGTCCTTGTCTCTCTTTGCCTCTCTGTCTCCCTCTAGCGCACGGTGAGATCCCTATTTTTGAATAGCGCGCCATTGCTAAAAGCACCGCCATAATTTTTTTGTCTCTACAATCGGCACAACGGTATAGCAAAATACCTGATTGATCACCATATAAGCAAATTTAAAATGGGATCGCCATTTTTTCCTTCTGACGGTGGGAGACAAAGATGGCCAAAAGAGACAGACATTGCGTATTGCATGTCTTTCTTTCACTCTGTATTTGCAAAACACATCACTGACAAATCTAATACTTTTTAGTAGCCAGGGATGGTACAACCAGAAACACAACAGTGTTTAGGTGCACCGAACAAACCCAGTAATCCAGAAAACATCCCTGTTTGGGGGATGAATGGGAGGTCTTGTTCTAGATGTTTCGGTAGAACCATTACGTCTGGTTCCCTTAGTAACTGAAGCTTTCTGGCTATCTTGTATGCACTAGCGTGTGTTATCATGTTGGTTCCGAAAAAAGCGAAATACGGTGTCATACCGATGGACGAATGTACGGATGATCGCAGAGCACACTTAATCCCGGAGAGATTTGCATCCCATTCACTATGATCTGTATCTAAGTAAGACCTAATGGCTGCTAGTATCAACTTGTTACTCGCTCTGAAGCGTTTGCTTGGGGTGCGTAATTCCCAGTTTTCGTGTGCTGAATAACGAATGTTGGCAATGAACTGTTTGCCATTGTCTGACCATATCGACTCCGGTGTTCCAAACTTATGGAAAAGTTCTGTAACTAGAAACTCAACCACCTTTTTCGCAGAGGCTTTCGCCATCGCTTTCAGAAGGACATATTTTGAAAAATGAAATGAAAAGAAGTGGTGAAAAATACAAATGATGAATATATTGTTTTCGTCACTTTGACAGTTTACTCTGAATAGTTCATCAATCGCTAATCGCTTTCATTCTGGATGTGTTCTCAACGATTGGCGAGAAGAGAGGAATGCCAATCGCTTTGATTCTGTTCGGACTCTAAACGAAAAGTTTCAGTCCGTGCCAATGCCTCAACGTCTGTGTGTTGAAAAACAAATGTGTGCAACGAAGATGCGGTCTTGTCTGCGTCGATACAGGCCAGATAAACCGCACAAATGGGGAGTGAAACTCTTCGTTTTGTGTGATTCTGCAGTTTCTTGCTACAGCTTTGAAATATATTGCGGTGCGGGGGACAATGTGGTGTAACCTGCTTCACTAGACACTGTAGCGCCAGCATATATTTTATTTAAAAGTATCAACAAATCTGATGACCCCAATAATAGGCAATACTAGCTACCAAATTTCCCAAATTATCAAAGAGGTTGCTGTTGAAAAAAGGGGTCAGGGCAAAATATTTTCGCTATGATGGGTCGAATGCTTTCCGCAGTTTTTGCCACGTACTGCTAAAAAGACCTGTAAATTTCCCAGCTGCACTTCCGAAACACAAACTTTATGTCGAAAATGCAATTTAAACTTGTGTTTTTCTCAGCTTATCTCAACTTATGTTTAGCAAGGTGTCAAAAATAGCTTCTTTGAAAAAAACGTATATTTTTGCGGTTTATAATAGATATGATCATAGCCAGCAACGTTTGCTCTAGCATTTTGCAAATATTTGCAATTAGGGGGTGTGGCCCACTTTTTCAAAAAAATTTTTTAATTTTATTGCGGCTTAGGATTGATATGATCTTAGCCAACAATTTTTGTTCTGACGATTTTCAAACATTTTAAATTAGGGGGTGTGGCCCTACCTTTATAAAAAACTTTTTATTTTTAATGTTAATTTTATTTCAGATTACGATAGATATTATTTTAGCCAACAACTTCTGTTCTGACATTTTTCAAAAACTCTAAACTAGGGGACGTGACCCGACTTTTATATCAGAAATAGTTTTCTAAAATATTTACATTTTATTAATTATTCAAATAAGTGAGCTTCCCTAAGGTACTATCGCATTTGAATGAAGATTTTATAGTTTTCACCTAAGCTGATCTTCCTCAGTTATTTCTTTCCCGTTCCATTCCTTTGGGTCTTTAACCCTGGAAGGTCATGCTTATTTTACATATGTTAAAACAAACACGCAAATCTCCTATTTTAAGATGTTTTTTTTTTGTGACAATGATGCATTTTAATTAACAACATAACAACAGCTAACATTGTAAGAAAAAGCGGAAACGTACGACGATTAGATACAACAACAATACAATAAATATAATACTAGTGATTCGTCGATTCAACGAAGCATGACCTTCCAGGGTTAAGAGTTATGCCGGATTTCTTCAATAAATCAATTTGCCTCCTCATAACTTTCACTCGGTCAGCTTTTATTTCCAGTTCAGACAATTTTTTCTCGAGGTCTATATAGTTTAACACAGTTTTTTGACACATAAAGGAAGTAAATAACAATTTTGAGTCGCTTCTTCGTTTTTTTCTAACGCACTCAATTTTTAGATTTTCTAGTCTCTTTACTCTTTCTTCAGAATTCCACTTCTTATTTTCATAATAAGAACTTTTTAAAAATTTAACTTTATCATTTATCTCGGAAATTGGTTTGTTCTGCAAATTGATTTGTCAGTGAGGTAAGAAATAGAGCGATTGTATCGGCCTTTTACCTGCCGACATCTTGTATAAATTTCTTTGTTTGGAGCCATATCCTCATTCCTCTTCACCATCGCAAAAACACGTTCCAGATTTATATTGCTGCTGGAAGATTTGACATTATCTAATGGTATGTTAAGATATCTTTTATAGACAATTTACAATTTATTTATTTTTGTAACATCAATCATTGATGATATTTTTTGCATGCAAAATGCAAATTTAAAATAAGCAGGTATATTTTCATAAATTGTGTTGGATGTGTACATCTTCAGCCAAAGCTTCAATTATTTTTTTTTACACATCTTTAAATTCCGAATGTTTTTCACTGTCAATAATCGCACTGTCCGTAACGATTTTAATCGGTTCAACACAAATAGAATTCAAAGCAACACATAATTTTAATTGATCGATGAATACTTTGTCAATAGTGTTAAGTATGATAGCTGCATCCTTATACACACTCTGATATTGGTTGTCGAATTCAATCAGCAAATCGCTCAACTGAATAATCTGAAAAGCAATATCAACCAAAAACATAAATCTGTGTCCTTGCACATCATTCAACGTGTTAGGATGAACAATTCCTTTATTCGACTGGAAGTTTAAAAAATCAACCGCTATTGGGTGATATGCAGCATTTTTTGAATTCATGAAACCAACAATGTCTTTAATTTTAGTACTGAAACCATCGAAAACCTCATCAAGTTTTGCTACCATATCTTTTGTGACATTATTGGCTGCATGAAAAAAAAACATTGTTTTAGACTTAAAGCTTAAACTTCCTTTCTAGCTCCCAGATGGCTTGAAGAGTTAATGATTTCTTGCCGACAATCATTCAGGCATTTATTGAAAGCTTTAGATGTCGCTGCGTTATCTGTCATGTGTTATTTTATTTTAATAATTCTTTCTGTCGTTTCGACATAATTTTTTCTATCTTTTCGACATATTTTTGTAAGCCTAACTTACAGAAAATGTTTATTGAGTGGCTGCACAGTGCTGAAACGCTTTGCCGAACAAAACCAGGTATCGTATGAGAATTTATCATATGCCCCGTCGATTATTAAAAAATGTTCGTTGGATGATTTCAAAATAATCACGGTAAATGACAAAAAGGGAGTTTTTCACATAAATTTTTAATTTAAATGGCTATAACTTTTTTCGCCAACTCTGTTCTAGAAAGCCATTATAACATGTTTCTCAGTAAATGTTATTAGCTTTTCAAAACTGTTCAAAATTTTTAACAAGCCAAAGCCGTTCCGGAGTAATAACCTTTTAACTGAAGGGGTCTTTAGGGTGACACATACTTTACGGCACTGACGTTGATTCTTCAAATAAATCCATGATATCGAGGCGGCTTCTTAAAGTTGATCCTTCAATGAATTTGCAGTATACTTGGTTTTTAATTCGAAGCAGTTTTAGAGGAATGCACCAGTCTCTAAATATGCCTAAAACACTATATTTTTGTATGGAGGATTTAGTTATTCGTTCATATTTGTTTTATTTATAAGGTATTTGTTTTATTTTCCATATCGACACTGTTTGGAATAGCTGCTTAGAATGTCTTTTCAAAATGATTAATAACTGTAAAATCAACTTAGTTTTAGAGGTGTGCACGCAAATTGGAAAATTGAGGTTTTCACATTTTTGCGGTTTTCGAGCTATATATACCTGATATCTGAACGATCCGAAAAATTTGTATGTATATTTTATAAAGACTCGTTGCTTACGTCGAATTCCATCAAGAAAGCTTATCTGAAGAAAAGACCTTAGCAGAAAAAACGGCTGAATGGGTGATTCCTTCCAAGGTAGCTCCATATACAACCCCTTATCCCCTAAACTATTTAATAAATAAAAAAAAGATCACAAATTGTGACTGAAGCATTGTTCTTCCATATAAGTATCAATTTAAAGTTATATGCTTATCTCGAAAATTTTGAAAAAATGACACCTTGCTACTTATGTTTTGAAACTATAAAAAATACGCTGTTTTTTGTTTGGATTGTTCGGTTTTTCGTTAATATTTTACTAAGTTGGCAAAAAATTTAAATTTTCTTTTATGTTCTATTGATTTAAGATGAAAAATGCTGTTTTTTTTTTTAGTAGTTAAACATAGTATCCTATGCAACAAGAGTAATTGTGTTGGCATTTGTTTTATTTTTGAAGCGAAGCTTTTTACGCCTCGTTCTGTGATTTGCTTGGGTAAAATTTCAAAAACAACACTTTTATTTGTCGACAGCGTTTTTCTCAGAAATTGATGCTTCTTTGTTCCTTGCGTCTATTATAACAAGAAAATGTATATCAAAAATGTAAATCTCTATATCAATATATAAATTATTATTAAATAAAATTATCAGTAAATCAATACATTAAAAAATATTTCTTCGATCCTCCGCGGGGAATTGAATCTGTTAAGCAGAGTTGTTGATTCAACATCAAGCATGTATTACTAAAGCTATGTTGCAGTAGATCACAATAATCTCTTAATAGATAGAGGATTGTGTATTTGCTATAAATACATTCCACAACACATTATAAATACATTCCACAAAAGAGTACTTCTACTTGCCACAAGATGTCTCAGCATCGGCAAAAATTAACAATTGCCCATAAGTGCGTTGAAATAACAATGAATGTAGCACGTAATAATATAAATAAAATAACGCAATGTTATAAAATTTACTGGTGTGAGTATTAACGTGTGTTTTTTAATTTACTTTATGCTATTTTAAATTTTTTCATTTAAAAGCTATTTTAATAAAACAAAATCCATTAAATTATTATATCTATGAAACTGCAAAAAAAGTTTGCTCTCTCGTGTGTCCAACGACGCACCTGTGTTTTTTTTGGGCTTTTTCCCAAGACCGCCTAGAGCCGGTCTAAGGTTTTGCCCCTATAAAACCCGATATGTTCTTTTATTGAAATGATTACAATTTTGGCAGCAAAATGACGATTTTCAGAAGGGCTTAGGACGATTCCAAATTTTTTTTACTGGCAGTTCTAGCCATGGCTTTGTTTTAGTTCGACTGGCAAGAACAGTGACAACCACTCCTTTTCGCGTCAAGCCATTGGACACAAATTTATTGATTAAATTGATCACAGTATTGCTAGACTGTGCGTTATGATGACCGAGTAATGGTATTGTGGTATAAATATGTTGGCTTGCTTACAAACACTTGTAACAGTGGAAGAACGTTGTATGCTATAAATGTAAGTAAAATTTTTTTTGTAACACACAACATTGTTCCACTGACTGACACTTTTATGTTGTATTTTAATACCGAATAAGATTGTGTTACAACGCTTCAAATCAAACTTACATTTTTTGATAAAATAAGCACATGATAAAAATCATGTGATTTTTGTTATTGTATGAAATCGAAAATTCTTGATACAACACATAGAAACAACAAGTTAGAAAACAACATTTTATATCTACCCAAAAATGTTCGCAAAACTTTAACTTTTCGCCAGGCCTTCCCTTATGGTTCAGTTGGAATTAATTTACAAAGTATGTATGTTATTTAAGTATATAAGTTTAACATTTAATTTCTAAAAAACAAAATTTGATTTACCAGCATTTGTTAATGAGTAGCATTTAATAAGTATTGCAAAACACTTAACATCTTAATTTTATGCTTTAGGAAATCTTTTTAATAAATATTTTTTTTTTTCGCTCATATAGGTTTCCATAAAGGACTTGGAATCGTCCGATTTCGAAAAATTTCTACCAAATGAAACTTCTTCAGTATTCTCGCACATAAGTGGAATCGAATTCTTTAAGGCGCCAAAACTACCCACTGGCATGCATAGCTTCTTTTGTACCGTTGTCTCGATAATAACACCAACGGTACTTCACATCTTTCCCCATCTTGCTGAACTGGAATATCGCGAGACCGAACTAGAACGTCGTATTAAGCATTTGGTGAAAAATGCTCCACCGCTTAAACAATTTATTCCTAAATACACGTGCTTAGCTTGTTACTCCAAAGATAAGAAATGGTATCGTGCTTTAATACGTTCCCACAATCCAGCTGCAAAGACGGTAGATGTACTTTACGTTGACTACCTTAACACGGAAACTGTACCAGTAAAGTGCTTACGTGAGTATCCCATGGAGCTGTCAGCTTGGCCGCTACGCACCTTTCGAGTTAAGCTATTTGGCTTACAACCAAATCCACGCATGCGTGAGAAAGATGTACGTACTGCCCTATATAATGTTATTGGTGGCCGTACGCTGCATGCACGTGTCGAAAAACAGGCTAAGCAAAAAACTAATTCGGCTGGTGAAGATGTCAGCGGACGTTTGTTAGAGATTGCTCTCTACGAATCAAAGAAGTCAGAGGCATCGAATGTTATTTATGAGGAGCTCATCTTAGAAAACTTCTACACTCGCATTTAATATTTAAACACTTGATATGAATACCTTATTTAAAGAGTAATATTTTTTGTTTTGTTTTTTTTTTATGATTTATGAAAAAGCCGTTTACTTTACTTTCCGAAATGTATCGTAGTTTTACATTCCTTTATTTTTATGACTTCTCGCTATAACTTGATAAGTTTACCATGTTTTTTATAAACATGAAATGAATATAAAATGTATACTATAATTTCTTACTTTAATAAATTTTTACCTTAATAAAATTGATTTACTTAAAAATATATACGATTAAATGCTTATTTTTTTTCTCAAAAATCATAATCTGATAATAGAATACTTAAAGAATTATAGATGGAAAATTAAAACCGTAGCACTCTTCTTCCGTTCTGTATTGACAACCGTCCGAAATTGAGGCCGGCATTGAGATGATAGTTTTTATTAGAAGAAATTTGTTTAGTTTTGAAAGTTCACATTTGGTAAAATATACATATATGTTAAAAAAGAAAAAAAGTTATTTTTTTCAAAAACAAAGATGGCGCTGGCTACAACGATTGCTGTAAAAGATCTCTTTTCGCATTGCGAGCACTCTGCTGACCAGGGATGATATTGACTTAGTTGTAAAAGGGCCAAAATTTATACAAAAATAGGGCATTTTTGACAAGAATGGGGCCCTTAGTGGCAATTCAACATTAAAGACTTTCTATTTGAATATTCTGCCATGACCACATATATCCAAATCGATTTCGAATTGACTGTTTTCAAAGTTTTTCAGATTTTTTTTTTTCTTTATTTCACTATTTCGACCTAAGCAGGGAAGTTTAATTATTTGCCACAAAAATTCAGAATCAGAAATTGTCAGAGTAATATTACTTAATTCTTTCTTTTAAATAGATTTCATTTCATATATAGAGGTCCTATTGCATTTTAGAAAAAAAGGCTTGTGCATTGATTGTAAACGTCAAAAATATGTCAAAAAATAATCTACATATATAGTTAATTTTTCATTGGAAAAGTCAAAAAATAAACAAAAATTCTCAAAAAAAATTTGTAACAAAGCCATTTACTTAATAAGTTAATAATACAAATAAAAATAGCAAGGCATTTCCACAGAAACCGTAAATCGGATAGATATATTTTTCGATAAAAAGTCTTAAGAGTATTCTTTCGAGTCCTTGGTTATATAAATAAGAATTTCAGAAAGATATGATTGATAAATTTAACAAAGAGTCTGCGTTAAGACTTGTAAGAAGACGAATCAAAGATGCGGGACGAAATGGGCATGATACCAAAATAAAATTAGTTCTACCAAAACAACATATTAAGGAATGGCGGAATTTAATAAAGAATAATTTCATGAATGTTATATAATTTTGGAATATAGAGCCTTAAGTAACAAAATTAGTTAAATCAAAACAAATTAAAGGTGGAAAAAACCAATTTTTATGCAAATAATTGTTTCTTACTTCTTAAAAATTTATTTAGATAAATTCCAACGCCATACTCTGAAAGAGCGTGAAGTTTTATATGGGCATTTCCATAATGGCAAACGTGACCGTCGCACACATTTAAAGTGAAAAAAGACAAAGTTAAACATATTTGCATTTTCTTTTTAGCTTACATTTACAAAAAATGTTCGCTGTTAGCTTACATTTCCTGGTTCAAAAAAATAAACAAAAATGGAAGTAGTTTTCGTGTCTATATAGAGAAAATCGGAATTCAGCGAAATCTTTCACAGTTTTTTAATGCCACTAGTTTAAGAATCTTATGAAACAATATTACATTATAATGTATTTTGTTTGATTTAAATATCTTCAGTACTTTTTTATTTTTTAATAATAATCCGAGTCGATACGTGCCATTTTGAACGTGGCATTTTTTCCATTAGGATTCAATTGAGTAATTAAGTAATTGTAATTTAGTAATTAAAAAACAAATTAAATAGATTTTACGCTTCTTATCTCAACCATTTGTCATTATATTTAGCCAATATCTTCCATTTTTACTAAAACAAAAACTTTTCGAAACATTTACTAAAAAGAAAAACTACATTTGTGAAACACACGATTTGATCACCATGGTAAATGAATTTATGTATAAATCGCTTAAATGAATAAAATTTAAAGGTTTCTCTAAGATAGTACATAAATTAATAAGTTTTTAATAACTTTTAATATTTGGGTCACAGTGGACTTTTCTGTGGAAACGCCCATATAGGAAAATAGGTACGTCGGAAATTGTTTTTGTACAGATAAAATAAAAAAAAAATGGGTGAAAGTTCATTGAAAATTAACGACAGTAAATACTTAATCGGTTAAGGATACTTAAGACTACGACGGAGCCTTTTTTACGGGTTCGCCTTTTCATCTATATGCATGATAAAATGCTGTAAAAAATGTTTCGTGCTTGAAGCGTCCACCTCAAAATTCCATTCTTAAACCTATAGAATTACATCGGAATACTATTATAAGTAAAATCGATTCGAAAATTTAGACATTCTTTTGGAGGAATCTTCAGAATCTTCATACTACTTCATACCAGGATTTACCCAAGGGGGGGTTTTCATAAAAAATATATCGATATTTTTTGGCGGTGGCGTAGTGGGTAGAGTGTGTGACTCTTACGCCAGAGATCCCAGGTTCGAATCCTCCATCTGACACAGAAAATTTTTTCAATTGAATTAATTTTTCTGTTCGGCCGTCACCCTCTCTGCAGAAAATGGCAAACCTCAAAGAGTAAAAACTGCCATGAAAAGCTTCTTGAGAACTGCTGATGAGCTGATGCATGCGCCTTATCAATTCATCGCCGCCGGTTTTAAACAATTCAGCTGACAGGCCGTCAGCACCCGCTGCTTTATTGTTTTTGAGTCGTTGGATAGCAACTCGAACCTCTTCATGGCTAGGTGGTGATACTTCCACTCCGTCATCGTCGATTGGTGGCACTGCACTGCGCTCTCGATGGGCGGCATTGGTGGAATCGTCGCCAGTAAGTAAATTGGAGAAGTGCTGTCTCCACAATCTAAGCACACACTGTGTATCCGTATTCAGATCTCCATTTTCGTCTCTGCAAGTGGATGCTCCGGGCTTGAAACCTTGGGTTAGACGCTTAACCTGTTGATAGAATTTTCGTGCATCCTTCTTGCCCTGGTATACCTCTAGTTCCTCACGCTCACGCTTTTCCTGCTCTCTTTTCTTGCGTCTGAAAAGGCGCCTCTCTTCCTTCCTCTTTTCGCGGTAGTTTTCTCGCACGGCTCGCGTTGCAGCTGACTGCAGCGTTTTTCTGTATGAGGCGTTTTTTACTGCAGTCGCGATGCGACACTCCTGATCGTACCATTGGTTCCGAGGTTGCGGGCGCCGGAAACCAATGACTTCTTCAGCGACAGCGCGCATGGAGTGGGATATATGCGCCCAAAGTCCACCGGCGTCGTCGAGTCCAGAGGTTGGTTGGTTGAGCTTAACCGAGAGTTGAGCGGAGTAGGCTTCGGCATTGTAATTGCAGCTTAGCGACATCTAGCTTTCGTTGCATTCCTGTGCGTATGTTCTTCGCATTGCATAATCGCATGCGGATCTTGGCTGCAACAAGATAATGGTCGGAGTCAATGTTGACCCCCCGAAATGTACGCACATCTAGAACACTAGAGGCATGCTTTCCGTCGATTACAATATGATCAATTTGGTTTCGCGTTTTTTGATCAGGGGACAGCCAGGTGGCCTTGTGGATGTCGAGGTGCTTAAATCTGGTGCTACGAATCCACATCCGAATTCGCGCTTCTCCGCATGGCAGCTGTAGTAGATATCGCAGTGTGCTTGTTTAGAGCAGCCTTGCCCTTTCCATCGCATTTCCTGGATGGCGGTGTTGTCAGATTGTATTGTTTTGAGGGCTTCCGCCAGTTGGATAATGGCACCTTCCCTATAAAGGGTTCGGACATTCCAGGTGCATATCCGTAAATCATTGTCCGTTTTTCGTTTGCGGTGGTCGTCAACGTAATTGGGGTTCTTATCCGAGGCTGGTTTAGTTTTCATTGGGCAGTAGTAATGTGGCGGGACCCAAACCCTGCGCACATTCCATGTTTAAGGTCTATGGATCGACCCGCCGCTCAAATTAGCCGTCAAACTGACGGATGCCAGTTTGCCGTTGCCCAGGGAACACCACTTGGAGGTTTGAGACGATTTCGACATGGATAATGCTGGCCTCGCCAGGTTGAGGCGGTCAGACACGTTGCCATGTGAAGGTTCGCTCCCTGTTCCCTTATTTTCTAGAAACTGCTAGAAAAATCTCCACGATAAGAAGACTAACATTTTCTTATAAGTAAATCCGTAACCAACTCCTAAACTTTAACAGATCACTTAGCAAAATTTTTAAATTTAATTGACTTTTTCGACAACATTCAAAAGGATTGAAAATTTTATTTTAAAAAATTTTTGTTGTCCCAAGAGATTGAGATTCCGCGTCAGAGCTAAAAAAAACTCAAAACTTACAATAAGCTCCGTTTTTCAATTTGGAGTAAGCTAACTAATGCCAACGGTTCAACCAAGACTGCTGAAATCGTAGATTACGCGAACCACTGACAGGAAAATTAAAAATTGGGGGGAGGGAAGGAGGGAATAGATTTTAAATGTTTTGAGAACTTGAAATGAAATTAAATTGGAGCGCTTTCTACAAAGCAAACGAAATACAATATTACATTATTATGATTTAGGTAAAATTGTAACCAATAAATAATTGTAATATAGAATGGACACCGCACACATTGACCACTATACTATTCTGGCAGTGCTGCACTCGGTTGGTATATCAGCAAAGTAGTTCTAATGCCGCTTCGACTTCGGCGGTGTCATCTTCATTTTATAATTACTCGTATTTAATTTTGTAACATTGAATCACAGTATTAAAGAATATCAAGAAGTCGCCATAATAAGGACGGAAATTGATAAAAGGGAAAAATTCCTTAAAGACAAAGACTTACCAATGAGTATATATATAGCAGAGAATTTTTTTCGCTCTTGAGTTTTAACTCATTCAAATCCTGGTTCACAAATAAAGGGACACCAAAAAATGTTCGAAAACAGCGCAGTCGGTATTTGTGCTTCGAAAGATTTTATCTTCGAAAACAGCGCTCTCGGTATGTGCGCAGGCGCCGCCATGATTGTTGTGCAAAATGTAACACTAAACTCCATTTAATCCAATTTTCGACGCACAAATACCGACTGCGCTGTTTTCGAACATTTTTTGGTGTCCCTTTATTTGTGAACCAGGATTTGAATGAGTTAAAACTCAAGAGCGAAAAAAATTCTCTGCTATATAAAGGGTGATTTTTTAAGAGCTTGATAACTTTTTTTTTAAAAAAAACGCATAAAATTTGCAAAATCTCATCGGTTCTTTATTTGAAACGTTAGATTGGTCCATGACATTTACTTTTTGAAGATAATTTCATTTAAATGTTGACCGCGGCTGCGTCTTAGGTGGTCCATTCGGAAAGTCCAATTTTGGGCAACTTTTTCGAGCATTTCGGCCGGAATAGCCCGAATTTCTTCGGAAATGTTGTCTTCCAAAGCTGGAATAGTTGCTGGCTTATTTCTGTAGACTTTAGACTTGACGTAGCCCCACACAAAATAGTCTAAAGGCGTCAAATCGCATGATCTTGGTGGCCAACTTACCGGTCCATTTCTTGAGATTAATTGTTCTCCGAAGTTTTCCCTCAAAATGGCCATAGAATCGCGAGCTGTGTGGCATGTAGCGCCATCTTGTTGAAACCACATGTCAACCAAGTTCAGTTCTTCCATTTTTGGCAACAAAAAGTTTGTTAGCATCGAACGATAGCGATCGCCATTCACCGTAACGTTGCGTCCAACAGCATCTTTGAAAAAATACGGTCCAATGATTCCACCAGCGTACAAACCACACCAAACAGTGCATTTTTCGGGATGCATGGCCAGTTCTTGAACGGCTTCTGGTTGCTCTTCACTCCAAATGCGGCAATTTTGCTTATTTACGTAGCCATTCAACCAGAAATGAGCCTCATCGCTGAACAAAATTTGTCGATAAAAAAGCGGATTTTCTGCCAACTTTTCTAGGGCCCATTCACTGAAAATTCGACGTTGTGGCAGATCGTTCGGCTTCAGTTCTTGCACGAGCTGTATTTTATACGGTTTTACACCAAGATCTTTGCGTAAAACCTTCCATGTGGTCGAATAACACAAACCCAATTGCTGCGAACGGCGACGAATCGACATTTCACGGTCTTCAGCAACACTCTCAGAAACAGACGCAATATTCTCTTCTGTACGCATTCGTGTGGTTGGTTTAATGTCCAATAAAGTAAACTGAGTGCGAAACTTGGTCACAATCGCATTAATTGTTTGCTCACTTGGTCGATTATGTAGACCATAAATCGGACGTAAAGCGCGAAACACATTTCGAACCGAACACTGATTTTGGTAATAAAATTCAATGATTTGCAAGCGTTGCTCGTTAGTAAGTCTATTCATGATGAAATGTCAAAGCATACTGAGCATCTTTCTCTTTGACACCATGTCTGAAATCCCACGTGATCTGTCAAATACTAATGCATGAAAATCATAACCTCAAAAAAATCACCCTTTATATACTCATTGTCCTGGTTCACAAATAAAGGGACACCAAAAAATGTTCGAAAACAGCGCAGTCGGTATTTGTGCGTCGAAAGATTTTATCTTCGAAAACAGCGCTCTCGGTATGTGCGCATGCGCCGCCATTATTGTTGTGCGCTCTCAGAATCTATGAAAGTGGTTTGACTGCTTTTTTCCTTTTATTGAAATAGATTCTGTACAATGTTTACATTTTTGGCTGGACGGCCTTGCATGGATTTATTTCAATATGCCGATTGGATATTTGCAAGATTCTGGCATTTGTGTGAACTTATGAAATGATTTTTTTTCAATATTTTTATGTAAATTCCTTTTTTTAGGTCAAATAGGAAATTTTTCATTCATTTCAAGTTTATTTTAATCTAATTGAATTTGAATAAATTTTTCATTTAATCCAAATTTTTTTTCAAATAAATTGGATTAAATGGAGTTTAATGTTACATTTTTTAGCTTTAGATAAGTTCTTAATTATCTGAATTTAATCGAACTTATTGTAATTTTAAAAAAATTGCAACAAATAAACTTTTTTTACCACATTGCTTGCATGCATTTATTTCTATATGAATATATTGAGTATGACAAAATGCATTCAAATTTCTTTCTTCCATTTCAGCTACCCACACACACGCATGCGTACAAAAACAATAACAAAGTTATTCAATGAATTTGTCTTTTTTTGTTTGTATCATCGTAGAAAAATATTTTAGTTATTACTTGTAAATAAATAAATAATAAATTTATAAATTTTCTAATTAGAAATAGAAGCATTTTCTATTTGACTTGAAATAAATAACATATAGGTAAGAAACATTAAAAAAATAACATTTAATATTCCATACTTCAATTTGCCAATTAAATACCTGCAAGTTAATTGAAAACCTTTGAAAGTTGCAAATATCTAATTGGGAAGTTGAACAAAAAAGGAAATGTTTTCCTTACAACACGTTCTTTTCAGCGTATTTAAATTTGTTTAGGAAAATTTTGATTTAATTTCATCAAACTTGCTGTTATTTGTTAAGTTGTGGCGGACACTGGTTAACGTATTTGCCTTGTAATAAAAGTGCCCGGGTTCGAAGTGCGGTGGCGGCGCATTTTTTTCTTTTTTTTTTTATAAATTTGCTGGTTTAACTTAGAGGTAATTACAAATATTAAAAAAAGAACATTTAATAATTTCTAAAATACCTGTAAGTGGATTGCAAACATTTAAAACTTGCAAATATCTTATTGACAAGTTGAACTAAAATCTATGCAAGCAAAAGCAGCTAAAAAATGTAACATTAAAATTCATTTAATCCAATTTATTTGAAAATATAAATTGAATTAAATGAAAGAAATTCCTATTTGACCTAAAAAAAATGAAATTAGATAGAAATATTGGGAAAAAAATCATTTTCATACTCAATATTTTCATATAGAAATAAATGCATGCAAGCAATGTGGTGAAAAAAAGTTTATTTGTTGCAATTTTTTTAAAATTACAATAAGTTCGATTAAATTCAGATAATTAAGAACTTATCTAAAGCTAAAAAATGTAACATTAAACTCCATTTAATCCAATTTATTTGACAAAAAAAATTGGATTAAATGAAAAATTTATTCAAATTCAATTAGATTAAAATAAAATTGAAATGAATGAAAAATTTCCTATTTGACCTAAAAAAAAGGAATTTACATAAAAATATTGAAAAAAAATCATTTCATAAGTTCACACAAATGCCAGAATCTTGCAAATATCCAATCGGCATATTGAAATAAATCCATGCAAGTCCGTCCAGCCAAAAATGTAAACATTGTGCAGAATCTATTTCAATAAAAGGAAAAAAGCAGTCAAACCACTTTCATAGATTCTGAGAGCGCACAACAATAATGGCGGCGCATGCGCTCATACCGAGAGCGCTGTTTTCGAAGATAAAATCTTTCGACGCACAAATACCGACTGCGCTGTTTTCGAACATTTTTTGGTGTCCCTTTATTTGTGAACCAGGATTTGAATGAGTTAAAACTCAAGAGCGAAAAAAATTCTCTGCTATATATATACTCATTGTTCATTCGTTCAATTGCTTTTATTAAAACAGTTTTGTAGAGAAACTATAAGAACAGAAGTAATAAATAATAATAAATTAATATTGTTTTGAGCATTTTAAAGAGCAAAAAATGTAAAAAAAACTACTTAAAATTCAGGTGTCCGCCATTTTTGTAATTTTCAATTATTTGTTGATATAGGTATAAGCTCCTGTAAATATAATTTAAAAAATTTTTTGGTTTTTTTATTTTTGATGACATGATCGTGCTATGCGATGGAAACCGTTTGGATACCTTTTTTGACACTTCACATTACACTTTTATTCATCAAAACAAATATTTTCTTACAGTTTAAGAATCAATAAATATCTACCAAAAATCTCAGTGTTAATTTACTTCCTTCTATGAAAAATATTAGAAACATCACAGTGTTTGTCGAGCTCTAGATGAGAACCTAAACTAAAAATTCCAATTCATAGTTAAATAAACTACATAGTTCGCAACAATTTCAAATAAAAATGCTGTTGTTATGGTAATAAGTATTTGAAAGTGTGTTTTATTTGAAGTTTGTATTGATATTTCTTAAATGTTGGAAAATGTTTCACCAAGCTTAAACTGTTTTTTATTAATAAACATTTTATTATAAACTAAAATTAAACTAATTCTCATTTTTTGTTTGTTTTTTTATTTTTGTTTTTTGTTTTATTTAATGATTGTAGATAGATATTATTTGCTTTACTTTTTTGTTTATCCTATTTAAGCATTATATATACTCGTATAATTTATGACAACTGCAGCAAACATAAGATTTTTGATAGTTTTAGTTATTGTGTTCTCACAATCAATATAAATCACAATAACTTATAGAAACTATAAATATTACAAAATTTATAGACATTTTACTAAACTAAATTGTAATTTAACTAACATATAGTATAAAAAACGTCTAAACGTTGTTTTATAAAACTTATTTTAAAAAATAAAAGATAAAAATAAAAAATAATTTATTGCACTGAAACTAGGAGAAAATTTAAATTGTTAATAACAAAAAATAACAATTTTATTAAGGCGCAATCGTTAATCAATGCATAAACTATGCTTAATCAATATATAAAAATTGGAGAACATGGTAAAAATCAAATAAAAAAATATATAAATATTTTTTAAGAAGTCAATTTAAATCAATGAATAAACTAATTCAAAATTTAGCTATTCGCATAAGAAACACACTTATATAAGCCTGGTTTATATTTTAGGTGAGTTTTGCAACTTAACTTATGTACAATAATACCAAAATGTTTGAAAATTTACTAGTTCAATTGTTTGAAGTGTTAAATTAAAATATATATACAGGGTGTCCCAGACTTAGAGTATTATAATGTGGGGGCTGATTCCTCGTGATGAGACGAGCAAAAAATCGTATGGGTGGGGGTGGTCGCAAATGCCCCCCTAGGGGGATAGCAACAAAAAAACAAAGTCGTTTGCTTGCATTAAGTACCTCAGTGGGAGGAAAAAGTGGTAAGATCGGAAAATCGATTTTATACAAACAATATTATCTCTGAAGTATAAACAATGTATGACGGGTTTTTAGAGAATTGACCAAGGAAAAAAACTGCGTCATAAAAAATAATAAAACATTTGGGTTTTTTCTGAGAAAATTGCCTTGAAAGTTGAATTTTTAAAGAAAAAAAACCTATTTTTTGACTTCAGATGCTTATACATTTTTTGTTTATGACTTTATGGAAAAACTTTGCACTATTAACTTAAAGCAAATTTAATTTTCTTTTCAAAAAGTTATTGTTTTTTTTAATCGTTGCAGGGATATGTTAGCTATGGATTAAAACGTAACGACACCTATTTTTTTTTTGTTTTTCACTCCTAGCCCCCTAGGGGGGCATTTGCGACTACCCCCACCCATACGATTTTTTGCTCGCCTCATCACGAGGAATCAGCCCCCACATTATAATACTCTAAGTCTGGGACACCCTGTATATATATATATTTATATATATGAATCGAATAAAATTAAAGATTGAAGAAACATGTATATAAATATATATTTTAATGTATTACAGTAGTAAAACCATACATTTAGCGTATTTAGAATTAAAAAAAAATATTAAATTTATAAAAAATTTATTACAAAACGAGCTCGTACGCTGCACTTAGTAGATAACTTTAATTCACATTATTTACTATAAAGTTTTGATAGTTATTAGTTGCAAAAAGATCCGCACATTCTTAAAATTAATTTTTTGTTTTTATCTTTACTCATGATAATTTATCTTATTAACATTTAAAATTCAAACATGCTTTGTTTTTGGGTTTTTTCCCCCCAAGTATTGAGTTATTTTTAACTTAATATTTAATAAAATGGCTGGCTAGCCAAGTTATTGAAATTTATTCCAAACAATTTAAGGAAAGTAACTATTCGGGGATGATGTAGAAACTAGGAGCTCTTGGAAACAGAATTGAATGTTTCGACAAATGTTTCGCTTAGGGGACCGAATCCGATTCGAATATAATACCTCCAAATCAGAATCTATGAGGTCTTAGCGAAATATTTGTCGGTATCAATTCCGATTCCAAGAGCTCTTGGTTTCTACAACAACCCCGATTATTTGGATCAGACGTTTGAGTGCTCTTCAAACGAGGAAAACTTTTTGAAGAAGTTGAAATATTGATTAAATAAAAAAATTAATGGCATTATTTTGTAAACCACGGCAATGCGTGAAGTTATATGTAGTGATTTACAAAAAAATGCCATAAAGTTTAATTTATTTTAATTTTCTTTTATATGCCAGTTTTACTTTTTTTATTGAACTTTATGCTGAACGTTTTATTTCGACAAATCGACGAATGGAATCAAAGAAAACACACCGTTATTAGAAATATTAATTGCAAGACTTAATGAGTCGTTTGCACATTCAAGCAAGCATATTTTATCAAATATGTATAATTTCTGTAATGTTACACGTACTTAGGCCTCAACCGTAAATGGATCGCGCGAATGATGTATTTTTAAATGTTTGTTGTGATTAGTCTTTGTTGTTGAACTCTTGCCGCAAATCGTGCACTGGAATGGTCGTTCTCCGGTATGTATACGTCGATGCTCAACTAAATAGTACTGCCGATGAAATGATTTCTTGCAAAGGTCGCAGGAGAATTTCTTATTGCCGTGATGCTCACGCCGATGCCGCATATAATTGTATTTACGTATGAACTTACAACCGCAGTACTCACATGTATAGGGTTTGATTTGTTTGTGTGCGTTGATGTGGTTCTTAAAGTCAACTTCACGCACGAATGCCTTGGGGCAGTGCTCGCATTTGAATGGTTTCGAGGTGCGATTGGCATGCACCCATGAGTGTATTTTAAGATTCCATTTGGTAGAGAAAGATTTACTGCAAATCGGACAGACGTGTTGCATCTCCATTGAATGCGTTGCCATATGTGCACGTATTGATGATTTGGCAAAGACCTGCTTACACATCGGGCACTCCATAGGTTCGGTGTAGTCAAATTTATCCGAGTGGGCCAAGCGTATGTGACGTCGCAAAGAATTCGCATGAACAAAGCGGTCACAACAATATGGACAACATTTTGGTTTTGCATCATGGGTCTCTTTGTGCCACAAAAAGCGTGCTTTCGATGGAAGAACCTCACCGCAATAGCAAACGAATTCCTTTTTGCGTATGATTTGCTTACCATGCCGTTTACGATGTTGAGCGAGATTTGAAAAACGCTTAAAGTGTTTGTCTGCAAAAGAAGAGGTTGTTTTTAATAAAGAGGAGGACTAGGTTATTTTCATTAAAAGTTATTTGAAAAGAGGTGTTCTCCTATTTTAGGAATAAAATAGAAAGATTTTAGTAATAAAATAAAGTTTCCATTTATCTTTATTTACTAATAAGAGCAACTCGAATGCATAAACAGAGAAAGCATACAAAAAATGTTAAGAGTCTAAAATATTGTGAATATCTTATGGATGGAAAACCCTGATACAATTTACGCTGGAAATTTACTCTATTTAGTTTAAAGCTGATAAAAACTTTTTAGTTTAACACTGCCTCTAGCGGCCCCATACTCCGATATCATCGAAAACATTTAATGAATCAAGGAAATATTCACCAATTTTGTAAATATTTCGAAATGGATGCATTCGCGCGAATGTCATCCGCTTTCATTTAATCATATTCAGGCCTATGATGGGTTTTTTTCGTCCGAGATCGAAAAGGGTCATTTCCATTTTTAAGATAGCAGGTAGGACTGCACCTTTTCATTTTTTACACTCATTTATTAAAAATTTTCAAGTTATTGAGCTTAATCTTAAAAACGGAAATTCCCTTTTCCAATTCGAGGCGAAAAAATTGCTCATGATAGGCCTGATTAGGATTCATGTAATTTAATCTACACCAGTTATGTAGATGGTCAAGATCATTCTGTAAGAACAGACCATCTTGTTCATTTTTAAAGGAAAGAAATAGTTTTACATCATCACCATACATAAAAATGTCGCTATGTTTTATTATCAACGGTAGATCATATATAAAGAGTACTAGCTGGAATACCCGGCGTTGCTCGGGGGTGGTATAGCATTCAGGATATTTAGAATGAGTGTATTGACTGACAAGGTGTCCTAAAGTTGTATGTTGTAAGTGAAATGTTTTTCTCATATTCTCCTTTACTAGTAAAGCGATTTTTTTTTTTAATTTTTCTTGTGTGCTTTGTTTATAGTTTTTGTATGATACGCATAAGATAGGCGTGATCAGACCGGAACTACGCCCATCTCCCATACAAAATTGTTTTTATACATCACATTGCATGGGAGGTGGGCGTAGTTCCGGTCTGATCACGCCCATTTTATACACAAACTATAAGCAAAACATACAAGCAAAATTTAAAAAAGTCTTTTTGCTAATAAAGGAGAAAATGAGAAAAAACTTTTACTTACAACATACAACATACAACTTTAGGGCACCTTGCGAATACCCTCTATAAATTATAAGTAAAATCATATTGTATCGTCTATACTAAATCGTCTGAGATGCATTTTCAATATAATAACATATTAATTGGTTTTTGGGCTTTGGCCGAAAATAAAAGACTTGATTATCTTTTATTGTTTTTTATTTGTCGATATTTCACCGAAAAAGAAGAGCAAGAGAAAGCGCGAATTAAGCTTACAACATTAATTGAACGACACTTAAGAGAACTGATACCAACAGAAAGAGACACCTACGTGATAAACATTGCAAGAGAAGCGGCGGATTTTTTAAAGCACAACAAAGACATTATTATCGTGGAAGCGGATAAAGGAGGAAAAACAGTAGCGATTTATATTACGAAGAAAAGATGCGAGCAATATTAAGGGACGGGTGGACGTACAAAACAATTCGAAGAGACCCGACTTTAACACTACAACAAAAAAACAACAACTTCGTCGCAACGCTTTTCAAGCGAGAAATAATAAGCAAGCAAGAGAAACTTAAAATGACCACACACACTGCAACAATTCCGAAGATTTACGGACTGCCAAAAAACCATAAAACCAATGCAACGCTGCGGCCGATTTGCTCGTCAGTTAATTCTCCTTCTCACGCGCTCTCAAAATACATGGTCAATATTTTAAAACACTTGACAGCGGACTCAGAGTACAACGTAAAAGAAGCCATGGAATTTAAAAACAAAATCAACAACACTTTCATGTGCGAAGACGAACAGCTGGTTTCATTTGATGTGGTGTCGCTCTTTCCCAGCATTCCGGTGGAGTTGGCGATAAAAACAATTGAGCAACAGTGGGACAAATTAGAACAACATACAACAATCCCAAAATAGTTATTTATGGAAATTCTTCGTTTTTGCATAAAAGAAAATAACTATTTTGCATACGATAGCAAAATTTATTTCCAATTAAAAGGTATGCCTATGGGATCGCCAATATCCCCAATAATTGCTGATATTGTGATGGAGTCTGTTTTGAAAGGCTTTATGGACACAGTGGGTCAAAAACCTAGACTTCTTTCTAAATATGTAGACGACATATTTGCAATAGTCAAGACAAGCGAGATAGATAACACGCTAAACGAATTAAACAAGTGCAATTTCAACATAAAGTTTACGAAAGAGGAGGAACAAGATGGTAAATTACCATACTTGGATGCTCTGGTCATCAGGAGCAACAACATTATCAAGATAGATTGGTATCAAAAACCAAAAACCCACGGCGTCGGAAAGATTGATTAATTTTCACTCGAAACACCCCAATAAAATTATTTTTAACACGGCCAAGAACTTCATTCGCAGGGTCTATAATATCAGCGACGCAATGTTCTACGAAAACAACACAAAACGGATAAGACATATATTACTGTGCAACAATTTTCCACAACACACTATAACACGCTTGATTAGACTATACAACAACAACACTCACTCTGATATCCAACACGTTTCAGAACCCAAAATTTACAAGGGAATTACGTACGTACCTGGCTTTACGGAAAAATTTAAAAAATCAGACATTTACAACAACAATAACTACGTACTAGCACCAAAATCGACCAACACTTTAAAAAGCATCCACAGCAAAACAAAAAGCGCAACTGACGACATGGACAAATGCAATTTAATTTACAAAATACAATGTAACGGTGACGAGTCCAACATATGCAAGAAAGTATATGTTGGCACGACAAAATCTAAATTAAAAACAAGACTATCAGCACACAAATCGGACCTAAAATCACATCATGAACAAAAAACAGCACTTGCAGCCCACTGTCTCCAGAGCGGTCACTCTCCCGACTTTGAAAACACCGAAATATTGCAACAGGAGAAAAATTATAACAGAAGGTACACGATAGAGATGCTGCATACCATCAACACACCCACAGATATACGCCTAAACTACAAAACCGACACTGACAATTGTGCTCATATTTACAAATATTTAATAAAACACAAAAACAGTCGCCGATGACGGACGCGAAAACTCTCGATCGCTATGTTTATTTTAAACAATAAATTCTTTTTAAATTATTTTAATATTTAAAAACTGTGTGGTGCTTTTGTTTTCATGTTTTAATTGTTGTATTAATTGGTAAAAATTTTTGTTTATTAAATTTGTAAATTAAAATTAATACGTTATTTTCCCTAGCCTGATGATGACTCTCAGCGAGAGTCGAAATATCGACAAATAAAAAACAATAAAAGATAATCAAGTCTTTTATTTACGGCCAAAGCCCAAAAACCAATTAATTTATATATTTTAAGGCCGATTAACTATATAATATAATAACATATTTATGCACACATTGTCGAAATTTATGTACAACACTAACGGCTTTATTTTGTATATCGAAAACGCAAACCATCGACAAGTAAGACACGAGAAGCAGTACTTTTTTATATACAAAATTCTATTGCTTCTCGTGTTTTACATGTCGTTGGTTTGCGTTTTCGATATACAAAATGTGGCGGTAAATCTTCTATTTATTATAACGCAAGCGCATTTTTTGTGATGACTATCATATCTATACTATAGACGCGATTTTCATAAACAGGGTAGCAACTGAAAGGTCTTGCTCTGTAGATGTGCAATAAGGTCTTATTTTTTCTTAAATATTGTGTATTTTTTGAAAAAAGCTAAAACAATTTTCTATGAAACAAACCAAATTTTTGTAAAATGCCTAAAGGTATGTGATAGATTTTTATTATAATGCTATAATAAGTTATAACTGGGTTACTAAACAATTCAACAGAAACATAGAAAGTTTCTATGAAATCCTTGGTTCGAACGAAGAAATAGTCCTTAATATAAAAGCAAAATTACCTATCACTAGATATTTTTTTTTATTTTGTCGTTTTAACGATAGACGGTATTAAAAGTTTGTTCTAATGTTTCCATAATGCAGTTTATTTAACTTCCTTTAGTAAATTTAAAACTCAAACTGTTTACCTCACTTGCCTTTCTAACATTACTATATAGCTCTGTCCTCAAAAAGATTAAGCATACTTAGTATATACATAACACAGTGGCTCACAGCTATTTCATGCAGCTCCAATTTAAAAATTTGTTACCCTATAATTGAAAAAATAGGTAAGATTTTGAAAAGATTTCAATGCCATATTTAAGGAAAATATTTATTGTTAAATTTAGAAACTTCAAAAATGCAAGAAAGTTGCTTGTGATAATTAATAAGCAAAAAAATTTGATACATAAAAATCAATACTTAGTATAATACCCCTTTGCAATTCTTATATCTTGATGTCTTTTTGGGATCAAATCTACAAGATTTTGAGAAGTTGCTGGGGTAATTTTGTTCCACTCTACTATAATCACTTTTTTTTTTAATTCCTTCTTGTTAAAAATACTATGTTGCCGAATGTTTTTTTCAACATTTCTAATAAATTTTCAATAGCATTCATGTCTGGGATCTGTCCCGGCGGGTCTATTAAATTCGCGCAGTTTTAAATCAACCAAGCCTACACAATGCCAGATTTATGCTTTGAGCCGTTTTCTTGGAAGAAACGGAATGTTTTCGGTATTCCAAGATTCACTGCACTCTGATTCAAGTTTTTTTGTATTGAGATACATATGATTTTGTCGAAGGTACTTTCAATTTACTCCAAATTTCCAGCTCCAGCTGACAACATGCAGGTCCAAGTCCATAAGCTACCACCACCATGCCTTACTGTAGCTTTTACATTTTCTTTTTAGTGCACAGTATTAGACTTCCGCCATACGTATGACATACCATCAGAGCCAAAGATGTTAAATTTGAACCAGTCCGAGATTGTAGCGATGTTCCAAAAGTCCGACATTTTATTTGTGTGCTCCTTAGCAAAGGCAAGTCGATTCTGCTTCTTTTTTTTCTTATGAATAACTTTTTACTAACTCGACCATTAAATCTATAACGCCCAAATGTTCTGATTTTTACCTTGGCTTTCAACCTCGTGTAACATGACGAAAAACATTTAATACAATTTGAAAAACCCACATACTTTATTATTTGAACGTCGCTCTTGCGAATGGGGTCCATACAATTTAAAAAAAATAGCAATTTACCCCTCATTTTTGCAGAAATACCTCAAAAATGCCAATCTATTTTTTTATCGCGATATTCTCGATGAGTTCGGATATTGAGTGCACTGAAATACATGCAATGAGAAATTTTTTCATCCCTGAAATTGAAAAAATGGCGCCCGAAAGCAAATTTATTTTTCTGATTTTTCATTGTTTCTCAATTTTTCGAGTAATGATAAAAAATGTGCAGGCCGTGGCGCAGTGGGTAGAGTGTGTGGCCCATACGCCAGAGAGCCCTGGTTCGAATCCCACCTGACGCAGAAAGTTTTTTCAATTGAATTAATTTTTCTGTTCGGCCGTCCCCTCTCTGCATACAATGGCAAACCTCAGAGTAAAAACTGCCATGAAAAGATTCTTGAGAACAAAAGCCGTTCGGAGTCGAAATGTAGGAGTCGGACATGTAGGCCCAGTTCTTGATAATTTGTGTTCAAACATTTCACAACACACAAAACACAATTGATCATAAGAAGCTTAACACTTAAATCATTTCTAACGTTTTTTGTTAACGTTTTTTGTTAATAATACAAAAAAATTAAAACAAAAGTTTAAACAAGAAAATCATTTTCAATACCGTTCACCTCTTCGTGGTGAAAATCAGACCACTTTGAAGACTCAAAGGCAAAGAACGTTAAAAAAAACGTAAGAAATGGATAAAGTGCTAATTTTTAATCATAACTCGAAAAATTGAGAAACAATGAAAAACAAAAAAAAAATTGATGAAAAAAATTTCTCATTGCATATCTTTGAAGTCAAACATCGGGAACACGTTGTACGTGCATTTCAATGCACTCAATATCCGGTATCATCGAGAAAATCGCGATTAAAAAAAAAATAAATTGACCTTTTTTGAGGTATTTTCGAAATAGCGACGATCAAATATTAAAGTATGTAGGTTTTCCCAATTGTTTGATATTAAAACTTTTTCATCATGTTACACGAGGTTGAAAGCCAAGGTAAAAATGAGAACATTTGGGCGTTAAAGTAGTTTACCTTGATTTTATGTACAATAAAGCGGTTATCGGCCTGGTGAAAATTTTTGTTTGGCGCATTTCTGCTATTAAATTTAACTCGATTTTCATGAACGAAGCGTTCAATGATGCTCTGCACTTCTATATCGATGGGTTGGTTACGAAATATCCACGACAAAATCTCCAAGCCAAAATCTCCAAGTCAAAATATCCAAAGCTAAAATCCCCAGAGCACAAAATATCCAAATTCAAAATTTCAAAAACTTAATCGCCAAACTCAAAATAGACGAGGACCAAATCTTCAAAAATATCCAAAAATGTAAATTGCACCCTTTATGAATTCACTCAAATTTCTTTTTTTTTCAAGTAAAAAGTTTATTGAAGTTTAATATTGTAGAAGGTAAGTTTAACATTGTAGAAGATAATATAATAAAAGTTAAATTAATATAAACCTAAGTTGACGACAATGTTCCTAAGGGCCAGTTTCTCACTACGAGTTTATACTTTTATCAAATTAAACCGAACTTATTTAACAAAACTTGAACGTTTAAGGGGTAGGTAAGGTTTGACAACTTTTTTTTATTTTTGTTTCTGAAAGTACAACATCTGAAGAATATTGTATTAAATTTTTAGGTCATTCGGAGCAAAACTAACGAACTTTGAGTACGTTGAATGACCGTACCTCTAACTTAGTTTTGCGCGCCTTTTAGCTACCTACGCTGAGCGGCGAGCGGCAACTGCTTCGGTCTCTATTGTATTACTTTATCCCCTCATTTCGTCTTAATATCTTCAGGTAAATAAAATGTGTAACGTACATTGTATCCTTCGATGTAGAATATATATTAGACATCTGCATGAATACATCCGAACGCCTCTTCAAAACATTTGCTTGAAACACGTATACATACACTCTATCATTGTCAACAACCAACTACGAGTGAGTATACTACAAAACAAAAGTAAAACATTCAATTACTGTACTCAAAACCGAAATGTTTTCAATAAGAAATTTTCTCGCGTACTTGTGCTCGTATACCAAGTACATGTACAGTCAGTCAAAAAAAAAGTTGTACTCTAAAAGAAATCAAATAAATTGAAAAATATTATGAAAAGTATAAAGTAAATATGTATTTATTATATATAAAAGTAAAGCTTGACATCCATACTATAACTTAAAGGTAACATTTTTTTAATGCTTATATTTTGAGCAGAAAAAAAAACAAAAATATGCCAATTTCGGTATGCCAAAAAAAAACTTGAACACTTGTATCTATCTTTATATAGAGAGTCCCGTTATAAAATTTAAAAGGGAATATTGATAACTTGGTATTTATGGTTAGTGGAGTTTCGTTTTTCAAAGTGATCGCATCATTCCATTTTGGGAAATAGATAAAAGATGGCAAAAAAACAAATTTCAAAAGATTTGAAAGAACTAATTATAAAACTATGGAATGAAAAAAATTCAGTGCGCGATATTGGGAAAATAGTTAAAAAACCCCACACTACTGTTCATTATGTAATAAAAACATATAAAAAAAATAAGTCTTTCCAAAGACCCCGTGGAAGTGGCCGCCCAAAGAAGATAAACACGCCCCAAATTGAACGCGAAATACTAAGATTTGTTAAAAAGGATTCAAAATTTTCCGCCGTTCAGATCGCAAAAGAGCTTAAAAGCAGCAACATAGTTGATGTCAATCCACAGACTGTAAGAAATTTCTTGCATTCAGAAGGACTGCATGCACACGCACCTAGAAAAAAGCCACTTTTGTCTAAAACAAACATTAAAAACCGCTTGGACTATACTTACGAGTTTATACACAAAGACAATTCGTTCGGACAAAGTTATGTTTACGGATGAGTCAAAATTTAATTTATTTACATCTGACGGACGAAGTTACGTATGGAGAAGCAAAGGAGAAGCATTAAATCGACGTAATGTCACAAATACAGTTAAACACGGAGGTGGCAATGTGATGTTCTGGGGTGCAATGGGTGCAAATGGCGTGGGAAATCTAGTTTTTGTTGAGGGAAACATTTACAAAACGGATTATTTGAATATTCTAAAGAATAATTTGGTAGAATCTGCCCAAAAAATGGGTTTAACGGATGGATTTGTGTTTGTCCAAGACAATGATCCCAAGCACACGGCCCATATCGTTAAAGAATTTTTGCTTTATAAAACTAAAAAAGTACTGCCCCACCCTCCCCAGAGCCCGGACTTAAATCCTATAGAGCATCTGTGGGCATTTATGAAAACAAAATTAAAGGAATATAACATTTCCAGCAAACAAACCCTCAAAAACGCCCTTATGGATATATGGAATTCAATATCTGTAGAAGTGACGAAAAAACTGGTCCACTCGATGCCAAATAGACTCCTAGCAATTAAGCAAAAATACTAATTAAATTCAAAATTTCGTTTTTAATAGAATTATTTTAAGTTTTTTTAAGTGTTCAAGTTTTTTTTTGGCATACTGAAATTGGCATATTTTTGTTTTGGCTTTTTTTTCTGCTCTAAATATAAGCATTAAAAAAATTTTACCTTTAAGTTATAGTATGGATGTCAAGCTTTACTTTGATATATAATAAATATATATTTACTTTATACTTTTCATAATATTTTTCAATTAATTTGATTTCTTTTAGTGTAGAACTTTTTTTTTGACTGACTGTATATAAGTTAGATTAAATAAAAGAATGTGAAAACAATTCATACAAACCTTATAAAGAATAAAATCGAATTTTTTAAACTTCAATACTTTTAAAAGAAAGTAAATAAATTAAGCTAAAAATAAAGTTGATAAAGTTGATAAAGTTAACTCATGCTCCGTTTTGCTTAGTTTTCTTAGTGATTTTGTATTTATCATCGAAAAAATGCCGAAACCAACTGGCAGAGAAGGACGTGCACAGGATGGCCCAAGAGTAAGCCGACCAAGAAAAAGAGTAATGCCGCAGGATCGAAAAACGAGAGAGCGTCTAGTGCACAGCAAAAAAAATCAAATTGAATGCTTCGCTTGAAGTCGAGGAAGATCTTAAAAAACATTATCGAATTAAAGACTTTCTTCTACTTTTTTCTACTGTAGCAACTTTAGTGAAGTGTAAAACGTGTGATAGCTCAGTGGCATTTGAATCTTGTAAAAAAGAAGGTCTTGGCTTCAAAATAAAAGTTACGTGTGAAAAGTGCAAAATTCCAAACTATGTTCCGCCGTGTCAAAGAATTGATAGTAATGCCTTCGAAATAAATAATAGATTTGCATTCGAAATGCTGGGTATGTGAAATTTTGTGTATTGATGGTCATGGCAAGTAGTTTTATTTTAAAACCGTGCTACAATAATTTCATTAAAAAAATGAACACCAGCGTAAAAACTGTTCCTAATAAATATTTTGCTTCTGCCATCAAAGAAGAAAAAGAAGAGACTTGTAAACAAAATAATCGCGAAGACACAGAAGAAATTACAGTATCCGGTGAAGGCACGTGGAAAAAAAGAGGATTTAATTCGCTCTTTGGTGTATCGTCATTGATCGGCTATTGGACCGGCAAAGTTGTTGATATTTTTGTCAGCAGTTCGTACTGTAACTTATGTGAAACCTGGAGCAAAAAACTAGGACTTTCAGAATATGAAGAGTGTCACGAGGAGCACGTGAACAAAGGACAATGTGAATTAAATCACAGTGGGCCATTCGGTAATATGGAAGTGAACGCTATCGTGAAGATGTTTCAACGTTCGATAGAGTTTTTAAAAGTAATATACCGTAATTATATTGGTGATGGCGATTTCAAAACCTACACCGGAGTAGTCAATGCGAAGCCGAACGGTGATAACTTCATAATAAACAAGAAAGAGTGTATTGGACACGTCCAAAAAAGGATGGGTAAACGTCTGCGTGGCTTAGTCAAATCGCACGTGGTCGATGTAAAAACGAAATCTGGTAAAAAAGTGAAGAGGAAAACTCTTTTCGGTAAAGGCAAACTAACTGGCAACATGATCGACAAATTAACAGTGTATTAAGGGCTAGCAATTCTAAGAAATCACGATTTCGTGGACAAAACGGGGAACGCTATATGGACGACTTTTTATCAGTATTCTTCGACTGATCAAAATCCCTAGCATGAAAAATGAGATGAATCGTGGTGCGAGTGGAAGAAGGCTGAAGCTGCAAAAACATTACGATCATTCAAGCACAGTTACTCTCCACTTCCAGCTGATGTGTTAGATGCAATAAAGACAATATATGAAAATTTTAAGCAAAGCTGTTGGAACGTTGTCTGGGTGGTTTCACGCAGTACAACAACGAAAGCTACAACCAACTCATATGGAAAATTAGTCCAAAATGAGTGAGTGGTATCGTAACTGTCGTTGAAATTGCAGCATATGTAGCAGCATCACTATTTAACGAAGGCTCTACTGCTTTTCTGACCTTCATGCTAGATTTGGGCATCACTTCAAGACCAAGTGCGCATGAATGGGCGCGCGCGAAAACTCTTTGCGGATCAGCAGAGCGGACGAGCAAGCTGCCAAAGAAAGCAGAGTACTACGTAGACAGGAGCAGAAAGGTGCCTTAGATAACGTGGATGATAGTGATGCACTGTATGGATCCGGCATCGATGATGACATGAACGTATTTTATAAGAAAATTCAGTTTTTTTTCCTACAAACTGAACCTATAGAAAAAACTACTGAACCGATCGTTTTGAAGTTTTGTACACATATTCAACATGTAAATAGCTCTCTAGTTACGTCGAGTTTTTTAAATTTTTTTAATTACTAACAATTTCACTATAACAAATAGGTCGATTTTTTCGTCAAAAATCTTCATTTTGGTTTCAAAATGGTGGCAAAAATTAAAAAATTTAAAAATTAAAAAAAAACTCGACGAGACTGAAAAGATAAAGTAAGAAACTAAAGAAAGCATATTGATTTTTCTGTTTTAAGATGATCCAGTGATGCTGTATGCTGGTCACCGCACAAAAACTTTTTTCGAGGCACCTGCGGAGATCTACAATACGAGGGGTGCCTTTTATATTTCGGGATTAGAGAACAAAAACAAATATTAATCATCGAAAATCACTTCATTGTTTTTCAAAATATTCTCCATTAAGATCTATACACTTTTGCATGCGTTTGAACCAATTGTCGAAGCACTTTTGCCACTCTGATTGAGGTATCTCCAAAACATGCATTCTGAATGCCGCAACCGCTTCTTCGGGCGTCGAAAATCGTTGTCCACGCAGTTTATTCTTCACGGTTGGGAATAAAAAGAAGTCATTCGGTGCCAAGTCAGGACTATACGGCGGATGACCCATCAAATCGATGTTTTGGGTGCTCAAAAATGCAGTTGTTTGAGCCGATGTGTGAGAGCTCGCATTGTCGTGGTGAAGAGTGATCCGTCTTCGGCGGTTGGTTTTCCTGATTTCTTGGAAGACAACTGGCAAACAAATGGTTGTGTACCACTCAGAGTTGACTGTTCTGCGTTGTTCTAGTGGTACGGTTGCGACATGTCCATATTTTCCGAAAAAACAGGCGACCATTTGCTTGGAAGTGCTTCGTGCGCGAACAACTTTTGTTGGATTTGGCTCATCTTGAAACACCCATACAGTCGACTGCTGTTTACTTTCGGGCTCATACGCGTAAATCCACGATTCATCACCTGTCACGATGTCATAGACGTGTTTCGAAGCACCGCGATCGTATTTTTTGAGCATTTCCTTCGACCAATCGACACGAGCCTTTTTTTGAGCGATTGACAAATTGTGTGGGATCCAACGCGAACAAATTTTTTTGACAGTCAAATGTTTATGCAATATTGAATGTATGCTGGTCCCACTTATGCCTAAGGTTGCCTCAATCTCACGATAGGTAACATGACGATCTTGCAATATCAGTTCGCGCACAGCATCAATGGTTTTCAGAACAACAGCTGATTTCGGACGACCTTCACGAAATTCGTCTTGGAGTGAACTACGACCACGATTGAATTCACCATACCATCGATAAACACTGGTCCTTGATGGAGCTTCATCGCCAAAAATTGAATTAAGTTCATCCATGCACTGTTGCTGTGTTAATTCACGTCGAAAGTTGTAAAAAATAATCGCACGAAAATGTTCACGATTTAATTCCATTTTTAGACCGAGATGAATCTTTTAAGTTACTATAAACAACACAAATAGCGCTCGTATGTCAAAACGTTCTGAGTACGTATAAGCCAACAAATGTCAATCTTTGCGATAGAGCTTTCAGTTGACAGATTGCAACACCAGGGTTGCCAAGTCCCGAAATATAAAAGGCACCCTACGTAAATCCGTTATTTCTCTCTATTTCTGAACAAAATAGATTTTTATAATTAACAGATAAACAGATTTTTTTAAGTATTCTTCAAAGGTACTTTTATATAATAATATGTCAAATAAGCCTACAGTAATAATATTTTCTAAAAAAAATCATAAAAAAAGGTATTTTTTAAACGAAACAAACCTTACCCTCCCCTTAAAATTGATTTAACTAGATATTTTAACATTCGTAGAAGTTAAGTTGACTTAAACTATCGTGTGAAGTTTCTTTTTTGCCTAAACTGAGTTTAAACGTTCAATTTTGGTTAGTTAAACTCCGTTTAATTTGACTAGACTTTAAACTCGTAATGAAAAAGTGACCCTAAGATCGTCTACTTTATTCATAGCTTGTTTGATCCATACAATTTTGTATTCAATGAAATTATTCTAAAAAAAGATGGCAAAGCATTTTTAATTAAATTAAAAAAATATGCAGTGTTTAGATTTAAATTAAAAAAAAAATATAAATTTGGTGATTTTGGCTTGGATATTATGATTTTGGATATTTTGTCTTTGGAAATTTTCTAATTTAATATTTTGACTTTGCATATTTTGTAACTTGGAGATTTTGTCTAACGTGGAGATGTTGTCTCTTGAGATTTGATACCGCTTCCTATATCGATGCATGTACAATATTACACTAAAAATTTACTACAGATGATTACTAATACTTCAAAGAGAACATAGAAAACTAAAGTTCTGTTATACAGCGCGACACGCTGGCACCAAAGTGAAGACAAGCACCTGCATGAAATAAGCTGTGACCTACATTTCTTCTGGCGCAAACGTTTTTTCCAGCCTAAAGTTTTTTTACTTTGTTTTATTTAGTATGATCAATATAAATACTTTTCGTAGCCCCTATCTGAAATTTGATTATTTTTTTTTTTAGATTTTAAGATACAGTCTTCCAATGTTAAAAAATTGCACTGTATGATATTAGCTGTTAGCCACTGTATGTGGGAATTGACATTATTAACACGTTGCCGCACACTTTTAATTTGACGATGGTGCTCAGAAACACATTTTTTTCAATTGCTTATGACTCCCAGATGAAATCGAGTGTAAGTTGTATGTTTGGAAGTGGAAATTATCACAATTGGCCACAGTGTTTCCAAAAGAACTCTCGACTGCTATAACCGTCATTTGTCGACATATCACCAAAGATCGCACGGCTATAGCCATCATTTGCGGCATCCTGTTAAAAAATTGATTATGCAGTTCTTTATCAGGAGGAAGCAGGTCTTAAGTCTTAAGTACACAACTGTTTTATGAATTTTAAGTTCAAGTTATTCTCTTTTAAATCTATGTTTTACCTAGTTTTGATTGTTTAGTAAGCAAATATTAAATGTTAGATGGCAAAATAAATAAAATGTAATAAAAAAAAACATACCACATATGTTGCACTTAAGCGGTTTTTGTCCTGTATGCATGCGCATATGTTCCACCAGTGCACCGCGCACCACAAACTTTTTATCACACACACTGCAACCGAATTCTTTCCATCCCAGATGGCGCTTTAAGTGCAGAGATAAGTTTGACCAACGATGGAATTTTTTGCCACATGTGAAACACTCAGTTGGATGCTCTGTCATATGAGCATCAAACAATTTTACGGTACCAAACTTTTGGCGACAAATGAGACAAAAGAATATGGAGGAAAGAATCAGTTTCTCATCAGCCTCTGAGAGTGTTTGATTCTGTTTTAGCGCTGCGATATTAAATGAGACCAGCATGTGATAGAGATTATAAAGTCGAGTCAGCGAAGGTAAAAATACTTTATTGGCGGGACCATCTGAAGTAGAAACAATATTTGTGGAGCCCAGAGCCAGATCATCCTTTTCGTCAACAAACTCAGACTTGGCGAAAACTTGCTCAATTTCTTCAACATCGCTACCAAGTTTGGCAGCAATTGCTTGTTCTGCTTGGTCTAGCTCAATTTTGACTATACCATGCTTTGAATCTTCTTGTACTTCAATTTGTTGGTGTTCCGTTGAAGCTATGGCTGGGCAACTAGTGGCTGCACCAGAGGTACCTGGCTCCGTACTTGTTGCAGCCAATAAAGTTTTTGTTTTTTTCGAAGTTGTCGCCGTATCAGGAGCTGCATTCGGAGCGACTTTCTGTATAGGAACAAGGCGATAATTTCGCAGCACATAATTATGCTGAGCAACCATATGATGGTTGCGATCTTTAAGCTTGGAAAACTTCGTCAAGCAATGAACACATGTGAATACTTTTGCAACTCGTCTGTTTGATGTACTAGCGGATGTCCTAACGCCAACGGCTGCAATAGTAGATGGACCAGCCAGTACTGCAGCAGATGTTGTTGGTGATTCTTGAGGATATGTAAGCAGCGGTTCCTGAACTTGTTCTTGACACTGTTGGTTTTGTTGCGGTTGCTGTTGTTGTTGTTGTTGTTGTTGTTGTTGTTGTTGTTGTTGTTGTTGTTGTTGTTGTTCTTGTAAATCTTGTGACGTAACTGTTGCAGCTATGATTCTCGTAGCTATTGAACTTTTTGCTGCATGTGAATCACGGTTTCTCTTTTTTTTTTTAGAAGATGTTGGTGTGATTTTGTTAGTGCGATTTGATTGTTGTTGCTGTTGCTTAGATAAGGTGCTTGTACTTGGTGTTGTTACGGTAGTACTAGCAGTTTCCAAAGGAAGACGAAAATCAAAGCTGAAAAAATGATAAACAATTAATAAATTGAATTCAGAACACTTAAGGTATTTCTAAAGTTAATATTTTGGGCCCTTTTTTAGATATTAACATACATTTTTTTTTTTTTTAAATTTGTACATTCTTGAAGATTGAAAAAAATAAAAAAAAATTTCATAATTTGTATGAGTTATAGATGGCGCTAAAGTGAAATGCTCAAAAATCCGGTGTCCATATGGCGGACAGTTAATCTCTGGAATAGGACGTCTGAAACAAAAACGCAAAAAAGATTCTTAAAGAGGGATGCCTTCCACCCGGCAATCTACCATAATATTTGAAAATTGAAGAAGGAAAAAATAGGGCAATATTTGAAAAAAATAGACTTCCAAGTTAAAGAAATCGAGATCTTAGAATCTTGACTAGTTCTATATACATTTCACATCAGCCACAATGAAGCATTACAATATTTTTAACTCGTCTGCTTGATTGGGCAGCACTTCGATGATGGTCACAAATTAAAAAAAAAAATACAGGAAAAAAAAAACAGGGATGTCGCCAAAGTGATTGAACCCATTACTATTTCCAAAATAATTTGAAGAAAGATTCGTAGCTTATATTAAATCTTTTTTTTCAATAAAAATAACAATTATCTTATTTCGATGGAATTCGTCTTAAACGCTCCAACGTACTTCTGGCAAACTTTTGCCCAAAGGCACTTTATTTTGGTTTTTACAATTTTAATTGTAACAAGAATGCACTATGGTAATTAAAACCATGGTAACCAATGGCAATTAAAAGCATTTAGAATTCAAAACTTCAAGATTATTTTTAGATCGAAATTTGTAAAGTTGTTTATATGTTGATATTTCTTCGAGGAATTCTCTACAAAACTCTTTTAAAAACCATAGGGTGAGGTGGGGTAATGTGTATAATGGGGTGATGTATAACACGGCAATTTTTCGTACAAAGTGTTGATATGTGAGTGAAAGAACAACTGTGATATCGAGCCCTTTATGCGAAATTATCGTATGTGCCAAAACCAAATTTTACAGTAGAGCGTTTTTTCTATACTTTAATATTATTTTGTCAGTCAGTAACGGTGAAGCGAATAGAGGCATGGTACGAAAGGTCTACATAAAAGTGAGTAATCCGCTTCACATTCCACTTAGAATTTGAAAAAGAAATAGTAAATATAACAACTTCTATGCACAAAATATTTTTGTATGGCACATACGATAATTTCGCCCACAAGATAAAATGCATTGTAGCATACGATACAATATACAGTCAATTTTTGACATAATCATAGGGATTTAAGCTACAATATCTTACCAGGTGATGCGTTGTGGTTTATAGAACAAATTTGCATCAAAAAGTCAATTTGGAAAAAATGGCACATACGATAATTTCGCGCAAAGGGGTCGATATGTTTCTTTTGTCAGCATCTAGTTTTTCATAAGTGTTGGAAGTAGGCAAACATAAATTTCATCAGAGTTCTTAATAAGCGTGAAATCTTTTCGAAATATTTTTTAATTTACAAAAAATAGTTTTTCGGATAAAATTTTCTTTAGATTTTAAAAGTGAGGAGATGTAAAATGTGGCGGCCGTTGCATAGTGAGTAGAGTGTGTGGCTCATACGCCTGAAAACCCAGGTTCGAATCCCCCATCTGATACAGAAAGTTTTTTCAATTGAATTAATTTTTCTGTTCGGCCGTCGACCTGATCGACCTCTCTGCAGACAATGGCAAAAGTAAAAACTGCCATGATAAGCTTCTTGAGAACATAAGCCGTTCGGAGTCGGCATAAAGCTGGTAGGTCCAGTTCTAGATCATTTGTTTTCAAACATTTTACAACACAATAAATCATAAGAAGCTCGGTCAAAGTCCTTTCATGCGCTGAAATGGCCATTTCGTTTTTTTTTTTTTTTAGATGTAAAATGTGGCATTGTTAAATTTCTTTAAATTAAACAAAAGGTTTTGCATTTTTTCACAATGTAGTAAAATACCATCAATGAGAAAAAAAGTGACTTACACTGGGGTGATGTGTAACACATCTAACATATTATAATTGCCATTAAAGAGGCAACAACGTCAAACTCTGAAATGCAAACACATCAACGTCATTAAGGGAGTATTCCTGGTTGGCAAAATTTTTTTGGATTTTTTTTTTTTGCTTTTTTTATAGCTTGGATATTTGAGAATATCGTCCTAAAACGGTTTTTTGAAATAGTTTATGAGATATGGCCTTTTTTGTTCAGCAATGTTTCGTTAATATGCGATTTGCTTAATTTGGCTACTTTTTGAATGCAACTTGTCCTTTGAAACGCCAGTTTCGTGGTAACCAACACGAAAGAGATGAGGACACCGAATTCACAAGTACATCGGCAAAGAAATTGGCAAGGTTTTTTGCCAATACTTCAAATAATGAACCTAATGAGCATCCCGATTGGCAACGTCACATATGATTTCGCCATGTCTCGGAACGAAGAACGTGTGAAAAGGTCTGACGCCAGAGCTCTGGCTGCATCAAAAGAAGATAGAACTGCCCGAAGAGCACAAAGAGCCGCCGAGTCCTCATTTTTTGAAGAAGAGGAAGGAGTTCTTTATGGGGCTGGCATTGCAGATTGATATACAGTATTGCCCAAAACCTAAGCACCCCCTCAGTACATTTTTTTTCATATGCAAATTTTTTTATGAAAACATAACTATTAAATTTTTTTTTTATTTTTTTATTTATTTATATCTTTATTATTGATAAACACAAACTTTAGGAATTCAGAATTTCATATAAAAAAAGTTAAAATTAAAAAAGCATTTAAAGTCGCAAATCTAAGTAGACAAAACTAAAGCACCCCCTATTTAAGGTAAAAAAAAATTATTGAAGTCAATATTTCGTTGCGAATCCTTTATACTGGATGGCAGACGCACATCTTTTAGGCATAGAAGATTTTAAATTATTAATTATATCCGGTGGTATTGCATCCCAGGCTCTTTTTGCGGCTTGGAAAAGATTTTCTTTGGTTTTGCAATTTTCTCGGTTGATTTTCAAGTTAACAATCTCCCACAAGTTCTCAATTGTGTTAAGATCGGGGGATTGGGCAGGCCAACGAAGAACTTGTACCCCATTGTTTTGGAACCACTCCTTTGCCACTTTTGACGTATGTTTTGGATCGTAATCTTGCTGGAACGTCCATTTAAGTGGCATCTCTTCATCAGCATATAGCAACATCACGTCTTTTAATATGTCTCGATACATGAAACGATCCATAATTCCATCAAACTTATGAATTGGTCCAATCCCTTGTCCAGAGAAACAACCCAAGACCATTATGTTTCCTCCTCCGTGCTTTACAGTGCCTTTGCAATACTTAGGATTCAACCTTTCTCCTTTTGGTCTGCGAACACGCCTTATACCATCGGAATCTTTTAAATTAAACTTGGATTCGTCAGAAAACAGCACAGTGTTCCATTTTTGGACACTCCAGTTGAGATGGGCCTTGGCGAATTCAAGTCTGGCTTTTGTATTCTTTGACGAGATGAAAGATTTTTTTGCTGGTCGTCGACTGAATAAACCGGCCTCTACCGCCCGTCTGCGGATCGTTCGTTCGCTAACTTTTAATCCTAAGCGGTTTCGTACTTGGTTGGAAGATGCTGTAGGATCATTTTGGATTTCCTTTTAATTAGGGAGTCTTCATGCCGCGAAGTTTCACGTGGCCTTCCTCCATAATGAGTAGGAGATGTACGACCAGTCTGCAAAAACTTTGAAATCAGCCTAGAAATAATTGATCTGTTGATCGAATATTTTTCACTCAGTTTATGTCTTGATAAACCGCCCCTCCAATCATTAAGAATTCTAATTATAAATTCACTTGAGTACTTTGTGCGTGCCATTGCTCTTATCTCAACCAAAACTTTAAAACAACTACACTTTTCGCATGAAATCTAACAATTTCTTCTTCTTTATACAAAGCTGCTGCATTTTTGGAGTATACCGTTAACTAATACCGTAATGACGCAGTAGAGTTGTAAAATTTGCAAACACAATTTTAGGGGGTGCTTTAGTTTTGTCCACTTAGATTTGCGACTTTTTTAATTTAGTTTTTTTAAAAAAACGACTAGTTTTCCTTCCTTAAGTTTGTGTTTATCAATAATAAAGATATAAATAAATAGAAAAATAAAAAAAATTAATAATTATGTTTTCATAAAAAAATTATCATATGAAGAAAATGTACTAAGGGGGTGCTTAGGTTTTGGCTAATACTGTATGTAAGTATTTCACAAAAAAAAAATGTTTTATTGCCTAAAATTTTCTTTGAGTTTTTGAAAATCACGTTTTTGAACTTCGAAGTCCCTTTTCTCCGGTTCTACTGCACCGATTTTGATAAAGCCAAGTGCAATCGACACAGAATTGTCGAGTTCTAGTAGTTTCTAGTCGAGTAGTTCTGAACCGATATTGATGAAACAAAGTGCAATCGACGCAGAATTGTCACCATTCTGGTCCCTACTTCAATCACAATTTTAAACAATTTTTTCTATTTTTATTTACACTTAACTACAAAAAAAAAACTCAAAATCGGTTTTTCATTTTACAATGACCGCCATTTTGTAAAAAGTAATCGCAAAATTATGATTGAGGTAGAGACCAGAATTACATCTGTACTGAATCAAACGCCGTTTACTTTTTCCATTTCAGATGATCCGAAGTCGAGTTATCAAGGCCGCAAGCAGCATACCTTTTTTTTCTACGCCCAACTTTGAAGGCCGACAACTTTTTGAACAGCCCTCGTACAAAGGAAAAAAATTTTTATTTAATTTAATATGTTCTTAATACAATAAAAAAAACAGAATTTAAATAAGTCTGCGTTTTCAAATGAGTTTTTCAAAAAGGGTCCAAAAACAAACCAGGAATACTCCCTTAAAAGACATTGGCCCAGTTCATACTATTCAGCCCAGACCAAAATCCAATCGTGGTAGGAAGTCAATGAAAAGCTCTGTCCTGACAACGCCAAAGAATATTTACAGTTGCAAAAGGTGGCAAAAAAAAATATATGGAAATTTCCAAAATGGTGTTACGTACGATTTGTACGAAAATTTTTTTATAAAAAACTATTAAAAAGTCAAAATTTTAAAAAAAGTTTTTTATTTTTGCGTAGTAATTAAGTAGTACTATAAATATATACTAAGTAAATACTAAATAAAATAAATACTAAGTAAAAGAATTACATCAAACGATCCAAAGGATTTAAAGATATAAGCAAAACTATGATCTGGCGTGACGTTGCAAGAAACAGAAGTACTTTTCGATTTGGCGTTCAAAATTTGCAAAACTCGGCGAATAAGGCAAGACATTTTGTATAAAAGGATTTGAAATAATATAAGTTTATTTTCCAAGTAATCAAATTCAAAAATCTTTTTCCTTAGTCATCTGACGTGACGTTGCTGGCGTTACGTAACTTAAATTTCCATTAATTAAGTAACTAAGTAATTATGTAACTTAGTAATTGAAAAACAAATTTAATATATTTTGCCTCTGCTTGCCTCAACCATTTTTCATTATTTTTAGCCAATGCCTTCCATTTTTACTAAAATAAGAACGTTTACGAAACATTTACTAAACATTTACTAAAAAGAAAAAACACATTTGTGAAACAGTGCAGACGATTGGATGATCATGGTAAATGAATTTATGTTCAAAATACTTAAGAAATCAATAAAATTTAAATGTTTCTCTAAGAGGATATCATTAAATAATAAGTTTTTAATAACTTTTAATTTTTGAGTCACGGTGGACTTTTTCCTGGAAATGCCCATATGGAAAGGAAAACGAAACAAGCAACAAAGAAAGCTGCAAGTGCTCGGCCGCAAAACCGACGCTCTTCGTCGTGATCCAAAGGTCAAGATTTTTACATGATTTGTTGCGATTTTTTAAATCACAAAAATTCGCTTGAGTGTAATGAGTGAATGCACGCGCATTTTTATTTTTTTTGTGAGCCATTTTATTTATAAGAATTGTCACTCTGATATGGATATTTCCGACAAATAGTCTTTTTACATTTAAAATGCAATTTTTTTTTTTTGCAATTCATAAAAAGCCATTCACATAATCTATTGAAGTAAACGATCAGTTTTTTTTTTGTTTATTTTAACGTATGTGTGTGTATGCATTGAGGTTCAGACAGATTTACGAAATATTGCTATTATTTCATTAAGCTTTTATCACAGTGCTTTGCTAAACATAAAAAGTAAAAATAAGCATTAAAAATTAAAGTCCTTGTCATTAAATCAACATTTTGTTGGTGTTACACATCACCCCACAGATTTGAAAAAGACAAAGATATTTGAAATTTTGGTTCTACTTCATCCATTTCTAAAAATATTCAACAGCACTGAAAACGCTCACTTCGAATTGATTCTTCTGCAAGAGATAGGCCTAGGGATGGCAAGATCAATCGAATCATCATCATCATCGTTTCTTCGAGCTCCTAGGCGGAGCATAGGGCCATAAGATTAATCGAATTACTAACATTAATCGAGTATTTCTTTTCAATAATCGATTTAATTGTCTTGAATATTCTGTTCCGATTAATCGAGCAATTAATCGACCAAAATATAACAAAAATAACTTTTATTTAACACATGATTATAAAGGGTCCGCCATCTAACGTTTTTTTTTTTCAACTAGTGCTTATTTCGTGAATGGTAACACTTAGCACATGTCTGATTTGACAGATACATAGTTTTATCCTTCCGCTGAACGAATATGGCTGTGTATACGCTTGAACAACGCTGGGAAATATTGCGACATTACTTTGAAAATCATGGTAATGTTGCAGAATGTGTGCGAAAACTGCGTACGGATTTTGGAAGAATAGAAGCACCGTCAGCTCCGTATGTTCGTTATCTTGTGAAAAAAGTGAAAGAAACTGGCATCCTCATCGATGAACCAAAGCGTGAAAAGCCAAAAACAGTGCCTACACCCGAGAATATTGCTGCTGTGGCAGAAAGTGTGCGTGAAGCGGCATCAACATCAATTCACCGTCGTTCTCAACAATTGAACACTTCGGAGACATCATTGAGACGAATTTTGCATAAAGACCTTGGTATGACGCCATACAAAGTCCAATTGGTTCAGGAGTTGAAGCCATCTGACCATCCAATGCGTTTTCGCTTCGCTGAGTGGGCCTGTGATCGACTTACAGAAGATGCCGATTTTGCCAAAAAAATCATCTTTTCAGATGAAGCTCATTTTGATCTTGGCGGGTATGTAAACAAGCAAAACTGTCGCATTTGGGGCACAGAAAACCCGCACGCATACATTGAAAAGCCGATGCACCCAAAACGATTCACTGTTTGGTGCAGATTTTGGTCCAGAGGCATAATTGGGCCATTTTTCTTCGAAAATGAGCAAGGAGTGGCCGTTACAGTCAATGGCTATCGTTATCGGGCCATGTTGAACGAATTTTTGTTCACAAAAATTGAAGAGGAGGATATTGGCAACATTTGGTTTCAACAGGACGGTGCTACGTGCCACACAGCCGAAGCTACACTCGATGTTTTGCGCCCTGTTTTTGAAGATCGCATTATCAGCCGCGGAGCTGATGTCGTTTGGCCACCTCGGAGCTGCGATTTGACACCGTTGGACTATTATTTGTGGGGTGCCCTCAAAGATAAGTGTTACGCCGACAAGCCAGAGACAATTGACGCTTTAAAGGACAATATTCGTGAAGCCATTGGTGAAATACAGCTGCACACAATCGATAATGTGCTTAAAAATTGGACCGATCGTGTAGGCTACTGCATGGCCAGCCGAGGCAGCCATTTGAATGAAATTATTTTCCATTATTAACCGGAAGGATTGTATATTCAAATAAAAAAATAAATTTGAGAAAATATTCAATAGTTTTTTTTTTTGCATTTTTAAAACCCCTTACAATTCAATATCAATTTCAGTGCTTGCACTATATTTATACCCCTACGTTAAAAAAACGTAAACGGGGTATATTCATTTTGTCACTCCGTTTGTAACGCCCATAAGGAGGCGTGGTATGTATAGAAAAGTATATATATTCTTGATCAGGATCTACACCCGAGTCGATTAGCCATTGTCCGTCTGTGTTCACGATTCCAACCGCAATTTTAAAGCTTTCTAAACGAAATTCGATATTTAAGATTTTATCTCCAAAATGAAGGCCAAGTTCGTAAATGAGCCAAATCGGATTAAAACCACGCCTATTTCCCATACAAAGTGACTTTATCAAAACGGTAAAATCTCTTAGAATTCCACAATATTTATTTATAGACTTGAAATTTCGCAAATATTTTTATTTTTAAAAAATTTAATTTTAAATTCCAATCAGAATTTGAAATGACGAACCAAACAAACAAAAACCACGTGACTCATTTAACATTAAAAACCGCAGTGAGGAAGAAGAAGGCGACACAGCTGTTAACACTACCTCATTAATATATCTTATATATAATATATCTCTTATATTAATATATCTCATTAATATATCCAAAGTTTCTTTCAATTGAAAACATTAAACATTTTTATACCGGAACATCGTGATACGTGATTTTTATATATCAAGATAGTACAGTAAAAACATTTGGTTTTCTTATCAAAGCTTACGATTCAGTTATTTTGTTAGCTTTGTGTTTAAGTCCTGAAATAAAAATGTGTCTCATTAATCCCGATCATTTTTGCTACGTTTGTGGAAGTCTGGTTAAAAAAGCCTCTCATCATTTAATGAGAAAAATGAGCTTCGGAAAACTATCAGAAGCATATCAGAAATACTTTGAATATTTTCCTTTACATCTAGAAAAACCTTGGACTCCAAACAGTGCATGTAACAGTTGCCGAACAATACTAAACAAAATTGCTTGCGGTAAGAAAGTTTCTTCACTTTCGGAAAACCAATGCTGTGGAGAGAGCCGAGCAATCATACTACAGATAGTTACTTCTGTTTAACAAAAAAGCTTGTGGAAGATTAGAACCTGTGTATGCAATTGTTCAGTCGGTTACAGCACCAGTGCCACATTCAGTAAGTTTCCCAAACCACAATTGATTAAAGCGGGTCCTTCAGGAAAACGAAAGATAGATATGGAAAGAAATCTAGAAGATGAATATACTGGATCAGAAATGGGATCAAATAAAAAAATCAATTTTTTGACACAGGCTGAACTCAACGATTTGTGCCGAGATTTGTATTTGCTCCGATTTGAAGATGGTAGCAATATTATCAGGATAACAAGGCGGCAACACAAATTTTCCTTGCTTTATCTGCTTATGGAACAGCCGTGATCGCAGAAACCACTATACCCAAAGTATTTGGCCTGAACGAAACGAACTCACGCTCGGAGAGTTCATCATCAAAAATGATCCACTCATTCCCAAATTTGCTAGAAAAATACAATAAAATTGGTAAGCATTTAAGAAAAATACGTTTACATCAATTAACTGAACACATATTCAATTACATTCTTTTGAAATTTCAAGTTCGAATATGACTGTAAAAATGCATTTTTTATTAAGTCATTTGGATTTCCTTCCCGAAAACTTGGGCTCTGAAAGCGATGTTCCTAATACGCGAAGATTTGTCGAAAAAAAAAGTCAAAGTACAAATAGACAAGCTTTTATCTATAATTTTTGATTTAGTGTTAATAAATAGCACTGAAATTGAAATTAAACTTTTTCTACAAAATTATTTTTAAAAAATTGAGTTTTCATCCGGTTTTGGCCAAATTAGTCTTAAAATGTTTGTAATTAAATACGCTTATAAGCTTCAGTAATAATAAAACTTTTCACTTATAGTTTGTTTTGTTTAATATTTATTAAACACCTTTTTTTATTTAAACATTAAATTCATTTGTTTTAATTTAATATGTTTTTAAGTTTGTTTTCACAGATGTTTGTTTTTGAAACAATTTAATAATTGAAGAATAGTAAATTATACATAAAAATGTAGGACTGGTTAATAATAAAAAAAAAAAAGAATTCAAAGGCACGTTCGTTTCTCGGCTCGTCTGCGCGTCAACTACCGTTGTCGTTTCGTTACCCTTCGTAACTCGGTTGCTTCGTAACTTGCGTTGCCAAATGTTTTCGAATACAATAAAGGGATACCTTACAGTCGGCCTTTCCTGATTATTGAAGCGTCCTCGCTTCGTAAAACTGTGTCAATATCGTCGATGCAGTTCTCTTCGTTGAATTCGTCGTCTTCAGACATTGGAAGGATACACCAATGTTTGAGCTTATCGGAAGAATATACTGATGAGTAGTGTCTTTGCTTTCGTTTTGAACCTGGTATATCTTCGATTACGTAGCGATCTTTGCCCAATGCACTCGTTACTTGAAAAGGGCCTTTGTACCGCGGCTCAAGTTTCCGGGATGTACCGGTGCTGACGGCTTCATTTTCAGCCAAAACTAAATCACTAACATTAAACAAGGTCGGTCTCGCATGTTTCTCGTCGAATCGCCTTTTCGCTTTTTCTCGTAGCTCGTTTACTTTCGTTGCTGCTGACTCTCGAACTTGCTGTATATCAACATCGTTGTCGCCCTCGTAGGTATGTAAAAACAGTATTAATTTGTTTTTGAGGATGTCTCGTGGATGAAATCCATAAAGAAGTTCGAATGGTGTTCTGCCGGTTGTTTTGTTTTTCATCGTATTCAGCGCCCACTGAATACCCCCACTGAAGGTAGCAACATGGACAGCAGCGTTCTATTTGTACGCTCAGCATGTCCATTCGCCCGTGGTGTTCGAACAGCGTTTAATATGTGTTTCATTCCATTTTCGTTGCAGTATCTCTCGAAGTCCTTCGACGTGAATGCTGTTCCACGATCAGTCACGATTCTGGCTGGAACTCCTACGTAGCTGCTCACTTCGTCCATAATGTTGAGTACATGTTTTGTTGCGGTACTTTTGACTGCTTTGACGATAGTGAATTTCGTGAATGCGTCAACAAGTACCAAAATATGCTCGTTCCGTTTTGAACTTTTCGGGAATGGACCCAGATGATCTAGATGTACGGTTTTGAATGGGATTGGTTCCATCGCATCGTAATGGTACTCCGCTTCCTTCTTGCCTCCAGGATTTTTGTTGTATGCGCATTCCACGCACGCTTTGATGTAGGACTTGACATAATTTCTCATACGAGAGAACCAAAAGGTTTGTTGCACTCTTTCCAACGTTTTCTCTAATCCTAGATGTCCACAATTATCGTGACATCCTTGCACGACTCGCCAGCGAAGCGATTTTGGTACAACCCATGCTGTCTTTTCTTTAATTTTGCGGAAAAGTCGTCCGTTTTTGATTGTGTACTCCTCCATCGTTGTTTTGTCGTTGTTGTTGATATTCTTTACGATCTGTTGCAAATTTTTGTCTTGAAGCTGCATGCTGAACAACCAGTCACCTTGATCTAGCCCAACCTTGAGAACTTTGAGCGATGCTGTATCAATCTCTCGAGAATCTTCGTTTGGCGCTCGGCTCAGTGCGTCTACGTGAGCCATTCGACTTCCAGACCTATACTCTATCTCGATATCGTAGTCTTGGATTCTCAACCACCATCGCGCTATTCGAGGTATTAGCTCTTTCTTGTCCATCGCCGTTGTGACAGCATTGCAGTCCGTAACTACTTTAATTTTCTTTCCGTATATGTAATATTTGAGTCTTTCGAGCGTTTCTACGACAGCAAGAGCTTCGAGCTCGTAGCTGTGGAACTTTTGTTCGTTTGGACTCGTCGATCTGCTATAATATATAACAGGTTTCATTTCTTTACCCTCTTTTTGAAGCAGCACTCCTGCGAGACCCACGGCGCTAGCATCGGTATGCACTTCGTGTTCGGCGCTTACCCTATAGGCAGCGATTACGAAACAAGGGCAAGTTTGAGTTGACAAAATGATTCTTCTTGTTCATGCGTCCATTTATAAGGCGCATCTTTTCGCAGCAGTTTTCTGAGTGGTTCGGATAGGAGAGCGTAACCAGGAACGAATTTCCTAAAATACCCGCTCAATCCTAGAAACTTACGCACATCAGTAACGGTCTTTCGAGTCGGAAAGTTCTGAACTGCTAATGTTTTAACTGAGCCCGGACTGATCCCTTCAGGAGTCAGACGGTGACCCAGGAAATCGATGGATTCTTGTAAAAATTCGCACTTTTCGATATTTAACGTGACGTTTGACTCTCTCAATGCCTTAAAAACTCGTTGTAACTTCTCAAACATTTCCGAAATCGTTTGGCTTCCCACCAAAATATCGTCCATATAGTGAATCATATCACCAGACATGGTTTTCTATTTAATTTTCATCATTAGCTTTTGAAACACTGCGGGCGCGTTTTTGAGCCCAAATGGCATCCTCTTGAACTCGTACAGTCCATCTGTTGTTATAAAAGCCGTATATTTTCTACATTCCGGTTCTATTAAAATTTGGTAAAACCCACTGTTAAGGTCAAGGGTCGTGAAATATTTAAACTTTTTCGCTTCTTGCAAACTTTCTTCTATATTCGGTGTCGGATACATTTCTTTTTTCATATATTTATTTATTTGTCTGTAATCTACGCACAAACGTTCACCTCCGCCCTTTTTCTTTACTAGCAAAAGAGGACTCGCGAATTCCGAATCAGATTTTTGAATTATTTCGTTTCGTAGAAGATCATTGACCATTTCATTAACAATTTCGCGTTTGGGTTCTGGGATTCGATAAGGTCGCTGTGCTATAGGTTTATCTGAGTCAACTTCTATTTTCATTGTAACTAGATCTGTTTTACCTATTTCAGTCAAGTTGTTAGCAAATACATCTCTAAAGCCTTGAAGCGCTTTCAATAAATCACTTTTAGATTGTTCGTTTAACTCACCACATTTAATATTTTCAAAGCTCATTGGTTCTTTGCTCAACAAAGATATATTTTTACAACTCGATCTGACATGTCAAAGCATCTATTTTAAGTTCCACCGTGATTTTTTGATTAGAAAAACGAGCTCCGCCGCACAAGCCACTTATTTTTAAGTTGCACTGTTCACGCTCGCAAGATAAACCATTCGCTACCGCTCGACGTATTAAATTGCACTCACTGCCAGTGTCAATAAACGCTACTACCGATTTCCCATTTATGAAAACTTGTTTCTCAAAAGGATTGTTCTTTGTTTCGCACACAACTTTGCTCACGTTAGCTTTTGGCTTACCACATTCTTCAGGCAAACCTTTCGGATTCACTTTTTGACAACTGCTGCAGCGCTTTCGACGCTGTGCTTTTGAACATTCATTGGAAAAATGTCCTTTTTCGTTACAATTATAGCACGTTATGTCCTTAAATTTCGATTTATCTGTTTTGACAGTGCTGTCATTGCTTTTCACTTCATTTTTCGTTTTATTCACATCCGATTTAAAATTTTTAGTGGACGCGCCACTTGGCATGTTTCCTAAATATTCTTCACAAGTTTCTCGTAATTGTTTCACCGATTTGAATCTCATAGGCGCGATTGCTGCTTGCAAATCACGGTGCATTAAACCTTCGCGCGCATACTTTATCACGGCACTTTCATTTAGATTATACCGCCGACCAAGCGCACTGATTCTAAAAGTAAAATCGCTGATTCGTTCACCTTGTTTACGCGTTGCTGCAACCATTTTGAAATGTACATCAGCTTCATCATACGATCGTCCGAATTCTTGTATTAAACTCTGCGAAAAACTAGCCCAGTTTGTTGACAAAACTTGGGTAGCATCAAGCCATAGCTTTGCCACACCTTTCAAGCGGCTATATACTGCAAGCAGTAAGCACTTGTCGTCGAATGAATATGCATTCTTCACACTGTCCACACGCGCCACGAATTGTTCCGCTGAGAGACCAACTTCGCTAGTAGGATCATAGTCAGGTATTGTCTAAGCGATTTCCTTCACGGAATAATGGTTACGTCCCGAGGATTGGTCTCTCATGCGTGTCAAATCGACTCCTAACAAGTCTATTTGATTTACGTTTGGTCTGTTATCTAAACCTTCACTTGCGGATGTAGTTGCGTTTTGCACTGGGGATTGGTTGCTTATTGTCGTTGAACCAAATCCCATTAAGTCCGATTGACTGTCACTCGCGGGTGGTGCACTGAGATTTTTCACAGTTGCCGACAAATTGCGCACAATTTCGCTTAATTCGTTTAATTGCAGTTGAATTGGATCCTCGGTTTCAATATCCACTTCATCACATCCTAGCGCTTCACTCAACCGTTGCACCAGCTCTGCCTTCAACCCGGTTGAACTAAGGTTTCTATCGCGTAGCAATTGTTTGAGCTGTTCAACTTTTAATGTACTTAAAAGCGGCATTTTATTTCGCTAAAATCGTTAGTTTACGCACGTCACAAAAATAGTTTGCAAAGCAATTTTTATAACAAAAAAAACACAATAGCAAATCGTAGCATAAAATATTTTGCGTAAATTCAAAACTGAATTATTTTTGCGCTGCGGTTGTTATTTTGTTATTATTTTGACGTTTCGCTTTCCTGTTTTGTTTAATCGTTACTCGTTAGCGCACACAAGTTATTGTTTTGGCGTTTCGTATTTTCCTATTCTGTTTAATCGTTATTCGTTAGTTCGCAAAAGTTTGCTCGTTTGCATTTGCTATTTTTGCGTACACTTGTTGCCCGTTCGTTTCACTTATTCTCACTTTCGTTAAGCTACGTCGTTTTTAACCAAAGCGTTCGTTAAATTTTAAAATTTTCCGTTTTCAACGTTGGCTTGCTTAGCCTTGAAATCTTGCCGCGGGAGTCTCACTTTTCGCGGAAGTCTCAATTCACGTTTCAACTTTAAATTGTTTTGGAAGGCACGTTTTTGATGAAATTGATCCCACATCTGAATTATAAGCTTCAGTAATAATAAAACTTTTCACTTATAGTTTGTTTTGTTTAATATTTATTAAACACCTTTTTTTATTTAAACATTAAATTCATTTGTTTTAATTTAATATGTTTTTAAGCTTGTTTTCACAGATGTTTGTTTTTGAAACAATTTAATAATTGAATAATAGTAAATTATACATAAAAATGTAGGACTGGTTAATAATCCAAAAAAAAAAAAATTTTTAGTTAAAAAACTTAAAAAAAAAGAGTTCAAAGGCACGTTCGTTTCTCGGCTCGTCTGCGCGTCAACTACCGTTGTCGTTTCGTTACCCTTCGTAACTCGGTTGCTTCGTAACTTGCGTTGCCAAATGTTTTCGAATACAATAAAGGGATACCTTACACGCTGTACTTCAAAAATATAAAATGTTCTTGATTTTAATTTTTTCCCAAGAAAACAAGTTACTTAAAAATAGAATTTAAAAAAAAAAAACATGAAAATTGCAAGAAATTTTAACTTTAACGAGCTATCACTTGAACATTTTTTATCCGATCGATACGATCAGTATATCAATGGAAAGGAAATTTAATTGCCTTTTTATCTGTATACTATGTATTTCTTTTGAATGAGCAGTTTTAGCTGTAAATAAATTGGAAGGAAATCATCTCTCGAGAAGTACAAAAGTACCGTTATCTTAAAACCCCCACAAATAAAAAAAATTTTTTTATGATTTTTGTGTTCTGGAGGTCAAAATTAACTCGCTTATATGTGTGCCGTTCGTGGTATTTATCTAAAATTATTATTTGTAAAGCAGTGTTATAATGGAATTGAAAAAATACCACTTTTCCCCCCTGTGGACCAAGCAACCCCTTGAAATTCAGCGATTTCATTTAAGTAGACTTAAGCCAAGGAATCTTCGGAAATTGAATTTGACTTATGGTCGCTTCATAAATCCTGAGTTTATAACAAAAGACGAAAGAAGAATGATGTTACATTTCCCCAAATGAGCTGAGCTCTTATTTGAGTTGTCAAGTTTTAGACTTGGAACAGAACATCGTTGAAGCATGGGAAGAAATTAAGGCGACTTATCCGAGACTTTACTTGCAGTCTAACAAATTATTCGCATTTGATTGGTACATCAGTACACTCGGAACGTCTATTTTTCTAAAGCTAGATAGCTTCGAAAAGGCGAAGCAGACTGACAACAAAAACTTTCTAAACTGCTTTTTCTACAAACTCATTTAAAACTCAAATTTTAACTGAATTCATATATAAGTATATAACAGTACGTTCAAAAAGTCCTTAGGATGACACATAGATGGTGTTACTAGATTTTTTCTGTATGATTTTTATTTAGCACCAACCTTCAAACGATACGTATAAAAATTTGACAACAATCTGACAATTGGTTCGTGAGTTATAGCCTTTTGTGTGCATTTTGTTATTGAAAATTCGATCGATTGAAGGCTGAAATCGCCAAGAAACGGCCACGATGGCAAAATTGAATGAATTGGGCTTCGAATTGCTTACCCACCCACCGTAATCTTCAGATTTAGCCCCCAGCGGCTTTTTCCTGTTTTCAGATCTCAAGAAGTAATCGCTGAAACTGAGGCCTATTTTAATGAGAAAGAGAAATCGTACTTTAAAAGTGGTATGGAAAAGTTGGAAAATCGTTATACTCGTTGTATCTATCGCTCTCGAAGGCAACAATGTTGAATAATATAATCGAGTTTTATCAAAATTTTGTTTTTATCTTACTTATCCTACGGACTTATTGAATGACCTGTTATATTGTATGTATAATCTGTAAATCAAAAAAGTTGGAAACAAGTTTTTTTCTACTTTTCGTTAGTATAAAAACAAAAATTATCGAAAATACCGATTAATCGATTTAATGCTTGCAATTATTTTTTTTTTTTGCAATTAATCAATTGATATAGTAATCGAGTAGTGAATTGTAATTGCCATTTGTAGATAGGCCTTTAAACCAATAAAAAATTAAATTTCTTAACACTTTTGTTGAAGCAAATAGAGATGTGTTACACATCACCCCACTTCAGGCTACACTTGTACATACCCTGAACTTTTCTTTATTAAAATTTGTCATATAAAAGGCTCAAAAACCTTCCTGTTGTTCTGTTATAGTTTATAACAGATTTCATAACAGATTATGTCAGACAGAATATCAGTTTTTCGAATTCGTTAGCAGTTCGAATTTTGATATAAAAATTTTAAACAGAAAGTCACGATAAGACAATAACGGATCGGGCAGAAAGGCTCTAATTTTCAAATCAAATTTAATTTTAAAAACTTTAAACAAAGAAAAATTAAAGTAATTGAAAACAGATTCTTTGTGAAGAGTGCTAATTAAACCAGTGCTAAATTCAGAATATTATATATGTCAAACCAATTGTCAGATTGCAAACTGTCAGTGTAATTTTTATTTAGTAGTCTTTGCAATTTTATCTTGATGACATACATGCTTCAACAACGTTGCTGTGCCTTGAATTTTTGTAGAGCACTTGCACAATATTACACCCCACATAATTGGCCACCAGAGACCGCTATTTGTCGTATATTTCACACCGTTTCACACATTTTATTGACCAGATGCAGTGACACCGGGACGTGCGTACATAAGAGTGCGTACAAGAAAATATTGCATTCGTTCAGGAGAGTTCTTCGTAATAAGTTGTTTTTTTTCTGAATGCACATGCAATCAACTAACTTCTACAGCTTTTTTTCACTATTTTAATCATCGTTCAAATAACAACGGTAAATAGAAAAAGGGTGGTAATATTTAACACGAGAGCACCCTATATTTGACAATTAATAAATACATTTTAAGCAATATTAATAATAGTTTTAATATTAAAATTCGATTACTTAAACATTCAATTATAAAATTTCTATAAACATATATAGGAATTGGTAACTACTTATGTGCCATTAACAATATGCAATTTTATTTTTCTCAGTAAAAGTTTCACTTTTATAAACTAACTAGAAGGACCCAGTTATCCGCGGCTTCGTCACGGACGTTCCAGCAACCATCATTTTTTTATATGTGGGCGGTGAAAGGGGTGTGACAAACTTTTTTTTCGTAAACCATCTTGTGCTCGAAAACAATCTACTGCCAAAATTTCAGCGCAATCAACCCAGAAGTTTTGGAGTCTTATAGCCCGAACACAACACGCGCGACGAGCGGTAAGCGCCAATTGTCACTTTTCATTTACATGTATTTCTTATGGGACGAATTTTGGAGACTTGTCGCGCAACATTGTCGCTTGCCGTTGCCGTCGGCTTCAATTTAATTTTAATTTGACAGGCAGCAAAAGCAAGTTTCTGCCATTATTTACATTTGTTATTACTGGCCGCATTCAGTAAACTGTACTGTTGTAAAATGTCTGGTGAGTAAGGGATGTTTTGCTTGAACTTCACAATTTTAAGTACAACTGAATATAATGATGATGATGAATGCAAAATTGATTTATAAATAAAATTTTTAATTTCAGTAACTTTTTGTTTGAACTGGTTGATTCAACATAACTGCGCAACTAGATTATTATTTTTAAGCACCTTTTAGTTGCGCTGTTTTGGTAAACCAACTATGCACCAATTCAAAGAAACGTCGCTGATGCTTTGCATAAATGCATTTAGGAACTCAGCCATACTTTCGACAGGCAATAAAATATCACTTTGCTTTCATTTTTTCATACAATTTTGTTGTTTTTTATAACATGCTGCCACATTGATAATTCGCTTCGATGTTCGCTTTTAAAGTGAAGTTATAACATGTCGCCACAGAATAATGAATGAATTTTTTCATATGAATGCTATTCACAAAGAATGCAATTCAGAAAGAATTTCAGAATTTTCAATTATTTTTTTTTTATTCATTATTCATTTTTATTCAATATTTATTTGTTATTCATTTGCACCGAAGCCATGAATAAAAAATGAATAATTTTTTTTTAAAAAATGAATAATTAATAAGAAGTGAATAATGATTAAAAAATTAATAATGAATAAAAAATGAATAACAAGTGAATAAGGAGTAACAAGTTAATAATGAATAGAAAACCAATAATGAATCAATTTTTTACTCATATGAATGATATTCACAAAGAACGCAATACAGAAAGAATTTCAGAATTTTCAAACATTCTTTTTTATCCATTTATCCATCTATCTATATTATTATATTATAGACGCGATTTTCATAAATAGGGTAGCAATTGAAAGGTCTTGCTTTGTAGATGTGCAATAAGGTCTTATTTTTTTTAATATTGTATTTCTTTAAAAAAAAACTGAAACAATTTTCTATGAAAACCAACCAAATTTCTATGTGATGCCTAAAAGTATGTGATAGATTTTGATTATAATGCTTAAATAAGGAATAACTGGGTTACTCAACAATTCAACAGAAACATAGAAAGTTTCTATGAAATCCTTGGTTCAAAGGTAAAAATAGTCCTCAATATAAAAACAAAGTTACCTGCCACTAGATATTTATTATTTTGGCGTTTTAACGTTACACGGGATTACTAGTTATTCAAATTTTATTTACTATTCATTTCATATTAATTATTCATTTGTTATTCATTATGCATTGGTTATTCATTGTTCATTTGATATTCTTTACTAATTTCTTATGCATTATTGATTTTTTATTTATTAATTGATATAAATGAAACGAATAATTATTGAATTTTTAAAATTTAATGTGAATTAACATTTTTATTTATGAATGAGTCTTGCATTCATTGAATCGATTCTTATTTCGTCATTCACTCATTCACCTCTTTGAAAATAAAATTAAATTGTGCAGTGCACGATTTTGATTATATTTCAGTTTTTTATTTTATTGTTACCTTTTAATTATTTTAATTTATTTAGGCGTTATTTAGTAATCAAAATTTATTGCTTTTTGAAAAAAGATTTTAAAAACAAATAAATTTAACAAATTTAAATTTTTCATTTTAAAAATTTGGCGACGTTTCTCAGATTGTTTGTCTGCTTCATCAGGGCGTCTTTTATTAACTAGAAAACTATAAAAGACGTCCTGATGAAGCAAACAATATGCGAAACGTCGACAATTTTTAAAATTAAATTTAAAAAAAAAAATAATCTTAAATTTGCTAAATTCATTTGTTTTTTAAATCTTTTTTCAAAAAACAATAAATTTTTGTCACTTAATAGCGCCTTAATAAATTGAAATGAATTTGAATGTATTTCTTTTTTAGCTCAGTGTTGTTATTCAAAACGGCAACTGTTGAGTCGGCTGAATGCAGCCATTGTTTTTTGTTTACTATTGTTTGGCTGTTGAAGTGCTCGTATTTTTGTTTACTTTGTAAAAGTTTTTTGGTTTAAAGTTTTGAAGGTAAGTTCGTAAATTATAACATAAAGAATTTAATATGTATTTAATATGAAGAAACATACTTCTATTGCAATATGGACTTAGATAAACAAATAGTTGAAGAGCAGCTGAAGTTTGCTGCTGTCGCGTTTATTATAATCAAGTCGCTCAACATTTCTCTACAACGACAGAGTGGAGACATGTTGCTTGCCGCTCGTCGCGCGTATTGTGTTTGGGCTATTAATGATTTCTTAAAAGTGGGCGTTATTATAGTGCCACCACGCCCATTTTTAGTGCAGTTGCCGACGGTGAGCATACAAACTTAATTACCCAATTTCAGTCTTATACAACCAAAATCGTCTGAAATATATTTAATTTTCATTGATTTGTAGGTGGTAAAAGAGGGCGTGAAACCCAGTTTTGGCACAAATGTCGAAAGTAACCATTAACCAAAGTAACCAAACTAAATTACCAAATTTTAATCTTAAACAATTGAAACAGTCTGAAATAATGCATTTTTATTGGTTTATGTGCGGTAAAATCGGGCGTGGTTAAAACTAAGTAAGCAAAAACCTAATCAAGGACGTAAGTTATACACGTTTTAAGTTTGAGCCAAATACGCTCAGCCGTTTAGATTTGTATAAAAGTCAAACAAACAAACAAATGATTTTTATTTATATAGATAGACTGATATGCCCCACTGTTAGATAAAGAGTACCAAAAATAAAAACTTGTTTATGTGCATTTATGTGAAAATATGATTATAGACCATTTTTTAAAACGGGATAACTGAAAGAATTGGACAGAATTGGTTGAGATATTTTAGATTTTTAAAGAATAATAATTAAACAATAATATATACTAGAGTACACCAGTGGTCGAAACTCTACCTTTTCGCCATACCACCCCCGAGCGACGCCGGGTATTTCAGCTAGCATTTTTCTTTAAAAACTATTCGGTCCACTCTTTTTTCCTACTCTGATTCATTTAAAAAAAAAATCATCAAAATCGGTCGAGAAACACCTTGACTGCCATATAACCCCCGAGCAATGCGGGGTATTCTCCCTACTCTGATTCATTTAAAAAAATCATCAAAATCGGTTGAGAAACACAGGAGCAAATGGTACTGAACTGTTAGCTTATTTATATACAGATGAAAATGAAAGAGGTGACTTAAGATAAATTTTTTTTATTACCGATTAAAGCAGCCAATTTTTTTAAATATTTTATAAGTTTTTGGATAATTACAAAATAATTTTGATTAACTATTTTTAATTGTATTTCAAGTATATTAAAAACCTTATTTTTGTACATTATTCAATTAAAAATAAAAAAAGTGGGTCAAATAGTGTAAACATTGTGCGTACAGCATTTCTTCATTGGTTGAAGCGTAAAAACGAAAAGTTTATAACAATAAAATTACATAAAAAACGTTGATATTAAAGAGGTATAGTTTTCACAAAACTAATTGTTTTACAATGAAAATTTGGATTCTTCTTAGTTATAGTATTGCATACTTACGATATACATTTCGTTAGGATTTGTTAAAAAAAATGTTTGATTTATTCCCACTGTTCAAAGTATCTACTAGAGCCCTGCAAGAATATATTCATCAAGCGAATATACCCTGCTTCTATGCTGTCGCAGTCACTGCAAGCGAATAAATGTAAACAACAGGTCGTGTAGCGCAAGAGAATAAGTTTTTATTTGTTGCACTGTGGTAAGCTTGCGATCTACGCGTTGTTTCCGTTTTTTCTCTGAGCACTTAATAAACTACACGAATACTCAGGAATCTGCTGCAGTGACCTGAATAAAAGTTAATATGTTGGTTTTTCCCCGCAATAAGCTTTTGTTATTCTTAATGCATATTTGTGTTATTTTTTGTTGCTTTATTCGCTACCTTCGATACAAAAAACACTAAAACTGTCGAAAATAGTTTATATCGGCCGTAGCTGAACTCCTAGAGGGGTCAAATATATGAGTTGGTCCTATTATTTTTTGCCCGTCAACATTTCTCCCAAACACACCTACCCCCTTTCTACCACCCTTCTTTGGCTCCCCATACAAAAAACACAAAAGCTGTCGAAAATTTCCTATCATTTTTGCCCCTCAACATTTCTCCCCAACACACCTACCCCCTATCTACCACCCTTCTTTGGGTCCCAATACAAAAAACATCTGTTTTCTACGAACGAACAAATAAAAAAATATGAACACTGATATTTTTGTTATTTTTATTGCTTTATTTGCTACCTGCTGGTGTTAGTAAAGCATCGTGCTCTTATTCTCCTCGTTACTTATATCTGAATAAAACAAAGAGTATGAGCAAAGCAGGTATGAGCACGATATAATGATTTACAAGGTAGGAGTGACAGTTCTTTTGGCGATTTGGAGTTGTCAAAAACGCATTGGAAAAGAGAAAACGAAGAAGCAGCAAAACAGATGAAAAGTTCAACTTTGTATTGATTTGACAACTCCCAATCACCGCTCGTGAGAAAAAAGGTAGTTGTCAAGGCTACCTTGTAAATTATTGTATCATGGGCATGAGCAAAGCAGAAAAGGGATAGAGGAAATTTTTTATTCTATAGCAAGAGAATATATACAGGTAGGCAAAAAACCATACTCATGCAGGGCTCTAGTATCTACTGTGCGGCGGTCGGACGCTTGCAGTAGGCAGCGAACTCAGAGTCGGGGCGATTGAATATTTTTTGATCATATCTAAAAAACTATTCAAGTTACCATTCTGAAATTTCATATGGGTATTGTTTAGGCTTTTATAATATTTTAAGTTAAGGAATAAACAAATTGGGAAAGGCCCTTTTCAAGAAAATTTAATTTGTTTAAACAAATTGCTGATACTTGTAGATACTTCGTATAAATATATACAATTTTAATTTGACGTGCTATTTCATAAAAAGTATAATCGATCGGGAACTTATTCCATAGGGTGTAACTTTTTTCTAAAATATAGTAAAAAAAATTCGAAAAAACCTCTATTTTTTTACACTGAAAATTTGAAAATTCATGTCTCGGAAATCTCGCATATAATATTGAAATAAAAAAAGTACGTGTCTAATTATATTCCATTAGAACTAGAAAAAAAATATTTTCAGCATATTCCTGCTTGAGGGGTAAATATTATATAGAATGACCCATATATAAATTGCACTATTGTCCTTAAAAAGTTAACAATTCACAAAAGTGGACAGAGCCAAAAACACAAAACAGGTTAACAATTATATTTTTGATACAACATTTGTTGTACTATATTCTTAAAGCTTGAAATGTCATTTCTTGGAATCAACAGCAAAAGGAAAAAAATATCAAGAACATTGATTTCTTAAAATAAATAAAAGTTTGAAAGAGTTGATATTAAAAAATGTTCAAGCGTACGAACTGAGTGTTGTTGGGGTAACATATCTCTTGAAATAAAAGATGAGGGATGGTTGCAGCTTTTTCTTAAATATCTCCAAATCTAACAAACGAATCAAATCAAAAAGTATTTCATCATTTTTAGCGAGTCCAAAAACGTAAGTTTAGGCATTAAATAACCTTATTATTATTAATTTCATATATGATTATTGGGCTTATAATTCACTGAATTTTAATAACGGGCGCAGCGCCACCTAACGTATATGGTCGAGTACTAGACATCAATATTTTCGTAGCAAATTTTAAGTAGCAAATTTGTTTTCGATACATAATCGAGCATTTTTATCCCTGTGCGGTCTAATATGCATACATATATTAAGGCGCTTCACGAAAAAAGTTCGGATCGGTTCCTCAAAATAATGTTTGGTTTATGTTATGATGATTCCCTAAATATTTCGACTATAGCGATAGCCATCCGTGAGCTGGAATAGTTTGAAATATCCTCTAAAAATCAAGTTTTTTATAAAATAATTGTAATAAAAGAAATAATAGTGATGAAAAAGTTCTTCAAACCTACATCAATAAATGTTTATTGTTGTATTCGGGCTTAAGGTCCAATTGCAAAAACTCTTATTAGTGTTATAAAATTTTTATTATTATAAACACTGTTGTTAGTTGTCAATATTTCGATTCTCACCGAGAATCATCATCAGGACAGAACTAAAAATAAACATTTGTAACACACTATTTTACACATTGTCTTTAAACAGTAAGAACTTACATAAAAACAAAAAACTTTATACACTGTATCTACATTGAAACATTTAACATTAAACCATTTAAAATTAAAATTACAAACAGCTAAAAACAAACCGCGTCCATCAATTCTGCATACAACTTCAACTGCGTTTGTTTTTCTCCCTCTGCTTCTCGATGCAGCGTCTGTATATGTGAGCACAATTGTCGGTATCAGTTTTAAAGTTGAGTCGTTTATGTGGGTGAACGTTAATAATGTGGAGCATTTCCAGAGTGTATCGACGTGTGTATTTGTTCTCTTGCTGTAAAATCTCAACGTTAGTAAAGTCAGGTGTGTGTTTGTGCTTGGCACAGTGGGCCGCTAGTGCTGTTTTTTGTTCTATGGGTTTGTCTTTTAGTTTCAAGTCAGATTTATGTGAAGAAAGTCTAGTTCGTAATTTATTTTTCGTTGTCCCCACATATGTCTGGTCACATACGTGGGACCCGACACCATTACATTTTATTTTGTAAACCACATTCGTTTGATCTAATTTGTCAATTTTTGTTTTTGTATTACTGTAAATTTGTTTTAATGCGTTAGCTGACTTAAACGCGATTTTATATTTATCCCTGTCATATATGGTAGAATTTGAGAGTCTTTCAGATAGGCCCGGTATATATGTCATCGATTTGTAGATTTTATCTGGTTTTTTAGTTGTCGTTCTTTCTGTCTCTCTAAAATATTTGCGAATAAGTTCATTGATTGTTTTCTTTGGAAACTCATTGTTATGTAATATTGTCCTTATTTTTTGTAGATTTTCCAATCACTAAATTTTAAAGTTTTGCAATCGGACCAAAGATATGCGGATTTTCCTTAATTTTTTAACATTTTTTTTATATTATTTTCACAAAAATTCAAATTGAATTTTTCTTTTTTTGTCATGTTACTCACACCTTTGTCAAATAAATTGTCTATTAATGATAAAATATAGTGTAAATTGAAGAATGACATTTAATTAGTTTACAAAAACTGTACACTATTTGTGACAATTTATTTGACTAAAAGTAATATATCAAGACAGGTCTTAAATCAATACATTGCTACGATTCGGGTATGGAATTGGCTGAAATGTATGGGCCTTTTCGTTTTGTCCTTGACGATCTGGTTAGAAGTTATGTCCCTAAAAAGCGCACACGTAGATCATATAATCCGGTTTGGTTTAATTATAGGCTAGGCATTTGAAAAATTAAATTGAATAAAGCTTAAAAAAAGTTTAGAAGTTCTAAGGATAATGAGCAACTTTAGCAGCTTTATTTAATTCTTCTCAGTGAATTCAAAACACTTATCAAATTTCTTTTTAAATCCTACATAATTTCAATAGACGATAAACTTAAAGAGAACAATAAATTCTTTTGGTCCTTCATAAATATGAAGAGAAAATCTAGTGGTATTCCTAATTAAATATTCTATAAGGGGTCGAGTTCTGAGAATACTCTTACTATATGTAATCGGTTTATTCGAAAGGACCATCTTCTTCCACTTTGTGTGTTATTTTTGATCCTAATTCGCCATTAAATTTAGGTAATCTCTACATAGAGGAATCTGAGGTTGTAAGTTCACTATTGAATATTAAATCAACTTCCATGCCTGCTCATGACGGTATTGCTCCGATTTTGCTGAAAAGGTGTGCCCACTTAACTATTATATTCAAAAAGTCGCTTTTTAGTGGTACGTTTTTTGACGAATCGAAAGTTTCAAACATCGTTTTAATTCACAAATCAGGTCCAAAGCAAGATGTCTGCAATTATAAACCAATAAATAAAACGGCGGCCGTGGCGCGGTGGGTAGAGTGTGTGACTCGTACGCCAGAGAACCCTGGTTCGAATCCCACCTGACACAGAAAGTTTTTCTCAATTGAATTAATTTTTCTGTTCGGTCGTCACCTCTCTGCAGACACTGGCAAACCTCAGAGAGTAAAAACTGCCATGAAAAGCTTCTTGAGAACATAAGCCGTTCGGAGTCGGTGTTCAAACATTTCACAACACAATTGATCATAAGAAGCTCGGTCAAAGTCCTTGCAAGGGCTAAATTGGCCATTTCGTTTTTTTTTTAATAAAATTTTATATTCCTAAAGCTTTGAAAAAATTGTTAACGATAAATTATCGCTTTAAATAAAGAATGTTATTTCTATGAATCAACATGGCTTTATATCTGGAAGATCAACAGCCACAAATTTAAATATTTTTTTGTTCTTTTATAATTAGTAATTGCTCAAATAGTTTACAGACTGATGCCATCTTTACGGACTTCGCCAAAGTGTTTGATAAAATCACGTATATCTTCTAATAAATAAGCTTTCTATTCTTGGATTTCATTCAAGTCTTTTTTCTTGGTTAAAATCGTATCTCCTTAATCGATGGCAATACGTTAAAATCAATGAATGGTCACAGGTCACATCAGGTGTGCCTCAAGGGAGTCATCTTTGCCCACTTTGATTTCATCTCTTTATTAATGACCTCTCTCTAGTCATTGAGCATTTAAGATGCCTTCTTTTTGCCGATGACTTAAAACTTTTTCGGTCAATTAAATCTGACAGTAATTTTAGACTTCTTCAACATGACATTTACTCGGTCGCTAATTGGTCCTTTATTAATAATCTTCCTCTGAATATTTCAAAATGCCAGTCTCTCCTTTTCCAGGGCTTCCTCTCCTATTTATTGGAACTTTCCATTAATTCTACTTCTCTTAAAAAGAGTGTCCTACAAAAAGGACATGGGAGTTTCATTGGATCCAAAACTATCTTTAACAAATCATATTGAACTAATAATTGCTAAAGCAAACTCAATGTTAGGTTTTTAGAAAAAAATTCTTCTGATTTTTCTGCCCCTTACACTCTTAAGACACTCTTTACATCGTTAGTGCGTCCGCAGCTGGAATATTGCTCAACGATTTGGAACCCTTGCTACCAACTATATTCCAATAGATTAGAATCGGTCCAACGTAACTTCACTACATTCATGTGGTTTAAATTATGTAAATTGGAACCTAACCTCAGTGCCTCAATACAATATCCGTTGTGCCCTAGTTTGCCGCACGCCTCTTTGTATTCGTCGTAAAACATTCTCCGTTATGCTTATTTGGGATCTTTTTCATCATAACATCCAGTGTCCTGAACTGCTTTCTCAACTTGACTTTTATACTCCATCTCGTTCCATAGTTCAAATTATTCTCGCAATATGCCTATGGCACGCAATATTCTGGAAACCAATGAAATGCTTAGCGTCTCAGACCTGTTAAGCAATATTTCTAGAAAAACTTTTAAAGACAACCTATAGCTTGTGAGTCATTATCAAATCTTTTTCTGTTTTTAACATATTTGTATTATATATTTTAAATTTTATGTATTTAAATTCTACTATCTGAAATAATTTTATTCTTGAATCTTTCTGGTAAATATAACTTTATCTTATTTCTAAGTTAATTTAAGTAGTCTTTAAGAGTTGAACTCTGTTTGATGAAATAAATTAAATTGAATGAAATTATAAAAACAAAAATCAGTTTGAATTTTAGTGAAAATAATATTGGAAGAATTTTTTCATTACAATTATTCACACCGTTTGTTTTTTTTTTTAACTACCAAACTAGCCAATATTTTTAATTAAAAACTCGATTTTAAAAGGTTGTTTCAAACCATTCCAGCTCATGGATGGCTATCGCTAGAGTCGAAATATTTGGGGAATCATCATAACATAAACCAAGGATTATTTTGAGGAACCAACCCGGAAAAGTTTTTTTTTTCTGTGGAGCGTTAGACGCTTTATAATATATATATATATATTTATCCTTTGGTCAACAATCATAAATAAGAAATCGGGACACTGATTTGGCTTTATTGTAATTTTTAATTATACCTTTTTGTGGCTTTATTGCTAACACTCGTGACACCTGCTGACGCACTCAAGTCCTGTACGGTGAAGTATTCCTCATTATTCCAACAATTATCTGGCGGAAACAGTCCTGGGAATGAAGACTTGAAGAAACGCACTGGAATATCTCCATACATCTAAAAAAATAAAGGTTATCAAGGTTATTTAGATAAACTACAACTTAAACAAACTTAAAGACCTACCGATTGACTCCAGGAATTTTCTATATCACAATTACTCTCTTGCTCCGAAATCTCACCCTTCGCTGGCATCTTTTCATCTGTGCGTATATTTAAAGCATCCGTAGTACACCCTGCCAGGCTGCTCTCCGTTGCCGCAGTGAAGGATGAAAGGGAAGAAGAAAGCGCCGCCGCCGTAGGATGCGCTCCGCCAGACATGCTTACACGCTTGTACGAATCCAAATCCAAGTAGTTACCAGCATTGCTTCCCTCAGCACAACCACCACAATCCACGGCCAGTGCAGCCTCAAAATCAGTATTTGAAGTGGAAACTGCTTGGTACCATTGTCTTGCCGAAGCTGATGTTGACTGATGATAGCGATTATTTATATGATTTCGATGTACCTGGTCATTCGTTAATTCTCCAATAGTCATAGAATTGCTGCCTGAGGCCACAGTTGCTGCTGTGGTTGCATCGTGAGGCTGCTGTTGATAAATTGGCGAAAAGTTTCCTTTTGTTGCAATTTCCTGGGCCACACTACCGCCTCCATACAGAAAACTAAATGGATATTCTGTGAAATTGCTATGCTGATGGTTGTGAGAATCGGCATTATAATGATTGTGGTTATTAACGAGCGCAACATCTGAGGCAGATTGCGATGAATAGCATGATGATATGACAATTTCTTGAACAACATCTGTAGCGTCAGGAACAATAAATTCATCATCACAGCGCAATGTTTCCAAAACATTGCACGAAACGCCTGATGTGGCCATTGAGGAAGTTGATGAAGTTGAACAGGTGGAATTCGTCAGAATAGACTTCTTAACAGTAGTTGCACCAAAAATTGAATTCGGTGATGGAAATAGTGGGGGTGCAGTTGAAGTAGCAGAGTCAAGTTCCTCCTTTTTATTCGAATTAGCGAAATCCAACAAAACACGTGCATCCTCATTTTCTTGCGTTGGAGCATATCGGTTAAGTTGACAGTTTTCTTCGGCGTCAGGTTGTTTTGGCACGATATTTAGTTCATCATTTTCATGTTTTATATAGAATTGGTGGCTCTCCTGTTTGAAAACCATTTCTGTGTCATGGCGCAAGAAAGGGCTTTCCAGCTTAAGCTCTGGTGGATTTGTAGGGATGCGTAAATGCTGCTCCAATATACTAGGCATTTCAGTGACGATATTGGGTTCACTTTTAATGACAATACTCTTGGCAGCTTGAATTTCTTTATTTGGAGTTTCGGGCTCTGCCTCGCACTTTGGGACACTTGCCAAAGTTGTTTGTTTCTCATCGCAAATCATAGCCATGGCGTCTTCTCTGTTTTTTTTGGATACTGTTAAAGTGTTAGATTTTGGCTTAATAACAAGCTTTTTTGGCCCTTTTTTCAACGGTGTGGGTATAGGTGGTGACGCTTCGGCAGTTTTGATGGAAACCATCTCAGTTTTAACTTGATTTTGTGCTGACAAATCCTCAGCGACATTTGCGTTCAAGGCAACACGTTTTAAACGATTTGATTCATGTGTTAATTCTTCCTTATCCAACTTGTCTGCATTGGGTTCTACATTTAAATCCTTATTGGGCACAGGCTGCTCTACTACTTCCGTTAAATATTGCTGACTAGTTGTAGTGCTTGCCATACGTATAACACTTGTCGTTGCATGACTGGAGTAAGTGCAATTGGTAGCATGCTGATTCTTCGCCTTGCTGTCGGCTGGGTCTATTCTCGCTGTAGGTTGTTCTGGTAGGATTTGCTTACAACTATAATTATTTTCAACGAAATCAGTCTCAGTAGTGTTATCTTTATTGGTATCGTTGGTGGTGATGGTGGTGGTGATTGCTGTTGCTGTTGTTGTTGTTGGTGGTGGTTCTCGAAGACTTTTTGCGGCTATTTCAATGTCCATATCTGACTGTTTACATATACTAAGCGCCTCACCCAAGTCAACAGCATTTTGCTGTTCTTGTGCTTGTTCCTCTGTCTCATACTCATCCATGGGTTCCACTTTTTCTACTTTAACAAGTGACATCGGCACCGATGTAGTAAATACTTGATTTTTGGCAATCTTGCTTGATGCTATAATGTTGCCTACTAAGTCTAAGTATTCATTTAAATTTAGTTGCACATCACTTAGCACAGTAATTGTATTTTTCGAAGATTTCTTGCGCGAAGTACTAGTTGCAGCATTATTGTTGTTTGCATGACTTGCCGAAGTTGAATTAGTAATTAAGTCTGTATGAGCGGCGGCGGCAGCGCTGGTTGTTGGTTTATCAACGCATTCATTTTGGTTGATGGTTTCTTTTGTGAACTTCGTATTTCTTTCTGAAAACGAGCCTTCCGTTGTTAATTCATCCACTTCACTATCACCATCGATGCTCATAAATTCTTCTTCGGTGTCTTGCTCTTGTTCTTTAATGCACTTCTCTTTACTTTCATGCTTAGTACTTTCCTTATCCTTGTCATTAGCATCAGCTTGTTGAAGCTCATCTTCATCCCCATCCTCGTCGTCGTCATCATCGTCATGTATGCGTAGTACACTCGGTGGCGACTGATAAATACGTTCAATGACGGAGAATTCGCCGTTATCCTTTTCAACACATTCTACGATATGTTTTGGAGTTTCCTGTACTATAAAGTCGCCATTGTCACGTTCTAGATAGTGTGCAGTAACTGGAGATTCAGCATATCGTAAAACAGACGAACAAGAAGAAGGTGAAGCGATTGTTGCTGATAGTAAAGGTGGATAGGGAGAGTTCGTATGACGATTGATTGATGTCGGCGGTGCACAAGTAGATGATGGCATTGGCAATTCAGGAGTTGATGTTTGTAGAGACGGGGCACCGCGCAGTAAATATGTTCCCAATTTCTGAAATGAGTTGCATGTTGCTGAAGTGGCAATATTTTTTTGAAGTTGTTGTTGTTGCATTTGAACAGTCTCATGTTGGTTTTGCTGTTGCTGTTGCTGTTGGTGGTGATGGTGTTGGTGTTGTTGTTGTTGTTGGTTTTGTTGCAGTTGATGCTGCTGTTGGTGTTGTTGTGTTTGATGGTATTGCTTGTGATGCGCGGCAGAGACCACCAACTGATGAGGAGGCACATGTTTCTTAACTATAAGAGGCTTAGAAATCGATGTTGTATTAACTGCTGTTGGCATTGTTACTGAGCGATTCAACTGATGCTGTTGCAGTGGGGTTTGTTTATTTTGGTTATGTTGAGATCGTATTTGACTGATGGCTGTGCCATAAGCGGGTGGTGGTTTTTGGTGTAGGGGCTGAGTTGTCGGCTGATAACTAAACATCTGCTGCAATAAATAAATAAAAAACACTTAGAACAATTGAACTGTTTTCGAAACAATTTGTATTGAGGTACTAGTACGGATTTGAAGCCCAACAAATTTCTATTCTTCAACATATTTTTCTGGGTGACTTTTGTATTAAAAAAAAACGATCATCATTTTTGTTTTGATTATTTTTGTTTATTGATTTGCAGACCTATTCTTGCAATTTAATAATAGTAAACCAGTATTTTTCATATATCTATGTGTTTGTTGTAAGTTTTTGATTTCAAAACAAAATTTGAAGCTCAAAAAACAAAATTTGTCAATGAAATTGTCAATATATGAAAAGCATATGACAATTTTTATTTATAATTTTTTAAAATTTATTATTTTTGAGCATCAAATTTTGTTTTGAAAAAATACAACAAACACATAGAAATATTTAAAACACTGATTGACAACTGTTGATTAGTAAGAATAGGGCTGTTAGTATTATTTATTCAATTACAAAAATGTAGTGCTGGAAAAATAGAAAAAATAAACAACAGCAGAAAAACCAACAACAAAAACTTAAGTCAATTGGAAATTTTATTGCCAACAAAGTGTTTTTACATTTCGCTTTCTTTCTAAGGTGTGTTTCATATATATAACGCCATTTCGAAATTTTAAATATTTTTTTAACGGCCAGTTAAGCAAACAAGAGAATGTTTTGCAAATTTGGTCATCTTTGCACAACAACAATAGTGAGAGAGAATTAGCGAAGTTTATTCTAATAACGATACATTGTTAATTACTAAATATCACTTTTAATGCTGTTTCATATTTATAACGCCACTTCAAAATTTTGAATAAAAAATGATTTTTATTGAATAAAAACAAAAATTATAAAATTACTGTTCCATTGGCTCCAATAATACTGTAAGTAAATGTGATTTGGCATACTTGTAAATTAATTTTTTTAATGTAATTGAATCAATTTACTCCATTCTTCGAGAATAACTGATTTCAGTGGAGGACCAAGTGGAGGACAACCTGGCGAAACTTGGAGCTTCCAACTGGCGCCAGCAAGCGCAAAACAGAAATGGCTGCGCAATTTCTTACAACAGGCGGAAACCGACTTACGGTTGTAGGCGCCATCTAAGTAGTAGTAGTATATAAAAAGTTGACGCAGTATTGTTTAAGGAACATTATATGAGAATTATTTGCAATAAAATTAACTAAGCGTGAAAACATTACTTTATGGTATACTTCAGATTGTTTTTTTTTTTGCTGTACACTCAGGGCAAAATGCTCTTACCTGATCCAAGTTCCTTATACCTACGAATTTGGTTAAGAGAGTCAACCACATCGTATAAACCTGATCCACGTTACTATCACCTGACGAATGTGGTTTGCAGAAACATATGTAGAAAATATCGAACAAAATATAGTAGAGGAGGAGAGGAAGGCTATTGTGGACTGGGAGCTAGTGTGAACAAGCTCAAATTCTCGCTTCGTTTAGTATATTTTTTGCAAAATTTTTTTTTTGTAGCGCTGGCTACAACGATTGCAGAAGACCTCTTTTCGCACTTCGGGCATTCTGCTGGCTCCTAGGTTGACCCGAAAAAAATTTTTAAATTTAAAACGTAATGAAAATATCTTCTATCTGATTGAGACAGAATTTTTAAAGAAGTCTTTTTGGAAAATTTATACGTACTTGGAAAAAGAAAATTGCATTTTTTACTTTTTTTTTTTGTTTTAAATTTTGAATAAAAAGATTTTAAAAGGCTAATTTAAAAATCAGTTGAACACAAATGATCGAGAACTGGACCTACATGTGTTATGCCGACTCTTATGTTCTCAAGAAGCTTTTCATGGCAGTTTATACTCTCTGAGGTTTGCCATTGTTTGCAGAGGTGACGGCCGAACAGAAAAATTAATTCAATTGAAAAAATTTCTGTGTCAGGTGGGATTTGAACCAGGGTTCTCTGGAGTATGGGCCACACACTCTACCCACCGCGTCACGGCCGGCACGGAGGTATATTACTAGTTGAAAAATTATAAGATACCGTAATTATAAAAATACTAAAAATCCCATTTTTAATTAAAACTAAAAGTATTTGTATGTAAAAATTGTGTTAGCAGTTTTTGAAAAATTAATTTTGAGAACGCATTAGGTATGAATGCCTCAATTCGACAATGTTTACAAAACTGACCATGAAAAATGTGAATGAAATTTTTAGTGGCCAAAAAAATTAAAATGTTTCATGAAAGTGTTGGTAAAAAATTGCACCACAAAGATACATTTTTTTTTGTAGGTCTAACGGTTTTGAAGATAAAGTTTTGAATTACATGTCCAAATGACAATTTTTTATTTTTTTTTAATTTCCAATGTATAACTTGCAAAAAAAATTCAAAAAAAAAATATACAAATAGTTTTTTAACCGCTCGTGTTTTACAATCGCTGTGTTCAGTTAAAAACAATTTTTTAATTTAGCTCAAACTTCACATTCCACAGTAATTTTTCATGCTCTTTTTGAATCTGATCTCAGATTAACGCCATCTTCCATCTTCGCCATTTTTTGAATATGGCAGCTTCAAGGCAAAAAAATGTAAAATAAACCATTTTTTTTAAATTATTGTGAATATGAACATGAAGCCAATGATGTAGGGTGCTGAATCTCTATATCTGGTGGCATATTGAGTTTGACTAAAAGATAGAACCGATAGTCAGAAGAAATTCAATATTCCGGATTCAAGATGGCGGCCAAAAACAGATTGAAAATAGTATTTTCGAAAAATCAACCGATTTACACCAAATTTCGTATATATATTATATATTTGGTATATAAAATTCAAGATGGCGGATACGGTATGGCGGACAAAATTTTCAAAGTTTAACTGACGCTCGCCAAATTTGGTGTATAGGGATTTTCGAAGTCGCAGATCACGAATATGAAAAAAATAGGACCGACAGTCAGACAAAATTCAATATAGCGGCCAAAACCAGGTAAGAAATAGTTTTTTTACTATGAAAAGTAACGCAGTGTAGCAGTAACTCCGTGGTAAATATTTGATTATACACTGTGAAAAAAAATCAAAACAAAACTTCTGGGATGGGACATAGCGATGTAGGCATAAATTTTTGTGGCATACTAGATTTTTTTGGTGCACATCGAAATTTTTAAAACCGGAAAAAAGTTGTTTTTCGCACATGCACTCACTTATACGCCCATAACTTCGTCAAATATCCACTGATTTTCATTTTGTTAACGGTTTTGAAAAGAAGAAATTTAGGTCTTTAAACATGCCATACATGACTTAACAGTTTTCATTTTCTATAATGTAGTATTTGCTATGTAAACCATTTTTTTTTTTTTTGTTTTTTTTTACAATTTTTTGACTTTGGTGATGTTTTTGAAACCCTATTTTGTTTGAAACCCCTTAAATTTATTTTATTATTTAAAAAGATCACATTTTCACGAGTAAAACGTGTGTCTTTATTTTAAAATCGGTCAAAAATATATTATAATATAATCTATATTACTAAAAATACTTTTCTGATTGTTTGATCATTTGTGTGTTTGTTTGTTTGACTTTTATACAAATCTTAACGGATTTCGCTCAAACTAAAAGCGTGTATTACTTGTATCCTAGATTAGGTTTTTGCATACTTAGTCTTAACCATGCCCCCTTTTACCACCCACAAATCAATAAAAAAGCGATATTTTCTACCGTTTCGATTCTATGAGACTAAAATTTGGTAATTTAATTTGTATTGGAAAACAGGGTTTCCACTCCCCCTTAGTATTGGTGCGCTTTCAAATCGCGCACACTGAGCTCATGCAATTTGCAGCGCAAAGCGACATAGGTCATCACCGTCAGTGTTGTGAGCTTTGTTTACATGTGAGCGCTCATTGAGCTATGGAGCGCCTAGGCCTGGTCTAAAGCCAAAGCCAGCAGAATGCTGCCCGTGGGCTCATATCGAACATTCAGCTTAACAATATTATGGCACAATAGAAGTGTTGATGCATGGTTGATCTGGGGTGGTATCGGCTAAAGTGATAATTGATAATTGACAATCAAAATCGTCGCTTTTGCTCCGTGTAAGGTGATTATCAAATTGACAATCACTTTTTTCCCTTTTGATTTCATGCGATAGGTATTTAGGTGTCGTTTTCAAAAACGACAATCAAAACAGCGACTGTCAACTATCACCTTAGCCGATTTCATTCCTGACAACTTAAAGTTGATCTTGTTGAATTTAAGACCAGATATAGTCATCGGCTATGCCCTTGAATGATCTACCATTATTGATAACTCATCAGCAACGAGTCTGTGGTCGTTATTATTTTTTTACTCCAAATACGTTGTAACTTTACAGAGCCCACTAGGGGAATAGCGAGGGTAGGACAGAAAGGGCCGTCCCCCTTTCCCCCTGAACATAAGACAAATAAAACTTTAAGTACTAAAGTAAAGGATCAACCAAGTTATGCGTAAGAAAACAAAAGTATCAGAGAAGTTAACGATAAGTATGATCAAGTTCGAACAAAACTCGAAAAAAAACACTGATATATATTTAACAAGAAACAAAGTGAGCAGAAGGAAATATTTCAACATAATCAATTCAAATAAATTGACAAGTAAAAATTATTTTGTTTTTGTCGAAAAGGGTTGCCAATACTTTTTTTAAAAATTAAGTTTGTTAACTGTATTATTAGTGTACATAACTTTATTAAGCTTTAGACAGGCTGAATTCCACATCGAAATTTAAGCAATTTTGCTAAGATTGCCTAAAGTAAAAATTTTCAAAAAATTCCAATGACTTGAATTTATAATAAGATATAGCCAATCAAGATTAAAACTATTTATTCTGCTTAGCAAACTACTTAGTCACTCAAGTTTTCAAAAGTAAACAAAAATTGAGAAACTTAACGAAACAAATGCTTATCCCCAACTCACACGATGATTGCCAATCAAACAATCTACTCGTTTTGCTGTTGCTTTCAATAGTAATCTGTCAAAAGCACTGAGAGCGAGAGCGGATGAACACAGATTGCAGCAATCAAATTTGTTCATTTTTTGATTGCTATACATTGCAGCAATCAGCAATCTGAACAGTATTGTTGGGTGGCGAAATAAAAGTTTTGCTGAGTTTAAGTACCAAAAAAGTACTTTTGCTGCAGAAACGTAGTACTTTTTACAATAACATAATGGAGAAATCGTTCATGAAACCATTTTTCTTAACAAGTGAATTAATGAAGTAAACACAGAAAAAAGCGGACAAGAATGTGTGTTTTTGAAACAAGAAATAGGTAAGCATTGATATTAAATGTGTTTCTTCCAACATCCAAATCGGATTTGACTTACGATTTAGAGTGGAAAAAATCAGTTTCACAGCTAGATGGCGTTATGAACATATGAAGAGTTGGTTTTTGTTTTGCATGCAAATCGGATTGAGATGTTGGAAAAAACGCAGCTATTAAGTTGTAATACTTATAATTTCAAATTAAAATGTATTTATATCTCTCATACATTTTTTTCAGATAGGATAATTATAGTGGCTTACTAAAGAGTTGAAGTGAAGTTGGTGATTTCTTTGTTGAAAGCAAAACGCGCACTGTGGGATGTGCGCGATCCCAGCTGCCAGAATAGAGCAAGAAGGAGAGTGCGCTAAATTCGATTTCAACACTTATATGCATATTTACGTAGTACCTGAGTCTTTTCGAACATCCAAACCAGATTAATGGCGTTTTCTTTTCTCAAAAAATTCTGCATTTTTTCTGACCTCTTTAAGAATTCTGAATTTTTCTGTTCTTTTCTCGAAAAAATTCTGACCTGTAAATTGTATCGTGTTCTTTTCTCGCACATGTTGACCTTAAAAGTAGAAAACAAATAGAATTTTTGCACTCTCAAGATCGACAGTTTTACAATTCAGCTATCAAATTCTACCAACTGAATGAAAAAAAAAGTAGCATGTTAGGAAAATGTTAAACATTATCATCGACATTTCATTAAAGCTTGAGCGTTTTTCACGGACGAAAAAATAAATATTATAAAAAATGTGATATTTTTATATTTGATATTGACAAATATAAAGAGTTGTGTCTGTAATTAATGTTTTGAAAAAGTTTAAAAAAGTTTAGAGAAAAAAAAATTGATTCTTTTATTTACATACATTGAAGAACATTTTTTTTGTAAGACATTTTCGAAGTTGTTCACATTTCTTGTTTTGCAATTAAATTTTTTTGAAGTTTCTCAAAAGTAAACAACAGTGTAGCCAACACAACATCAATGAAAAAATGTTGCATTTTTTCTGATCTTTTCTTGATTTATAAGAGGTCAACATTTTTTGAGTTCAGGTCAAAATGTAAAAAAGTATACACTCTCAGAAAGCAGAATTTTTCGTCGAGAAAAGAAAACGCCATTAGATTGCGATATGCAGTTACGAAATTAATTTCACAGCTAGATGGCTCAGTGAGCATACGCAAAAGACTTCAAACTTTTTTATGAATTGAAAAAAATCATTTAAGACTGAAAAATGTTACAAAGCATTGAAGAATAATTTATGTTTTACTTTTGTTGTTTACTGCATATATTTTTTAAATGCTTTCAAATTAGTATTAAGTTTGTTTTTTTCGTCATTGAAGGCTCTTTGTTATTATTGAATTAAATTTTAATTTAATTAATTAAACATTATAAATGCGCTAATAACAAAATAACAATTTAAAGAACAATGGAACATTTAAGCAATTTCAGATAAGCAACCATGTTAAATTAATAATACCAAATGTTTTTATAGTACGAAATAAAGTGGATGACAAAAAGTACTGTATTTCAAAGAAATGTCAAACGCAGATTGGCGAGTCGTGTGAGCTACTAAGAATTAAAATTTAAAAGAGCGTAAAGGCCCTTATAGACGAGCAACTAATCGTAAAACTGATTGAAAAACTGGTTGATGGTTTTACCTACAGACACTTGGACCAATTTTTCAATTCCAGTACAAAAACTTTTTCTTCTTGAAAACATCGCGCATATTATACTGAAAATGAATGGAAATAATTTTTTTTATTATGAATCTGACGATTAGTTGCTGATTTTGCTACAAACACATCACCAGTTGAAGAACTGGTTGATGTGAAATCGCAAAAATCAAAATTTTTTAATTTTTGCCAACTGATTGATAAACTGGTTGAAAAACTGAAAATAACGCCTCAACTCATCTACACACGATTTGCTTTCAACAACCAGCAACCAGTTTATCAACCAGTTTTGCGATTAGTTGCTCGTCTATAGAGCCCTTAAGAGAAAAGTTCATTGATTGCCAATCAAACAATACCATGTGAGTTGGCCATTACGCAAAACTTGAACGGCTCCATACAATGCCATACAAGTACGTACTTTTGCACTCTTGATTTTGTTTACTTACGCAAAACTTGGTTCTGCCTTAAGAAATTCAAAAGAGCTTTTCTCATAATTAAAAAAGCATAGAAGTTGTTGTAAAGCCGTTTCCTTTGTTATTGTTGGTATGCTCACCGATTAGTGTTCGATTGTGTTCCCGAACTTCGAGAAGATACGACGCAATATAAAAATGAAAAGGAAATTTAAAATTGGAAAATTAAATTTGAGCACATATGTATGTAGAAAATTGTTACAAACATTTTCACTCCGATTTAAGCAAACTTAGGCTTAATATTTTTGCAATAAAATTGCCTTCAACTTTTAATCAGAGAAAAAATTATAAAATTTTTTGCAGCAAATAGGGCAAATAAAAATTTGAAATAAATAAAAATTTGATATAAAAAAAAAAGAATAAAAAATTAAATTGTTTCTACTTCGAAGGCGAAAATACTACTTCAATTGACTCAACTGGCCACAGCTGACAGATATGGAGATTTGTCGCCATTTTGCGAATTTAAATCAGTTTTGGGGACAAATTTTTTAGTTTGGTACGATTTTTTTAGTTTGTGGATGAAGGATTTGGTGGGGATATACATGTCTATCTTGGGGATTTTTTGGGGATTTCAGAGGAGAAAGAGACCATCATTTTTAGTTTTTAATAGAAACAACGAGGAGATAAAGCAACATTTTTGCCAATTGATTCTGTAAACATAGGAACTGACTTTGCAAGAGAATTAAAACGAGCTAGTTTAGGATCTTCCGACAAATAACAACTTAAAAAATGTTGTATTAGCTATGTGAAGCAACTTCTTAAGGAAATGTTGTTAATATTTCTTCATTTTTTTATTTTATTTATTTATTTATTTATTCATATAAAAAATGAGTACAAATAAGAACTAGTTCTTTTACAGTACAATGGATAACATTATTTAAAGCAATTAGGGGCCTTTATATTTTATAAAATTTATTTAAAATTTTTTAAATTTTATAAAATAAAATTTTTTTCTTACATTTTTCGAATGTATAACATCTTAATATATATATAAATAAATAAATATTCTCAGAAAGTTTTGAGTCGATTAAATAAAAATTGTAGTTATAAGCACAATCGTCCAAAGAGAAGACAATGCACTTGCCTTAATGTACTCATACACTCAAGTGTATTTTTTTAAGCTAAGACACATTTGGAGCCACCGAAATTAAAAAAAAAAGTACAAAAATGCACTAGGCACCAAACCTCATTTCTTTTAGTAAGAATCACATTTTTTTTTTAAATCTTCGATCAAAAGCTCAAAAAGCCTTAGCAGAACCTTAATCATTCGATTTTTTCTTTTTTAGATGAACAAGCTGTGAAAAATCGTGTCCACCGCATATTTAAGGTACCTTACTAAACTACGAATTCCTGCTATATGGTTGAATATTTGTTATCCAAAAATTCAAAAACTTAAACATAATGTAAAAACAAAATTTATCTGAAAAAAAACCGTAGCTTAAATATTAAACTTTTAATACAGGGTTTTTTCCGCTTAAAAAACTTTAGTAGGCCCTTAAGAGGAAATAACAACAGATTTTAAATTAAAATTATATATGAGTAGAGCTTTAAAAACTTATCAAAATATAATTAGTACTTATAGCTATGAACAGTATACAAGAATAATAGTAGAAACATTAGCTTAGAACTATAATAATTAGAAATGGGGGGAAAAAAGCGGAAGAAAAAAGAAAATCAGAAGAACGATTTAGTGTAGAATTCAGTGAGAAGAACGGCACAAAAAAAAAGATGAGAACTAGCTAGAGAGCTATGCCTGGGAAAGATTAATAAATAACATCTTCTCGATACGCTGAACTGTAATTTTACATAAAGGTAATGAGGAGTTTTAGTATGTATAATTTTGTGGAGATAAATGCAGTTTCTAGCATTCAAGTAACAAGACAAACTACAACCAAGAATAGCATTTCTAAAATTTGACAGACTTTCAAATTTATTTAAGCCATACTCAAAGCGAGTAGCATAATTATACGCAATATTAAGTTTCAACATAGAGGACGAATCTAGTTTACTGTATACTACCTCAGAGTAAGTTATTACAGGCAAAACAAGTTGCTTCACTAGTAGTTTTTTAACTTGACGAGTACAACAATTAGCAGACATTCTTAGATTACGTAGGATAAAACCGCCTTTTTGGACTACAGTGTTTACATGATTTTTACAAGACAAGGACGAATTCATACTAAAACCAAGGTTAACAATTTTCAAAGCAACATTACTTGGTAAAACCAATGTATAACTCAGGGATAACATCAAGGATTTGCTTATTCTTACAGATTGGTAGAACATAAGTTTTGGCTGCATTGAGTTGAAGTCCATTATTACAAGCCCAGTGATATATGTTTCTTAAATCTTCATTCAGTTTACCAGACTATCTACGAGCGCGATATTACTGGAGAGATAAAGTTGATTATCATCGGCATATGCGTTCATAGATGAATAATTGCAGACAGTAAATATGTCATTAATGAAGATAGAAAATAACAATGGGCCAAGAATCGAGCCTTGAGGAATTCCACTTAAAACTGGGTTATGTTGAGAGAACATTTGGCTAACTTTAACTCTTTGTAGTCTATTCGACAAATAGCAAGATATAAGACTCACTGCACTATTAGAAAACCCATAAAGTAGCCTTAGTTTCTGACATAGATATGTATGACTAACTTTGTCAAAAACCTTTGAGGAGTTCAACAAGCAAAGTAGAGACAAAGATCCAACATCATAATCAGGTCATATGTCATCAAGTATGACATACATGACAAGTATGGCATACATGACACGTATGACAGACCTACCCGAAAACCAGACTGATAAGTAGATGGGATATTATTAGTCTGCAAGAATATATTGATTTGATGACTCATAATTTTTTCACATACTTTAGATAAAGGGGAAGTTTGCTTATTGGTCCGAAATGAGAAGGTCCAGATGGGTTTAATTTTTTTGCCACCGGCAAAACAGTAGCAGTTTTCCAAAAAACAGGGAAAGAGGAGGATATAAAGCAGTGATTTATTATGTGTGTTAGTGGACTTATATGAGGCAGCAAAATTTTTAAAAATTTTATTGTACTGGGAATACCAGTACCACCCACAGCAATAGAATTTATTCGCATCAAACAATTGCCGACATCAATTACATTAACAGGTGTAAATTCAAATAAATCAAGAACAGATGAACCTGGAATGTGAGACAGGGTATTATTAGACGGTGCGGTATTACCAACAAAGTAGTCATTGAGTAAATCCAGGTCAGCAATTATTGAAGGGGAATTTTTTTCTCACTCCAAGACTACTTATGTTACTCCATAAAGTTTTGGTGGGTAGGGACACATTAAGCTTGGTAGAGAAATAACGTGTCTTAGCTTGCCTTGTTAGGTGGACAGAATCATTTCTGGCTAACCTATATATTTCCCAATTAGCAGATGAAGGTAATCTTTTCCAGAGTTTGTGTAATTTATTTCTCTTTTTTATTGCATTAAGAACATTCACTGAGAACCAAGGGCAAGAAGGATTCAATAAGCGTATTGACCGCAGAGGAACATGTTTTTCAAACAAATATTTCACAGGAGCTGTAAGGGAACAAAGTTTATCATCAACTAAGCTATGATGCCAGCAATCATTAAATGAGGTTAGGGACAAATCATGATACAATGATGAATAGTTAATATTTTTAAAATCACGGTACGAAAAAAGGTAGGAAGAACATTTCGAGCCATGTTTACATTTAACGAACAAAACGAATATAAACGAACGAATTAAATCGTGGTCGGATATTTGATCAAATAGAGAAACGAGAGACCGGTGAGAAAGACACTATGAAATAATACAAAAGACTTGGAGTAGCATTATTAGAAAATCTAGTTTGTTCAGTTGTGTTAACTACTGATAAACCTGCTAAAGATATATTGTCAAAGAACGATTGTAGGTTATAATCATTAGACAAGAGATTGAAATTGAAATCACCGCACAGTAAGACAATATCATGATTAAGGTTATAGTTTTGCAAATCAGTAAACAAAGGTTCAACAGGATAACATTTATTCGGATTATATACACAAGACAATAAAATTTTAGTACTACCATCTGTGATGCTAATGAATTCAATTCCAGGGTCACTAGATTTGCTCAAAACTACAGCATCCAGATTAGCTTTACAATAAACAGTAACACCCCAAGAGTCTGTCGAAGTAAAACGAAGTTACCCATTTTTACCTCTTGTTCGCCACAACCCAGAATGCCCATTAACCATTTTGAATTTTAAATTTGTGACATCAGATTCGAAGTCAGCGACCCCTAAACACTGGTAAACCATGTTAAAAACTCTTGAAAATACATTTTAGTAGATGGCACACTGTTATAAAAAAATTTCACAATTTTGGAAATCTGGCAACGAATTCGGATTCAGCGACCCATTTTCACCTATTGTTGGTCCAGCACCGAATTCGTAAAAATAAAAAAATTTTAGGTGGCAACACAACGACCATCTAATTCTGCCATCGCATGTACAATTTCAATTTCCGATTTTTAAAATCTTAAATTCAATTTATGCACCGAATGTTATGTTGTTGTGCACATAACATTGGACTCATATATTTATCCAGTATTAATCTTTTATTGTACAAATCCTTTATTCTGTTATGTTTGGTTTAGATTCGTTTGTCCGACGAATGCTACCGGCTATGTTATATTTGAGTCGTTCGGAACAACTCAAACATAATCAATCGTTTCCAAACGAATGTGTCGAAAGTCGGTTTAAGACTATTTATGGCTATGGTGTTAATTTCAATCGCTGTCATAGTTACGTAAACTACTGAACTCGACACCGAATGCACTATTGTTGTAGTAGAAACGAGGTAATCCGTGTAGAGGTTTAGTATATACTTATTAAAAGACATGCACCACCTGATACGACCGATCAGGAGCGATTTACAACTTTAAGTTGTCTTGAAATGATAAAATAAAATTTTGCCGGAGCCAAGATTTTTGTATCTTACACGCTGAGTGTTCGATGTGATGTGATTGATTGCCCGAAAATATAGGAACATTTAAAAAATACAAGCTTTTTTCTTTAACCCGTTGTGGCAATCCTTTTCCATGACAACTTTTCAAATATGCAAGATGTCATTACAGATTTTGTAGATCCAATAGTTTCTTATGATACTTATGAGAATTAATGGAACAAGCTGGCATTTGCCGATCCGAATAAACATTTTGTTAAAGCATCACCTAACAATTTAATAGAATTTTGGCCTGAAGTATACAGGTATAAAGATGGCTGTGGAAATTGTTATTTTAAAGAGCTTGCTGAGGTTGTTTTGCGTATGTTGATTGTTCCAACAAGTTATGCCTGTGTAAAAAGAGTTTTCTCCATTATGGATATTATAAAATCAAAATTACGCAACTCAATGCAATATGAACTTTTAGAGGCACTTTTGCGCATAATTGTTTTTTTAAATGTATTTTATATATGATGTCGGAATTTCCTTCCAATTAAAGACATGCTAGCTCGTTGTAAATCGGCAAAAATGTATTCCAAAATCATGAACAGGACTTGACTGAGCGAAATGAAATTGACGTCTTTCAGACAGTTGACAACATACTGTAAAATTATATTTGTGTAGTAATTGAATATCTTTTTATAATGTCAGATTTTCGAGAAAAAAATTTACAAATTTTTAATATTTAATGCAAAACTATTCCTAGTGATCATCTCTATCAACAATCAAAATTTTGTATTTATCTTTTTTCTCTTTAATTAAAATAAATTGATTTGTCTCTTTGTTTTGTAAGGACTTAAAACACAAAATTATTTTTTGCTTTTCCTGCAAATTAAAGAATTCTGTGTCGACTTTGTAGTAAGGGTGCGATATATCTAAAAATATGAAATATATGAAGAATTACTGTATTTTTTAAATACAACTTTTTTAATAGAAACCTTCATCCCTTGATAATTATTAACATTTTCTTCTAATATTGAACATTTGAAATGTTCAAAATATTTTTCTTAAATGTTGTATAAATTTGAATATTTTTCAAGCAGCAAATGAACAGTTAAATAAATAGTTTATTGATTTTGTTCACATAATGGTATTTATGATTGAAAATTAAAAATAATAAAAAGGGGTAAAGAAAACAGTTACATGTGATTTTTTTTTTGGGTCAATTTTAATGTTTATATTATTGTTTTAGGAGGTTTTGAACCAGTGATCTCTAGTTGTGATTTTTATTATTCAAATTTGGGAATTTTCAAAAAAAATTGGGAGATTTGCAAAAAAGTTTGGGGATTTTGAGGATTTTAGAAATGTCAAATGGGGACGGGGGTTCAGAATATCTGGCAGCTCTGCAAGATTCTCATAGTTTTAATCATAATTTATAAAATTTCCAACCTTGAAACATAAAATTAAATTTTGATGATCGTGGGCTGTTGCTCTTTTGTAGGACATCGTAGAGTTCCTTTTTTGGTATATTGAGGAATGTTATTAAAATGAAAATAACATTTCATTCCTGCTCAAGGATGACACGCAAAATCGCGAAGCACTCCACATTTTTATAAACAACGTAACTCATATAAGACTTCTTTGGACTCCGGCACACATTGGCATCCGCGGAAACGAATATGCGGATACCGCAGCAAAATACACATGCTCCGCGCCAATAACTATGGATGACACTATTGAGGCCACAGATTTACGACAATACTTGATAGCTAAATGAAATATCGAAAAAAGCAAAACTGGTACCAATATAATCACCACCACTACACACTCATAAATCGACACTTATTAGCACCAATATATCCGACAACATCAGGGAAAAATCCAATTAAAATCTTCTCACGACTCCGTCTATGACACACAGTTTCTACTCACCAACATATTCTGAGAGGAGAACCACCACCATCCTGTCAAGGTTGCGGAGAGTTGTTCTCGATTAAACACTATCTCACCGAATGCACTTCACTTGCTAGTGCAAGAAGTAGACTCTTTAATCAGACCAGTCCTTACGAAATACTTAATAATCCGACACCAGAAAACATTGACACAATATAAAAATTTACAAAAATCTCCAAAATAAATATTAAAAAAAAAAAAATTAAAAAATCCCTTATGTTTACATAACAGAGCTGATAGCCCGGGCAGATAGTGCTCGTATTTTTTTAAGTTAACTTTATAATTTCAAATTTTAAGGTTAATAAGTAATAATAATAATAATAATAATAAAATGAAAATATTTTAAAAAGTTAAAGCTAAATTTTTCTATATACTATCTTCGGGACTCAAACATATTAAAAAATAAAATTCAAATGTGTACAAATGCGGACAAAGTTTAAGGCAGTCCAACAAAATGTGACCTCAATTTTTGTTTTTTTTTTTTTTTATTTTTGCTTTACTTTCTATGGATAACTTTAATAAAATTAAAAAGTTTATCAAGCAAATAATTTTATAAGATAATAATCTGCATACCTTCAGAAAAATTTTCTATTAAAAGAAATATCTTGCTGATTTAAGGCTGGGGAAATAATTTAAAAATACATAAAAAACACCGCTTTTCGACTAACGTTTTAAATAAAACGAGTACACCAATCACTTTAAAATTTTGGACATGGTTTTATGTGATTATTAGCTATATTTTAGAATACAAAAAAAAATTAATTTTTTGCAAATATTTTTTTTAATTTGCTACGAATTTAATTTTATATTTTTATAAATAAAACATTGGTTATAATTTAAACGACCAGGGTTTATTTAAAAAATTATTTTATTTATCAGACATGTGAAAAAAATAATTTCGCCCTGAATGAAATCCTGGCTACGCCCATGGAGCCAACCGCTGTTCTAGGTGGATTGTTATTTCTTCGTACATTTGCAGTTGTAGTTTTAGTTTTAATTAAATAATAAGAGGTATAGGTTTCAGTACAGTGATTACGTTTCTATTTTCTATTGCATTTTCATTGTAGTTCTATTGCAGGGCTGGGCATTTTAACACAATCACATTTTATTTTATTTTTTAGTTTTTCTTTGTATTGGAGCGCTCTCATACACTGAGCGAAAATTATATTGTTTTGAATGTTTGAATAATTTTAATACCCCAACGCGTACTGCGAAAGGGGCATATTAACTTTGCCATTCCGTTTGTAACGCCAATAAGGAGGCGTAGCAGGTATAGAAAAGTATATATATTTTTGATCAGCATCACCTCCTGAGTCGATTTCCGTGTGTCCGTCTGTCTGTCCGTCTGTATGTCTCTCGACACGATTACCGCCGTTATTTTAAAGCTATCGCGATGAAATTCAAAATAAAAGTTTCTTTTTAAATGAGCCAAATCGGATGAAAACCACGCCTACCTCCCATAGAAATTAGCTTTATTTTAAACGTAAAATCGCTTCAAAATCCACAAAAATTAAAGAAATGTCTTGAAATTTTGAACATGAGCTTTGATACATAGTATGAACCATCTCTATTATATTTGGCAAAATCAGATCGAAGTCACGCCTACCTCTCATGCAAAGTCATCAAAATAGAAAAACTTTTGTTTTCCAAAATCCACCCACATCGTTTATCCAACACATACCAAATTTTGCACATATATTCTATATACACATATGGTGTAATGTGAAGTCCTTAGGCTTGGAAAGTGGGCGTGGCATCTTACTTTTAATTTAACTTCTCCAACACCGTGTGTCAGACATCAACAAAATTTTGCAAATATTATCCTTGGTAATTTGAGCAATCTTACGAGTATGTTTATAATATTGGGCGGTACTAGACAGGGGGCGTGGCACTTTATTTTTAAACTAGCTCAATCTACTCCGTTTGTCCAATTTCAACCAAATTTCTTACATATATTCTTGAGCATAATGAGAAGTTTTAAGCCTACAAAAGTGGGTAGGATTGGACAAGGGGCGTGACAATTTAACTCTAATCGAACTCCCTCTACACTGTTTGTCCGACTTAAACCAAATTTTGCACACATATTATTTGGCAAAAGGATCAGTCTGTAGTTTATAAAAGTGGACGGTATTAGACAGGGGGCGTGGCACTTTATTTTATATATATTTCCATCGACACCATTTCTCCGACTTCAACCAAATTTAGCACATATATTCTTTAGTATAATGAAAAGTTATAAGCTTACAAAAGTGGGTGGAATTTGACAAGGGGCGTGTGAATTTTAATTTGAATCGAAGTCCTTCACCGTTTTTTAATTTCAAACAAATTTTGCACATATATTCTTTGAAATAATGAGCAGTGAGTAGTCTAAAAAATTGGGCGGAATTAGACAAGGGCGTGCCATTCAAATTTAAATCAAACTCCTCCTATAGCCTTTGTCCCACTTCTTCCGAATTTTCCATATTTTTTGGAATATTGATCAATCAGCAGTCTAGAAAATAGTCTCAAATTGAATGGGGCGTGGCAGTTTAATTTTAAACGAAATTATTTTACATCGTTGGTATGAATTTGCACATACCAACCAAAATTTTGCACATATATTCTTTAGCATAATGAGCAGTCTACAAATTGCTCTATATGGCAGCTATGGGTAAAATAAAATTAAGCGTATGAGACAAATATTTTTGTAGATTATACATCTACAACATTTTATAGACGGCTAAAGACTTGGAATATACTTCAATTCGGCCGCGGTATCATTCCTGGTCTTCAATATTGTTCATAACTTCTTCAATGTCAACATCGAAGCTGCAGAATTTAATTCTAATTAAATCTTCTAAATGTTAATCTGTAAGCTAGTAGCGTTGCTTGCTTAAATTAGTTTTCATTACTGAGAAGGCATTTTCGCAACAATATGTTGATCAAAACATTGAAATATGTTTATAAGTTTATATATTATAAATTTATATATTATTTGCCGTAATCTACTTTATTCCAAAACTCTTTTCCGGTTCCACGCGGTAATGTGAATTCCTGTAGAAAATAATGGTAAATAATGACATTACAATTACTAATGCAGTAGATAATATCGTTGTTTCTAATAAGTATAATATTTTTAGTACAGCCAACTTTTATATTTTTTAAGATAATTTATGTTTTTGGTTTCATTGAAAAGAAAATTAAATAAATTACAAAGTTGATTATAAAAAAAGAATTTCATTTATTATGCGAAATTCTAAGAAATTTGCACTCAAAGTTGAAATTTGGTAGTTTCAACCGATTGATTTCATCTTTGAACGAGCACAGCTTGGTAACGGTTATGTCGGTACTGTTTGTTGATATACCGTTGAAAAGGTGATTTTATTGCCTTTGCAACGAGTTATCAAAAAAAGTTTTCCGTAACTTAGTTTTTGTGCTTGAAACAATAACGTGTATCAAAGTCGTGAAATATTAATTAACCCTGTAGCTCCTAAGAATGTGAAAATAGACCCCCCCCATACGATTTTTTTCTCAGCTCGACATAACCTTTCACCTCCGTAAATAGTTGCATCCAATTGCGGGACACCCTGTCTATAACTAATAACTATACAGGGTGTCCCGCAATTGAGTGCAACTATTTAAGGAGCTGAAAGGTTATATCGAGCTGAGCAAACAAACGTATGGGAAGGGAAGCATTAGATAATATCATTGTTTTCTAATAAGTATAATTTTTTTAGTACAGCCAACCTTTTTATTTTTTAAGGTTTGTTAATGTTTTTGGTGTCATTGAAAAAAAAAATTCAATTACAAAATTAATCCTAAAAAAAAATGCATTTATTATGCGAAATTCTGAGAAATTTTCACTCAAAATTGAAAGTTGATAATTTCAATCGATTGATTTCATCTTCACACGATCACAGCTCGGTATTATTTTTTAGTAATTCAAAAATACTTTTTTGGTTTGTTGTTCATTGCATGCTTGCTGTGGAAAGACTGAATTTTTGTTTTTTAATATCAGCTAATGAAAATTGAAAATAAGTAAAATTATTTTTCTTATTCTCAAAAATTTGTATACACGTGAAAAGTTACACTCAGGGAGCGCTCACTGGGCAAGGCAGCGCCCAGCTCTGTTCTAGTGCCACAATTTGTGAAAATCTTTTCTAAAATTTTTATTTTCTTTTTTTTATTATACAAAATGTTTATTTTATTTTAGCATGAATCGCAGTACTTTACCCAGTACTGGTAAATCCTGATATTTTGCGACAACTGTTCCTATTTCAATATACTGAAAAAGTACACAGATGCGCACTATATTGAAGAGAATTTATACAGCATAAATAATTCACTAGATTCTTCCAAAAAGGTTTTGCTTTTAATTGTTCCCTTATTAGAACCATGTGTGATGGCATTTGCCATTATTTGAACCACCAATAACTCAAAATAGAGCAAAATAACTCTCGTGTTTTTTTTTTCTCTAACCTATGATTATTGAATATGACCTTTGACCTGTTACCTAGAACAATCGAAACTAAAAGTATTGTAAAACCTTAACATGCTTAATTTATTTTCTCAATGTAAAATGCATTCGATTAAAAAATGTCGACCAAAACTTTTTATTTTTGTTCGACGTTTATTAAAGAATTGTTAAATTATGTATATAATAATCTATTATATTATACATATAAATAATTGTAAATAATAACATTTCGGCATAACGAAAGACAATACCTTTCGGTAAAACAGTTCATTCGACGTCGAAATTTAAATTTTACTGAATATAAAGTAATTATTCGACGCTGTTTTGAGAGTGAGAGCAGGTTCAAGAATTAGGATGAATATTTCTTAAAGTTAAAAAAAATAAATAAAAAATAGTTTCTTACTCAGAAGTTCTTTTCAAGGAAGTCCTACATTATGGAAAAAATTATCTTTGCTTGCCATTTTATATCAGGTGTAGCAAAAAGAAATTCATAATTTTTGCGTTTTCGCCTTTATCGAAGAAAAACTGTACAATACTGCGTATTTTCTCTTTTCTTTGAACTAAGTAAAGCATTCAGAAAACCATGTTGCAAATTATTTTAGTACGGAATATTATCTTTCTAACGCCATCAATCGTAACCAGATCGCACTTATACAACGCGAGATACAGATTCCTAAATCCATTTATTGAAAAAAGAATGCATTTTTTTTTTTACTACACCTAATATTTAAGAATTATATAATCGCAAATTATTTTATAATAAAATATGTATTGGTAGATATTTTATTCTATTTTGATTAAATTGTTGCGATGATAAGCACTGAAAGCTGTCATAAATAACAATCGGATAACGACAAATGAATGAAAATTCAATTTCTTTCTCAGACCTATACACATTTAAAACCTAATATCTATCGTGTCTGTTCTTGGTTGGAATATGCATTTGAGTATCAAATCTATCTCTCAAATCTTTTGCTAGATTTGTTCGACGCACTTATTTTCTAGAAATAGTCCTAATATCACTGAAGTGATCGATGCCTACTAATTAATACAAAACTCTGCGAAAGTCTCAATATTAAGGTGAGACTCACGGTGTAGTCAAACTAAAGTTACAAACCTTAATATTGATATCAATAGACTACACGCCGTTCAACAAAATGGAAAGTGTTCCAAATGAATTTCTGCGAAAGTAGTCTGATACTTAAGAAAAACTAGGTACCGAGACTTTAAGTAGGTATAATAGGTTGATTCAATAAAAAAAATTGTTTACAAACCTGTAATTGGGGCGGTGGTGGTGGCAATGTGGACGAATAAAAAATTTTCAAATTCTCATGCTGTGTCGGGGGCACTTGATGTAGTTGCCTTTGATGTTGTTGTTGTTGAAGATTTGGCTGATGAGCAGAACTGAGCAATTGTTGTTGTTGTTGTTGTTGTTGTTGCTGTTTCTGTGCTTTTGAATGTAAAGTTTGCGAGGTTCCAGGAGTCAGCTGTGCACACTTTTGATCCATTTCTGGCTGTGGTGGCGGTGTTTGTGAAACTGTAACATGTTGTTGAAATTGACTCGTTGCTTGCTCTAGCTGTTGCTGTTGCTGCTGTGGACATCGATTTGAGAATGTCCTAAAATCAGTCGGCATCAATGAAACTTCATTTGTGACATCAGCAATAGTCTCACTCATTCCAGTTGCTAAATTGATAGCACCAAGGCTTTTTTGATAAGCAGGAGAAGATGTGACATTATGGTGGTTGAAAATATGTTTCCCCGAGTGTTTAGATAGTGTTGTCGATGTTGAAAGAGGAGAAACTTTTTTCTTCTGATGCTGCTGCGTGCCAAATTGCAAATTCGAGCTATTATTCGATGAATACGATGATGGCAAGGACGAAGAAGAAGAAGAAGAAGAAGAATAATCTGTATTGGAGTTTGAACACTGTTCTTGTTCTTTCTCAGTTGTAATCGCCGACATCGGAATTAAAGGATCAACATCAGGTTTCTTTTCATCTACAGATTCTTCAACTGGTGCACTCTTCACATTATCTACTATCGCACGTGTGACAGTCATCTGCACAAGGGCCTTGATCACTTGCTCCTTAGGATGAGTCTCTAAATGATCCGATAGGTTCATCCCTGCGTGCAGGAATAAGGTGCACACGGGGCACTGCATTTTTTCCATCATTTTCCAAGATATATTAGTTGTTGCTATTGATGTGTATGATTTAAGTCAAAGGAATTTCGAATTATTTTCGAAATTATGTATGATTTTCTATCGAAATCATAAGATTCTATGATGCGAAGTCATTATAACGTATTCCAATATCAGACTTTACAACGAATTTTCCAATAAGTCAAATAACAGAGACGATCTAAAATAATAAAAAATATTTATATTATAATAAGAAAACGTAGTTATTTATTTACAGTAAACAGCATTTTATTTAGCGAAAGGTTTTGTACAAAAGGGCCAGTAAAATTAGCTCAAAAAAAGTCATGCTCGGAAATAATTCGCGGGAAGCTTGAAAAATCGTTTTAATCGCTTCATTGGGACTTAAATAAAGGGATTTAAAATTTGTCCCAGTCTGCCAAGTTTAATTTTTCGAATTTTGAGTTAAATTACTCCATGACCGTTCATTCTACAGAGAAATGTTATATGACAAATAAAAGACTAAACAATTCTGTCAGATAATTGCCAGAACTTGCTTTAATAATAAAGTAGAGGGTTATGATCATTAACAAACCGTAAAAACTTCAAAATTTTCGGAAATATTTGTTTTTTCGCTAATAACTCGAAAGCCGTGCATTGCACCGACAAAATATTCATGAATAAATTAAATTCATAAAACTCTGCATCGAGTCAGTACAAAAACAAAAAAATAACTTTAATAATAATGGAGGCATTAAAAGTCAGAAATAAAAATCTATCCCCTCCCCCCATTTTTTTTAGAGAAACTCATGAAATTTGTTGCTTTATGAAATCATAAATGAAGAAGGGATTTAAAGTATAGTGCTAAGTTAGTAAAACTTAGTGAGCTTCGGTGACACGCCCACTTTGTAGTTTAATTTTTAGATTTTTTGCCTTTACTTATATTAAATTTGTCATATGAATAAATGCTGCGTTGCGGACGTTATATTCATACGCATATTTTTGGCTCTTATTGGCGTTCTGAATGAGATATTTTTATATAACTTTAATTAAAAACAGTGCTTTGGAAGTGCTTTCAAAAGACATTTAATTATTGACTTAACTGTTTTTGGGGGAAAAAATTCGTATCGAAAGTGCCGTTCGGACTTCATCAAAAACGGAAGGCTAACGTACATTTGCATAATTTTAGTGAAATTTTCAAAGTTATCAAAGTAAAAACCACTTGCATAAAAGAAGGAGGAATATTTGAGGATAATAAAAGAGCTCTAATGAGGATTATAAGTTTCTGGGTTCTTCCAAAAGTTTTAAATTCGTCTGTTGCGGACGTTACATGACGGTTGTAACACTTTTCCATTGTGATCAAATTGGGTAATTAAGTAATTAAGTAAATTTGTAATTAAGAAACAAATTTAATATATTGTTCTCTTTTTGCCTTAATCATTTCATTATCTTTAGCCAATATCTTCTATTTTTAATAAAACAAAAACATTTATGAAACATTTACCAAAAAGAAAAACTACATTTGTGAAACAGAACGGACGATTTTATCAATATGGTAAGTTAATCTATACTAAAGGGTGATCCAATACGAGGTCCTTTTTTCAACTGGGTAGTTTTGACAGCTGTTATGTGTCAAATGGCTTGTCCGTATGACGTTTGTGCTCAGTATTCAATACGACTCAATCATGAATAGACTTACTCCTGAACAACGTTTATTACTTGTGGAAACTTACTAACAAAATCAGTTATCAGTTAGAGAATGTTATAGAGTTTTTCAACATCATTTTAGTTTTTATGAGCGTCCAACTGAGCGCACTATTCGTAACAGTGATTTTTTATTTATTTATTTATTTCGCCAAACAGAGAATGTACACTTACAGACTACTTAACAATTTATATAATGTACTAAGTTATTAATAATTACATTTAAAATTTAATATAACAAATAAAGGCGTGATTGCACGAAAATAAATATATCACAAAATAATAGGCAATTTGAAATAATGCTGCGAGAAAAAAATGATTTGCTACGAGGGGTGCATTTTATATTTCGGGATTTGGCAACCCTGGTGTTGCAATCTGTCAACCGAAAGCTCTATCGCAAAGTTTGACATTTGTTGGCTTATACGTACTCAGAACGTTTTGACATACGAGCGCTATTTGTGTTGTTTATAGTAACTTAAAAGATTCATCTCGGTCTAAAAATGGAATTAAATCGTGAACATTTTCGTGCGATTATTTTTTACAACTTTCGACGTGAATTAACACAGCAACAGTGCATGGATGAACTTAATTCAATTTTTGGCGATGAAGCTCCATCAAGGACCAGTGTTTATCGATGGTATGGTGAATTCAATCGTGGTCGTAGTTCACTCCATGACGAATTTCGTGAAGGTCGTCCGAAATCAGCTGTTGTTCCGAAAACCATTGATGCTGTGCGCGAACTGATATTGCAAGATCGTCATGTTACCTATCGTGAGATTGAGGCAACCTTAGGCATAAGTGGGACCAGCATACATTCAATATTGCATAAACATTTGACTGTCAAAAAAATTTGTTCGCGTTGGATCCCACACAATTTGTCAATCGCTCAAAAAAAGGCTCGTGTCGATTGGTCGAAGGAAATGCTCAAAAAATACGATCGCGGTGCTTCGAAACACGTCTATGACATCGTGACAGGTGATGAATCGTGGATTTACGCGTATGAGCCCGAAAGTAAACAGCAGTCGACTGTATGGGTGTTTCAAGATGAGCCAAATCCAACAAAAGTTGTTCGCGCACGAAGCACTTCCAAGCAAATGGTCGCCTGTTTTTTCGGAAAATATGGACATGTCGCAACCGTACCACTAGAACAACGCAGAACAGTCAACTCTGAGTGGTACACAACCATTTGTTTGCCAGTTGTCTTCCAAGAAATCAGGAAAACCAACCGCCGAAGACGGATCACTCTTCACCACGACAATGCGAGCTCTCACACATCGGCTCAAACAACTGCATTTGAGCACCCAAAACATCGATTTGATGGGTCATCCGCCGTATAGTCCTCACTTGGCACCGAATGACTTCTTTTTATTCCCAACCGTGAAGAATAAACTGCGTGGACAACGATTTTCGACGCCCGAAGAAGCGGTTGCGGCATTCAGAATGCATGTTTTGGAGATACCTCAATCAGAGTGGCAAAAGTGCTTCGACAATTGGTTCAAACGCATGCAAAAGTGTATAGATCTTAATGGAGAATATTTTGAAAAACAATAAAGTGATTTTCGATGATTAATATTTGTTTTTGTTCTCTAATCCCGAAATATAAAAGGCACCCTTCGAATTAATAACAACTACATTATTAATAATAACTATTAATAATAACTTTGTCATTTTAGATTTGACGCCATTGGACTACTTTCTTTGGGGATATGTTAAATCACTTGTTTATATGGACAAACCCGAAACTATTGACGCTTTGGAAACCAACATAGCTCGAGTTATTCAAGAAATATCGGCCGATATGCTCGAAAGAGTTGTCGAAAATTGGACCCACAGAATGGACTATTTAAAAGTTAGTCGTGGGCAACATTTGAAGGAATTAATTTTTAAACTTTAAGTTGTAGGAACCGAACTATCATTCCAAAACAAAGATTTGCATCAATACATTGATTTTTATAAATTTTCACGCAAGTACCACTTAACCGATTTAGACGATATAGGTACCAACCGATTTCTTATTTCAGCGAAATCGTGGTAGGCTGTTATAATTGCCACGCCTACTTTTAACGCAAATAAATCAATTTAAAGTATTTAGTTCAAACGGTTTGGACATATTAGACAAAAATTTGGTAAGTTATAGCTTTATTAAGGTGATTGACAACTGTAAATTCATTGACAAGCTAGTCTTTTATGTGCTATTTTTTGGCACAAGGAGTTGAGAACTTTCAAAATGTTTCGCAAATTTATTTGTTCTGAATATTTTTTTATGGTGCTGACAGTTTTGTCATGTTATGAGCATTTGATTACATTTTAGAATAAGAAATTTTTACAGTTGTCAATAAATTTACAATTGTCAATCACCAGAATAGGGCTATTAGTTCGTATGGTTATTTTCGGTTACTGTACTAAAAATGGGCGTGGTCGGACTATATATATGCCCACTTTTACGAAATCATTATAATTCCTAATTGTACATTACTTCATAGGTGCTTGGTTTGTAGGTGCTAGGGGTCTAAATGGCGGTCAATATGTATATAAATGTTGCCAAGCCTACTTTTACCGCCCATTTATTATCTATATCTATCTATCAATTTATATAAAAATCAAATGTCACATGTATGTTGCCGCATCAATTGAGAACGGCTAAGCCGATTTGGCTGTTCTTTTTTCTTTTTATTTTGTAGTTACCAGGACAAGGTTTAGGAAAAATCGTATTTATGGTCCGATTTGGCTCATATTCGAAATATATATAAACCCATTTTGGTCTGCTACTAGAACGCGTTAGAATTTCTTTCGTAATGAAAATTTCAGGTTTTGCTTAAATTGATAAAACTAAGAAAATTCCAGAGTTTAACAATTTTCCGATTTTCCTTTTTTCTGCTACGATTTAGTCGAAAAATGGACCAATGGCTTTTTGTAATTGTAAAATAATTTTTATACAAAAATTTTAAAATTCTAAATGAAATATTTTAATTTTTATTGAATGAAATATTTAATGAAAAAAGATATAAAAATCGACCATCGTAATCGGGTCATGGGTCAAAAAATCGACCACCAATTTTAGTATGCAGGTAAATACATAGTTTAATTTACCATGTCCAAAACCATTTACAGTTGTTCAAAACCGACCGATTCTCATATTTTAGTCTTTTGGCAGCATGCTCACCAGAGATCTGCATGATTGGATTCATTTGCTGTTTGAAGTTCCATTAATTTTTTAACTCCCTGCAAGTTGAAGCAGGCAACCAACAAGTTTGTGTGTATCACAAACAGCAAAAATCAAGTCGCCAAATGTAGAACACTTGAAATGTGGAAACTTGATATCTAGGAAACTTAAAATGTAGAAACTTGAAATGTAAGCAAAAAGCAATTATTTTACCTACTAATTGTTTATTTTCACGTCTGTTTACGAATTTCGTGGAATTAAGTTCGTGTCATCGGTGCAAACTTCGTTTTTCGAGTTGAGAAAATAGTTGTATTTCAGAGCATTGGATTGAAGTTTATGTTGGATGTGGTTTTATTTTTATTTTGCTTAGTTTTTTGTTGTATTTTGTTTTTAGGCAGACTTTTTGTTTGTTGTTAAAAGACTTTAGGGCTGCGCGTATAGTGGGATACGTGAGCATTGCGTTAAATGAAGCGTTTTCAGCTGTGGTGTGGAGTTGTTTTCATTGTTGTGGTGCGCACAGTGGAGTTTTTTAAGCGTTAAAAGCGTTAGAAAATGTTGTTAACATATCACTTACTTTAAAGAAATTAAAGCCAATTAAGCCATCAAAAAAAATTTGAGTTAAGTTATGGATCTTAGAAGGAAATCCTGATGCAGCTTATATTTATATTTATTGCTTTCTACAGGTGCAATCAATTCATCAAAAATATCATTTTAAATTTTGAGCCGGTCCTAAATAAAGAGCCGTATTTTTACATATCAGTCAAATCAAGACCTAAAAAAGCATTTTTTAAAGAATAAGACTCTAAATAATTAGCAATTGCATTTAAATCCGCGCGTTTATAATCATTTAATAATGATTGAGTATTAGATTGCTTCTTTTATTCTAACCTATAAAATTCAATTAATAGAGGCACATGATACTGTGTACTATTTACAATTTCTGAGGACGGAATATCAAGGGCAACCACGAATTCCTTATCAGTAAATATTAAATCTTATCAGTAAAGAATATGATTATGCTTATTGTATCTATTATTAATCTGGACCAAATCGAATTGAGAAAAGAAATCAGTTAAAAGAGCTTCAATTTCATCATTTACATTAAGCGGCAAAAGATAAAATTCATTATATACCGGTTTCCAAATTATGTTACTTAAATTAAAATCGAAAGTTATTATCACATGTTGAAATGGATTAAGACTTTCAAGGAAAAATCGACAGTTTTCAAGGTGAGTACAATATAGATCTTTAGGGCTCTTTGAGGGTAAATAGCTAGCAACTACAAAGAGCTCAAAATTTGTATCGAAATTTACTTTAACAATTAATTGATCCGCGTCAAAGATATCGACTGAATTAAAATTATTAAGAAGTAGAGACTTGGCAAGAAGAAAGATAACTACAAAATGCAATTATCACCCCACCACCATTCGATAAGCTCGTAATTGTAAGGCACCGATCTTTACGGAAACTAGTACAGATGGAGCTTCGGCAGGGTATCGAAGCTAAAATAGTTAAATATATTTTATAATAACAGTTTTATATATTAACGAAAGTTTTCCTATTTTGATGACGTCACTTTGTACGGGAGGTAGGCATGGTTTTGATCCGATTTTGCCAAATATCATAGAGGTGACTCATATTATATATCACAGATAATGTGCAAAATTTCAAGACATTTCTTTAATTTTTGTGGATTTTTAAGTTTTTACGTTTAAAATAAAGCCACTTTGCATGGAAAGTGGGCGTGGTTTTCATCCGATTTTGCCATATATCATGGAGATGGCTTATATTAAAAATCAAAGGATATGTGCAAAATTTTAAGACATTTCTTTAATTATTATGGATTTTTAAGAGGTTTTACTAAAAAAATAAAGACACTTTGTACGGGAGGTAGGCGTGATTTTCATTTCGAACTTGATCTTCCTTTTTTAAAAATAAAGTTATATTTTGAATTTCATCGCGATAGCTTTAAAATTACGGCTGTAATCGTGTCGACAGACGAACAGACGGATGGACAGACAGACAGACAGAAGGGAATCGACTCAGGAGGTGGTGCTGATCAAAAATATATATTTATCTATACCTGCCACGCCTCCTTCTTGGCGTTACAAACGGAATGACAAAGTTAATATCACCCTTACGCAGTACGCGTTGGGGTATAAATATTGTAAGAGGCCCCATTAAATAATTCGGAAGTAAAATGATTCTCAGAAAGCCAAGTCTCAGTATAAACTAAGATATCATAATGGAAAGATTGAGAGGATAGGAACAAATTATGCAATTTAGTTCGTAACCCCCAACATTTTGATAATACAAAGAGTTTTTTGACTGTCTAAGAGGAGATCTGTTGAATCTATCGCGAGAAACAAATTCGTGGACAACAATTCCATCAGGCCAGAAGTCTTTGGTTAGAAGTGTATTTAGTAATGAGGCTGGTACAAAGATTTTAAATGACGAAATATCTCTTTGAACGTATGAGTTTAATTTCAAGCAATTTATGTAACTATGTAAACTATGTTTATGTTACTATGTTTATGTAACTATGTTTTAATAACTATGTAAACTAATATGCGAGACAAAGAGATTATCTTACGTCCGTTTTTTGAACCACTACAAGATCACACGTAGTTAGAGATGTACGATCAACACTTTCATTAGAAACTGACAAATATTGAGAAGGTATGATCAACGTGTTAGGTTGATTAACACTCGGAGTACATGTGACTGTTTCCTGGATACGGATATCAGGTGGATGTAGATGTTGAGAAGACGAAGTTAACACCGGAGAGGTAATGGTTGATCAATCGTATTAGGTACACCTGCAGGAGTTAATGAATGATCAAAGTTATTGTTCGTATGAGGTAGTTTTGATGATTGAGAGAGTAACAATGAAGCCTATTGCACTGTAGTAGAAGTTCTACATCAACTACGTCTGTTGAGTTGGAACCGTCCGATATCTTATTATTCTTAGATCGTGAAGAATCAGCATGACGAGATTGTGGAGACAGCACTTCTCCAATTTACTTACTGGCGACGATTCCACCAATGCCGCTAATGGAGAGCGCAGTTCAGTGCCACCAATCAACGATGATGGAGTGAAAGTATCACCGCCAATCCATGAAGAGGTTCGAGTTGCTATCCAACGACTCAAAAACAATAAAGCAGCGGGTGCTGACGGCCTGTCAGCTGAATTGTTTAAAACCGGCGGCGATGAATTGATAAGGCGCATGCATCAGCTCTTCAGCAAAATATGGCTAGCAGAAAGAATGCCCGACGATTGGAACCTCAGCGCACTGTGCCATATACTTAACCTGGATGGTTATACTTCGTCGAATCGACAAAGCAATAGTATATTTTTTGCATTGTTGTTGTATCTAATCGCCGCACGTTTCCGTTTTTTCTTACAATGTTAGTTGTTGTTAAACTGTTGATTAAAACACATCGTTGTCGCAAAAAAAATATCTATAAATAGGAGATTTGAGGGTTTGTTTTAAAGTAGTATGTAAAATAAGCATAACCATCCAGGGTTAAAAAAGGAGACCCAACAATCTGCGCCAGTTATAGAGAGATCAGTCTTATTTCCATCGCATATAAGGTTCAAGCGTACTGTGTGAAAGATTAAAGCCGATTACAAAAATACTGATTGGACCTTATCAGTATGGATTTCGACCTGGAAAGTCCCCCATAGACTAGATTTTCACGCTACGACAAATCCTGGGGGAAACCCACGAAAATCAAATTGACACACACCATCTCTTTGTCGATTTTAAAGCTGCGTTCGAAAGCCCGAGAAGGGATTGCCTATACGCAACAATGTCTGAGTTCGGTATACCTGCTAAGTTGATTAGAGTTTGCAGAATGGCAACACACGCAGCTCCGACTAGGTAGGAAATGACCTCTCCGAAACCTTCAATACCGAAAGAGGTTTCAGGCAAGGCGATCCACTGTCTTGCGATCTCTTCAACATCATCATGGAGGGGATCGTACGAAAGGCCGGTGTGCATCGTAATGGCACCATTTTCTATAAAGGTGTCCAGCTCCTTGCGTACGCTGATGATATTGATATTGTCGGCAGAACCAAGAGAGATGTTTCCGCTGCTTTCGCCGCTATCGAAAAGAAATCAGTCAAAGTGGGTTTGACGATATATGAGGGTAAAATAAAGTATATGCTGTCTACAAGGGAGCGCGGCGTTTAGACTCCCACGTTTCAATCGGCAGCTATAACTTTGAAGTAGTCAAGGAGTTCGTATACCTTGGCACCGCCATTAATACCAACAACGAAATCAGCCTGGAGATAAAGCGAAGAACAATAATTGCTATTAGGTGCTACTATGGGCTCAGTAAGCAACTAAGTTCCAGAGCCCTCTTTCGAACGACAAAACTAACACTCTACAAGTCGCTCGTTCTACCTGTGCTGCTTTATGGCGCTGAGGCATGTGTAGTTTCGCAAACTGACGCAGCCGCTCTGGGGGTGTTCGAGAGAAAAGTTCTTCGCAAAATCTTCGGTCCTGTTCGAATCGGCGATGACTATCGCATCCGAATGAACTACGAGCTGTAAGAGCTCTACGAAGACATTGGCGTAGTTCGGCGACTACGCTGGCTGGGTCATGTCCATCGTATGGACGACGAAGCTCCAGCGAAAAAGGTGCTCGAGGCGAGGGTCGCTGGTCAACGACGACGAGGGAGACCATGCCTCCGATGGATGGACCAGGCTGAAGAAGCCCTAACCGCACTTGGTGTATCCGATTGCAGAAGGCGCGTGCAAAGCAGAGGCGACTGGCGAGAGCTAATGAGGTCGTCCAAACTCGGACTCGGGTTGTTACGACCACCTAAGTAAGAAAATAAGTAAGAAGAGTCAGCATTCGCCGCTTGCATTCATACAATTTATTGCAGTGTGCTGAGTGAGTTGCGACAACTCTTTGGAGCCGTGATAAATCCTTAGTGATTTCTTCGGAGGATTTTATCATCTCCAATAGTCCACCAAGCAGAGTTCCCGTTGTTATACGACGACACTTAATGCAGAACCACTGCAAGCCATTTGCAGGACTTCCACTAAGGGCATCCCCAACTTTAGCAGGTAGTCCAGCGCACTTCGCATGGTATAATTTTAAGTAACTATAGCAATATATAAATGCACCAAATGTGTCTCATTCAGACTTGCAGATTTGACAGCAAGAGCTCATGGTGTTCAGCAGAGTGAGGTTTTTTTTTTTTTTTTTTTTTTTTATTCAATAATACTTATAAATACATTATAGTATAATTACATTATAGTATAATAACATAATGCTCTATTGCCACGGAGGGCTTTGAAGGAGCTAGCCAGATTGGCATAACTAATTTAATTTTGTTAATTTTAGTATTTGATACTTAATCACATTTGATAATTATCCTATTAATTTCATTACAATATATAATTCTTAATATTTTCCAACAGATACTGCTTGAGTTTTCATTTGAAAATTCCGAATGAGGTAGCGTTCCTTATTTCAAGTGGTAGTTTATTATATTCTGAGGGTCCTGCGTACAGATATCGCTGTTTTGTGGTCTCTAGCCTGCATTTCGCCACCACTAAATTGTTAGATCCTCTGGTGTTAAAGCCGTGCGAGTGTGTAAAAAGTTGCGTCGTGTTGTAGTTCAAGTTGAATATATTTTTGTAGACGTGCATTAGCAGGTTCATCTTGTATAACCCTTCTATAGGCAGAAGCGACCCATATTCAAGAGAATACAGTTGGCAGCTAGGAAATCTCCGCGGCAATCTGTATATTTGCTTAACTGCTTTATTTTGAAGTCTTTGAAGTCTCTTCAGTTCCATATTGTTCTTATATGCCCAGCAAATAGGCATGTATGTTAAATGTGACTGGAAAAGCGAAGTATAGATCAGCTTTTTCGTATCCACTGACATTTTATTTTTGAATTTGTATAACAGACCAAGTCCATACGATAGTTTGGTTTGTAGATTTGTTATATGCTGATTCCATGAGAGATTGTTGCCGATCGAAACACCTAGGAACTTGACGCATTTCTCCTCAACAATTTCCGTTCCGTTTATTGTTAACATAAAGTCATCTCCACGTTGACGATTCGGTGAAAATATAATAAATTTAGTTTTTGATGTGTTCATGGATATTTTATTGAGACGAAAGAACTCCTGGAATATTGAGATATCGTATTCTACCTTCGCTCTTAGCGTTACTCTACTCATTGTTGGGTAGAACATAGCAATGTCGTCCGCAAACAGAAAGAGTTTCCCGTTTAGGGTGATGTTTTTAACGTCATTCATAAAAATATGAAACAGGACAGGACCTAGTACACTTCCTTGCGGGACCCCGCAGGATGTTATTTCGCTCTCGCTTAGTGCTTTGCCGTTGAATACAATTTGGCATCTTTCATCAAGGTAGCTTGTCATTAGCTCAAGAGTTTTTCCGTTGAATCCGGCGAATTCAAGTTTTTTTAGAAGGATGTTGTGGTTGACACATTCAAAAGCTTTCTGAAGGTCTATAAACAGACCCCCAACTTCAGGGCAGCCACGGTTCAGGGCAGAGCAGATGTCGTCAACAGCTTGTACCAGCGCAGAATGCGTTCCCGATCTATTGCGAAATCCATATTGCCGTTCATATAGAAAGTTAATTTCATCCAAATGCGGACAAATTTGCTTTTTTATAATTTTCTCTACCACATTGTTTAGTATTGGTAAGATTGCAATTGGCCTATAATTATGAGGTTTAGTTTTGTCTCCACCTTTGAATATAGGTAAAATTTTCTGAGTTTTGAACTTACGCGGATAAATAGCGCTCCTCACCATTGCAGAGAAAAGCTTTGTCACAATTTTTGAAATGGAGAGCGACGAGTTTTAAATTACCTTTATGGGAATATTATCGATACCAGGTGTTTTGTTTTCATTTAGATTCAGTATGACTTCTTCTATCTCCTCAACATCACATTCTTTCAATTCAAAACGCCTACCAGCATCACGTAGTGTTGAAAATGCGTTGAAATTGTCATCCTCATCAGGAACAAAAGTTGCGGCTATATCAGTCGCACGATTAACGAAAGCTTTGTTAAGGCTGTTGGCCACGTGAACTGGGTTAGTGACGATAGCACCATTTTCAGATTCAATTTCAACTACTAACGTTTCCTTGTTAACTCTATTGAGGAATCCATTCAATATTTTCCATGTTCCCTTAATGTCTCCTTCTACCTGTGACAGTTTGTTTCTATAGAAGCTGTCAAGCAATATTCTTTTTGCCGATTTTAAAACTTTATTAATGCTTTTTAGGCTCAGTAGTAAGTCTTCCCTATTAGGGTGCTTTTTCAGTTTTTTAAAAATGCTGCTCTTCAGACGCACTAGAGCCTTGAAGTTGTCATTAGCCCATGGGCATATAAGATGTTGAAGCTTCGTACGGGTTGTTGTTTCGCTTTTGTTAGTTGCCACTGCATTGGTTATGGAGTATTCAATAAAGTCGTAGAGATCATTGGGATCGGATGGGTCATCACTAACGTTCGCTTGCGCAAATACAGAATCAATTTGAGTTTTAATTTTTTCGAAGTCATAGACTGTTTTCAGCTTGGTTATATATTTTATTTGATAGCAGTTGACATTGATTGTGCATAAGATCAGGTTGTGGTCGCTTAAGGAGCACACTGTTGACGTTATATGCAGTTTATCCGAGCTCAGATTGGAAAAGACATTATCTATTGAGGAATTTGAAGCTGGCCGTGTTATAAGCGTGTGACAATTTCTCATGCAGTATGAGTTAAGCAAAATATTTAGAGACCGCGTCTTCAATGAGTCTTTCAACACATCAATATTTGAGTCACCCATTAATATGCAATTATGTGTATTCTGATTAATTTCATCTAACTGAGTATCTAACAGTTCCATGAATAAATCCACAGAACATTTAGGTGATCTGTAAAAACCTATGAATTTCAAAGATTTGTTGCTGATTTTTAACGAAGGTATAGTCACTCTTATGATATGGCAGTAGTCGTGATTGATTACTGACTCAGTTTTGAACGTGATCTGATGTGATATATAAATTGCTAGGCCTCCATATTGATCGTCTCTACAACAGCAAACTTTTTTGTAGCCATGAAGGTGGTATAAATCCAGTAAGTCATTAGAAAATCACGTTTCTTGTATACAAATTAGTTGCGGCATTTCGTTAAAGGTAGATAGTTTCATTCGGAAAGAGTTAAATTTATCAAGCGATGCGATGCTTCTTGCATTAAAAGAGAGTATTTTTAAAAATTGATTCATATTATTATTATTATTAAGATTAATGAGATCTTGTGTATTTTGTGCTGTATTCATTACAATATGTTTTATGATTTAATTCATTTAGATGTTATGTTATGCGTACGTGTCAGTAGCATCCACGGTGTCCTCCGCTGTCACAAAGAGCTGACTCCGCCGGTTCCTATTTGTTGTTTGTACCAAGGAAGCAGCTTGAGACTCACTCGGTTGGGGCCGAGTTGCTGAAGTAGTGGATGCCAGCAGCAGACAATCTCAGCGCGTGAATTTTCTGATTTCTTAACAAAAACTCTGTTGCCTCTTGTATAGACAAACTTATAACCAATACTTTTTAATGATTTTGCATGGCTAAACAATTGTAAATTTTCTTTGGTTAAAAAATCATTAATATAAATTTTATTATTCAATTCTGAATCTTGCTTGATTTCTTTTTTGGCTGATAAAAATTTAATTTTAGCTTCCATACTGTTGAATTTCACAAGCACTGATTTATATCTTGTAGATTCTCCTCGATTATTTGTGCGACCTCCAAAGAAACTGGCGTGCTCAATGTCATTGGTGGCGACCTGGATTTTAAGTCGCTGCATTAGACCAATAACTAAGTCCGTTGGTGATTTTTTGTTAGATGGATCCTCTAGGCCACGTATTATGCAGTCGTTGCGTACTTTCTCCCCCATGAGTACCTTCAGATTGCTTTTAACGTCATTCAGCTCATTACGAAGTGCAGAGTTCTCCTTGGATACATCTTCAATTTTTTATTCGCTTGGTTGAGGTTTTTCAGAAAGTCGTCATACTGTTGAGACAAAAAGCTCAAAGTGCTTCGAACATCGCTAAACTGGGCCATAAGCGTATTGAACTGATTAAGCGGCAGGCTGTCAGTCGAAGAAGAAGATGCACCTTTGCAGTCAGGGCAAGTGTAATCCAAGTCCACATCAGCGACCGCATCCTGGTATTGCTTCTTGTTGAGTCCACTGCAGATGTCGTGGATCCAGGATTGACACTTTCCACATTGTATGCAGTTGTCGTCATCTAGCGCAAGTTTGCATCGCTTGCACTTCAGCTTCACTGGGTTGGTTTGTCTTTTCGGAGGCATTATCGAACAAAGCCACTACAGATTTTATTAACGTGATAATTTATTGTTCAAAACTCGTTTAATTAGGGTAATTTCAGTAAAAATGATAAAATTTTGCAAAATATTCGCGGAATCAAAAAAAGCGCACAACTTTGACGTTTGAGAACAGTGCTGCCAACTTTCACATGTTGAGGTTATGTTGAGGCAGAATAATTTTAAGACAAAACGATGTATGTTGAGGATAGGAAATTTAAATCTTTAGTATCTTATAAGATGTAAAAACGTTCCAACTTTAAAATAAATCACTAAAGCGATTTAGGGCCGCTTTCTCAATGTCCGGTTAAGCACTAATTAGAACTTTAACCAGCGCTTAGTAAAAAAGTTCTTTCTCAATGTCCGGTTAAAACTTACCTGTCGGTTAAGTGCTAATTAAGTTAACGACAAGTTGTGGTTCCGGTTAGCTGCAAATCAGAAGAACTCCTCTGCGTGGTCGTTTGCCAAAGAAAGACGAATATTTTTTTTCATTTGAACTAAAATAAGGCAGTCCGATGATTTTTTTATTTTCATAAAATCAAACAATCACAAAACAATTTCAGAAAAAAACGTACAAAAATGACAGCTGGCATGCAGGTTAGCTATCTCCTGGTTAAGAGCTACACGAACCGGACTTTGAGAAAGCGGCCCTAATCTTTTTATAAATTAATAAAAATCAGTAAAATACACTTTGCAAATCAGAAGCGAAAAATTTTCGTGTTGACAGAAGGATAGAGTTGCCAGATTTGAGACTTTATTGAATTTCGAAACTTTATTTAAATGGGTAGAGTAAGTTGCTAAGATTTTGCACAATTCTGTATATGCTTTGGTATAATAAGCACATATGGGCATTTGTCGTACGACTTTAATGAGTGAAAAAAGAATGAAAAGTTTAACTTACAAGTTCCTTATTTTGATTTTCCAATAGCTTACTAAGCACAAGGTGTAAAACCTAAGAGTTGTCAAAAGTTCGGCTCTTAGATAGAAGCCACCAAAAATGATACGCTACGTAACAAAAAATAGAAGTGTTTTTTGACTTGGATCACAAAATTAGTAAAATTCTGTAAATTGGCAAGAGTTTTTGTATAAAACTTTTTTTGAAGGATTTGAAATAGTATAAGTAAAAGAAATCAAATTTAAAAACCTTTTTAGTTTTTTTTTATTGGGCTTAGTGTGAAACGTTACTTGACATAGCGTTACGTGACATTTTTTCCATTGTAATTCATTTGGGTAATTAAGTAATTAGGTAATTAAGTAATTATGTAATTAGGTAATCAGGTAATTAAGTAATTAAGTAATTAAGTAATTAGGTTATGAAGTAATTATGTGATTTAGTTATTCAAAAACAAATTTAATATATTCTACATCTCCTTGTCTCAACCATTTTTCATTATTTTTAGTCAATGCCTTCCATTTTTACAAAAACAAAAACGTTTACGAAACATTTACAAAACATTAACTAAAAGGAAAAATTACATTTGTGAAACTGTGCAGACGATTTGATCATCATGTTAAATGAATTTATATTTAAATTGCTTAAATCAATAAAATAAAAATGTTTCTCTTATATAATATCATTAAATAATAAGTTTTTAATAACTTTCAATGTTTGTGTCACGGTGGACTTTTCGGCAGAAATGCCCATATCGATGATTCCATATCAATTCGACTATTTTTGAGCAAAATCTAACCTTTGTGATTCCCATTTTTTATAACTTGTAGGTTAGTAGTACTCGTGAAAATAACTTAAGCTGTGTTTTTTGTTTTTGCGAAAACAATTTATTTTTTAAGTTATACACTGTAAAAAATCTCATAATACAATTAGTGCAAAAATACAATTAGTGCATGTATTCAAACAGCTGTAACTTCGAAACCGTAAGTCTTACAGAAAAAAACTAAAATTTATTTTAAAGATTTAAAATATACCACCACTTTCTTGTGGTGTACTTTTTTGGAATCTTTCTATGAAATTATTTTAATTTTTTTTAGCCGGAAGTTATCTGTTACGTTTTTCATGTTGATCGCAGTAAATTGTTCACTTTTTGAACATAGTGTCGTTATAATGCATCAATTTTTAAGGCTTAAGCTTAGTATGCTGTAGGAACGAACATTTTTGGGCATACCATATAATTCTACAAGCGAAATTTTGGTGTAGAGTCAAAGTTTTTTGTGTGGAGAAAAATTACTAGCTGTTTTGGTTGACAGATTTATATTTTTATTACTGCAATTTTATATCCTATAAAAGGCAAGACTACACATTAATAAACTAAATAAATTTGAAGTGTGTGAATATAAATTCGTAAATCCGACGCTAACTTAGCAAAGACACAAACCCATATTTAACAAAAGTACGAATTTTAAATTCGTACTGTTCAAAAGTACGAATTTAACTTTAAGTACGAATTTAACTTTAAGTACGAATTTAACTTTAAGTATGAATTTATATAAAAAACTACGAATTTAACCTTGATTGATAAAAAATGTTTTTAATATCAACCAGGAAACTTAAAATTCAAAACATTAATAAAATATAATAAAATTAAGGGAAAAATACAAAATTAGTCCAGAACTGAAAATTCGGTGCAGAATTGAATAAACTTCCGATTCAGGTCATAAACAATTTTTTAAGAAGTCAAGAATCATATGTTTATGATACTAAATTTGAAATAAAAGATCGTAATATCTACATTTAGATATTTAATTTTTATAAACCAATGGACAGGTAATTAAAGCACCTCTTCAAGAGTATATGACTAATAGTGTCACGCTGTGGATTTTGGCCAAAGGAAATTTATAAAAAAGGAGTCATCGATCGATTCATAGTGCTTAATTTGAATAAAAAAATCTCAGTTCCAAAATGTACGATTTTATAGTAAATTTATAAATGTACGTATAAGTAAAATTTATACGAATTTAAAATTCGTACTTTTAGGAAATATGGGTTTGTGTCTTTGCTAAGTTAGCGTCGGATTTACGAATTTATCTTCACGCACTTATAAATTTGTTTAATAACAAATTCAACACCAACACATACTTACTGCTTATTTTTTTTTATTGTTGAATGTCAAATTTCCGCGCCAATTAAATGTACGAGCATATAATTGCCAGCGATATTTTGACATTTTAACTCTCCACACATGGTTGTGAACTTGGCTACACTGAATAAATTTTTTCTTTCAACAGCATACTACCTAACGAAAAAAAAATTCCACAAAGATTTCTTACTTTTATACCGAAAATTCCGTATTTTTTGTTCAGAACAAAAAATCAGCTGCTCCAAAACAATACCCCGCGTGCTTTTTTTTGTGTTTTGCTTGTCGTTGTTGGTAAATGCTGCTGCAGGTTTGTTGTTAGTAATTTTGCGTAGTGTTTCGTCACCAGCGCTGTAGTGGGCGCTAATGGCATGCGTGTTGTTGCTTTGATGTTTTTTCATATTCCAACGCGTATTGCGTAAGGGGTATATTAACTTTGTCATTCCGTTTGTTACGCCAATAAGGAGGCGTATAGAAAAATACTATATCTTTTTGATCAGCATCACCAACTGAGTTGAATTCCGTGTGTCCGTCTGTCTGTCCGTCTGTCGACACAATTACAGCCGTTATTTTAATGCTATTGTCATTAAATTAAAAAAATAAGCTTATTTTTAAAAAATTAAGATTAAGTTTGAAAATCCATTCTATCTCCCATACAGAGTGACATTATTGTTACAGTAAAATCTCTTAAAAATCCACAAAAATCAAAGAAATGCCTTCAAATTTTACACTTCAATATAAATCCTGACTATGAAATTTGGAAAAATCGTATGAAAACCTCACATACAAAGTGTCTTTATATTAACCGTAAAATCTCTTAAAAATCTGCTTAAATAAAAGAAAAGTCTTCAAATTTTTCACATAGGCTTTGTATTTAATGTAGACCATCACTATGATTTTTGAGAAAATCTAATGAAAACCACGACTACCTCCCATACAAAGTGACGTCATCAAAATAGAAAAACTTTCGTAAATATATATAACTGAATATAACTAACTATCTGTCGTGGCTAACGAAAAAAAACTAAATGGCCATTTCAGCCCATGAAAGGACTTTGACCGAGCTTCTTATGATCAATTGTGTTGTGCGTGTTGTGAAATGCTTGAACACAAATGATCTTGAGCACTCCGAACGGCTTATGTTCTCAAGAAGCTTTTCATGGCAGTTTTTACTCTCTGAGGTTTGCCATTGTCTGCAGAGGTGACGGCTGAACAGAAAAATTAATTAAATTGAAAAAACTTTCTGTGCCAGGGGGGAATTGAACCAGAGTTCTCTGGCGTAAGGGGCACGCACTCTACCCACAGCAACACCGTCAGGGGAGGGTCTTCCGACGCAAACATGCCTGTCCCAAGCCAGGTTAAGGAGGAGGGTTGGTTATGGGATACGTCCCATACCGTAAAAAGTTTAGAGCCAACCAAGAGCTCGGGGTGGCGCCCATCTTGGTAGCAATGAATGCACATATATTCGATGTATTGTTTGTTGTTTAAACAGGGGTAATAGGCACCTCTTCCATGGTAAGTGAATATAAATATCATGCCTGGATTGAAGTTGCCGGTCAAGCATAATTAAGTGCTCTAATTGGACACGCCCAAATACAAAAACTCGTATCAGTTTTTTGTCTCCTTGCTGGGATGTTGTGGAGCTTCTTTGGCGGGACGGAGTTGCCCAGGTGACTATCATGGGTTAGCCCTTCGGGGAGACTCGTGCTGGCTGTGGTTGTGTATATGCTACACAGGTCTAGATGGACCGGCGGGATCGCGCAGTGATAGGACCGGGCTGGCATACCTGTTTAGTATGCAAGAGATTGGGTAGGTCTCGTCTCCACTAGTAGATGACAATGAAGGTACGTCACTACTGGTAGTTAAACTGGTACTGCTATTGGAAGCTTTGCGGTTCCATGTTTATACAATTGTATGAGATGTTGGAGTCGTAGTGCTTTCAATGGTAGGACACTGGGTGATGCTTATTTACCCTCGGTCTTTAGACCCATGTACTTAGGCCTACAAGGCAGGCGTACATGTTAAAATGGATATACTTTCTCTACCCGCAGCACCACAGCCGCCACTGTCGTGGCTAAAGTCATCAAATATACTCAATACGCTTGCCGAAACTCCTTGTTTTATGTAAATGTTAATAATTTGTTTTTTTATGTTAAAAATTTCTTTTTCTACCATACTCAAAATTTGTTGGTTTTCTTGTAATTGCTTTTGCACTCTTCAAAATAAATCTATGGTGATCGCTGATGTAAAGTAATTGGGATTGAAGTTAGTTTAGTCGAAGTATGTAATTTTTTTAGCAATTATCCATACAGTCAATCGCGACGACTAGTGTTTACAAATAGAGTATGACCTTGCTCAACGGAAAAATAATAAATAATATGGAATTTTCAGTATAAAAGAAAGAAATCTTTTGTAGGCATTTTTTAAAAAATTCGTTGAAAATAGCAAACGATGGAATCCCAAGTTGATTTTTTTTGTAAGCCTTAAGAATTGATGTATTATAACATTATGTTCAAAAGGTGAAAAATTTACTGCGATCACTATGAAAAATGGTACGGATAACTTCAGGCTAAAAAAATTTAAAAAATTTCATAAAAAAAGAGTCCACAAGAAAGACCCATTCAAGGTCTTTAAAATATATCCCTGGTCTTTATCTGTATGAGATACGGTTTCGAAGTTACAGCTGTTTTAATACATTAAAACGAAAAATACAAAAGAAATAAAAATATACAAAAAGTTTGTAGATATAATACGTTTCAGAACTATCAACCTAGAGAGTTTAAAAATTTTCAAAAATAGTGATGTCAAAAACGTGGGTGTTTTGACAAGGAATCACTGATATGTATATCGTCGTTGGGCGTGCAATACCGCGTTCAACCACTTGCAATACCGCGTATATTGCAAAAGGCCAAAATTTAAATTTGGATTTTAGTGCAATTTGATTTAATTAATAAAGGTCCGATTTTCCATTAAATGCTGATTTCAGAACACAGCAAGTATCTATTTCCAATAAATGTTTTTAGTTTAATTGAAAATCTATTCAATAGTTTAAAAGGAAGCAATTTTTCTGCACTCCTGCAGAATTTTACTATCACCGTGTGTGCGTATGTGCAAGTGTCGGATACGAGGCATTACACGCCCAACGAAAATATGCTTTTGGTCCGTAGTCTAGAAAAGTGATTAAACGAGTAGCATAGGGATAAGCAGGTTCTTTGCAAAAAGTGGGAGTATGCCCAAACTATATCAGATTTAAAATTCATCATTCGTTTTTAACGTTTTCAACAACGTTTGTAAATCCAATAAAATTCAAACCGCAGACAATGTGGCAGGTGAAGCTGATATCTAAGTGATAAAAGAGGTTTATTTGTAAGTTTGAATCTTATTGAAATCCTCTATTTTATAAATACTGAAGCTTAAGTCATAAAATAAAAACACACACATGCTACACACCCTGAATTACACGCACCCCGGGCGAATCCGGATATTCCAGCTAGTAAATAATAAAATAAGCAAATTTCTTTTTCCATAATTTTTTCGAAAAAATTCGGTTTTTTTTCCGAGGGGAAAACTCTAAATTTACAATTTTTTTCTGGAATAACTGTATTAAGACCTTCTATGCTTAATGCCCTGTTTAGGTAAAATAAACGATGCGTGTATTTCACGAACGCATCGTCAAACAGGCGAAAATCAGCTGTTTTGAATCCATGTATGAAGAATGTCAGACACAAACGAACACAGCTGACTCAGTAACGAGCAAAGACGTAACCTCAGTGTGAAGTTGGGTCTTTGTAAGAAAAAAAATCCGAATGAAACGTCAAAATTTGACGAGAGCAAAATTATTATCGTTCTGGAAATGGATGCTAAAAAAACGTAAATTTTGTTTTATAAGTACATTTAAGAAAAAATTAAGAATTCTAATCTTCTCAGTACAAAGAAAACAACAACTATCACTATCACTTGCGTCCTCATTAAAATTGTAGAAGGCAATTGCTGAAAAATTTTTTTGCATAAATTGTCTCAAACTATCGCAATCAATTTAAAAACAGTTTACTTTCCTCCAAAAGTCAACAACCAAAACAGCTGATGCAAAAAGTATTGCCACCTATTAAAGAATGCCAGTAATAAGCATACAATTTTCAAGATTTTTGTCAGTTTTATACTAAAGGCTCAACTTTTACAAACTGGTAATAAGGTTTTTGAAAAGAACTCACGTTGAGAGTATTTGAGAAACGTAAGCAACGTAATGTTGGACGATGACGCAAGAAAAAAATACAAAGACCCAAGGTTGATTTATAAGGTTGTCGCAAGGGAGAGAGCGAGTGCCCATAATTGTCAAATCGAAGTTGACATCTTATAGAAAGTCTGCAAGTGCTCTCTATTATCATCCGTTTTTCTTTCGTAGTCATTCGCAAAATTGGCTGGTTTTAACAATTATGGGTACTGAGAAGAGAGTGCGATCAGCCCTGCGACAACCTTATAAATCAACCTTGCAAAGACCCAATTTTGGACGATCACGTCGGAAAACGAACGAATCTTGTCACGAAGGCTTCGTTTTACCTAAACAGGGCATAAATCCGGAAAAATTGCATGCCGCTCTCAATTAGTTTAGAAGTTATAGTTTTCAAAAGTTGGGAAAATTGAAATCAAGAACTTGTGAATTTTCCTACAAAACCTAGTAATTTTCAAAAGAAAGTTTGTGCTGTTACCTATTCAACGAGCTATCAATCATTAAAATCCATGCATTACTTTTAAAGATATAGCTTTTTACATATTATGCACACTTGGCGGTTCACCCTTTTACGAAATAAGCTAACGTAAGTATGAATATCAAAATGATACCAATAATGCTAGGTTTTCCAGGAAAATTCACAAGATTTTGATGTTCAATTTGCCCACCTTTCGAGCCCTGTAACTTTTAAACCACTTGAGAGCAGCGCGAAATTTTTTCACCATTAGCTTTTTTAGCTTCAAATACACATTTTCAAAAAAAAATAGTCGATTTTCACTCATCTTCAATTGTTCCAAAATTTTAATTCAAAAAAGGACGTTAGTCCTAAAAAGTTTGAGAACCAACAGTGTAGATAAACATAAAATATGACTACTTGATTGCACAATAAAAAACTTTTTTTTTTGGACCCACCCAGTTTAAAAAAAAATTGAATGTTAAAAAAAAGCTTTTTTCCAATAAAACAGAAAAATTAATGAAATGGTCAATATTTAGGCTTTGGAAGTTCAGGCATAATTGTACTTTAGGTCCCATGCTTCAATATTGCTTTTCTTATTTTTATTATATGTATGGGCAAACTTATTGGTGCAATAATATTTTGTCGGTCTCAAATGGTTTAGGAGATACAAATCGAGTAAGTTTGAAAGTTCAGTGCAAATTTTTAAGTGCGCGAAAGCTTATTTCACAAAATTTTAACGTGATCAAATTTATAAGGAAAAATACTTTAAAATTATTAAATTCTTTATAAGTTAACATATTATGCTTTTTACATATAATGCACACTTGATGGTTTATCCTTATACGAAATAACTAAAACATGAAAAATTTTTATAAAAATTACAATTTTCGTATAGAAAAAAAGACAAATTTTCCAAACTTTCACGAATTTTATCTCTTAAACCATTTGAGACCGAATTTTTTTTTTGCAGCATTAAATTTAGGGTCTGCAAATACACATTTAGAAATAACAAAAAAAATAAAGGGGCATGGGCCCTAAAGTAATATTATTCCAAAGTTCGCAAATTTTATGGCAATTAATGAACACGTTCATATGGCCACCGCGACTGCGTCTTATGAAGACCATCCTGTCGGTCCAATTTTGGTTTATTTATAAGAAAACAAGTGCGCTTTGGTATTAAGGCCTTTTACACGCGGCGAGGAAATAATAAGAAATCCGAGAGAAGAGTTTTAACTTTAGATTAATTTTGAATAGAAAAACAAATCTGAAATCTTATAAATAATTTAAATTATTTAACTTCTAGGTTTTCTTTTAGGTTCAAAAGCTTGAACAAATAAAAAATATGGCGATGTTTTAATATTCACCCTGAACACAAAGAAAATATAAGCGAAAACAACTAATATATGTAAAACAAAATATTTTATGATCTTTCCCTAAGTTAATATCAGTATTGTTTAAATTCTTCATAATTTGCAACGGAAGTTAAATTAAAAACCAAGTCCACAAACCCAAAACCATTTTCCATGCCTGTACCAACAAAACAACAATAAAAGACAATAACAAAGGCAATGAATACACGAGCACATGATAATGAAGATGTTGATAATAATTTGAACATTCTTACTCGAAATGAACGAGCGAGTGAGTGAATGAATGCAAACGTAGATTTCGAGGCACTGCGTACATGAGCCAGTAGCATTGTGTATGTGATATAAAATAAAAACAAAATAACACATAGCATGAACAAAATGGAGAAACAGCAACATACCAACAAATGAAAGAGCAACATTGGAGGTACAAGAGAAACATTAAGCTTCCTAGGAGAAGTACTAACTAGGAACAACTTTCGAAAGTCTGCTTTCGGAGACTACGAGGATGTGTATAAAATGTAGAAAAAAATTTAAGAATGAGCGAGGATTACATGCATAATAAATATGCAATATAATTGATTACAAAAAGAAACATGCAACTTGAAATACACACCCAGTAAGATCAAGATGATTTATAAGATTTAAGTTGTTGATTATTGATTTTTCATGCAGACTTTTTCGGTACATGTTTGTCCTTTGATTGCACAAAGGGAACGAGTAGATGTATAAAAGCTTTTGTTTTTGACGCATTTTTAGCCTTATATCTATAAAAAAATGTTTAATATATACCATATTGTTCACCTGTGAGTATCTTTAACCAGGAGATATGTTAGTTTACTGGTACATAAAACTACTGGAAATCTAGTACTTTATCCAATGGTTAAAGAAATCCAGAGATTAACCACTGCTTTAAGATATCCAGAGGTGAACAGTTTGGCCCATAATATAAGAGCTATACCTGCTAAAGTCGGTTTTCTTTTCCTTTGCTTTTTCACTTCCGCCCCGTTTCAGGACTCCCTTGGATTAACATACATTTTATTCTGCACACACACAGTTGACTGCCCTTCTGCAGTGTATCATTAAAGATGAGCGAAATATGTCCACTTTTTTCAAGTGTTGAAAAAACAGCAAGTATCTAAAAATATTGGTCGAGAACGAATACACAGGCATAAAGCAAACGTCGGAGACTCAATACAATTGAAAATATTGTTATTTCACTTGTTCCAGTCCACACAATTCGTTAGCCAACATTGTGGAGTGATTTGCTTCTCTGCACCCCATAGAAATCACCGTCACGGGTGCCAGAAATGAATTTTGCGTTCTACTGTTAAGGGTATACTCCAAAATACTACTGTGAATTTTTGAAAATCTTCCGTTATAGGTGTTAGCACCTCCGTATAGTTTCGTATTCAGTCACCTCCGGAACAATATAAGTATCCCCAATCAATGGAGTGTTTTTCTCTGCTTCACAGAAGTGTTCCACCACACTATATACACAGCGCGACTCAGACTCTGCCTCAGAGTCGTTCACTCGTTCAATGACACAAAATAGATGTCTTTATTCTGCTTTTCTTTTTTTTTTTTAAGTGGAGGCCGTCCGTCGCGACGCAAGGCTTATTTTCAAAATGGTTTTTCCACTTCTATTGCATCGGATTTGTTAAAAAAATATGCAAATATTAATTTTCACTTTAGTGCTATGAGTTTTTTTCAACTTTAAGACATTTTTCCGATATTTTTTATGGTAGAAAACTTTCTGAAATTTTCTTCACTATATAGAAAAATTACGACAACGAAAAACGTACCTCCGTCTGTCGTCGTCTGCTTTGTATAGTAATAGAGCAGATATGTTTATTTTAATTAATTTCATTTGTAATAGATTCGTTAAAGCTGGTTTTGACAAATGGCCAATAGTTGAAAACAAGTAAGCTTATGGGGTGACGCTCATACAAAGCATGCGCTCATGAAGCATCAATAGGGTTCTCAAACAATATTTCATGTCGGTTGGATCTGTCATGTCATCGCACATGCATTAACAATTATGTGCAAAAAGTCGGATGGACATGTCCGATGGAAGTAAAAAAATTTTTTTTTTCTATCCGACATGTAATATCATTAGTGTGCGTGTCCATCCAACTTGGTGCATTTTCGCATTCGATTAAAATTTTTGAGAGAAGCATATCTCACGCAAAAAATTACTAACATACGAAATGTTGAATTTTGAAAATATTTTTATGATTTATATAGAAGTTTCCCGGAGACTTAATAAAATAAAAAGTAAAGAGTACAAAAATGATTGCTACAACCAATGAATTCGTCATCTTTACTCTTTAAAATACATACTTCGCTCGATGTTCACTCTTTGAAAACTATAAAATAATGAAGTCCATCCATGTGCAACCGTTTGGGACCAACGAAAATAGTGCAGTTATTTGTCCAACCCACAAGTAGTATCGTTTGGGAGGCCCTAATATACATGCTTGAAGTTGGCAAACTTTAAACTTTTTTCAAGCATCAAGGCATTGACAGGTAACGCAGAGCATTTAATTGCTCATTTGCTTCATGTAGCATTTTTAAAATAACCACTATCCACAGAATGTCCTCACAGTCCATTTCTTAAATTTAATTTCACCGCCTTTTTCAATTTCGTACAACGAACAAACCATTTAAGACAGACAAAATTTATTTTAAATGCTTGATATGTGTTTCAAAAAGCATGCTCCAAAAGCATCGATGCATGCATGCTTCTATGTGCTCCGACCTAATATGCCTGATTGAGTAGTACTGCCAATAGCAAAACTGGAAAACTGTTACTAAGGCTGAGCTTACTCGTCATTCAAATTTAATGAAAATCTCGCGTATTTTGTTCTCTTTTAATCTCTTCGAGATATTTGATTGAATAAGGGGTTCAGACGATACAGCATGCTGTCAAGCCTTATCGTTCGGCACCATAGAAACTAAAATGCTGGATCGTTTCAAGGTCTTCACGCAAGGTTTGACCGAATAATTTTACTTTAGGGCCCATGCCCCCTTTTTTTTTTTTTTGTTTTTAAATGTGTTTTTGGAGACCCTAAATATAATGCCTTATAATAAAGGTTTCAAGCCCGGAGCATCCACTTGTAGAGACGAAAATGGAGATCTGAATACGGATACGCAGTGTGTGCTGAGATTGTGGAGATGGCACTTCTCCAACTTACTTACTGGCGACGATTCCACCAATACCGCCCATGGAGAGCGCAGTTCAGAGCTACCAATCAACAATGACGGAGTGGAAGTACCACCACCTAGCTATGATGAGGTTCGAGTTGCTATCCAACGACTCAAAAACAACAAAGCAGCGGGTGCTGATGGCCTGTCAGCTGAATTGTTTAAAACCGGCGACGATGAATTGATAAGGCGCATGCATCAGCTCATCAGCAAAATATGGCTAGAAGAAAGCATGCCCGATGATTGGAACCTCAGCGTACTGTGCCCTATACTTAAGAAAGGAGACCCAACAATCTGTGAAAGTTATAGAGGTATCAGTCTTATTTCCATCGCATATAAGGTTTTCTCAAGCGTACTGTGTGAAAGATTAAAGCCGATTACAAAAACACTGATTGGACCTTATCAGTGTGGCTTTCGACCTGGTAAGTCCACCATAGACCAGATTTTCACGCTACGACAAATCCTGGAGAAAACCCACGAAAATCAAATTGACACACACCATCTCTTTGTCGATTTTAAAGCTGCGTTCGATAGCCCGAGAAGGGATTGCCTATACGCAACAATGTCTGAGTTCGGTATACCTGCAAAGTTGATCAGACTTTGCAGAATGACGTTGAGCAACACACGCAGCTCCGTCAAGGTAGGAAATGACCTCTCCGAAACCTTCAATACCGAAAGAGGTTTCAGGCAAGGCGATCCACTGTCTTGCGATCTCTTTAACATCATCATGGAGGGGATCGTACGAAAGGCCGGTGTGCATCGTAATGGCACCATTTTCTACAAAGGCGTCCAGCTCCTTGCGTACGCTGATGATATTGATATTTTCGGCAGAAGCAAGAGAGATGTTACCGCTGCTTTCGCCGCTATCGAAAAGGAATCAGCCAAAGTGGGTTTGACGATAAATGAGGGCAAATCAAAATATATGCTGTCTACAAACAAGGGAGCTCGGCGTTTAGACTCCCACGTTTCATCCGGCAGCTATAACTTTGAAGTAGTCAAGGAGTTCGTTTACCTTGGCACCGCCATTAATACCAAAAACGAAATCAGCCTGGAGATAAAGCGAAGAACAATAATTGCTAATAGGTGCTACTACGGGCTCAGTAAGCAACTAAGTTCCAGAGCCCTCTCTCGATCGACAAAACTAACACTCTACAAGACGCTCGTTCTACCTGTGCTGCTTTATGGCGCTGAGGCATGGGTAGTTTCGCAAACTGACGCAGTCGCTCTGGGGGTGTTCGAGAGAAAGTTCTTCGCAAAATCTTCGGTCCTGTTCGAGTCGGCGATGACTATCGCATCCGAATGAACCACGAGCTGTATGAGCTCTACGATGACATTGACGTAGTCCGGCGTATAACTGTGCAGCGACTACGCTGGCTGGGTCATGTCCATCGTATGAACGACGAAGCTCCAGCGAAAAAGGTGCTCGAGGCGAGGGTCGCTGGTCAACGACGACGAGGGAGACCATGCCTCCGATGGATGGACCAGGCTGAGGAAGCCCTAACCGCACTTGGTGTATCCGATTGGAGAAGGCGCGCGCAAAGTAGAGGCGCCTGGCGAGAGCTGATGAGGTCGGTTGAAACCCGGACACGGGTTGTTACGACCAACTAAGTAAGTAAGTAAATATAATGCTGCAAAAAGAAAGGTCGGCCTCAAATGGTTTAAGAGATAAAATTCGTGAAAGTTTGGAAAATTTGTCTTTTTTCCTACACGATAATACGATTTTTTATAAAAATTTGTCATGTTTTAGTTATTTCTTAAATGGGTGAACCATCAAGTAAGTGTGCATTATATGTAAAAAGCATAATATGTTAACTAGTTATAAAGTATTTAATAATTTTAAAGTTTTTTTTCCTTATAAATTAGATCACGTTGAAATTTTGTGAAATAGCTTGCGCGCACTTAAAAATTTGCACTGAACATTCAAACTTCCAATATTTTTATCTCCTAAATACATATAATAAAAATAACAGGCCGTCTCTACTTACAATAGTTGATTGCATGCAATCTGTCAAATTGAATTTCATGAAATCCAGATTTCGTGATAAAATTTTTAGGTGGGCATTTCATCTCATAAAATTTAATTTTGAGCATGGCGTCAAGCAGATTGTTTCAAATAAAGTCGCTTATAATTGGAGCTTTTAAAGTTTCATAAGCAACCGAATTGTTTATAAAAGTTTATTACAAGTGGGAATTCAACTAGGTCTCCTTGGCGCGTGGGTCATGCACTCTACCCACTGCACCACGACCGCCACGCGAGAGTTAATCTATTTTTCTCTAAGAAAACGACAACAAATTTTGAATGATCCTTCAATTTGAATGACGTGTAAGCAGTGCCTAACATGATACGACCATCATCTTAATCGGCTTACACAATGGCCACTTGTGCAAGTAATCACTTGCAAGAAGAGAATAGATATTAGGGCCGGTCACATTATCAAATTTTTCATCCAAAAAGTCATCAAAAAATTTGACAAACAGAAATATATATGGAATTTGACGAAAAATTTGACATGTGGACACTCATCAAATTGTTGGTCAAATCGTTTGACGAAAATCAAAATATTTTGATTTTTCGGTTGTTTGACCAACGATTTGATGAAAAATTTGACGTGTGAACACTCGTCAAATTTTCTAGTGCGATTTCATCACTTAAAAAAAATTTCAACGGGAACACATCAATTCAAAATACACGATGAAGAAGATTTTTGTAATGATTTTATTGAAATTTATAGACATCCATAACTGTGGCAGATTAAATCGGAAATTTACAAATAAAGATTATTAAAAAATAAAGCATATTTAGTGCTGCTGATGTGTTCACTTTGGTGTACAAGACAATAATGAAATTTGACGAAATATTTGCTAATATGAACACTTGCGTTGTCAAACTTTGGCCAATAATTTGATGAACAATTTGATAATGTGACCACCCCTATTAGCTGCATTCTCGTGTTACTGGGGTGGTATCGGCTAAAGTGGTAATTGATAATTGACAATCAAAATCGTCGCTTTTGCTCCGTGTAAGGTGATTATCAAATTGACAATCACTTTTTTCCCTTTTGATTTCATGCGATAGGTATTTAGGTGTCGTTTTCAAAAACGACAATCAAAACAGCGACTGTCAACTATCACCTTAGCCGATTTCACCCCTGGATCAGATAAAATCTCAGTGGAAGAATTTACGTTGAATTTTATCATGATTTGGCATGACTGGCGATGAAGTATCAAAATGCGAATAGGGGGTTTCAGACAATACTACATGTCCGATGGACATTGCGTGTCCGATGACATGTACGATGTGTGAAAGCTAAAACTACATGTCTATCCAACATGTAGTACGAAAATCAAATGATTTTTATTTTTCTGCCGGTCCATCCAACATGTAGTATTATTCGAACGCACGTTCATCGGACTCGCTGCATTTTTCATTCCACAAAAGTCGTCGATGAGTCAACATCAAAAGAAAACTAAAGAAAAACAAGGAAATAACGAAGAAGAATAAAAGGAAATTATAAGCGTTTCACAGAATTAATTTTAGAAATAATTTATTGAAATTTATAGTAATTTTTTATTAGAGCAGCAAGAAATTGTTTTGCCATTGTTAAGATGTGTTATTTTTGAGAGCTGAAAAATTATGATGTATATCCAACATGTAGGTATGT